>JBBMOL010000091.1:1541307-2741307 GCA_037954665.1 Laguncularia racemosa | reverse complement strand
TTTGAAAATGGGTTGGACCTACGATTAGTTTCTTTGTCTTGGTAAATGATTATTTTGATCTAAATGTTTAAAAACATGTCTCTAGATTTGCTTGGAATAAAGCTAAATAACATACGCCCGCGATGTAAATATCAGGATTAGATATGCCGGTTTTATTGAAAGTAAAACTTGAGAATATTGAAATGTTAAAAAAAATGATTTCAAATATTGCCGATCGTATTTTATTGGTTGTTTTTAAATTAGTGTATGCAATCGCTAAAGTTAATTTAGTTTCTCTTTAATTGGTCTATGTTAAAGTATATTTAATTATTGTTTCTGTACCAAACATTTATCGCCAAAATATTGAGAAGAACATTTTCTTTTCTATATATTTTTTTTAATTTTGGGCTTAAATGACTATGAACTTGAATTTCATTTATTCTCTACACTTGGTTTCCAGATGGAAGAAAGTAAATCAAACTATTATCTTCTGTTCACACTTGAAACTCTTATTAGCTCAACCATAAACAAAGTAAACCTACGTCTTTTGCCCATTAAAAAAAGATAAATTGGTATAATAAATAAAATAATTGCACCATTGACGTAAAAATACTAACATCGAGTCAAAAGCTAGGCAAAATATAAGTAAAATCCTAAAAGTGTATGAAACTATATATATAAAAAAAATCCTAAAACTAAAAGTAATTTCTCAAGCTAGAAATTATAAATTGTAAATGAATATGAGAATAATTAGATTTGGGTGAAGGTGAACAATATTATTTGAATGAGAATAATATGGGCCTTTTAACTTTTTGGTGACTGGAAGATCATAGCACGAAGTATTTTTTGGAGCTAGGCAATGGAGTGGTTGGGTTGCTTATGGGCATACAACAACATAATATCTTTTTAGTTTTTAATTTCCTGTTATTCAGTGACATAAATTTTGTTATGAGATGGTGAGAGTGTCAACACATGGCCATTGGTAGCAAATGCTAAGACAATGAGTTGTTGACATTGAGATTCATTGGAATAAGAAGGGTGGTCTTTATGTTGAAATTCATTAGTTCATACTTAGTCATTATTGTAAAATCAAGTCTCTCTATTGGGTATTTAATAAGTCACTTCATATTAATTTGTTATATCACATCACATTCGAAATTATTGGTTTTGATAATAATTTTTTTATTCGATAGAGTAGATAAACTCAGCAGTTGTCTTTTCATATTTGGGCTTGTTAAGCCAAGATTTGCTTTTTTTTTTTTTTTTTTTGCACATACAAGACATGGTGTACCATGGTTTTCTCATGGAACTTCACGCCCACCCCCTCCTGAATCTGTGGGATCAAGTTAGAGTTGAGTAGTAATTGTGTTGCCTACAATTGGGAGCGATGATACTGATGTACTCTAACTAAAGCTCTATTGTTTATAATTATCCTTCCCCAAAGGCTTGTTCTTTTTAATTAATAATGCCTTTAGATTATAATTTTTCATTTCTATCACTTCTATATTTTCATTATCAATATCTTTTAGTTATTAAAGTTCGTTTTCTCAGTTTTATATACAAGAGACATGACATTCGTATGAATAATGGAAAGAGTTGTAATCCATATACAATTTAAATAGAATAACATAATTCTTAATATCTTCAAAAGGTAGCAACTCTTTCAAATTACATTCACTTCATATACAATTGTAGAATGACCATCATAAAACCAATATTCAAAATTAAATACTGGTGTTTTACCAAGCATATTTGATGCAATATTATGAATAGATATTGTTATTGTAATAATTATTTAAGTAATTTTATTATTTTTATAAAATGTATATATTTTAAATTGAAATTTACACAAAGTACGGAGTCTTTACTAGTTATAAATGGTCAAAAGGTGTTTTCAAAATTGCCATGAATATAAAAATTATATAATTAAAAGTGAATAATTTATTCTATTTCTTAGGGGGAAATTTGTGTTAAGTTAATACAGAATAAAGATAAAAACTTATTATTGTTTTTCAACATTTAGATTATAAAGAGGCTGTACAAAACCATCAGATTAAGTACTTATCTCTTTCAACGGAAAACAGTAATTTGATAAGTTTAAATGCTATACCAAAATTATACTTTCCGCCTTAGAATAATATAGATATGCATGTATAAGGGGAAATTGAATCATTCCAATTCTCATCATCCAAATTTTTCTTGGCTTACTAACTAGTGATTGAGATTTACTTGAAATTTAAACGAATTATATGATACCATTGTGAGTTCTTCTACTTTTTTATACTTTCAGCCATTGATTTTACATGCCAACACCATGAAAAGGGCAATCGAAGAAAAGTGATAGAATATAAATAGACAGGCATTGCCAAACAACCCTAAGAATATCGTGGATGTTTTCTCAACTGAAACCGTGCTTAGAAGCCACAAGAAAACAACGTCCAAAGGCAAAGAAAGACTAGTACCATTGCAAGCCGTCGATTTCCGACATTAGTGACTCATTGAAAGTGCGTCCATTCATCTACGCGTCCGTTTCGTGCCCTGTTTTTCGTAAGAGTTTGTCTACCTCTGTTTTCACGCCCACCAAACCTATTTATAAATCTCGACTGAATTCCAATCTTATTTTGTTCATCAATCAGTTTCCCTAATCCCAATCCCCAACACCCTGAGTTCATCCTTTGGTTTGGAGTTAAAGAAAGCAAACGACCATGTCTTGCTACAAGGGACAATACCATGGTATTAACCAGAGTCTTCATTTTGAGTTCTATTAAATGATATACCACAATTTGCATGCATTCTTTTTCATTCTTCTTTTTTGCTCTTTACATCATATTTAATTCGAAATCTTATGAGTTAAAATAGAGATCTTTCTCCTACCTTCCCCGTAATATGTGAAAGTATGTACGTAATTTTAAAGAGTGATTTGTTTTGAATGCTGCATGAAAGACATAAGCAAGATGAATAGATATAATTTCGGCAAATGGGAGATACAATCCTTTGAATTCACACATTGTTGGTGTTGGTATTCGTTTGATTACGTTTTCTCAATATTTTTCAAATGTAACAAATTTGGTCCTAGATGAAGCCTGATTATTTTTATGCATAGTTTCTTGTACGAAATTACAGTAACCGTTTGCGGATATTGCAGACGAACTCATTGCTAATGCTGCCTACATTGGCACTCCTGGAAAAGGCATCCTTGCCGCAGACGAGTCCACCGGTACCATAGGCAAGCGTCTCGCCAGCATTAATGTCGAGAACAACGAATCGAACCGCCGTGCTCTTCGTGAGCTGCTCTTCTGCACTCCAGGGGCCCTAGATTGTCTAAGTGGTGTCATCCTGTTCGAGGAAACCCTATATCAGAAAACAGCTGATGGCAAGCCTTTCGTTGATGTGCTCAAGGAAGGCAGTGTACTTCCCGGGATTAAGGTCGATAAGGGTACTGTTGAGCTTCCCGGAACAAACGGTGAAACAGCTACTCTTGGTCTCGATGGCCTTGCACAGCGCTGCCAGGAGTACTACAATGCAGGGGCACGTTTCGCAAAGTGGCGTGCTGTGCTTAAAATCGGACCAAACGAGCCATCTCAACTTGCAATAGACGAGAATGCGCATGGCTTGGCACGCTACGCGATTATCTGCCAAGAGAATGGCTTAGTACCAATTGTTGAGCCAGAAATCCTGGTGGACGGGCCCCATGACATCGACCGATGCGCGGAAGTAACAGAGCGTGTTCTTGCTGCTTGCTATAAAGCATTGAACGACAACAAAGTGCTCCTTGAAGGAACTCTTTTGAAGCCCAACATGGTGACTTCAGGGTCAGATGCCGAGAAGGTTTCACCGGAGGTGGTGGCCGAGTACACGGTTCGGGCTTTGCAGAGGACAGTTCCTCCAGCTGTTCCTGCCATCGTGTTTCTTTCAGGAGGACAGAGTGAGGAGGAAGCGACGGTTCATTTGAACGCAATGAACCAGCTTAAGGGAAAGAAACCATGGGCTCTTTCTTTCTCTTATGGAAGAGCTCTTCAACAGAGTACTTTGAAGGCATGGCAAGGGAGCGAGGAGAATGTGGAAAAGGCAAGAGCTACTTTCCTTGTAAGGTGTAAAGCGAATTCTGAAGCCACTTTGGGGACATACCAAGGGGATGCTGGTTCTGCAGAAGGTGCCTCGGAGAGTCTTCATGTTAAGGATTACAAGTATTGAGACAGTTCTTAGTTCTATGTGAATGTGATGAGTGACAAGTAATATGATGTTTCTGAGAGTTACTTTTTGATTCAGGAATGGATTAGGAATATCTATAGTTGTGTTTTTGTTGGTTGCAGTATTGTATGCCCTTAATATTCTTCAAACCGGTTTTGAGTAATTTTGTTTCTGAAGTGATGATCATTTTCTACACTTATTTTTATTAATCAAACTCTTGATATTGAAGATTTATTATTACTGCGAATATAGAAAACTTGCGTAATGTCTTCCATTATATGAACTAGTGTGTTAGTTGAGAGCATGGGTACACCCCGGGGGGCGAAAGGATTAATTAGTTAATTTCATTTTAAAAGTAAAAAAATGTGTTATATTATATTTTTAAGTATTGATATTATTATAAAATTTAATATGATCTAATGTTTATTTCACTTTATCAAGGTTATGGGTTTAATTCTTATTAAAATCACTTTTATTTTTTCAAGTTGTATTATTGTTGTTTTTTAATAAATGATTTTCATTCTCTCTTTTTTTTCTTCTACTATAACTAGTAAAATTAAATTTCATTAATAAAAAATAATAATTAACTAAATAAATTTTCAATAAACACTATTTATTTACTCGTAACTTTACCATATATAATAATTATATCCAATACTATAAATATTTCAATCGTATTATATAAAATATCAGTAAATAATAGCAATTTATATTACTTAAAGTACTAATATTTTCTTTCACTATTAATATTATGAAAAGAAATAACCATTATTGAATAATCAATTATCTAATAACCTATTTTAAAAAACATATATGTGTATATATTTTTTATAATATTACTAACAAAATAATCTTGTAAAGTCAATATAAAGAAATTATGAAATGCTATATTATTTATATTAAATTGTTATTTTCGTTCTACTTATAATTTTTTGTTTCAATACTTATGATTAATTTTTGTTAATAATAAAACTTATATGAGCTTTTATGTCTTGATTCTATTTTTTTATAAATTAAAATAAACATTTTGATTAATATATATGCTTAATAAAATGTTAAAAAGTTTATTCTTTTAACATTTTATAAAATATATTAAATACACATAAGATATATAAAATAAATTTATATTTACTTTTTTATTTAGTATTATATTATGTTGATGATATATTTATTTTTGTGTATATATTAAATGTATTATATTAAGAAAAACTTAGAAAAAAAAAAAAGACTTACATCATTCTAGCACATCCTCGAGATAAAATAAATAAATAAAAACCATATTACGAAATTCACATCATGCAAATTGATTATGATCCAACTAAATATATATATATAGATATATAAATTATAAATTATATAAAACATTTTAAAAACTTTTATTATTATATGAACATCATCAACTTTTGAAATTAAATACTGATATCATGAGTCCACGTTGATGTACTGTATCTTTTGATAAGACATACTTTAAAATGAAATAATTATCGAGTCATTTAAATTGCTGATGTGATGATTCATTTTTATTAAATTAAATAAATAAACACAATTAACCAACCTACTCCGAGTCCATGACCTAAAACCTTTGTAACCTCTAATCTACGAACTCAAACACATGCCACAAAAACGACACAACTAAAGACAGCCGACAGACCAAGGAAAATAAAAATTCAACAGCCTTATGACTCGTCAACTCTAATCACGCGACATGTGCAATTTCATCCCTAAATTTCTTTTATGTAATTTTTCTAAACGGAAGCAACCAACAACCTAGGTTTAAGAAAAGAAAACATGGATTACAATATCTCTACATCTGGAATCACGATGAAAAGGCAAAGAAGACCAAATATAGTAGATACGGACCTAGAGATGAACAACATTCAATTGTTTTTTTACACCGTCTATGATCATTATAAGATACATTAAATTGTATTCATAAAACTTTTTGGACATAAACTTTAAGGTTTAATTTGATTGTCCAGGCCCTCTTTCAAGCTCTATGTGTCCAAGCTCATCTCTTCAAAATCACTACAGTATAGAATTGTCGATACTTAACTTGTATGCTTTGACCTTTTGTTCAACTTTGTTGCGCACATCTTTAAAATAGATAAGCATAAAAAGGCTGACCTTTTCCAAATTACTGCAATATAGAATTGTCAATACTTAATCTATATACCTTAACCTTCTACTCGGCTTGATTGCACATGTCCTTAAAATGGATAAGTATAAAAAATTTGAAACAGATAAGAAAATGAGTCGATCAAAGATATACTTTTTATCAAATTCAAAAAGAATTTCGAGTATTAATACACTTTCTAGGTCAAGATCACCCCTAAATAAGGATATGAGGACTATCAGGTAAAAGACTTTTTTTGACTCTTCCATAATTTTATATTATCATTACCCACAAACTTGTATTGACTTAAGTATTAGAATAGCCATGTCGGAATAGCCTCTAGTACTTCCATAGCTTAATTTCTTCTCTTTTGCAAGTGATTTAACCACTATAAAATTTCCAACACAACAAAAATTATATTTATATTTTATTTTTAACCCAAAAAAAAGTACAAAGTTGGTTAAATGGATAGCTATACCCTATCTTAGATGGGTTACCTCATCCACTAATGATGACCAAACATTATTGATGGATCATACAACCCAGGTAGTGATCTTCTAGTTCGTGATTGGCGATACAACCAACTTTATGGCTAGGTGATAGTCGACCACCTACTGGGAAGGGATGTGTAACCCTCCCCAAGTGGTGGCTAATGGTCTCAATTGAGGGTAAGTTTTTCTTTTTTAATTTTTAATTTGTTTAATGATTTTACAATTATTATTATATAATTTAATTAAATATATGTAATAAGATAATGAAAGCTAACTAGGAGTTTATTAAATGAAGAGACGAGATTATTAACATTTTACAAAGTTATCAAAGACTTGTAGCTCTTTAAAAGTTGAGATTCAAATAGGAAAAGGTCAAGAGTAAATTGCAAATACATTTTTTTATATTTGTTCCATATGTAGTTAAACTCCTTGCAACGACATAATTGACAGCTTTATCCCTTAGTATAGCTACGTTTCAAGAGATTGCCTATCTTAGGAGTGTCCCATGCCTAGCATACTTAACCTCAAAGTTCTGATAAATTTGAGATCATAAAACTAAAAAACATTTTAATGATTAAAGTTTTGTTATCTTTTATTTAAAAAATATCACGTGTTCCCCCACATAAAGAATTGATTTGAGGGATATAACACTTTTTATCTTTAAAATTGAATACTTAAATATTTAAAGCTTTAAAGAATTCATTTTCAAACCTTATTATACTATTTTATCCTTTAATAAAATAATTAAAGAAATGCTAGATATAATTTTAAGAGCAAAATGTTCATCGAGGGACCGATGCGCATCTTTTTTTTTAAATAAGATTTGGGGTTTTAACGCTCTATTTCGAAAAGAAAGTATTAAATGCATATTAATGAAACGTAAGAGAGTTGTACATGTAACTAATCTGAAAAATCAAAGTTAAATGGCTCAAATAAAAAAGGTAATAAAATGTTAAGGAGTAATTTTATTTTTTTCCAGTATTTTAGAAAACGAGCTTAATAAAATATTTACTCTACTATCATAAAAATGTATGTCTAAGATGCATTTTTGTTTCCGCGGATAGAATTATATATATATAACACAGAATCAAGCAATGGGTCGCGGGGACACGTTAAAGGGAGAGCACATATTTCTGGCTTTGAAAACGAATAACCAAGAAGTGAATGGAAAATGTAAGCAAGTGGTGGAGAGACGGAGAGAGGGTTTTTCAATAGAGGATGGGGGGAAAGTGCTTACTGTTTAATTACTTATTTTTATTTGAGTTTTTTTTTTTTTTTCATATTCTTGATTTCTACTATTCAAAATTTAGTACGCTTAGTTTATAAAATGAAATAAGAAAGGAATAAAATTGTAATTCTTAAATAATTGAATAAAGAAGGAATATCTATTATTTATGATTTATTTGAGATTTCATGAATAAATATGAAAGTATGTTGGAAAAAAAAATAAAAAATAGTTATTCCCTTAATTCTATAAAAGAATTTCGATTCCTTATTTTACAATAATGGTAATTTTATGAAATAAACATTCTATCAACCAAATGCACAAATAGATTTATAGGAAAAGAATTGCCATTTTATTCTATATTTATAAAGTGAGCCAAACGTGTATAAAAATGGATTTTCGACTTAAAGCTTTTTTTACTTTAACACATGTTAGCTTTTATAGCATATTTGGTATGCTATAATACACCTAAAATGAAATCATGATTCAAGTTACGTTCCCTTTCCCATATTCAAAAATGTTTTTAGAAACCGAAATCATGATTCTTTGGAATCAACCATTCCGATTTTAGAGATGAATTCGATTTCGCATTTAAAGGAACTTCATTCTATCACATTAATGATATTTACTCAAATAAATTTTTTAACCTCATTAATAGATATTTATTACATGAACAAATTAAGGTTATTTTTTTGACAAATACAATATATACATATTCTATTCTAAACATAAGAATAAACTTATCATTCCATTCTATTTTAAGTCATTCCTTTATACAAAATATGACATTATAGTTTATCCATTGTTAACTTAATAAATCAATGTTATCAAATATATTAAATCAAATGATATAATAAAAATGATTAAAAATACAAAAATTAAAAATAAGGGAACATGGGATGGCTAGTCAAGTGCCTCAAACGTGTGGTGGCTTATGATCCATCTCATTTCCTAGGTCATAACCAAACCATGGTGATCAATGATGCAACCTATTTACGGTGGCTATTCATTATTCTTAAAAAAATTATGAAAAAAAAAAATTAACTTAAAATGTATCAAGCCTTAATTAAGTTGTGTAACTCAACGTAAAAAATGAGCATATTCTTTTTTTTTTTTTTCTAATTATTTGAGGATTGTGGATTGCCATTCACTATTGGTGGACCTAAGAATATATAGTTGGGGGTTAAACTTTTTTTTTTTCTAATGTGTACATTTCGATCTTATTTAATACTTAAATAAAATAAAAGATTTAATTTTTGAAAAAATAATCAAGAACATGTTTGGTTTACTTTATAAGTGTAAAATAAAATAGCAATTTTTTTTTGTAGATCTATTCTTACGTTTAGTTGACGGAATAACTAATCCATGGAATTGCTATTGTTGCAAAATAAGGAATTGGATTTTCTTTATAGAATCATGGGAATAATTATTCTTTGATTTTTCTCAACGTGCTTTTATATTTATTCATAAGATCTAAAGAGAATATAAATGATAGGTATTTCTTGTCTAATTCATTCCTTGAGGATTGCAATCTTACTCGTATCTTATTTTATTCCACAAACCAAATGTGTTATTGTAGTTTTTAATAAATAACATTTAATGCCATTAATTGCTATTGGAAAAAGTAAAAAGAAAAAAAAAACAAGGAAAAAGGATTGTTATTCAAGTAGCATAAAATAAATGCAATTTTGATAAAATATATTGATTCTTATGAGATATGGATTTATGACCTCAATTAAAAAACCATATATTTTACCACTCAAGTATCTATAATATTTTATTAAAAAATATATCCATAAGGTTTTTGAATTTACTTCATGTCATTTTCCATTTTTCTTTTTCCTTTTTGTTTTTATCTTTTATTATATCATTTAATTTAATATATTTTATAATATAATTTTATTAAATTAATTATTATAAATGATAGGAAATTAACACGTGTTAAGGATTGATGAAACTTATCGATGAATTTGACAGAGTTTCCATTATAAAACTTGGGAAACAATTATGATTTGAATAAAAGAAAAATAAAAGTTAAAATCTCAATTGAAAAAGCAAGTAAATATTCAAGATATTAATTTACATAAACATGAATAAAACGTAAACATGCTATCTATTTATTTATTTTTATTAGAATATTCATGTGTAAGGTGAGTTTTTTTGAGGAAGACGCATACGTACATGCGTTTCTTATTTCAACCACCATAAGGCCCGTCTACGTAAAAAACCAAAAACACGTGCTCATGGGGCTTTCTTGAGTTTTTTGTTAGGTGTTTCGTGCGCATTTCTATATCTTAATGGTTCTAATCGGAGAATGAAAGCTGAAAAATGTATGTTGACGTATTTTTAAGGAAAATGGATATGAGAATAAGATATTTTAGGGAAATATGTAAATTATTCTTTAAATTTTAATTTTAGTGTGAATATACTCCTTAAACTTTTAAATATTATAAATAATCTTGTTAAACTTTGCTAAATTACCAAATAATCATAATATTTGAAAATAACTCCCTTAAACTTTAACCATAATATAATATGATAAAATCATATTGAACTTATCAAAATATAGTTTAATACTTTTTAAACTTTGATCTTAATGTGTGTTTTTTTTTATAACTAAAATAGCAAATGTCATTTGTGTTGCTAATTTATTAAAGTTTGGATTTTTTTTTTTACAATATTCTAAAGTTTTATGGTGTATTCATAGTTGTGACAAAATTTAGGAGGATAATTTGGAAAATTTCCTATATTTTATTTATTGGAAAGTGGCAACTTCATAAGAGACTATTTTTTAAACTAAATAAAGCAAAGTGAAAATAACTCTAATTTTTTAGAGATTTGTTAGGTATAATTTTTAGGAAATTATGCACTTTTAGACCTTAATATTTAAACATTTTTTTATTTGAGTCCTAAACTCTTTTTTTTTCTCCCATTTAAGTGCTAAATATTTTTAAATGTTTACAAATTCAAACTTTTGTTAACATTGTTAATTTTTTGATCTGCTAATAACACATGATAGTGCGTAATTTATTCACATAATTTTAAGTAAATTATATAATTAAATATAACTAAATTAACTAAGATAATAAAAAATAAATAATTAAAAATTAAAAAGGAAAATGATGGAGCAATTAAAAAAAAAAAAGGAGCACCCAAAAGCCAAGGGTGGTTATTGTAGCCATCAAGAAGAAAGTGTGCTATACTTACAAGTAAAATGATCGGTTCAACCTATTTATAGAAGTGAGTGACTATTCACCACATTGATTTTCTTTTATAAAGGAAAAAAAAGTTAAAAGAGCAACCAATTTACACCATGATCATATTTTTTAGCCTTTTTTATTATCTTTTGCCATTTCTTTTCAATTGCAATGATAATTTGAACAATCCACTTTTGTTTGTAGGTTATGAAATACCTACTCCTTAGTGGTTGTTTCAGGTATGCTCTAGCCTTGAAGCGGTTGAAAAGTTTTTGTTTTTTTGGTAATATCCTAGTGGTGTCCTAGATTGCAATGAGAGTGAGATGCCATTTTGCTGGAATTAGGTCGACGGGACAGACATTTACTAACCTATTGTTATGCAGGAATTCGCACAACGAGACAGAGACAGACATGTCCTAACCCATTGTGATGCTGATGCGTTTTGCATGCGCCTTGAAAGTGTTCCTTTCCTCTTGAAGTCTGCTGTCGGTGTCTCCCGTTCCATGATCGATATTTCACATCACCTACCCCCCATTTCAACACCTAACCCCCCCACCCAACATATTCGAAATTTCTCAACACACCCACTAGCCCAACCCCCACCCAATTTCTTTCGTATTTCTTCTTCCCATCTACCCTTTTGTGTTTCTTTATATTTTCCTTCTTCTTTGTCTTCTTCTTTCCTTTCCTGAAAATAGAAGATACTACTTCGTCAATGCAGGCAAGTATGGTCTCTCATGCTTCATCTCCTGCGGCTTTATTCATTCCTGCTTCCAGACCCAATTCCCTTTTCACCTATCAGCTCCGGCTTAAACAGAATACTGGGTCGGGTCTTCTAAGAAGTAAGCGTGCTGTGGCTGTTCAAGCATATGCCGCTTCTGCTGGGTAAGTTTTAGTTTATATTATTGTGCTACATTTTCCAAACTTTATGTATCCTACCGTTGACTGTCGTTGAAGTTTGATTTATGGCATGTTCTTGCCAAGCGATATGTCTTCTGCACTACTTCGCTTGGTTTTTATATCGCTCCATGTTGATTTTGTTGGAATTTAGCCAGGGTTTCCTATTTTCGTCCGCAAAATGTGGAAAATGGCAATTCTTTACCTTATTGAATTGGGTAATTTCCGTTAGTAAAATAAATATAGGGAAATTTGTTCCTGATATTGGAGTCTGTTCATAAATGGTAGAATTCTATCCAAAGAAAGGGGCAATCTTTTATTTATTTATTTATTATTTTTTTTTTGGGTAATTAGGGGCAATCTTATTTAGGAAAAGGGTTTCCAAATACCGTTGATATTACGCTTTCTGAATGATTTATGTATTGTTCAGCTGTCCACAAACCATTTTGCAGTGGGCTGTTGAGGATGTATATAGAAATTAGAAAATATATTTACTACATAAGGAAACTAGGGGAATAAAATATTTGCTGCATGCCCACACGTGCTCATATGCACTGTTGATTTTTCCTTTTAGTTGCTGATTGTTAAGTTCTGAAATCCTGGCCTTTTCGTCGTCTACTTCTGCATGCAGATTTTCTTTGAAAACGAGAATCGATAGGAGTGACAGCTTGACGTTAGATGGTATAAGGCAATCGTTGATTATACAAGAGGACAGCATTATCTTTGGCCTCCTAGAAAGAGCTCAATACTGCTATAATGCTGCAACATATGATCCTAATGCCTTCATGCTGGAAGGTTTCAATGGTTCATTAGTTGAGTTCATGCTTAAAGAAACCGAAGTGCTTCATGGACAGGTACATTTGTGAAGAAAAGAGATTGCTAATTGATAAGAGATTGTATTGAAACTTTGGTACATGCAGTACATTAGTTAGTAAAATGCAATTATTGATCATCACATTACCAACTAGATTGACAGATTGAGTTCGATCATCAGGAAGCTTAATATTGATTGGGTTGATAAGGATATGTTTTTCTATCAAAAGATGAAGAAAAGGAGTCATGTGATTCGAAGCTCCAGTATCTACTATCCATTTACTCAAAGTACTATTAGTTGAAGCTAGGAATGAAAAATAGGAACAGCTTATACCTGCAAAATGGATCTTTCTTCACCAGTATACTATTGTTTCCCCTTTATAATTTTCATAACCTCATGACACACATTTGATATCAACTCATTTTCATCAAAATTATTTTTCTGCAAATCCATGGTGTCATGATTCTGTAGATCAAGTGGAGTATCAAGTCCTTTGTTACTGATCTCAACATTTGCTGCCATTCTATGAGAAGATCTATCCCTTAGATTTTTATACCAATCTGGAAATCTAATAAACTCAAAACAATTTTCTATTGTATGTTCAGGTTTCTTGCAATGTGTACATAAGAATTTATTTCCAGACTTACTTCTATCTCTTTTGTCATTTCATTACAAATCACCATCTCTTCATTTTCAATTGTTAATCCACTCATTTGCTTTTGTTTCTCTATTTGATAAACCAAATAGGATGCCTTGTTTACAGTAGGCAATGGTTCCATCGAAAGAATTTGATTATGAATGTTCTCAGACACATCATTCAAACCCATGAGAAATTAAATCAACCAATTCCTATTTTTCATTTCTTGAAATCTTTCATTCAACCTACATTCACATTGCTCAAAAGCCCTGCATGTACATTTGGTTACAATGCTAATGCTATTCAGTTCATCCCATAATCTTTTCATTTTATTGTAGTACATCATAACATTTGCTCTTCCTTGTTTAGAATTCACAATATCATGTTGCAACTGAGGCAGTAAAGGTCCATTCGTAATTCTGAATCTTTCAACAATGTCATCCCATGGCAGAATTCTTCATCATATGACTTCCATAGCAGAATTCTTCAATTTGTTAGCAAGATAGATAAGACAGAAATTCTATCTCTATGTGTTGCTAAGCCATTTGTAAAATTTCCATGTTATTTTAAATGGGCAGATAATTATTACAGTTGCAGGCCTATACGTTAATTTTTATTCTGTTTTAGGTGGGCAGATATAAGAGCCCTGATGAACATCCTTTCTTCCCAAATGACTTACCCGTCCCCAAGTTGCCACCTCTTCAATATCCGCAGGTGAGATCTATGCTTCAACTATTTCAAGTTTGTTGTCACATCTTTGTTGCACTGGAGATCCACATTGATCATATAAATGCACGCAATTTATTTATGCATTTATATATATTTACAAACAACTGTGTGCCTTTCATTTCTTAATTAACTTGAAGTGGAGTTACTTTGAACAAGATTGCAAGGTCATTCCTCCCCTCGTCTTCTGCTTAAGGGAAAGTGAAGAGCTCTGACCTGCTGTAAAAACCCCTAAAATTGCTTTAACTGCATTTGTTGTCTTTGCTTTAGCCTAAAAAATCAGCTTCCCCTGCTACCTCTTCTTCTTATTCTTCCACCTTTTTTTTTTCCTTTTTAATTAAAGTGAATCCAAGGCTTCTGCTAGGTTTACACCTTTGGACCATTCAACAATGTGCTTTATTCATACATAATAATAATATTCGATTTTTTTAATAGGCAAATGAAGTTCTCCCCAAAATGATGAGCTGAATTGCTGATTTCAATGTCATGTCATTACCTTTATATGCTCTTTTTTTGCTTTTAGTTGACTAGATGAGCTTTAGATCCAATTCATTCAGCTTCTCTGCTCAGCTGCTTTGTGCTGCACAAGCTTCTGACCATGCTGGTTGTTGACTTAGAATTTGCATCTGATATCTTGAAGATGACTGATTCCCTCATCTTATTGTTGACTGTTAATAGGTCTTGCATCCTTGTGCTGAATCAAGCAACATCAATGATAAAGTTTGGAGTATGTACTTTAGAGATCTTCTTCCAAGATTAGTCAGGGAGGGAGATGATGGCAATTATGGGTCAACTGCTGTTTGTGATACAATGTGCTTGCAGGTATCTAATTAAGCTCTTTATCCCAGGGAATGTAGGTTAGAAGTTTTTTTGCCACAGCAATACATGATTTCTATTAAATCTGGTACATCCTCTTCTGTCTTCCTTTCACTCTCTTTTTTGCTCCATGCATAGCATATATGCATGGACATAAATCTACCGGCAAAGCTTTTTTATTGATAGAAATTATGTCATGCTTTAGGGCTCATATTTTAGCCTGATAGTATTAACTTTGCAATCATTAAGTCCTTTGTGCATGATGAGCCTACTCCCATCTCCCAGCTATAAAAGTTCTGGTTGCCGGGTTTTCCTTGAAGAGTAAAAGAGCAGTTGGAAGGACTTTTTGGACCGATGTGTTGGAGAACATTCTCAATAAAAGGAAACATAAGAACAGAAGGACCTTTCGATGAAGCTACTCGTTAGGATTTTTTTTTTCAATTGCATCGTCCATGATATACTTACTGTCATCTTGGACTGTTGTGTAAGCATAAAGAATTGTTGTCATGCAATTTTTTATGCTTCTTTGAGTCTAAGCTCTCATGCCTACCTGGCTTTTAGAATTTCAGAAATTTCATCTTTTTACTTGCTTGTTAAGGTTATTCTTGTTAATTAATGTGTCAAATTAGGATAAGTAATTAACAATAGGGAAATAAGGTTTTAAACTCCAGTTTTTACTAGTATTTAGCAACTTGGTAATGTTGATCTGCTCTTTTGAAATGAATGACCTCAAGTTTGTTTGCTGACAATTTCCTTTCTGTAGGCTTTATCAAAGAGGATTCATTATGGTAAGTTTGTGGCAGAAGCAAAATTCCAAGCTTCTCCAGAGGCCTATGAAGTTGCAATCAGAGCACAGGTGTTTATTCTTAAAACTCTTCCAAATGCACTTCTAGCTTCTGACATTCATTTCAATTCGTTTTTGATACAACATTAGATTTCTTTCTAAATTGCTATTTTTCATTTTACAGGATAGAGCAGGACTTATGGATATGCTGACATATCCCGTTGTTGAACAGACAGTCAAGGATCGAGTAGAGATGAAAGCCAGAACTTTCGGGCAAGAGGTTGCGCTAGATATGGTAGAAGATGGTGCAGAACCAGTGTATAAGATCCAACCAAGCTTGATAGCTGATCTTTATGGTGATTGGATTATGCCTCTGACGAAAGAGGTTCAAGTTGAATATTTGTTGAGGAGATTGGATTGAGCCCTCAGAATAAGTTCACAAACTCTTTGTGTCACGTACAACTATTTTTGTTGATAATAGCCAAATAATTCACCATGTACCCGAGATGGTTCTATGCTGCTATAAGGAAAGAGTGCATATTTCTCCACCGTATGAACACTTTTCCTTTTAACATATGGGATAACATAGAAAGGTTTATATTTGTGGTAGTAAAATGGTGATCAGTTTGATTTCTCTGTACATTACACGTTGGTACAAGCATTGATTGTATAAATGGGAAGTAAAGATGATATTTTTTGCACTGTTCAGTGATTGCTTTGATTTATTCAGACAAATTATAGAAGGCTATTTTAGATTTATTCCTTCATTCAGTGGCATTAGCTGATTCATTTAAAATTTTGATAGACTGCTGACGAGGGGATATTCTGTTTTTGCATGAATTATGAAAGAAGCACTATTGTATTTTAGTAACTCGTGCTTAGAACTGAAGAGAAGGGCAAATGGTAGATGCGTGACAGAAGATTTGCATAATTGTTTTTAATGTTCTTTTATAACAGCAAATGTAAAAATGCCGCCAGGGTCACACATTCAAAAAACTTGTCTAGAAGTTTGTTCAATCCCAATTATAGTATAAATATGGGTGCTTGAAAGGAAGTTGATGGTTCTTGAACATACATACATTCCGCATTTATAACAAGCCACCGCAATTTAGGTAAAATAAAGGTAGGTTTAGTTGGCAATACTATTTTTAGTGTCAGACATAAGAATTCATTACAAGAATCTTAACGTGGATACAATAATAAAAAGAATGATGATGTAGTTAGTAAGATTTATGGTATAATTTTTTTGAATTTTATCCGATATTTTAAAACTTTTTTTATCTAGTTCAATATCATAAATTAATAGCAATCAAATATTGTTCCATTCTTAAGGATCCAGAGCTTACTGGCATGGAGGGATTCTGATAGGATAGAAAGAAAAGGAAAATTGGTTGCTGGCTATGTGAATAGCATGGGCACTATGGGTATTTCACTTGCCCTCCCAACACTAAAAACTTTTGCAATATGCTATAACTGTTGGTAAATTAGGTTAACTTGAAATTATACGTTTGCCGGCATCCGATGCTTGTCCAGGAATATGCCCTCATATCATTTTGAATGCAAGATCAATCTCTCGCCATTTCAGGAAGTGGGCATCAGCCGCAGCTTCCATAAAAGCTGATGGGTTATCGATGCACTAGCTAACTTGAGACGAGATTTGGTTTGGTGGCTCATCTTGTCATCCACTCTAAATTATGTATGCATTACACGTTTTTTATTGTGTAAAGGTGGATCATACTTTTTATTTTTTATTTGGGTGTAAATTGCAGAAATATATTCTTTTTTTTTAATTTTTTTATTTCATATATACTTAACTTCTATCGTTGAAATTGAATATTTAAACCTAATATGCTTTCAAAACCCATTATATTGTTTGTTTTTGGTTAAAATATTATTGAAATTAAAAAAAAAAGAGTACTCCTTTTATTTTATTTTTTAGTTTTTGAACATTTTATTATATATAATGTTTTCTTTTTTCTTTTCTAAGTGTTTATTACTTTTTTTCAAGGGTAAAAAGATCTTATAGGGTTTTAATTTTATTTTTTTTTGAAGATTCAAACATTTAAAAGCTTAGTTTCAAAAATAGAAGAATTAAATTCACTTGAAGCAAACATAACAAGATAAATTTACGATTTACCCTATTTTTAAAGGTGGTGCAAGTAGATCATGCACTATGAGATGTCCTAGTGAACAATTGTGCACAAGTGCAATGAACAAGTTGAATAATAACATGAACAACTAAGAATGTCATTAGGCGGGTCATTATAAGGTATCCGACTCACTCAACTCACTTACCCTATAGGGTTTTGGAATGAGTTTGAATATTACTTCAAAACTCTATAGAGTTTTAAGTCAGGGTTTTGGGTTTTAGAAAAAAAATTCGATGGAAAAACCCGACCTATTAAAAAGTGCTAGGTAATAACAATTTTGAACTCAAATTTCAAAAATTAAAAGCTATGACCTACTAATTTGTCATATCGCATTAAAGAAGACTTTTTTTTTATCTTATTTGTTAAAGTGTAAAAAACCTTCAACATATTTCTATTATTTAATCTCACTATTTTTATTTCCTAGCCATATTCGCATCCCTTCGTCAATATCTCTTCTAATCTATTTTATGGATTTTTTTCCCCTTTGTAGATATGGATATAATTGAGAATGAGAATAAATTGAATTTCTGTTAATTTTCATCAATGTTTAGAAAAAGGACGGAGTGAACTTTAGTTAATTATGTCATTAACTAATTTTGAAAATTAGTTAATCTCACTATTCCTATTTCCTAGCCACATTTGCACCCCTTGGTCTTATATCTCTTCTAATCTATTTTATGATTTTTTTTCCTCTTTATAGGTATAGATATAATTGAGTTGGAAGACAATGTGTTGAACTTCAATTAATTTTGAATAATTTTTAAGAAGAGAATTAGATGAACTTTAGTTAATTTTTGAAATTCGGTCAATTATTTCATAAACTTATAGGAATATATGATTTATGAGTTAAACTTTATTTAACTTATAATTTGGATAAATGTCTATATAGTATATTGAACTTCTTATTATAGCAATTTTTAAGTATGATTTAATTAAGTTTATTTCATTAAACTTCAAGTTTTTAAGTGTGATTCAATAATATCCTTACAAGATTATTTTATGAATATTGCAATTACAAGTGATTATATATGATACAGTTGTTCTTTTATAAACAATCTATACTATCATATAATATGTTATCAATTTACTCTTAATATATGTTTGTATAAATGGCAAAAAAACAAATTGGAGGAGTTTTGATAATACTTTATCTCTTTATTTTACATAAAAGTGTTTTGTACGAATTGTAGTAGCAAGTTGACGGGTTGGGGTTGGATTGTGGGATTATAGTATTTATGATGAGGTGGGTTTTAGGTAATGAATAAAAACACTATAGGATTTTAAGACGAATCATGGGTAACCTTATAAGACAATGAATCAAATTCTAGTTTTATAAAACTCACCTTAAACTTAACTCGGTGGCATTCCTATGAACAACAACAAATAGTCAAATATACAAGTAATTGAGGAAAGGAAAAGAAAAGTACACAAAAGATTTTACTTGAAAAGAATATAATAGAAAAGAAAAAACAACCCACACATAAGGAAGGTAGATTCACTATACAAAAATGGGAATACAAGATTAAGTTATACAAAATAATCTCTTTTGAAGAGTATAAACAATATTTGAAACGTATAACTCTCTTATATAAACCTTATGACAGTTTTTATTTATAACTATAAGCTATGGGGATAAAATTACACTAGTACAAAACAAAAGTTGCCGTAATAACAAATTTGGAGAGGTTGGCCGAGAGATCTTGGTCGGCTGGTTAGAATAGTCTATTATGCATAAATGTCATATACAAGTAAAATAGTAATAATATAAACAATGACAAACAATAAAATATAACAAGTAATTAAGAAAAGGGTAAGAAAAGTCGAGCAAGATTTTATGTGGGAAAAACATTAACAAGAGTAGAGTAAAAAAATAAAGATAAAGGAGATAATATCATTACATTAATAAAAGGGAATGGAGGGTCCAATTACTTATTTCTTTCAAAGAGCATAAAAACTCTTGCAAATATATGAATCTTTTGTGAAATTCCAAGAGTAGTTTTTATCTACATCCATAAAAAAAATCTTATGTTTGCAAAGAAGAAAAGAATTAAAAAGAAAGAAATGAGAGAAAAGAAAATAAAAAAAAAAAATTTACTTATTTTCATTGCTTGGAAAATAAAGAAAGGTAAAGGGAATAAAATGTATAGAGAATTCATTTTAAAAAATTTGTAAACCTACAATTACTAAATTATCATCTCACATTTCCCTTCTTTTAAATTTTCCTTTAATCCAAACAATGAAAAAAACTAAATTTATTTTCTTCTTCTCTCACTCTTTTCCTCCCTTTTCCACTCTCCCAAACATAGTATAAAGGTATGAGCATACATGAACTTAGTTGGGGAGGTTAGTTAAGGAACTCCAATCGATTGGCTAGATTGCTAGTCAGCTACCCACTATGGTGATGGGCTATCATTTTTTCGGTTGACATTTCGGTTTACACATAGCCAATTATATATGATTCCTATTGATTGGGGGTGGGGGTGGGGTGGGTGATGTAGTTGGGGAAATAAAAACCCTAGACTTCTGCCATCTCCAAAACAACTCAAATCAAATAATCCAATATGAAATGTGCATAACAAGGACTCTATGAGGTACCTCCCATGGAAAATGGGGACTGATTTGGCATTACACATAGCACCCTATAGGATTGTGTCGGCACTAGAAAAATGGCTTGTGACCTCAAAAAACCAAGACGCCACAATAAAAGACATTATCTATCCTTATATAAGCATGTAAAATGTTGAAAATGGGCGGTCAAAAATAATTTTCCTAGCCACGTAAATACTGTACTTGCATCCAATCTTTTAACTCTTTATTCTCTTATTTAATTGTAATTTGTTATGTCATGACATGTTTGATGTAGAAGAATATTTATTTTTACGCATAAAATTTTAAGTTTTGATATATATCCCGTAAATGTTCATAAGTTTATTGGTTAGAATTAGTTTGTAAGTGGGAGTCCTACAACTTTATTGGTCGGTAAACTGAGCACATATCCAAGAAATCCTAAGAGAGCCAGGCAGATAAACGGGTCTTTATTGCTATTTTCAAACCGATTTGGACCTCGCTTATTGAAATAACTCGGTTATATAATAATAATAATAATAATAATAATAATAATAATAATAATAATAATAATAATAATATATAATGGCAATCTTAGTTATGTTAATAGGAGAGGATAAACTTATCTTTGTAGAAGTTTTAAATCTTTCACTACCCCCAAAAAACTATATGTTCAGATCCCACTCCCTCTTCTCTCTCTCCCCTTCTTTCTTTTCCTTCTATAGGTTATATTTAATGTTTTATAATAGTTCCATCCAACTCAACCATAGGAATTGAAGAAAGTATTCAGGAAAACGAGTTTTCAACTTAAGGAAGATTGGTTTAGATCAAAAGCGATAAATTTATATTGTAAGTAAAGTAGAGATATTCTAGTTAATATGAGAATTTATGTTTTAAAATTCTTGTAGGTTATGGTTTACTACAAAAATCCTTTGAAATTACGCAAGTACATTGTGGTTCCATGAGTTCCAATAAGTTTTGCAAGTCATAATGTAGTTTCCTTAACGTTCCTATAAGCATATGGTGGAATTAAAGTTGAAGTTAGGCGTGATTGTTGTTGTGTGAGTATAAACAATGGATTATAAGTGATTTAGGTATGGATCATTGATCATTAAGGGGTATAGAAAGAAGTAGGAATGGACCAAGAATGGATTTTGGAAGCAAAAGAGAATGAAAGATCTAACAGAAGAGAACATGCCTAGGTACATGCTCGTGTACCTAACTATGCTCATATGAAGGGTCATACAATAAGGTACACGACCAAACTATAGGGCCGTGTACTTACACACACCCATAAACATGGTTGTGTTATTTGGTACTTAGGCACAAAAGAATACACAGCCAAAGAACACAAATGTGTTCTTGACTATGTACCCTAAGATGGGTTTTTATCTTGCTTTTCTATGCCTTTTTCATTCCAACAAGGATTAGTATAGCTTCTAGGTCCTAATGTAAAAGTATTTATATCTTTATTCAAGTATTAGTCATGGTTCAAAACAAAAACCACTAGAGTTTGCTCATTCAAGTACATGATATCATGATTGCTTTGTGTGTGTGATAAGCTAGTGATACAATCGAATCTAATACTTATTTTACCAACATTAAATGATGTGATGTTTGTATATGACTCAGCCTATGGCTCTAAAGGTAGTAGATGAGTATTCCGATGATCAGTATATAATGCTGTCGTAGAGTTATATATTAAAATGGTCTAAGATATATCTAAGGGTATTGGGACTAGTAGTGACAATTTTTGACACCATTTAAAGGGGTTGGTAGAAGTAATTTCCAACTTATGATGTATCTATATATAAATATATGTACTACATATGTGTGAGTGGAGTCATAAATACTCCATTATAGATTGTGTTGACATTAAATAAGGTAATAAAGTGATTGGTTGATTTCCTTCTTTGCATTACTTGCATGTGAGTTTGTCATTGTGTTCATGCATTTGTATATGTGGTATTATGTATTGGACTCAAACTCTTTTTTTTTTTTTTCTCTTTTTCAATTGTAGATAGTTATGACAAGTTTGCCATTTATGATGAACATAGAAATGCGTATTACTACTCTCAAGATGGGGAAAGTGGTGAGTATTATTATTACTGTGAGGATGATCACTAGGATGGCATCAGTAGGAGATCATGCTAGTTGTAGTATGACCAAGTTTTTGTGGTGATGAGACTCTAGGTGTTTTATGTTTAGTGTGTTGATATCCTAGTATCGTAGGACATAGTTTACAATTCTTTTTTATTATACTTGTGGTTAAAATGACTAGTTTGTGAGTTATTTAATTTAGTATGTAGAGTTATGTTTAATGCTATCTAGTTCTTATTGGAGATAAATTCTATTATTAATGGCGTCAGTATTTGTTTACTAAAGCCTTAACATATCATTAGTTAATAAAAATACGTAATGGGTTGTAGCATTATAAGTTTAACGGATACGCTTTTTATGAGCAATAAATGAAAATGTTGTCTCGTTAATTTTTGCCAATATCATTTTTACGTGTAGTCTCAATTGAAAAGGATCTATATAAACTAATTATATAAGCATTCTCTTGATTTTTTAGGCTATCTTTTAAGGATGTGAATACATTCTTTAGTGTTACGGAGTTAAATATTAAAAAATTCATTTTTAATGGATAATGCTACGAAGAAGTACGAGAAAATAGTTACAATTATGTCTCTTATTGGATCATTATTTAAAGCAAAATTTAGTAATGCATTTAAGCACCGCATTAGTAAGCCGACCCGGATCGATTCGTCATATTCTAA
This sequence comes from Laguncularia racemosa, assembly GCA_037954665.1. NCBI lineage: Eukaryota > Viridiplantae > Streptophyta > Magnoliopsida > Myrtales > Combretaceae > Laguncularia > Laguncularia racemosa. The sequence goes on along the minus strand of JBBMOL010000091.1, from coordinate 2,717,942 downwards.
TATATTGATCGATTTATTCGTAGCGTTACAATTATATTCCTAAAGGAGACCGACAATAATTGATAGTTGAAACTCAAGCACTTATTTTTCAATATATTTCTGAAATAGGGAAAAGCAGCTTTTAAATTTTGGTACCGGTACCACCAGCAGCACAGACATGCTAGGCCTTCGTCTGCCTCGGGAGGGGGCACTGTACCACTTTGATTTGGTATCCTATGAAAATCGACCACAGGAACAGACTCTTAAGTCGTCGTGTATCCGAGGGCCTGTTTCCTCTTTGTTTATTTTTGTGGGATCCAACTAAGCCATACGCCAACACGTACGTAGCTTTGATGGACCAGAGCTTGAAATTACCAATATGAATTATCACTCCTAGTTACTATGGTCTTGCCCATAAAATCTATCATATATACCACATGGTTCTAGATTTTCATTGTTCTTATAATTGTTGCATTATGTATGATATATTATACATATTATGTAAAATATGACAAATAAATATAGTTAGATTTTGTACTAAATAGCAAAGTAATCCAAAACCATATGGGGCCGTCTAGTGTGGGGGTAAAGAAAAGAGAAAGAGCAATCATTTTGTATAGTTCACTTGTAGACTGAAAGAAAGCTCATAACGTAAACGATAACTCTTGATTTATGAAATTTGATGTTTAATTTGTTTTTCGTCGCCATTAAAGTCATATTGCCAAGGTTACTATCATCCATAAAAACTACCTATAATATTTAAGCAGTTATGTCATATAATAGAAGCCTACAAGGTAAAATGCCATGTTATATATATATATATAAAAAAAAAACCGAAAATTCACGATGTTTTATAGATCATCGTATAATTTATAGATATCACATGAGACATCTCATGATTCTAAAAATTTATAAATGGATTTTGGTTTCAGATTCTACATACCTATATGGACTTTGTCATCCTTACTAATGATACTTTTATCTTAACGTTTTGGGTTTTAGGAAATTTATTTTACTTTTATTTTCATTTCCCCAAACGTAGCCTTGGAGTCTTTTTTTTTTTTTTCTTTTTTACTAGAATAAATATGGAAATTTGAAACAAACTTTAAGAGGAGACTATTTAGATGTCGATGGAGTTGAATACTCGATTTAAATCTGGAAAATGCCATCCTACATGTTATTTAAATGGTATTTTTCTTCTATTTTGAAGGTAATTACACTAATTATAACAATACGATACACCTAATAAGATTTTTTTGGATTTACATTTTCTTGACACACATCACTGTGTGATAATTCTCTTCTATGAAGGAGAGTATTAAATTTACTATTTAAATTTTAAGTATTTTTTTATTTATACAAACAAGTTGAAACTCAATAAAATATTTTTATTTATTAAATTTATTATCTTACCTCAGATTTGTACTCTTTAACCAATGAGCTTTTATCATATTCATAATAAATTCGATAAGTAAATAGTATGAAATTAGACAAATTTAAATTTTAAATATAAAATTTGATTAGCAAAAGTTTGATTATGTGTAATATTTAATAATTTTAAATTTAAAAAAAAATCCAAAATTCAAATACGATAGTTATGTACAAGTTTCAAGGGGGAGAAACCTCCTTACTGCTAATGTCAGTAATGCTAATAATTCAAGACAACTCGTGATAAGTAAGACTAAATTGATGTCAATAATTGAGCCTCAAAAATGCAGACAAGGATACAGGTAATACCTCTCACGTATACAGGTCATACCAATTGACTCAGATGTTCATAGAATAACGAATTTCCCAAACAGCCACAACCAACCAATGGTTTATTATTATTATTATTATTATTATTATTATATTTATTGTCCTCTGGCCAAAGCCAAAACAACAAACGTGTTATACACCTAAAATTCACACTCAAGTTACCCATTATCTAATATATATATATTGTGGCAGGTAGTTATACCGTCTCATCAATCATTACTAGTGCATGCGAACTCCACCAAATACACATTGTATTGTAGCTTTGGTAAAGAATCGAAGACGAGTTAATTAAAAGTAGCAACTAGATCATGTTAACTTACGGCTTACATTTCACTTTATTAATTAAACGGTTTATCATATCCAGCAATAAACAAAAACTTGCTTCTGCATTTTCTAATAAAAAGGACCCACTAGCTTCATTGTATTGGGTATTTATTTATATCTTATTTAATCAAATAAATTTTTTATGAGTATCATGCATCGCAAGATAAGCTATAAGTATAATTTTTTTAGAAACTTATTCCTATAGAATAAGATACAAATATGAAGTCTTCTTACTTTATACTTACCTTGGGATGTATACTCCAAAATATATAAAGTATAAGTTCTAGAGTATTTATATACTTACTTTATAAAATATTATTAAATAATATCAATAAGTAAATAGTAATATTATAATTTTTTAGTAATAAATATATTAGTAAAAAGGAAAAAAAAAGGAAAAGTTTAAGTATACATAAATTAATAACCTTAAACAGTTAAATATAGTACCATTCTTCTTTCTTTTTTTATTCTTCTTCATTTTCCTCTCTAACTTTAGATATTTCATTCTTTTACCTTATTCTTTCCCATTTACTAAATAGTAAGATTGCAAAACTTGAAATAATTAAGATAAAAATTTATCTTTTTTAATGTTACATATTTTGTTATAAGTTTTATAAATTTTACATAGAAATAACTTATATTATCACATATATATATATTATTTTTTTTGGAATATCACATAAACTTAAAATTTATTAAAAAAGGTATAATTTACATGTTTTATATGATATTTTATATCCTATAGGTTTTATAGGATACATGGTATAAAGTAGTTTTAGGATATTATAAGGTAGGTTTTAATTCCAAAATTTAATATTCTATACCTTATAAGATAGAATATGGATAGAATCTCATTCCCTATTTACCATATATCCATTTACCCCTACTTTTTAATACATAAAAGTAAAAGGGTAATTTTTTTTTCCTTAATTGTTGTTTTAACATCATTTTGATATCATTTGTGAGCTTTGAAATTAGCATTTCTGATAACAATTATAAAAATGAATTCATATATACACATAACAAATGCTGAACATAAATAAACGCATACGGAAAAAATACTAGTAAAAAACAAATATAATACATATAAGAAAACTGACCAAAATAAATGGATGCCAAGGGATATTAATATCACATAAAACTAGCTAGTGGCCTTAATAGCTTTATATTGAATTGCATAACCGGTTTGTATCGTTGAATTTTTATCGGTTTTCAGTGTGAGTGGATCTTTTTCTTTTTCTTTTTTTTTTTATTTACCCGATTGATTATTTATATAATTTTGTGGGGGGGTAAATTTGTTGAAATCGTGAACATGATCGCTTCAAAAAGGGAATGAAAAGGTTAGGTTACTTCAGATAGACAATCATACGATTGTTATAATGACATTAATATCTAAAATACATAAATAATGTACTTTCTTGTAATTTTCTAAATATTAATGCTATAAAACGATAATCATTCACTCTACATTCATTGATATCTTATTTAAAATGACTGTTTTATATATTTCTTCTATATTAGGGTTTTATTTGGAAAACATACAATTTAATAATATAATATAAAAATAATATCACTTACTATCTAAACTTTTAATTTTTTTTTACTTATATATGAGCTTTGATTTTACTAAATATCATCTAGTCAATATTACCACCTCAACTTTCATAACATTACATATGATTCTCTATTTAATTTGAATAATGCTTTCTTTTTCTTAGTTGACATATAATGTAGATGTTTACATGTCCCCTTTATTCTTAGTCTTACAACACCATTGACCAAAATATATCCGTGGAACGATAAAAATGAAGAAAGTAAAGGAAGATAGTAATACGTATCCGTAAACTAACATTTATGTAACAATGTCAAATTTTATTTTATTTTTTTTTTAAAAAGCTAGTAACATGGATCCTAAAATATGAATACTAATGAAAATCATTAGGAAAACAAAAGGTGATATTTATAAGATAATTGAAGCAACAGTAACTTTTCTCTCTTTTCATTGAATATTTCTCATAGAGATTAGTCGGGAAAAGGAAAAAAATAGTACTTATTGAGAAAATATTCTTAAAATTATATTACTTGAAATCGGCGCTTTAAATACTAATTTTACCTTTGCTCTTAGTTATTTTTATTGCATGTAAGTACTCATTTTAAGTAGCATAGTTTTAGGATTAGTTTCTCAATTAATATAATTTTAGGATTATTTTAAAAAATATATATATTTTTCTTTTTTTTTTAGATTAGTCCCGTCAAGTGATTTGAAGTACATATTTAATCTTGATATGCTAATCGATTTTTTATGTCATTAAATTTTTCTTTCTCTTTATTTGAGTTGTAATTTTTTTTTATCTTTTCATAAAATAGAACTTTTGTTAATTCTATTAATTTTTTTCATCAATCTTTTATATATATCAGGTTTTGATTAGCTAATAATAATTAATTTAATAAAATAATAATATTAAATATACTTAATTTCATAATATATATTTTTAAAAAAAAAAAACATACAACATTTGACCAACCAACCAACCATCCATCACGGAGTGGCCGGCCACCTCCTGGTGACCGGTACTCCCACAATGAGCTGGACTTTTGAGGCAGAGTAAGGTTGTACACTTCTTCGGAAGTCGGTAGAAGCAGAATGGATGCGACAAGTTAATGATATCCTTTTCAGGAAACTGGCGAGGTGTATTTGGTATGTTTCCATGTGGAGATTCACCATATTTACCCTTTGTGATTGCTTGATTTTGATTGGTTCTTCCCCTATGATAGGTTAATTGTGTGCCTTATCCTTTTATCAATTTAAAGGTTCAAAGCAATTAATCTATAGTTGAATGGAGCCGGCATTTTAAGTTGGCAATTTCCAACTCGACAAGAATCTAATAAAATTAGGAATACATTGTAGACTTAAAGCATGAAATTGAAATGGAACACGATACAAAAAAATATGATTGATGATACTGATGAGTACAATTGTAATATAAATTAAAACTTATAATACATATTCAATTTTACATATATCAAGTACTAATAAAATTTTCATATGAAATAACAAACTAAACCAACTCACTAATACTAGTTGCTATCCCCGATGTTAATGAATCATGTTTTTAATGTATGAGTTAAAACATGTTTAAAGTGTTAATTAATAGTCAAATCCATTTATTAATTTATTTTAAGAACTTAAATTCATAATATAACTAGTTTAATAAATATTTTTTATGTTAAAAAAACTCATTAATCGATTGAAAAAATTTTAAAATAAATCTACAACTAACAATGTTTCCACTATTATCTTTAATTATGCTTTTGTTTCATAATGTTAATAACAATAGTTAAAATGGTTGGACCCCATTTTCTTTTCCCTTGAAATTGCGTGTGACAATGAGAGAGAGAGGTGAAGAGTAGGGTTTTTTGTTTTTTTTTTTTTTTTCCGTTTTGGCATTTCGTTTTGGTTTTATTTATCCTTTTTTTTTTTCTTTTCTAAGGTCATTTTAATATCTCATCCATGTTGAGGCGTTTTTAATTTTTGAATTTACCGATCGCAAATCGATAAAGCGCTTCTACGTACAACCATTAAAAGAAAAAGAAAAAGCCATTGTTTTGCTAAAGGTAAAAATAAAAACCACCTGAACCATTCTATTGTGAAAGACCTATTTTATTGCACAATTACTGAGTGACACCGATGAAGAAGAGAGAGATGCAGAAACAAAAACTAAAGAAAATATTATAGTAAATAAATAATAAAGTGTAAAATAAAAAAATAGACATCAGAAACCTTAATTTCAAAAGAATTTTGTTAAATATATAATCTATAAATATTTTATTTTGATAAATATATAAGCTTTAATATAAGTAGATATCAGATGACTTCATCATACGATAATCATAGTAGATTTCTTTAAGTTTGTGGGTCAAGTTTCATATGTACGTATAAGATTTACATATCAATTTGGTTAGGTCCATTTATTAATTTTATTTTAAAAGAGAAAAAAATAAATAAAAATAATAATAATTGTCAGATTTACCATAGATACAAGTATATATAAAAAAAACAAATAAAATAATTCTCTAGAACCCTATTAAAGGACAGCAACATCCAGGGAAATCCGTGTTGTGTCTGTTTTTACTTTCTCCACTCTACGGACAGAAAGCTAGAGAGAGAGAGAGAGAGAGAAAGAGAGGGGGATTAGTTCAATGGAGGCAGTGAGAGGAGCGATGGTGGTGCTAGCATTGGCAATAGTGGTCCTGCTACCGGAAGCGGCAGCGGCAACAACAAAACGGGAACCGAAACGGTGGACGGTAGGAGATAGAAGTTTTTGGGCTCCTAACGTGAACTATACTGTATGGGCAAAGGACAAACAGTTCTATAATGGTGACTGGCTCTGTAAGTACTCCTTGTTCATGCCATTCTTGCATTTCTTATGTTTCTCTACTGCAGATCTATGTAATACTCACAAAAGCCTTCTGGGTTTCTTTTGTTGCAGTAACATAGATATCCCGGTAGCTCACTGGGATTAGTTAGTATATCTCTGTACTGAATGAGCTAGATCTGTAGATAGGTTGCAGTTTAAATGAGCTTAATGTTCATTTTTATTGTGCATGGTTACCAAAAATATGAAGAAGGTAATGTGAATTCACATGTTTAGAAACTCCAGAACTTTCTTTAGGAAATAAGTATTTATTTTCAATTTCTTTTCCTCCTGAATACGTGTGATCGATTCTGTTGATAGAAGTACTCAGAATCGAAATCAAGCGCTGTCGAATTCAGATTTGTTGTTTCGATTTGGTTAGTACTAATTCATTGTCATTTGGATGTACATTTGTTGCTGCACTTTCTTCCTCCTGTGATGTGCTGTTCTTATTTCACAGTTGCTAAGTGCTAATCACAAATTAGCCAGTCTTTAGTAGTATATGAGAGGTTATCATTTTGATTAATTGATCGGCTCTTTATGAGTTTTTTCGGAGTCAGCTCCATTGTCTATACCTAATCTGAGCATAATTCAGTACCTAATAATGTTCTTTTGATGTTCCAGAAATCATTCTGTGACTTGGTTAATGTTCATGTCAATGCTAATCTCGCCATTCTTTTGGCCAGATTTTGTTTATGATAGGAATCAACAGAATGTCCTGGAGGTGAATGAAACGAATTATGAGACTTGCAATGAGAACAATTTCCTCCACAACTGGACTAGAGGAGCTGGACGAGATGTTGTACCACTAAATGTGACTAGGCGCTACTACTTCATTAGTGGCCATGGGTTTTGCTACAGTGGCATGAAGCTGTCTGTCAAAGTTGAAGACCCACCACCTCCTCCAGTCGCCGCCCCTGTAAAGAGCGGATCCCCATTCTCTATCCACCAAGGACAGATTGTTTTGCCAGTCGCATTTGCACTTGGCGCGGTGTGGGATGCATTAGTCCACTTATGGTAAAAATGATGTTGAAGAATCAACATCAGCACGAGGATGTTCAAATCGCTTAAGACAAGCCTTAAGTTATTTGGCAGAGGAAACTGAGTTAATTTATGATTATTGGTGTCATTTTGTTTCCACTTTATTTGGGGTTTAATTTTTCGGGAATCTTTGTTGACTTACGATTTGTTTGATTCTGTGAATTGAGTAGTGTGCACGGTGGTTTGAGTGGTTATTTACAATGTTGGATCTTCAGACAAGAAAGGTCAAAACCAGATTAGTATATTTCCCTAGTACCATGCTTTCTGAACAAGTGAAAGTATTGTGGGACTTTGGCCATGTGATCTGCCATTTCTACGAGGTAAACGCCATGAATTGCGCGATGATGGCTCTCATTTATTGAATTGCTTTTCTTCATGTTAGGTTAGTATCTAAATATTATCCTCCTGTACCGTTGAACTTGCTCATTGCAAGTTCACCTTTGCTCATACAGCACATGATTCCATGTCGTAAAACATAAAAGGACCTTATAAAAGAATAAAATAATAGTGGTGGTTGAGATTCGTTCTCGAGAGATATGCTGAGCAGGATAATGATGCATGAGTCAAGATTTGAAAGGCTATAAGTGACGATGAGATTCCGCCCTTTTCGGTTTGAATCTCTCTTGATGCATGCCCAAATATCGCAATTCAAACAACTCTTGGGTGGCAAATTTCAGGTCCGTATTAATCATAAGATTATACACAAAGCGTATGTTGGCTGGCAATGGCACAAGGTAGAAGCACGTGTCACCGAAAGACAACTTATCCTAGGTCTTGGCGCAAAAAACTAGGCTAAGGAGCTCTTCATGAGAGCGATTACGATTTAGACAACAACAGGTATTTAAACAGCGACCCTCCGAAAAAAAAAAACCAGTATAAAGATTTACTTATTTATTTTTCACTTTGTTTGACATTTTTTTTCACTTTCTATAAATACCTTAAAAAAAAATACTAAAGAGAGTATTGAGTAAAAATAAAGTAAAAAAGTTTCTAAAGGAAGAGTTCTTTAGCATGAGTTTCTTAACCACATTTAAGCCTATTTAGAGTACCAAGTTAGTCTTAAAATGCAAAAATTTATGAGAGAGATGCGATCCTTTTAAGAAGGTCCAAACCAATGACAGCCATCTATAATAGGTACTTCTTTTGTTCTTCCCTAGACAATCACCAATACTGAAATTCACATCCCTAGCAACTCATGATGTGGGGATTTTTTTGGGCTTTACTATCTTGAACTAGAATTTACTCCTCTTTACCCTTGTCCGAAGTTTATCAACAGCCTCGAAGAAATGCAAGATTCTAGTGTTAGCCATTAAAATAAGCTTCCTCTTAGCCACCTTAAAGTTCACACACATTAAGCCTTTGCATTTTCTAGCTTGAGATTTTACAGCATTGAGGAGATGTAGCAAGGTGAATTTGGCCTTCTTGTACTCATTCAGTTTTGTCCTCTACCGTAAGATTAGCTAGATGTTCCTTCTTTGAGCACTTCTAGGCATATCATGGCCCATCATAGAAGTAGCAACTCAATACTTAAAATTTTCTCTTATTTACACCATTTTCTTCATCTATTTCTTCCTCTTTGGTAGACTAAAAAATCCTACTATTATCATTCTCTCCTTCACTCTCACATGTGTTTTTGTCCACTAATGTTTCTTAATGCTTCTTCTCCTTACTTCTCTCTCTCTCTCCGCTTTCTTTTCAATTTTCACTCTTATAGTATTACATTTTCCTTAAGTCAAACTCTTAATTGCAATTTTACTTATATGCAAGGAAGGTAAGGTGTAATGATTGATCTCATCTTCACAAAATCACATCCTTTGACATGAAGTCAATTTTATCAAATCTTTGTCTTCATTCTTCACTTGCTTTCTTTAAGATTGTGCCCTACATGTAAACCCTATTTCTTATATGTCACATCTCCCATGGAAGGTACTAGTAAAAATAGGGGCTCCAAGAGCCTATTCACCTTCTACTCCCAAATAACAACATAAGTTGAAGTAAGTGTAAAATTAAAGTTAAGTGTTGATAGAGCTATTTAGACATAAACCCCCAAGGCACAATCTAACTTGTTTGGGCCCTTATTCGAGCTTTATGTGTTCAAACCAACCTCTTGTAGACCACCATAGCACAAAAGCATTAAGGTCTAATTAGTATGCTCCAATCTTATACTCAAATTAGTTGTACACACCCCAAAATTAGATAAGGTTGAAATGCTTGAAACAGATAAGGAAAGAAATTGGTCAAAGATACAACCTTTACAAAATCTCTAATATAAATACACTTGCCAAATTAGGACCAGTCACAATCCCTATAAATAGGGGTTGAGACTACTAGTTACTTTTGAACTCTCTCAATTCTCCTACTATCTTTACATAGTTTATCCACAAATCTTGTATTGACTTAAGTATCGGAATAATCACACTAACCTACTTTTTCTATCTTATAGATAACCTAACCATCTAGGAAATCTTAGCACAACATTGAGGAATAGGTGGGTTGTGCTATTTATGCAAGAGTATCTCCTATTCCCATTAGAAATATAGTATACGTTTATCATATATGGTGCTCGCATGATGTGTATAAGGTTTTGAAAGGTGAGTGACAAGTGATATTACAATTAGGAGCATACATAATACATGTGTAAGTTTAGTTGAATCCTTTTATTTCTTTATAATATTAAAGAGAGAGACATTGTTCAAGTTTTTTTTTTTTCTTCTAATTGTCTTTTATAACAATACCATCCTTATATCTAAACCCAATTTTAATTTTACGAAAATAGTTATAAGATATGATTATCATGTCACACCCCCAATGTGGTTAGGTTATAACGGTCCACTATTTATCACAGTCTATGATAAAAGTTAACTACTTAGCTACGTATCATAGAGAGTTATACATAAGGTGCTAGAACCTCAATTATTTTGAAGCTTATCTGTCAATGGAAGTGGAACAGTATAGATATAAAATAACTTGATACTTTTGTACACATAAGTAAATATTTACAATAATCTCTCAGGATAAAAACTACACAAGTTCAGATCGAACCATAGCGGAAGCAAAACATCCCCTTGTTTTCAAAAGTAACATCAATATTTACTACAATTGCTTAGCTCACTTCCTTGTTCATTTTCCCTCGTTTTTTACCTTACTTGTCTTCACTTGCAAAAAGATCTATAGAGGAGTGAGCAAACAATAGCTTAATAAGGAGGTGAGAGATTTAAGTGTTATATAATTCATGTAATTTCACATAAGTTTTCAATCAGTTAATTAATGCAACGATTTCAATCAAATATCATTCGCAGGACATTATTTGATTTGTCATGAAACTAAAGAAATTATGTCCACTTTAACTTGGGTTAAGGTGTTTTCAATCCAATATGAATAACACTAAACCCAAGAATATGCAACGGAGACACTTTGGCTCCTCCCAAAGATCTAACAAGTAAGTTCGTAACCTTCATTGCAGCCTCATCTCTTGTCAATTAGTTTGTCGAGGTGTAGGAAAAAAATGCCCCATTCTCCTTGATAGGCCAGTATTTGCTGTCACAATCCCAAATGCGCCCTTAGTGGGTTGCAATGCATGCCTGATTGAAGTTTAAATTTCCATCATTAAGTTAGTTAACTTGTGATAAGCAAATCCACAAACATTCCATAACACATTTGAGTACACTAAGAAATACCAAATACGTAGCATAGCTACCAGTCAATTAGATAGATACCAAGCACAAGCAAGTATGCATACATTCGTAACTAATTGCAATCACAAACAATGTACAGGAACTCACGGTCCCACGACACACGAATCGTATAGAGAAGCATAAACTCACTTACTTGAAAATGTGAATACTTGAATGTTGATCACACTGTCTTTTTTCAAAAACCTATATAACATAATGAAATTCTAAGATGTCATAAGCTTACGCAACGATTATTGATTTTGTTTAACTTATAGTCCACTAATAATTAGAAATATACATACATACATACATACACACATATATATATATAGTCCTACTAACCACTAGAAAATAAATATATTTGATACAAGAATTATTTTATACTTAAAGATGAAAAGAGGTAATAATATAATTGCAACCAATTATTTATTCATAAATAGTAGATTTTAATGAAAATAACGCATATATAGCAGATTCAAAAGCATATGATATTAGTTTGTCTGATAGTAAAATAAAGGGAATAGCTAATTATTTTATTTAAAATTTATGGTAATATATATATATCATTTCAATTGTATCAAAACACCGAAGCCGAAATTGCTCTTTGAATTTCATTCTCGTTTTAAGAAAGATCCATTGATATCGCCTACAAAAGATGCTCTATACAAGAACTATTGCTTTATACAACCATCTAAGAATGATAATACCAATATTGCTGAACTTAAAGGAAAGCAACATTGATGGTATATGAATCTGTTATTCATCACGGTTTAGTATGAAATATGGTATAGTATGGAAATTTTACGTATCCTCCATATCTTCAAGCAATTAATGCTGCCTCCCAACTAAAATTGGTAGCATATCCATTAAAGCAGCCCCTAGTCAAAGATAACATTGCATCTTGTATGGCAACATAAATAATTACTACCTACTAACAAAAACTTAAATCTTAATCCCGATAGTAATTTAGGTCGACTTATGTGGAATTCACAAAACAATTAATAATCCAACGCCAAATGAATTTGCATAGACTTGTATATGTTCCTAGAAATATGACAAAGTTTGTCCAAATTAACATATACATGACAATTTATTGCTTCGAAGTTCAAAATTTTATCCTTATTAATCATATTAATATGCACTATTACATTCAAAACATTTCCTTTATCATGAAATCACCATGCATCCACCAAATCCAACTCACCCATTAAATAAGTTGTTTATGAAATTACTAGATTACTAAAACTTTTGGACTTACTTCTACAGAAGTGGAGAAATATTTTACAAAGTGAAGGAGAGATTATAAGGGTGATGATTATTTTACAGTTTCAATTGTTAATTTTTTATGATTTTTTTTTCTTAAGACAAAGGATTAGAGATAATATTTTACAAAGTATGCATTACTAAAGTGTAATGGAAAAGAAAATAATTGCAAGCCTAAGTAATCTATTCTATACTATTTTTTTGTATTATTATTATTTTTTAATTTAATAAAGACACACTAATAACTAAAATTTATGAAACAAGTATTTTATAATTCTTTGATGAATAAAGTAACTAGTATAAAGATAAGAAAATGAGGCATGTGGATGCAAATGTAAATGGCAAAAATAGGAACCGGCAACTAACTAATGATGTGACAATACTGAAATTAATATTGCAAAATTTGGAGTTCGATTACATTGTTTAAAGGGAAAAATATCTAAAGCCAAAAGAAAATCCTATAGTCTAAGTTTTTCTTCTTCTTCCTTAGCCACTAGTTTTTTTAATAGCTTCAGACTGTCTCTTCTTTTGATGGCTAGATATTGATTCTTTCTTCTTCCCCCTGTCTTTTGTAGTGGCTTCTAATTCCTTAACCCTCTTTTGAGTCTTCCTTAGTTGGGCTTTAAGTGCTTTATTCCTCTAGCTAGATTCCTTAAATCTATTTTTCCATACATCCTTCTTGTCTTCCATAGTTTCAAAATGGACTTCCATTTGGGCTTGCACTTGCTCCATATAAGTCTTCATTTATGAGCTTGGGTTGCTTGGTATAAGATGAATGACATCAGGAGCTTGATGCGTCCTTTCTCCTATCTTGTACAACTGGTTAATAATAAAATCCTTAGTAACTCAATGTTTTCCTACTTCACCATCCAATTCTCTTAGATTAATACTAGGGCTTTCAATTTGAGACTCCTATAGGGCCCTCACTTTTATCAACTTGGCCACTTTGTTAGCTATTAATATGTTTAGGTTTTGAAAATCAAATTTAACTATCTCCAATGAAGGCCTATGGATTATGTCTTAGATGGTACCAAATTGATGGACCACTGAATATGAATGATAGCTTGTACACTGATTAAGTCCAATTAACGGAACTGCTTGAAAGCTCTTGCACATCAACACAACTTTATTGCAATGGTTCCATCTAGTGGTCCACAAGATATCATCAGCACCAAAGCTTTTGAGTACCTCAACCCAACTATGGTTAGAAACATCATTTGGTAATTTCATCCTATTTGCACAAGAATCTATAAAGTCGATTTGTTAGGCTACTGACAGCCTGATCTCTTAGATTGTACAGAGTGAGCCAGTGATCTAATATCAACTTTAGGTTTAGGGGCTTGTGAACGTGGATCTCTTTGCGAGGAAGATGATCAATCGAAGTACTGGCCATCTAGTAAAATTACAAATAAAATTGCTATGTTGCAAACAAATGTTTTATTTTACAAAATTTTAAATGCTTCATCATTACAATAAAAAAAAAAACTATATAGGGAAATTTACAAAAAGAAAATATTTCAAAACTCCAAGATGCAATTTTTACAAGGTGTCACATCATTAATTATTTGTTTTGTTCAAAATCTCATGTATACAAAAGGGTAAGTTCTAAAGGTTCCCAAGTTATGTAACCTCCCATGTTTGCAAAGAAACGAATCTCGGGCCACATCGAAGCGTTGGGGGAGGTAACCTAATTGACCTCGAGTGGTGTTTACCCTACTGCACCTGAAACTTACACAATGACTCCCCATCTTAAGATCCTAAACGGCCTAGGTTTGACTGTATCTAACACACATATATGTATGACAACAATTTGCCCAAAAGATTATTACTAAGCTTGATGGGCCTAGTGCTATTTCATCTGCATCATGAAGCCTAATTAGTCTACAATAAAAGGGAACTACTTATATAAGAAATATACATAAGTGATTTAAAAGAAAATAATCTATGCCGAAGGAATTTGTATGAAGCTCTTAATTGTTTTGAAAAGAATAAAAAAAAAGTGGCAAGCCCACTAAAGAATTAGGTCCTCGATGGAGTCGCCAATTCTATCTAGCATGATTTTGGATTTTTCCTTAATTAACTCATATTAAGTCCAGTCCACTTAATATAAGTTACTCAACAATAAAATTAAGGAAAAATCTATATTTTTAATTATTTAAAAAAAATTGGAGTTACCACCAACTTAAGTTGGAAAATAAGATAAGTTAAGGTTAATTGGGTAGATTAACCTTAATTAGCTATTGATCTATGCATTTTTCTAATTTTTTTTTTTGAAAAAATATTAATAAGAAAATCTGGATTTGGGAGCTATTATATTAAAATCTAAACGGTTACCACTTATTATTTTTTTCCAAAAAAGGAACTAAAAGTTTTTTTTTATAAATTCCCTTCACTATCACATATATAAGACATAATGCTTTTCATATAAATTATGAAATAAATTAAAACAACATGAAAAAATTTTTAATCATTTTTTTAATTATAAATTTTCTATTCTTATCTAAAAATGAAATAAAAGAGAATAAAACTTTTGCATTTCTACTTTCATCAAAATTAAACTAAAAAATAGGATAAAATATTTTTATGTTTTTATATTATAAATTGAAAATTTAAAAGGATAAAAATATTTTTATAAAATTTTTTATAAGGTAAATTGAAATTGGAAAAGAATAAAAAGTTTTTTTTTTATTATTTTATATGTGGTTGCCCAGTATGTGCCTACATACTCGCTAATTAGGATCAAACCAATGTAGTTCTGTTTTTATAAAACTTTAGTGGATTAATTAATTTTAATTATAAAAACAGGTCGGATTTACATTTATTATCATTTTATTTTTTTTAGGGAAAAATTCTAAACCTAAAATTTTATTTTCTGATTAAAAAAGAAGAAGTAAAACCTTCTAGTTTTTAAAATACCAATTAGAGTTTTTTTTTTTTCATTTCATGAAAACCATTTTTCTAGGTGAGAATATATATATATAGAATAAAACCATATCTTAGATAATAAACAATTTTATTTTTTTTTAATTTTTATATCTTTATATTTATAAGCTAAGTATTTCTAATTATTAAAAAAAGCTAATTGGGAACCTAGTCATCTTTAAGTGGCGGTTATACCTCAACACCTAAGGCTTATACAATGGTTCCTCTTAATTATTTGGTTTACTAATTTTCCTAACTTAAATTAATTAAGATAAAGTTATTAATCTAATTACAATCATATTATTATTATTATTATTTAAAATCTACCCTAATTTTATTAATCCGATTTATTTTTATTTTTATTAATTAGATTTTAATAATAATAATAATAATAATAATAATAATAATTGTAAACACCCCATTTTTGCCCTAGGAATGAATAATAATCAATAATAATCAATTTTTAAATTTTCCCAATTTTTTTTTCATTTTCCTCTAATTTAGCATAAATAATGAAAAAATTCAAAAAAATGAAAATAAATAGGAAAACACATCAATTTTGAAAAATGATTTCAGAAATGGTAATAACAAGGGATAAATAATTTTTTAAAATTTTTGAAAATACAAAAAAATACAAAAAATGGAAAAATTGCATCGCATATGTACAATTTGCGATGTAAATAAAATTGGGAAATTGGGCCAGCTCAGCTGGCTCGTGTGTGCGCATGGGGAGCGTGTAGAGGCCAGAGGTCGCGAGTTCGAATCTTCCCCCAAGTACTCTATGCAATTTTTTTTGCCTTTCGCCTAGAGCTGCCACGTGGCAGTGTGTGATTGGCTGAGGGAAGTCACGCGTGTCGCGTGTGATCGTCTTCTTCGCAAGCCCAGTCAGAGAAAAATCCGGCAGAAATCCGATAAGGTTGAAATTGCTGGATTTCTTCGAATCTTTTTGGATTTCAATAAATCTAAAACCGAATTATCCAGATAAATCACAAGATTACAACAAATCGGCATCAAATCGGTTGGATAAAATCAAATCTAAAAAACGGAAAAATATGGGTTTATCCAAATCGCCGGATTTGAGCTTATCCGGAGGAGGTTTCAAATGCCTATAAATAGGAATCGAAGGGAGGAAGCCAAATCACGAATCAGAATTGAGAGAAAGTGAGAAAAGAGTGCAAATCGGAGGAGACCCAAAATCGCGATTGCCGACCGGAGTTGAACTACCACCAGGAGACGATCTGGGAGCAAACCACCACCACCATTGGATTCAGCACCCTCAAGAAGCTAGGATTCGACACCTCACCCGTTGCAAAAGGCCGCCGGAACGCCGTGAACGAGCATCCTTCGCCGCCACATCCGACCGATCCGACCCAACCCGCTTCGACCCGACCCGCGCACCGACCCGGATCCAGGTAAGTCGGATTTTTCGGATTTTTTTAATTAATTAATTTATTTTGTTTATTTATTTATTTCGAATTGATTTATTATTTGTTATTTAGTTATTTATTTATTTGTTTATGTTTTATTTCAATAAATAGGAAAATGGTAGAAATTAGATTTTTCTAGAATTTAATAATGTAGAAAAATAATGAATAAGAAAAAAAAAGGAAAAAAAGAAAAAAAAAATTTAGAAAAATAAAAAACATATTAGGAAAATAATAATAAAACTTTAGATTTCAAAATAGGATAGATATTAACTTAGGATAAAAAAATAAATAAAAAAATTCACAAAAATTATAAAAAATTTAATAAAAATCATAAAAATAATAAAAAACTACGAAAATCATAAAAAAATCAAGAAGAATAATAAAAAAATCATAAAAATGAGTTTTAGAACTTAGAAAAATCATTTTTCTCAAAAATAAATCCAAAATTGATGTTTTCCCTAAAAATCATTTTCAAAAATCAGATTAGAGCTTAGGCTTAGAATTTTTTTAGAAAAATCCCAAAAACGGTAAAAACATAAATCGAAAGAGATTTTCAAATTAAAATCCACAAACAAACTTAAAGTTTTCAGAAAAGCGAACTACGGCTTGTTTGATCCTGAATAGCAGGTACGTAGGCACCCATTCGGGTCAACCCATAAAAATGAATGAAAAATCATTTTCTTGAAATAATTCAAAAAAAAAAACATAATAAAAGTAACAGAAACACAATAAAACACATTTCTAAATAGGAACAATTTTAGGAGATTAGGTGGTAACCGTAAGGTTTTAATAGGTTAGCCTCCAGACTTAGAAACTCTGGTTTTCCCTTTTCCTCTTTCTAAAAACGAGAAGAGGAAATAACGACGACTAGTGGTCCAAATTAAGACTAATCCGCTCCTTTAGTCTTAGTTCAATATTTCCTAACAACAGTTGGGTGGCGACTCCAAAAATTGAATGAAATTCCTAACTCAAGTCGAGGATCTATATTAGATGAGCATAAGGTCTAATCTAGATCGGATTAGGAATGGGAATTCAAAAATTAGACTCGACAATAATAATAATAATAATAATAATAATAATAATAACAACTTGGGTTCAGGTTTGGTGTGCGGGTCAAACTTGGGTTGAGTTGGGTTAGAATTCAAGTTCAACTTGAGTCGAGTCGAGCTAGAATTCGCGTTAAATCGGGCATGCGTGCAACAGCTAGGGGGTCCATGTTGGCGACACTCTAGTGAAGATCTAAGGTGGCTGAGGGGTGGTTCCTTGGGTTTTCGAGGGCATAGAAGACAAATCTGAGGCCATTTTCATCCAAAAACTAGCTTAGGTGGTGGTTCGGAGGCGATCAAATTTGTTTTTCCTGATTCGCTCAATGAGTAAATGATTGAAGCACAAGATTACCTCTTTCTAAAACTAGAGATCACTAAGAACCTATTGATACTAGTTTCGTGTTTCGGTTTCTTATGTAGAGCTAGTAATCTTAGAGAGAAGTTTCGATGTGGGTTTGAGGTTCCTAGAGAGAGAAAGTTCGCTGGTTGGAGCTTATGAGTGTTTTATTTTTTATGACTCCCCCCTCCCCCCCTCAATTTGTAAGCATCCCCATATATTTATAAGCACCCCCATTGCTTCCGATAAGGTCCAAATAAGTGCGAATCGGATTTATGATGTCCCATCGAAAACCTAAGCTTATCTTTTGATTTAATCCATTTTTTTTTTTTTGCTAAAGATTGATATTAATCTTTGTTTTTAGTTGGAATTAGATTGGATCATGTTGAGAAATGAGTTCGTTTTGCATGGATTTGTTCAAATTTGCCTCTGTTCTTCCCTCCCCGTGTGCTTTGGTGTCTATCTGAGGAAGAAGATCACATGTTCCACACGCGTCTCCTTGGGTCAATAGCGTGTTGCTACGTGGCAACTGGAAAGAAGAAAAAAAAGAAAACGGCACAAAGTGCCTCTTATAAAAATCGAACCCATGACCAATATTCCCCTCACACATACCTAGGCGCATACATGGACCAGTTGAGCTAGCTCATTTCTCAATTTATTATAACAATTAATTTACCTATAAGCTAACAGTTCTAATTAATTTCTATATATTTGAAGTACCCGAGCTTGATTTAGAGGCTCATATTTCCCTAATTTTATTAAAAAAATTATTATTATTATTTTTTGTTACTTGTTATTATGATTTTTATTATTTTTTTATTTAATTTTTACTATTTTATAAACTGGGCCTTTTTTTATTATTACTATTATTTTTTTATCATTTTCATTTATTTATTAAAAAATCTATATGGGGGAAAAAATGGGATGTCTACACACGCCCATGATAATCGAGGTAAGAGCATGTCAACAAGGTATAAAGGCGGAAAGTCTTTCAAGCAAGATAAACCCAAAAGTGGGGGAGCCCTAAGTTCTAGTAGCAGCAACAACTATGGAGGGGGCTAGAAGAAGTCTTTTAGCTCTCACCAGTTTAGAAATCATAGCTCTCATCATTCTAGAAAAGTTGGAGCATCGAGTGAAGGTAGGAAGCTAACATTTTTATGTTTCTTATGCAATGGGCCACACAAGTTTCAAACTGTCCCCATAGAGTAGCACTCAATGCGATGGCTCAAAAGGTTGAGAGTGTATGCCAAGAAGAAGATTCAAAGAGTGAGTGTGAGAAACAACTCAAGATGGGAGCTTTACACATGTTATTGGTTGTAAGAAAGAGTTCCTTAATGCGAAGCAAGCCCAAATCAAACAACAAGTTGATGTATGTTTAGATGAACATTAATAGCAAGAGTATTGGTGCTATGATTGACTTGAGAGCCACACATAACTTCATTGATGCAGCCAAAGTGAAAAGGTTGGGTTAGTGCCTACAAAAGACACTAGCAGGATTAAAGTTGTCAACTTCAAGGCAAAACTAGTCAAAGAAATGGCACAAGATGTGAAAATGAAGTTTGGGGATTGAATTGATAATCTCAACTTCATTGTTGTCCCACTAAATGACTTCAGCATTATCTTAGGGATATATTTCTTAAGGTATGCTAAAGTTGCATTGATGCTAGTAGCGGATTTCTTGTTATTCATAGGCGACAAACCATGTTGCGTATCGATTTAGAGAAAGAAGGCAAGAAACGGAAGAAAAGATGGAAAGAGTATTGGAGCCATGATGCTGTCCACACTTTAACTCAAGAGAGGGCTTAAGCACCAAGAACCAAATTGGATGAATTGCTAAAGGTGTGCTTCATTTGTCTCTCAAATGCACCATATAGGGCTCTTGTTCCATTTCAAAAGAAGCAAGATAGGAGTTTGGGATTATGTATTGACTACTAAGCTTTAAACAAGCTGAGAATGAAGAATCATTATCCATTTCCTCTTATTGCCGATCCGTTTGATTAATTAAGTGAGGCTAAATACTTTACCAAGTTAGACCTTCATTCAGGTTATCATCAAGTTTGCATTGATGAAGGGGGATGAGCCGAAGACAACTTATGTTACTTGTTATGACCCCTATAAGTTCTTGGGGATGTCCTTCAATCTTACCAATGCTCCTATCATATTTTATACCTTAATAAATAATGTATTTCATGAATATCTTGATAACTTTATAGTTGTCTATCTATATAACATTGTTGTGTATAGCAAGACATTGCAAGACCATGTGAAGCACTTGCGGATGGTTTTTCAGAAGCTTTTAGAGAATCATTTGTATCTGAAGTGAGATAAGTGTGCCTTTACCCAAAAGTGCATCAACTTCCTTTAGCATGTGATTGAAGAAGGGTGACTTTGAATGGATATGGCCAAGGTGGAAGCTATTAGAGAATGGCTTGTTCCCAAGAGTGTGGCTGAGTTGAGATCATTTTTGGGACTTACCAATTATTACAAAAGATTTGTGGAAGGGTATTCTAGACAAGTTACTCCTCTTACAGACATATTGAAGAAAGATCGAGCGTGGTCCTAAAGTAAAGAGTGTCAGGCTGCATTTGAGGACCTAAAGTGTATTGTGATTAAGGAGCCAATCCTCATGCTACCTAATATCTCCAAACCATTTGAAGTCTACACAGATGCATTAGACATAACTTTAGATGGAGTGTTGATGTAAGAGGGCCATCAAGTGGCATACGATAGCAGGAAGCTTAATCTCATTGAGCGCGGGTATTGTGAAACCCTAAAATTTTTAATGAATATCTTGAGTAATTATACAATGCTTTATTTCTATTTTAGTTATGATGTTATCAGAACTTTAGTCTAAAAGATGTTTATTGATAAAACTTTGATAAAAAAAAAATTATGTCAATATTTGAAGTTATAGAATAGAAACAATATTACAAATAGAAACCAAATAATAATGAATAAACATAATATTTCTGATGGAGCATATTAAGACCCTTTACAATTTTTTTTTATAGGAATAAAAAATTGTATAAAGAATAAAATGTTTGAAGTCTGGATAATGTAAAAGGGGGTTATAAACAAACTTCCAAATATGTAAAATTATCTAATAAGATTCCTAAACTATTATGAAAACCTACTAAATGTATTGCAAATATAACAGCTAAATTTAATTTTATATTCTTTTATGATAATAACATCAATAATAACAATAACTGTTATAAGTGATATATTAAACAACAAAGTCCGCAATAATAGCAATGTTAAATCAAATCAATAAAGCCTTATTATTGCCTGTTCGGGAAATATAATAAACAAGATACAATGACGGGAATCAACCCTATGGTTCCAACAATGAGGAAACCTAATTGGATGCATGAGCCCAGAAATCCACCTATTGCCATATTTATCTAATAATGCTTATCTTTGTACTTTAGTAGGTACATTTATCGGTTTTTATAGGATAGCAAATAAAATGCACTAACGATCAAATTGGGGACATTCTTGGACTTACCTTCACCGGTCCACAATATGTTCAATTGAAGTGAAGAACCGGCCACTTAAAGGCCATTTGTACTTGTAATTTGTTGTTCTAATAACCAGCCACTTATGTAGCTTATTTGTAATTTGTTGTGTTATTTTTACCCTAATTAGAACAAATGTAAATACTTGCTAACTAAGGTTTTGAGGGAGCTTTTTGAACATTAGAAATTATACACTTCTTTGTCGTGAGGGAAGATTCTTGCTTGCAAAATTCTCTTATCAATTTCATAAGTGAAATTGTGGCGAGATTAACTTGAGTAGATTGTGAGTAATATCAATCTTCCTCTTGTTGTTATCAAATTATATTTAGTGCGTCATATTTAGGTGCAATTTGTTTAGTTACTTGTTGTTCTACATGTGAATTAGGGTTCAAGTATTTTAGATTTAAATCACTTTAATTTGAGTGGAATTCTAATTCATTTCTATTGTCATCCATTGCTACTTATACGATTGCTTTGTTTCTCATTTCAATTTAGCATCAAGTCTTGAATTCTCGTGAATCAGGGATCATTAGTGATTTAGTGATCACACTATTGTTGATTGGATTTTGTTGATCATGTTACTTTTGGATGTGTTTGCAATTCAATTAGTAAGGCACATCATACAACTAATAAAAAACATACAAGTTACGTTTGTTACTATCTATTATACATATAGGTCATGTTTGTATGGTCTTTCAAAGTTAAATACACACACAAACACACACACACATGGAGAGAGAGAGAGAGAGAGTTTTACTCTATAAAAAGAATATACCTTCTAATGTTTGAACTATATACCACAAGCTTCTATAATTATATTAGTTACCACTTGAACATGAACATCATCTTAGGCAGAAATAATAGTTCCTTACTTCAATATACTACTCTATATCACAACTATTAAAAAAGAGAAAAAATTAAAAAATTAACTATATATGTATATGTGTAGTAAGGAACAATAGATATTTTATCTAAATATAGAAATGATAATTGCAAATTTTAAAAGAAATGATACTAACCATATAGTCATTCGAAAGTAACTACTAAAAATAAGTAAGTAATTGTGGAAATAGTAAAAACAACTAAAGGAAATCTTATAAGTTGATTAATAGGAGGGTGCAAATTTTTTGACCCATAAAATCATACAGCTTAATGAAAAAATAAATTTAGGAGAGGAGTGAAGCTTCACTTAAAACTAAACAATAATTTGCGATCATCGAAGCTTGCTTTAGTGTATGCTACAAATAAGAAGCAATCAGTTACTGTTGCTTCTCTTCTCTCCTCTTCAAATTTTGACTACTTTGTTGCTTCTCTTTCTTTTCTCTTACTCAGTTTGATGTTGCTGTGGTTGTAACACCCCCTGCACAACCCCCCCACCCCCTCTCTTTTTTTTTTTTCTTATTAGTTCTCGACATAACGTAGCAGTTGCTCTTTTCTCCTCCATTACATATTTTCCTTCCACAACTTCTCATCTCTCTTTTCATTGCCATCCTTCTTGTAGCCATATTTTTTACAAGCCAAAATAGAGGATGCAAGATTAGGCCTTGACTTCCTCTTTTGCTTTTTCCATGTTTGAACCACAACTAGCCTCAACAACTTTCTCTTCCTTTGTAATACCAGAAATTGTAATATTTCTATTATAACATTATAATGTAAAAACCAAGGCTAAGATGGGGATTCATAAAAATTTTAGAGACAAATAGATCTTTTTATGATCAGAGTATAAATACTATGTGTTGACCTAACTCTCTTCTTTTCATCCTTACAATAACAACACAGTGAAAAAGCGGGAAAAGGAGAAGATGCTCTCTAGAGAAAACCTAAAGGCGTTTGAGAGGAAGACAGCAAAGTTTGAATCCAATTTATATTAGGTAAGAATATTAATGGATTTGTGATTATTTCACATGGAATTGAGGATATGATTGTTTTCAATTCTTGTTCTAACAAAATTTGGAATTGGGAAAAGCAAAACGAGCATGGGAATCCATCAATCAAAGGTATAACCTATGGAATTTTTTTTTGAGGTAAATAAATTAATTTGTGTAGTTTAATTAGATAATACATGTTTTAGGGTTAAGTAAGCCTAGGGATAAAGATAGTCAAATTTAGGAGAATTTGGAATAAAGAAATTTGGGTTCAGGAAAATTACTTAAAGATACACGGCCTCCCAACACAGCCGTGTTTCAATCGAGTTAAACCCTAAACATACTGAGAGATACATGGCCTGTCTACACAGTCGTAACACGGTCGTGTTTTGACCGTGTTAAACCTTAAACATACTGAGAGATACATGGCCTGTTTACACGGTCATGTTTTGACTATTTTGAGCATAGGACATACTGAGAGATATACGACCG
The DNA here is from genome assembly GCA_037954665.1 of Laguncularia racemosa. Classification (NCBI taxonomy): domain Eukaryota; kingdom Viridiplantae; phylum Streptophyta; class Magnoliopsida; order Myrtales; family Combretaceae; genus Laguncularia; species Laguncularia racemosa. Next base: position 2,693,881 of record JBBMOL010000091.1, on the reverse strand, counting down.
TGTTTTGACCGTGTTGAATGTAAAGCATACTGAGAGATACACGACTGTGTTCCAGCAGTGTTGGAACCAAAACTCACCAAAAGATACACTACCTTTGATACGATCGTGTATTAGCCTGTGTTAAGCTATACGGCCTCCAACATGGCCGCGTTGAGTGAAACATAACTTAATTGTATATCTATTTAACTTCAAATTAAGCTAATTTCTACGCAACTTAGATAGCTAGTAAGACTTGAGAAAATTTAAATGATTAAGAGTAAGAGAGTTAAGAGAAGATATTAATCTTACATTGATATTAAGAAGGACTTGTTGATATTGTATAGATTCCAGATTAACTTTAAGTCCAAGATTAGAAGTGCTTAAGACTAGGACTTAAGGTACGTGTAACTTATGTGTTGTTCTGTACTTGTTTAAGCTAATATATGTGTTGAGATTGATTAAGTTGAATGATTTTGCTTAAGTGTTTAAGTTGTATGTGTATGTACTTGGCTTGGCCTAGGGGCCCGTAGTGGCAGATCTCTAGAAAGCACCCTAATGATCCCTGTATGACGTTATCCCTAGTAGAGTCGTGCTTGGAAATGATTTGGATTGAATGTTGGATTAAGTGTTTAAGTGAACATGAGTGTAGAGCCCGTAGTGACAGTTTTCATCACCAAGATTAAGTGTTTAAGTGGATATGAGTGTGGGGCTCATAGTGGCAATTCTTATCACCAAGATTAAGTGTTTAAGTGAATCTAGGTGTGGGGCTCATAGTAGTAGTTTGCATAACTAAGTTTAAGGATTAAGGGATCATGGGTGTGGGATTTGTAGTGGTAGTTTTCATCACCAATTCATATTTTAATGTGTTAAGTGTGTTAAGGGGGTCATGAGTACCTTGTTGTTACTTATAGACTTAAATTGTATCATGAAACGGTACCTGTGTTTAAGTATTGTATAATGCATATGATACATGTTCATGTTTGTTCATGCGTATGTATTTGTATTATACGTACTAGATATTAACTCACCATTTGAGAGATATTTTTTTTTTAGATGCAGGTATTGATGGAGATGATAATCCAGAAGATAATTTGGATTTGGGAGAACTATAAAGAGATGAAGAAGATGATTATCATTACTATTATGGTGATTAGAAATTTAGGAAATTTTGTTAATTGAGTGTAATAGATAGTATTATTTGGAGTGTTAATTTAGAGTTTTAGACTTTTATTGCGTTAGATAGTATTTTGAAATTATACGATGTATTGAATGTTTTTTATATAAGAATTTTATAATAAAAAAGGTATCAGAATTGATCTAGAGTCTTAACATATTTTTATAAGATAAAAACACACGACGAGTAGTAGCGGGTAGCAGGATCCAAATTATGAGGCGTGACATCCTCCCTTTCCTTTCTTAGTCCAAATTGCCCCTATTTCGCGAAGGGAAAACAGGGTAGGCCGCATCCCTTGATGGAAACCCTTTTCGCTTCACATGCTAAGGATCGAGATAATTACACCAAGCTAAGCTTCGACTTGGTTTTCTTGTGTTCATTTCCTCCGATTCTGGTGAGTCACTTATTGCTCCCTCGAACTAACTCTATTCTCCTCCACGTGATCGATCTCGATGACTTTGCTATTTGAATGCGTAGACGACTCTGTTACTTTACTTCTTCAACTACCATAAATTGTTTTCTTCTAGATTAAAGGAATAGAATGTGTAGTAACCCATTATACAACATTTGTAATATATTAATTATAATATTAGAAGTTTCGGCTGATGAACTTCCCATCTCTAGATAGCTGCTTGGAACACTTCCTCAAGCTTAAGGAAGTTGTTGCTGACATTTTTTGCTATGATGCTCCATGGTTACGGCTGTTTAGCGTTTTAATATGTAAAATAAAGATAAGCAATCCTCTTAATTTCATGTCACCTGAAATCTATCTCAACCAATATCGATTGCTTTACAAAGATACTTTGTGCCTTGAAATTTTGAGACGGAGTCTAATACACAGTTCTTGAGTCAATGAAAACCTTATATGTTGACTAGTATAAGATGATGACTCAATTTCTTTTTGTTTTGAAGAAGAAGACAATGACCTAGCAGTTATACTTTATCCTTCCAGTTTAAGAATGTTAATATTCGACCATATGAATATTATATTATTTTAATTAGAGAATAAATTCACTTTATATGTGTATAAATATACATAAAAGACACAACAGGAAAACATATACATATATGTAATGCATATAAATTATAATTTCAGTAAAGTAATTGCTATAGTATAATATTAATTATAATCGAATAAATTAATGTTTGGTTAATCAATTGCAATATCTATAGTTTTCGTATTAAGTAAAATCAATTCATAGTAAGTTAACAGAATATTTATATATTGCTACTCCGTACTCTTTAAGTTGAAACTATAAGTTAGTACCCTATAGTAAGATTATTGGTTAGTTAAAGAGTAAATTGAATCACTAATAATTAATTTCCTCATCAACTAAATGTAAGAGAAAGTTGATTATCATATATATGGTAAATATGATGGCATCAATATCATATGGTATATGATCATTTGTTAATTGATATAGCTAAACGTATAAATATTATTAATAATATTTACCGTATGATATGTACAGTTAACATGTATTGAAGTAAAGAAATAATTAACATATGATTAGGTGCTACATATGCCTATTGATCTACGATATCAAATATCATAGCTTTATCATGCTCTTTTATTAATACCATACGAATATATTGTTGCTTAGGACATGTTATTCTACTTGATATTATAATAATATCTATAAAATACTTCAACAATAAAATATCCCTATGATTGATCGTGTCACACCTTGTTAAGTAAAAGTTAAAGAAACAGTTAAATGCTTGTTTTAGTGATCTTAATATACAATGATTCAAACTCAACTCAACTCAACTCAAATTAAAAGTGTTAGTATTACCTAAAATATAACATTACCTTAACTTGGATTGGGTTTTACATATAATTTTGATTACCAAAGTCAACTAAATTGAATTACTTAAATGGGTTACTAATGGCTTGATTATTCTAGAGACTGAGTAGAACTTGTTTATTGTCATAAGTTAATCAAATATTAACAAGTATTTATAATTACCTTTCATTTTGGTTCTCAAGTTTGGAGGTTGGATGAGCACTTAGAGGAAATGTGTGATATGATTGAAACACAAACCTTACCAAGGCCTATGTAGCACCTGAATCCTTAAAATTGTGTTTAAGAAACTTAATTCAATGTTAAATGTTATTAAATGAAACCAATAAATCTAAAGAAACTAGTCTAAAGAACCAATTGAATCTTCTATGGAAATCATGCCACAATGATGGTTTCACTTTACTAATCTAATAGCTTCACATAACAATATGATTCGATGGCTTCAAAATGACTACAAGTTCAAGCAACTCTAACTTAAAATGAAGGAAATATGAACAAAACACCAAAATGGGCCATAACCGGGAATTAGACAAAGTAGGATAGACAATTAGTTTATTTAGGTTGCATAACTTTCGGAAATACTAATTAAGTCTTATTATCTCTTTAGGTGACTCAATCACCCATTCCATAAATTCTAAGGACTGTGTCAAGTAAGAAATTATGCCCAAGTGAGAAAATTCTAGTAATTTATTATTTGCTTATTGTGTGCTAATTGCTTGATGTTCTATTGATTGCTATTGATTGTTTGTTGGAATGATTGATTGCCTTGTATGCTATCATCTATATGATCACCTTATTAATCTACAAATTTAGACTATTAGACAAAATAACCGAACATATTACATGTCTACAACCCAAAAGGTATTTGGAAAAAGAAACAGAAAAAGAAAAAGAAAAAGATGAGAGTGTAGAGTGTTCAAGCTTTGCCAAATATTTTTGAAACATTTTTGAAATTTTTTTAAAATGTTTTCATAAAGATTTTATTTGAAATTCCATAGTGTGCTTTTAGAAGCTACCTTTTGTAAAATTCGATATGTGCTTTCAAAAGCCGCTATTTATAAAATCCCAGTGTATGGTCTCAAGGCCGTAAATGAAAATTTTATCAAAAACCTTAGTACATGCTCTTGAGACTGTTGATGGTAATTTTACCTAAAACCTTGATGCGTGCTCTTAAGGCTATCAATGATAATTTTGTCTAAAATCTCGATGTGTGCTCATGAAGTCGTTGGTGGTAATTTTATCAAAATTGATTTTGTTAAGACAAAGTTATTAAAAAATCTATTGATTGAGGCCCATGTGACATTGTTGATTGATCGATTGAAGTTAGATGCCTAAGCATGAGATCACCTAGTTTAGCCCTTGGGGTATTATTGATTGATTAATCGATGATGTATACTCTAGAGTCAGGATTGCATGGTTTAGCCCTTATGGCACTCTTTTCTCAACTGAGGGTAATTGTTGAGTTTGCCTGGTGGGACCAAGCTTGCAAATACCTTCATACGGATAAGATGAGGTACTTCGTGCGATTAAATACGGAGGATAATCAACGAGTAGACGATGTAAATCTACACCTTCCATGGTTTCAAACTCTCATGGATGGGTTGCTTGCATTCATTTCATATATAAATAGATTTTATGATGTGCTAACGAATACTTGATAACCTTACTTAAACAGTAGTGGTGAGGAACAAACTCACTAGTCTTTCTTGTAGGTTGCTTCAAAACTGGGAATGGGTTAGGATCAAAGTGACATGTGTTACAGTTTCAAGTCTTGAAGGATAAGTGTAGACTCTAAAGTATATTTAAATTGAACCTAGATTGAGAGATAAAATGTTAAGATTTATATTCTCTTTCATTTCAAAACTCATTTGGATTTTTGTTTTTCAAAGTTTTAACTACCTAATTTTACAATTTGGTAAGGGATATCAATTTTCTGTAGTTTTAATGGACTATGAAATATTAGTTTCTGTAGTTATTTTTATATACCAATTAATTATATGTATTGTGACTAAATATAATTTAATTAAAGTCTTACAACTTTTGACTTGCAAGGTGGGTTTTATATTATGGATGCATACATGATATGACAACTTTAGAGTAATTCTACAAGGCCCCTTCAAGGCCGTTACAAGTATTCAACTTTAGAGAATGAGCCGCTGGCCATTGTTTACTGTCTTAAGACTTGGAATCACTATCTGTTGGGGTCTAAGTTCCTAGTGAAAATAGACAATTCTGCTACCATTCATATTTTGACTCAACCTAAACTCTTTGCCAAGTAAGCGAGATGGCAGGAGTTCCTTGTAGAGTTTGATATGGAAATTGAGTATCATAGTAGGCAAACCAATTAAGTCATAGACACATTGTGTAAAAGAGAAAACTTAGCTTTCTTGGCTCTCATTGCCCATTAGTTTGCAAGTTAAATTAACACCAACATTTAAGAGCAAATGAAGGAGCACTTAGGCCAAGACTTGTTGGCCAAGAATTTAAAGTAGTTGATTGAAGAGGGGAAGAGTTGCAAGTTTTGGGTTAAAGATGATTTAATATACACCAAAGGGTGCCACTTGCATGTCCTTAAGGTTGGAAATTTGAGGAATGCACTCATAAGGGAGTACCATGACACTTTGTAGGTTGAATACCTTAATTAGAGAAGGATGATGAGCTTATTAAGGCAAGATTACTATTGGTCGAACATGAAGGAAGTTGTCATAAACTATACCCGCAGTTGTTTGACTTGTCGATAAGACAAGATTGAGTGACAAAGATTAATAAGGCTACTGAAGCCCCTTCTATTGCCATCTCATCCTTGGGAGAGCATCTTCATGGACTTTGTCATTTCCTTACCAAAAGTAGGCGAGTACTTATCCATTTTTGTTGTTGTTGATAGGTTTTCTAAGTACGTAACATTCATCCTGACCACAAAGAGTTTGAATGCAGAAGAGATGACCTAGCTTTTCTTCAAGCATATCGTGAATTTTTAGGGAGTTCCCCAAAACATTGTAAGTAATAGGGACGCTAGGTTCATAAGTAAATTTTGGATAGAGTTGTTCAACCTCCTAGGTTCCAAGTTAAGCATGACCTCTAGCTATCACTCACAAAGTGATAGCCAGACAAAGAGACTCAATAGGTTGCTGGAGGAATACTTGTGGCACTTTATGTCAACTAACCAAAAGAATTAGGTCGACTTACTGGATATCGCCCAATTTTGTTTCAACATTCAGCAGAACTCTTCCTCTAATAAGAGCCCCATTGAGATCATCACGGGTTAGCAACCATTGTTACCCCTACACAATGGTCGCACCTTACATAAAAAGATGCCCTAGAGCTTATTAGTTCACTAAAGATTGGAAGCAAAGTTTAGAAGTTGCTAAAGCTTACCTTGAGATGGCTTCCAAGTGAATGAAGTGATCACTCGTGAAATGTATAAGTGAAACCGCTAGCAAGTATACTAGGTCGCAATCAAGTAATATATGATGAGTAGAGTATCGTTCCCTCGAGGACTAAAAAGATTACCAAACCTATAATAACTTATACTGATATTTAGGTAATTCAAACAGGAATCTTTTTTTTATATCTAACTAAAGAGATTAAATCAAGTTCTATGCTAATGGGAATTATAAGATTCTTATAAATACTTCTAATTAAACAGTGGGAATTTAGAATTCACCCTAGTCATGCTAATCAAACTACTGTTAAGTTATTGAAATCAACTTATATGTGGTTATTCATGTGAGTTCAACATTTTAAACCTCAAATCAATTAGTCCACTTTCGTATCTCTAATTAACAGAGGATTCTAATATACTCTCATACATTTTTCAATGTTATGATCGCCTTATGCCCTAATACAATTATCCCTAATCTCTTAGTGAATAATTAATTAGAACATAGCTTTAATCTCTCTATGAACCCTAATTAAACCAATTAACGCCGCTTTCGCATTGACTCACTTTCATATTGATTGGATTTCTAACAATCTAATCTTATCACAATTAAATTGGAATTATAGGAATTCACAACATGAATACTCCACATATATGTCAATCTCATAACCAAACTACACTGATCATTTTAGTAAACTAGGGCTTCATCCACTATTCCCACAAACGAAATTAGCCAGCCATACAATAGATAACAACAAGACAAAATTCAATGAAAAATGTCAAAGAATCCATTAAAGACATAAAAACCAATTCACAGAAATGCAAAATATGATTAGGATAAGAAGTCACCAATATATAGCAAATCTGGAAATAAGATCCTCAAACAACTCTTCGGAGATTTCTGACTTGATCTAAATTGATGGAAGTACAATTGAATTTAATCTTCAATTCCCTTGTAAAAAACTAAAGTTTCTCAAAACAAAGTTCTTAAATCTAAAATCTACTCTCCTCTCCCCGGTCGTCTCCTCTTTTTTTTTCTCTCCCCTGCTTTTATGCTCTGTAGAAACGTACAAATTTAACAAGAATATGAAAAGTCAGCAGTCCACCACATGAGGCACGACCGTGTGTAATGTGGTGGTTAATGCTACCACATAAACCACGGCCGTGGGATAACTCCATAAGCTTCTCGGCATTTATTTCTTTCCTTCTTCTTTTAGGCACGGCCGTGGTTTAGGGGGTAAACACACCCACCACATGAAGCATGGCCGTGGGCTATCCCCCTAAGCCTCTCGTCCTTTGTTTTTCTTTAATAATTGTGGAAAGGAAAAAAAACACTACATAAGGCACATCCGTGTCTCATCCCTTGCTTGTGATTTTCTTCATGTTTTGTATCATGTACATCTTCAAGTCCATTAATCCCTAAGATATTAACATAAATGCAATTTAAGTATCTTTTTATTGGAAATTTCTAATAATTGACAATAATATATATACCAATCACAAGATACAACATGATAAAATATGCTTTTATCAACTCCCCCATACTTGAACTTCTGCTTGTCCTCAAGCAATTAATAATCTGTCAAATGAGAATACAAAATTTTCTTTCCTCATAATTGATTTGAAAAGATGGTGCCTACCACTCTAACCAACTGACAACATGTAACTGGTATACTTAGAAAAAATTGAGTAGTTAATCTGGAAAGACTAACTTTTATTCATAATGTTTAACCACCGGACTCCTATTTCAAAAGATAAATTCTCAGTCTAATAAAGCAAAACACTCATTTAAACTTCAAAAGCAACTAGCAAGTATAAAATCTCTTTAATTACTTATCTGAATAAGATAACACAAAGTTAAAGCATATGGTATCCACTCTTCCCCTAGATTTTTTTTTCCTTTTTATAATAGTCTTATTTCATTCATTTTTTTTTTTTCAGATTGACAGTGGAGTCTGACTTCACTCTTCTGAGGGACTAAAGCCTGCCCATATCAATTGGCTTTTATTAATATATTAAAATTTTGCCTTTCCGCCCTTCACGTTATTGTGAGTTCATTGAGTCGGCACATCCCGGGCTCATCACCCAAGTGACCAGGTTTTAAAGGGACTCTTACGAACTCTTCCTCACACTAACATTTAAGTTAGGATACTCTTAACTCACTTACCTGAGTCATTGGAGTAAAGGCTCTAAATATTTTATTTTATTTATTAATATTTTTTAGGACTATTTTTATAAGGAATCACTAAGTAAAAAGTTTCCTCTACCTCTTTTTCTAAGAGTTAAAATATTCTCAAAGCACTTCAAAAGACAAAATACAAGCTTAATTCACTTAGAAGTAAACTTGCTTGTTTTGCACTAAAGGACTCGACCTACTTCCGAACTTTAAATTCAAGAGTCTAAACAAAAGGTCAAATTTTTCCTTAAAGATTCCACTACTAAATTTAAACTAAGTAAACCAATTACAACAGCTAATGAGTAAGGCACCAAATCAAATCAATTAGATAAAAGAAAATTTATACCACATTTTCAGATCATATTAGACTTTTCCAATACAACAGTTCAAGATAATGGTGAAGTTCCACACAAATTAACATCGACAGACATCAAAATTATTCTAAATAATGGCCTATTTTATTTTTCCTTCCCCCACACTTAATTCAGACAATGTCCCTATTGTCTTTCCTAATTGCAAAAGAAAATTGATTAAACCATAAAAGTACTTTGGGAATAACGAAACTTCCCTAAGATGAAAGTGGAGCAAAGTCTCTGGAATATTTCATCATGAAAGTGCCATCACTTTTCCATATGAACTGCACATTTTTCCTTTAGTTCCTGAAGTTAGAACAAAGAAACACAAAGAGATAAAATAGATCAAGAATATTCACAGTCTAACATCACCTATAGTGTTTTAAGGAATTATTACAGTTCCAACAGAAAATAAAATAAAAGTAATCGACAAGTTTTTTTTTTTCTTTTTTACATATGGCAGTGGTGTAAGGGGTGAATCAATCCGTAATTTGCACATTATCGTAGCACGGCCGTATGACATGTGGTGGATTTAGGGCCACCACACGAACCACGGCCGTATCTCATCCCCCTAAAATCCTCAGCCGAATTTTTTTTTTTTTTTTTTGTAACGAAATTAAAACACTAGTATATATACTTATTGAGCATGGGCTGCCTCCCATGAAGCGCTTGTTTTATAGTCATCAGCCTGATTATCAGGGTTAACTTACAACAAGGAGTTTAAACAACTCCTCCAACACCATCGTTTTCAGATTAGGATTCCAAGCTTCCTTCCATGGTATGATGCCCTTCTTTTCAGCTTCCACTAATGTTTTGTAGGTGGATATCAATAAACTTACCTACTGGATGTCTGCCCTTGACCATCCCAAGATTTCCCTATGTTCATCCAACTGGCCTTGAATTTGCTGCTGCAATTCTCTTGTCATAGGCGCTGGATTAATGTAAGGCCATGGATTTCCTAAATTCAGACACTCATAATCAAACAATTGATTAGAAAAGACATTAGGTTCAAGTGTCTGCATGGGCATTAGTGTCGACACTGGTGGCTTCTCATAGTGGTCTGTCTTCTCAAAAGCAACAACATTTTCAGTCTGGGGTACTTGCTCACAGCCTTTGTTTTCTTTCTCATCCTCATCCCCCCAATCATCTATCTCATTCAAAACAGCTTCAAGAGTGGTTTGCCCTACATCTTCCTCCACAACATTGTTAGTAATTTCACCCTCAGCAGATATATCAGAATACTTTGCTTTCTCATTAGACAAAAACACAGGATCATACATATCAAATGTTACCTGGTCATCTAGTGCTCTAAGGGTGAGCTTACCTTATCCTACATCAATTAGAGCTTGACCTATAGCTAGGAATGGTCTACCTAGAATGAGTGGAATGTCATCGTCTTCTTCCACATCCAGTATGACAAAATCCACTGGAAATATGAATTTATCGACCTTGACTAAAACATCCTCCACTGTACCTTTGGAAAACCTTAAGCTCTTATCAGCTAGCTGCACAGTGATTGGTCTCCTCTTGCACTTTTGTGGCTCTATTCCGAGCTTCCTAAAAATTGAAAGTGGCATTAAATTAATACTTGCACCAAAATCAATCAAAACATTCTCAAAATTAATATTACCAATGGTGCAAGGGATACTGAAACTTCCCTGATCTTTCAGCTTTCTAGGTAGCTGAGCAGTTTCTTCTCTATGATAGTTGAACTCTCGCCAAGAAGCATTACTTTCTCAACACTCTCCATGGATCTTTTGTTAGAGAGCAGCTCTTTCATGAATTTAGCATAGGATGGAATTTGCTTCAAGGCCTCTAAGAGAGATATATTAATTTGAAGCCCTTTAAATATGTCACAAAACCTGGCAAACTGGGCTTCCAACTCCCTCTGCTTGAGTCTTCCTGGGAAAGGGATAGGTGGAACATAAGGCTGCAACACTGGCGCTTTGGATGTGAGTTCCTCCTCCTTCTGCTTACCTTTCTCTGGATCTTTCTCTTGAATTTTTACCTGCCTTTCAGCTTTCTTCACTTCCTTACCACTCCTTAGCATGATGGCATTGACATGATGGGTGTTCTTCTCAGTTTTGCTAGGCAAAGATCCTGAGGGTCTAGTACTTAGCTGTTGTGCAATTTGACCGAGCTGACCCTCCAAGTTTCTGATAGAAGCTTGTTGGTTTTGCAGGAAGGTGTCAGTCTTTTGCATGTAGCTCCTCATGAGCTCTTCCATCTGAGTGGGTTGCTGTTGAGAATTGGCATTCTGAGCAAAGGTTTGTCTGGGGAATCCAAGGGGAGGGTTAAGTGCTTGATTCTCATTCCTCCATGAGAAGTTTGGATGATTTCGCTAGCCTGGATTGTAAGTGTTGGAATAAGGCCCTTGATTAGCTCTTTGAAAATTGTTGGCATAGTTGACTTGCTCTCTATTGGATGATGCTGGAAAGTTTCCCAATGGACATTCCAAATAGGGGTATGGTCTCGAACACAAGTCACAACTAGCAAGCAAGTTAGCATTAACTGATTGAGAAGAAGAAAGTTTGCTTACTTGAGTAGTGAGAGCTGCCAATTGAGCTGAAATAGAATCGATATCATTAACTGATGCAGCTCTTGATTTCCCTCTCTCATGTTGCCAATTATGTGCACTGGATGCCATTTCTTCAATTAAAGCACTGGCTTCAGTGTATGTTTTACCCATCAATGCACCTCCAGCTGCAGCATCTACCAATGACCTCATAGTGTCATCCAAACTAAGATAAAATACCTCAATCAGGAGATTATCAGGTAGGCCATGGTGTGGACACTTCCGGATTGTTTCCTTAAATCGTTCCCATGCCTCATATAATGATTCACCACTGAACTTGGAAAAATTGGTGATATCATTTCTTAATTTGGCAGTACGTGATGGTGGGAAAAATCTTCTAAGAAACATTGATTGAAGTTCAGCCCATGTGGTAACAGAATCTTGGGGTAAGGAATTATACCAAGCTCTTGCCTTATCCTTTAATGAAAAAGGAAAAAGTTGCAGTCTTATGGCATCATCAGAAACACCATTCATCTTTATTAAGTTAGAATACTGAAGGAATCCTGCTATGTGCTCATCAGGGCTCTCATGTGAATATCCACCAAACTGATTGGATTGCACCATCTGTATAAGTGCCGGCTTCAGCTCAAAAGTGTTGGCCTGAACAGCTGGCCTTCTAATTGCTGGTCCTTGAACAGTTGGGACTGAAAAATCGCGAAGTGCTCGCGGGGCAGCCTGAATAGGAAGATTGTTATTGTCATCTGCCATGATTTCCTCTTGATTTTCTCCTCTCTGTCTATTCTCTCTTCTCAAACGATGTATAGTACGCTCTATCTCAGGATCTAGGGGCAGAAGTTCAAGTCTCCTACTCCTTTGCATGCGTACCCACAGAAAAGACAGAAAAGTAAAGACACACTATCAACAAAATAAAATGCACCTAAATTACCAACAAAGCTACAAAGTCTAATATCTTATAGTCCCCGGCAACGGCGCCAAAAACTTGATCACTCGTGAAATGTATAAGTGAAACCGCTAGCAAGTATACTAGGTCGCAATCAAGTAATATATGATGAGTAGAGTATCGTTCCCTCGAGGACTAAAAAGATTACCAAACCTATAATAACTTATACTGATATTTAGGTAATTCAAACAGGAATCTTTTTTTTTATATCTAACTAAAGAGATTAAATCAAGTTCTATGCTAATGGGAATTATAAGATTCTTATAAATACTTCTAATTAAACAGTAGGGATTTAGAATTCACCCTAGTCATGCTAATCAAACTACCATTAAGTTATTGAAATCAACTTATATGTGGTTATTCACGTGAGTTCAACATTTTAAACCTCAAATCAATTAGTCCACTTTCGTATCTCTAATTAACAGAGGATTCTAATATACTCTCATACATTTTTCAATGCTATGATCGCCTTATGCCCTAATACAATTATCCCTAATCTCTTAGTGAATAATTAATTAGAACATAGCTTTAATCTCTCTATGAACCCTAATTAAACCAATTAACACCGCTTTCGCATTGACTCATTAGTCTAATTAAGAATTCCTAACAAATCCTATCTCCACTTTCATATTGATTGGATTTCTAACAATCTAATCTTATCACAATTAAATTAGAATTATAGGAATTCACAACATGAATACTCCACATATATGTCAATCTCATAACCAAACTACACTGATCATTTTAGTAAACTAGGGCTTCATCCACTATTCCCACAAACGAAATTAGCCAGCCATACAATAGATAACAACAAGACAAAATTCAATGAAAAATGTTAAAGAATCCATTAAAGACATAAAAACCAATTCACAGAAATGCAAAATATGAATAGGATAAGAAGTCACCAATATGTAGCAAATCTGGAAATAAGATCCTCAAACAACTCTTCAGAGATTTCTGACTTGATCTCAATTGATGGAAGTACAATTGAATTCAATCTTCAATTCTCTTGTAAAAAACTAAAGTTTCTCAAAACAAAGTTCTCAAATCTAAAATCTACTCTCCTCTCCTCGGTCGTCTCCTCTTTTTTTTTCTCTCCCCTGCTTTTATGCTCTGCAGAAACGTACAAATTTCACAAGAATATGAAAAGTCGGCAGTCCACCACATGAGGCACGACCGTGTGTAATGTGGTGGTTAATGCTACCACATAAACCACGGCCGTAGGATAACTCCATAAGCTTCTCGGCATTTATTTCTTTCCTTCTTCTTTTAGGCACAGCCGTGGTTCAGGGGGTAAACACACCCACCACATGAAGCATGGCCGTGGGCTATCCCCCTAAGCCTCTCGTCCTTTGTTTTTCTTTAATAATTGTGGAAAGGAAAAAAACACTACATAAGGCACGGTCGTGTCTCATCCCTTGCTTGTGATTTTCTTCATGTTTTGCATCGTGTACATCTTCAAGTCCATTAATCCCTAAGATATTAACATAAATGCAATTTAAGTATCTTTTTATTGGAAATTTCTAATAATTGACAATAATATATATACCAATCACAAGATACAACATGATAAAATATGCCTTTATCATGAAGAAGTGGGTAGATTAGAAGCGTAGACCTAGAGAATTCAATGTTGGAGATTAAGTCCTCATAAAGCTTTTTCCAGAACAATTTGGATCATTGAGGAACAAGGACAAAAGACTAATTTAGAAATATATTAGTCTAATCTTTATTGTATCGAGGATTAAAAGAGCTACATGTAAGGTCAAGCCAGTCGCATGGTTGAAGGTCCATCCAATTTTTCATGTAAGTGTCTTGAAGCTTTACCATCCAAACATAGAAGACCTTTTTCATAATGTATCCAAGCAGTTACACGTCAAGCTTAAGTTCAACGTTGGTCAAGCCATCAAAGATATCCTTATAGAGAGGGCTATCAAAGACCCCACCATTGAAGAAGAACGCATAGAATACTTAATGAAGTGAAGAGATTAGGGAGATGAAGACAACAACTAGGAGATGAAAGACGACATCATGCCAATATCCAAGAGAATGTCAATAGCACCGACTAGAAGACCTCCATCAATGGGTTTAAGCTCCATAGCACATTGACAAGGATGTTAATAGAATTAAGTGGGGGAGGGTGCTAGGATCACAACATCCATTTAAATACTTTATACATATTGTATAGTAGGGGTTGAGTTTTGTTGTAACTTTCTTATAATAGCAATTTTTATTTTTGGGTGTATTGCCATTTCAACGATTTTAATGTCTCTTCCTGTAAGAGCCAGAAACACTCGTAAAGCTCTTTATGAGAGTATAAGTACTCTTATTGATATAAGCTCTTACTCACTACTTTGCTACTCACACTAAGGATCTTATTTACACACTATTTTTCGTGCACACATGGTAGTCCCTTGTAATATTGAGATATTAATAATAGTGTGTGGTTATTCTTCTTACAATTGTTGGTTGTGTCCCCATTTACTTACTGTAGCCTCTCTTGTTGTTTTTATAGATATGCAAGCCAATCTAAGTTAACCGAGTAGCGAATAAGCTTACTTATTATTGTAAATGTAGGATAAGAAGTGCTACACGATCTTATTGTGCTAATGAGGGTTTATGATTGTAACACTTTTACTTTTTCTTTTTTAATTGTTGCAACACTGTGTAGTTCTATAAATTGGTTATTAATTCTTTTTTTTCTACTTACAAAAGATGAAGGGACCTTTTTTTTTTTTTTATGAATAGATGATGGAAGTTTTTCATAGAAAGAAAGATAGAGATGGAAAATACAATCTTTAACATCCATATGAGAGTTAATGCCTTATCTTCGCTAGCTTTATGTAGCTATGACTTAAAAGGGTTGCTGATAGTCTTCTTATATGCTTTATTTACATATTCAGCCATTTCTTGGTATTTATTACTCCACGTAATTTCTTTTCTTTTTTTTTTTCTTTTAGATTTGTGGTTTTTACTTTAAAATCCATTGCTTTCATGAACTTTTCATATTTAAGATTGGTTCTAAAGTTTATGACTTTGTTTTGATATAAAGGAAATGACTCTTTCGGATATTTAGATTGGTTAAAAAAAAAATTTCTATTTACATTCAAAAGTTTCAATATATGCTCATATTATTATAAGTATTTAAACTGTACTGGACATTAGAAATAAAACGTCTTTCAATTTAGTATTAAAGCAAGGTTTCTCTTCTAATACCCTAAAGGAATGTCTACACTGGCACATGATGCTTGAGAAAGCTCAATCATCAAATTTGTTGCTTTTACTCATTTAAAAATTAAATTAGGAAAAGATTGTTGTCTCATTTGATAATTGAATTAGAAAAGGACAAAACAAACTAGAAGCACAAATGTTCCAACTTTATTTTTCTTTCAGGTATCATGCTTTTATTCTCTTGTTTATTTAAACATTGTATTATGTTATATTTTCTTCACTTTTTTTTTTCTGTTTTTAAATAAATAAATGAATCAAAACTCCATACGTTGTATTGTATTATATAACCTTTCTTGTTGCTCTCATGTTCAGGTCAGGGATTTTGGAGGTTTGCATACGTTATTTGTAAATAACATTTTTAAGTATAGCAAATGCACAATTTTGAGTTTTTAAGTCAAATTCAACTATTCATTTCGTGATGAGGTCTATTTTTTTTTTCTTCGAAGAAAATGGGACGATAAAAAAGTTTGCTCCACTAATTAACTATAGCTAACATCATAGGAAACATGTTAATTTATTTATAATTTTCTCTTGCAATACTATAATTGGCACACAATGTGAATATATGATTTGCTGATAGTCATTTTTTTAATATTATATTTGATATGAAGAAATACTTTGAAATAGAATGCAATGGAATAGATTGAAATAAAATAGAATAAAATAAGTAATAATATGTCAAGTTCATTTTAATGTTTGAAAATGTTTACAAAATAAAATAAAATAATGTATAATGATATTTATAAAAATATTCTTAATTTATTAATGTAATAAATATATATTAATAGAGTTAAAAGATTGTTTAAGTAATTATAAATAGTTAAATTGGATGGACATTGTAGTTCTATCTCAAAATTTTGTATTAGAAAATCATAATTTCGATTTAAAAAAAAGGGCTTCTAAACACAAAAAAATAATAAATTTATTATGATTTACGATTCTATTTCGAATGCATTTGAGCAAATTAATTATTGATCGTAGCTTCATTAGTTAAATAACAAGAACGAGGGCGGAAAGTTACAAATATAATTACTTTATTTCCTTAGAAATTATTAAGTAAATAAAAAAAATGCAAATATTTCGGAGACGGGTATATATTTTTTATGAAAGTTGTATTAAGATATTATCTATCTACTGCCCACAAGTGTCAGCATTTTCCAGTGTCCATGGCTTCTCCTTCCCTTAGCAACTACTGTCCACTTTCTGCTGCTACTCCTTCGAAGTCCACTTCCAAACTCTTCAATCCAGCCAAAACCCATTCCTTTTTCTCAGTTTCCCACAACCCCAGAAACTTATCTCGCTCCAAATGTCAAGCCACCACCTCATCTCAATCTCAACCAAACCCAATGGCAAACGAAGGTTCAATAACTGTCGACAATCTTCGACACTTCGTGAATCTCAATTTGGGCAAATGGAACGGCTCTTTTCACGTATGTCACTTCATCTCAACTCTAGCCTTAGTTTCTTTTCTTTTCTCTTTAAATTCTTTTTATTTTATGTCTCTCCTTCGTTTGGTTGGTAAGAAAGTTTGAGTCTTGAGAAGTGCCTTTATACTATTTGGATTTTTTATTTTTGATGGAGCCTTTTGCAGTTTCTTGAGCTGGATTTTGTTCCGAATAAAGATTAACATAATTTGCTATTAAATTTCTCCACCAGGGAGGTCTCTGCTGGCACCTATAATTATGAAACACACTCTTACATTTGATGGAATGCTCGATTGATGTATCTGCCTTAGGTCGTTACATTAGGACGTTTTCTGCTTGGTTGTTCCTGTTTTCTGTTGACATTTGCCGCCTTGGTTAACTACCACCACTAGCCGCTAGCTGCCGCCGTCAATCCCCATTACCATTACCAATAAAAGCTCACTTTGAATGTTAGATCACAACAATTACTGAAGAAAAAAGGGCAAGAACGTTTTTCATTGAGCATTTGCAATGTAAATGAAAAATAGATAAAAGCGTTCAAACTGCTAACCTTAATTATGATTTACTATGGAGTGATGCTTACGATTTCTTTCGATTAACATGTAATAATGCCTGACATTGTTACATTTTAGTGTTATTCCAATGATATTTCTTTGGCTGTGAACTTGATTGAAAGAAAAAGCAATCGCTATGCTGCAGCAATTTGATGCTCATGGGAATTTGTTGCACAAAGTGACTACAAAGCTTTCTGCAAGCTCTTATGGAGAAGATGAACTAATCAGTCTCAACCAAACGTAAGATTTACTTTATTCATTTTCTCTTTATCTATACTGCCAAAAGTGTGTTGGACTCACCAGGTAACATGATAAACACTTGATTTTCCAAGTAAAATGATATTTCTCAATCATTAGCAATGCATCCCTCAGCAATTCACTCATGCAGTTAGGAGTAATCATCACTAACTAGTCAGCTCAGGTGCTTGATATTAGTTATTAGTCAAGCGATTGTTATTGGAGTCCTAAACATGGGGTAGATTCGAATAAGTACTTTCTATTTTTAGTGAGTCGTGTAAGTTCTCAACTGACCCCTTTAAGCAATTTCATAGATGTTGAGACCTTTTTGGCTGACTTGAAACCTTTTTTTAATAGTAATTATGTAACATCAATGGCTTATTTAAATCACTAGAGGATTTTAATGTAAATATCCGAGTTGCCTATGTAGGTGTATAGAGGATTCAATAGAGTGACATATGTTTTTTCATGTCCTAACAATAACATTACCATATGATGGTGACTCTACTAAAATTACATCTCTCCTCAGGCTCTACATAAAACAAGCTTCGTCAAGCACTTCAACTTCTGGATATGATGATGATTCTGAGTGGGCAGAGTACCAGATAAAGGAAACCAATATGTTTACTGCTGACCAATATCAACAGGTGAGTTTCTCAAAGTTTTAGGAGAGTAACTTACAGGAAAAAGTGTTTTAGGGAGATGCTTAACCCTTTGATTGCATTGGTTCCTGCTTTATATCCACTATAATTAGTCTGCAGATTGGCTACTTTCCAAAAGAGAAGGCATTTGCTCTAAGGTACCAGACAGCTGGCATGCTGGAAACTGTACTAAGGCAAGGTGTGCTTGGGGAGGATGACATAGGCGAAGAGTTTCCCAAGTGAGTGCTAATTCAATGTTGTTACTTGCCTGTCAATTGTGGGTTGCTCATACAAAATTTTTACTCAACATATTTTATTAATGAAATTCCTCGCACTAACTGCAAAGAAAATCGTGGTTTTCTCTTTTCTTGCCACGTTTCTCTACACACCTGTCAGCACTCAGTATAAGGTGGTGTGATCCAGTATTTTTGTATTACTTTATACAAAAGATTGATGGTTTATTGCACAGTTCTCTGCAAGTGCTAGATATTTCTCTAGTGCTTAACACCTCAGCATATTTTATTCCTGGCTAATTTCATCGAACAGTACTAAGTCTGGTTGTTGTATAGTGAAGTTCAGTTTCCTCCCTTACAACTAGGTGTTCTGTTCCAGTAACTAATTCGCTTAGACTTTCTGTTTAGTCTATGCAAGATCATCTAATCTTTTGCAAATGATTAGTGCACCTTTTTTCTTGCCTCAGTATGAATTGACCCTGTAAATTCCTTTAAAAATGATCCTTCTTACTAAATAGGAACATTCTGATTGTAGATATTATACATGAACTGAAAATGAAAATTTCAAGGTTTTGACTTTGATCAAATATTTATTTTTATACATTCTCACTGGATCAAAGACTTATGCTCTTAGAAATGAAAATGGGTCTAAGCATACTGTCTGGTGGTAAATTAAGCAGAGGGAAGTAACATATAAACAAAACGTGTGTGGATGACCATTGGGATGGATAATTCAAATTCTTTAAATTTATAACCTGGTCAAATGCAACTTTCAGGATAAAATATTGAATAGAAGGAAGTAGTATGTACAAGAAATCTGTTAAGGGATTGCACGTAGGATCTAGTCACTAAATGATTCATTTCAAAATCTGGCTCTAACTTAGCCTTGTGTTTGTTTGTGTTTCAACCGTTCTTGTGAAAACCTATAATTAAAAGTAACTGAGGCCTTAGTGAGAGAATATTCTCCTCAGATCTTTCAGTGAAACCAACTAGTAAAAATTAATGAAATCAAAGCTCATTGTATTTCTTTATTCAAAGGTATATTTATACTAGCCTAGTTTCCGATTATTTCCAAAAATAAAATTTATCCTGCTAAGAACATCTAAAAATGTAAAGAAAAGATAAGATTTCTAGAGATTATTGATAATATCCTGCTAAGAATCTCTTAATATGACATTGCCCTAACAATCAAGGAAACACTAATTTAAAATATTGACTTGGCAATCAAGAAAAAAATACTAATTCAGCAGCCAGAAGACTTAGCTTAACCTGAAGTTTCCTAAACCAAATTAAACAGCCACATCATCATTTGCAACAGAATTGATGATGAAAAAGATGTTAAATGGTTAGCATCTTTAAGAATTGTTGGAAAAGACATCTATGGTTTGTGGTAGGTGAAGGTGATGCCTTTTAAAGGTATCCACTGGAGAGGTTGTATATAGTGGTTGGGGCATATGTTTTCTGCCTCTCACATTTTTCTTGTAAGATGGCTTGCATATAATGGAAGCTATCATCATAAAAATTTTGCAACTTCAACCTACCATGTACCAATGGGATTTAGGAATTGTGAAACCTTTTGGATTTTACTGTAGAGTAGTGATTCCTGGCACCCTTTACTTTTGTGAAAACCCTTTTCTTTTAAATGTCAATGAAAGATCAGAGGTAGAAATACATTTTCTTCAAGTATGTAATGACCATTTATAGTTGCACTAAATTGCTTAATGGGGTTAATAGGCTAAACCTAATATGAAACGAGTTAGAAGACTCCAATCTAATTCCATATAATTTAAAGAGTTTTGGATTGGTACTAATGATGTAGAGTACATAAAGACTCTTAAAACATTCTCAGCAGCTTCAGGGATTGACTAGGTTTTCCTACAAATTCCTAAGCTGTTTCCTCCTTTCTAAGCCCATTAGAGGTAGTAAACCTCCAGTTAATTGTATCCACCAGTAATACATATTATCCAGCTAGATTATTAACCACTATTCTCTAGAATTACCACTGCTTACTTCCTTAAAGGGATGTGTGGGATTTGATAGCCTCATTTATTCATCAGCTGTCATCAATAGTTGTGCTTATTGAGATTACTAATCTCCTTTTCTGATTCTCTCTATTTCATCCTTCTTTTGTTGATAATCCAACAATTGCAATACTAAACCTTCGCACCTACTTCACATGACACACACTGTAAACTATCACAACTACACAATAAACTCAACAGGCCAAAGTCACCCTTGACCAAGTCTGCATGTGTCACCCTTGCTGCAGTGGTATACTTAATTTGGAGAGCTCGAAACTCAGTCCTCCTGGGAAAGCCTTGTCCTCCCTCCTCTCCTATCTAGGCAAATACTTTTTTATCCATATGTGCCTGTACATTGACAAAGATTGGTTTACCTTAGTGTCTTTTGTAACCCCTTCCCAATTGATGCAGCTGTAACTTCCTCTTCTTATTAATGAGATTTTTATTGATTCATCAAAAAAAGAAAAAAAAAAAACTCAACAGGCTATTATAGTTGAAAATACCAGGCATCATATACAAGAAGAAAAATGTTGTATAGATGAATGTTGGCTTCAACATCAAAATAAATATTCAGGAAGAAGAGCTTTAATAAACATAACTAGAATTTGCACAATGGTCCTTAATGGGGTCATGAGCCTATTGAAAGTACAGATCCTTATACATATGCAATTATGAATTGCGTTACTTTTTAGTGTAGACTTCTGCTATTTCACTTTAACTTTGCTCTAATTCACCAGGAAAATACAAAGTATCCCATCAATTGCTAGATTTTTGGGGGTATTTCAAGAAATGGAACGTATGGGGGTACAAGTTTGAGAATAATTTTGTACTAAGTTGAAGGTTATTTTTAAATATATCCCTTCCAAAATCTTCTGGAAATCTTAGTAGCAGAATATGTCTTTTCCAAGCCATATACTCTTTCCTTATCACTAATTGAACTTTTGCATCCAGAAATCTCAAGCTACCCTCCCGCCGCCCTGCCCTTGTGTGTGAAAACTGTCTCTATTCACAAGAGAAAGATATGCGGGCACGAGCATTTCATATAATGGACCCAAAAGGCATCATAGAAATGTTTCTGATCTTTCTTGAACAAAGAGGTGAACCATCAGTCTTTCCTACTCCTCTGGAGAACACCAGTGTAAGTTCTCATGTAATTTTATTGCTCGTCAATCTTCTTGACAAAAGGAGCACAGTATCATTATATTTGTGTCATGGACATTTACATGTAATTTTCCACACAATGATTGATGAAGTTCTCAACTAGCCACTTAACCCTCAATTTCATAGTTCTATGATTGATTGATATGTGTTTTTAGCAATGGTATAAGTTAGTATGTTTGTTGGGGGCAATTATAGTGTTGCACATCTGATTCTGTTGTTTGAGTGTCCAAGATTATTAGAAGTACTGGATGTTCTATATTAGTGTTATTACTTGTGCATATCTGTTTTTCACATATCGGAATAAGTGGAATAATACTGAGCATGAGATATTTTCCTAGGATGGGTCTATTTCCTGGGTTTTTAAGGAAATGAAAGATTGATAGTAGACTAGGCTGTTCCAGCTGGAAATGATTTGTTCACTTGCTGGAATTATGAAAATTCCAACACCATCAACCACCCCCCCGCCCTTGTGCATGTATTGTCAGCTAGTTTGTCGAGGAAAAAGTTACTCAGAAATAACGTGTCTAGTGATCAGCTTCCATTCTCGAAATCATGAATTCATGATCTTGCAGGGAACCTCAAACAGGATACTTCCATTTCTTGGTAACTGGAAAGGCCGTTCTGTAACAAAGCGAAGTGGTGTTTATGGAGCAACAATCACTGAGGCCAAGTCCCTTGCCTCACTTGATATGGATGACAAGGGAAATCTAGTTCAGGTCTGTTGCAAATTAATTCCGATTGTGCTGAACTGAGCCAGTGATGGTATAGATTATTAGAACATTTTTCTCATCATATCAGTTTCCAGGATATTAGCACAACATCCAATAATGGCAAAGTCACAACTAATGTACACTGGACGGGAACCATGTCAGACAATCTAGTTACATTCGACGGAGGATACCAGATTACGCTGCTCCCTGGCGGGATGTACATGGGATGCCCGTCTGATGTGTCGAAGTGTGTAGCAGATTCTAAGTCATTCCATCTGGAATTCTGCTGGCTGGAGTCCCCCGGAAGGAGGCAGAGGCTCGTTCGAACTTATGACGTCGAAGGCCTAGTAGTCTCATCAACTTATTTTCATGAAACTAGGTCATAAGAAAGTGAGACTGTCAGCTCATTCATGGGCATATTCTTTTGGAAAACTATGATGATACTTAACGCTGGGAACAGACTTTTGCATCCCCCTTCCAGAATATTATTTGTACAATCTCCATTGTTATTAGGATCATATACAGTTCGGTCTTGGGGGTGTAAATGACTTGAATCAACTAAAACAATACCAAGCTTAAACTTGATTTGAAAACTTAAGACTTGGTCTTAACACCATCTTGGCTCAATTGAACTTACTCGGAATCATTGTTCATTTTAATCTAATCTATACTAAAAATCGAGCATCATCCAAATTTGATTGAACATAATTAAGCTTCTACTTAACTTAAGCTTTATTAGCTCGCAAGCTGAGCAAATCCAATAGTTGCAACCCGAGCAACTTAGAAACAGATCAAATGTATTCACTCTAGTTCAGCAATAAAATTTTGGAGTACACTCCACAGGCTTTTTCATTCTAGCCGTAACCCAAATCATTGAAATTGTGACAAGTTTTCTAAAACTGTACCACATAAATACTTGAGTTATGCATGAAACTTGAAAAAAGTTTAGAGACGTATTTGTGGAAGTTTATTTTCATATTGCCAGAGGGATGGAAATGGAACCGTAAAACTTCCACTGTCATCAGATACCGACAAATGATCACTTTTTGCATTCAGACATGAGGTGTATCGGGACATTCAAACCACTTGCTCTGAAGTTAAATAAATGCTAAAAGTGGCTCAACCAATCTACTGTAGATCACAGCTTGCATCTGCTGTATCATCGTAAACAACGTCCAAGTTGTAGAGAGTTGGTTTCAAATAGCCTGTGGTCAGGCTCCCATTTGCAATCTGTTCGACCACTTGGTTTTTATTATTGCTGCGTGTGTGATTTTTGTACTCACAATGCAATACATGTGCAAATATTATAGCGATAATGATGAAAAAAAAAAAATTGATGGAATATGTAGTATGTAATATCATGCACGGAGCATTAATGGAATGGAAGTAGATGGTGTAATTTTGTAAGATATTAAAAATGAGACTTTCTATTTTGATATTATAAATAGAGAAATTATATATATTAGACAATAAATGTTTGTAATTAAATTTAAATAGTAGTTAAATTTTTTTAATAGTTTATATAAAGATGAAAGTTTTTACTAATTCAATAATAGTTTTAGTAAGCCACATTAAATATACAAAAAATATATCATTTAGTATACAATTTTTATTCTTTCGGTTAAATGTAATATCATATTCTATTTGCATTATTTTGATAACGTTTATCTCTATTTGTATAACTTTGATTTTATATTTGGATATTAAAAATTTCATTCCCTATTTAAACTTCACCTTAAATATATCATATAATTTTCCCATTATATATATATTTTTGTTCGGTAGCAGGTGTTAAAGCCACTCAATTTCACCATCAATAGTCCGAAATTTGAGGCTTCGTTACCGGTTTCGTATGATTCTCTTTTTTTGACAAAGACTTAGAATAATAATTTAAATGGTGCATTTCTTTTTCATGACGTGTTTGGTTAAACATTAAAATAAATCATTTTATGTTGCAATACCAATGTGATTTCACTTTTAAATCCATAGAACTTGGAATTAATATATACTAGAAAAGCTGTCCATATATTTCTGCAGCTATCAAGATCAGCTTTTTTTCCCTCTCATATCGCAATATGTTATATAAAATGCTGTATTTCCTATATCATAATTTAAGTGTATCTATATGTATTTATATATTATGGTCCATAATATATGATCCTCGTAAAGTCACCACATTAATTTTCCACTTTCTAAGTTATCCCATTTAATTACCATTCTTCACAAATACTAGAGTTTATAGGAAATAATTTTTTTTTAATTTTTAAATCACCTATACTTTTTTGCTTTACATTAATAATTTTTATATAAATTATTGATAGTATTAAATATACTATTAATAACTATTAATAGATGATCAAAATAATATACTGAATTACTTTTAAATATTTAAACAGTAAAATACCCTTTCGGCTGAACCCCTTTTGCCCCAAAAAGGAAAACGATTCTTCCCTCAAAAAGCATCCGGGAAAATGTTTGAAATGACACATCTGTGTGAAAAGGTATCCATATTTTATATGTAGTATAATATTTTGTAACCATTTTCCAATGCCACACTTTAGGGCACTTTTCTGTACAAGGCAACGACCTTTGTGATATTAGGTACTTTATGATAGATTCGAAACAATATCTAAAAAGTGAAAATTTTCGGTGGTGTATCATTGACTTTGTTCTCCTTCTTCAAAATATCTATCTAGACCCAGTTGAATAAGTCCATATATTGGGGTATTAAAATGATGCACTTATTAAGGTTAAAAAAATAAAAAAATATTAAAATTATAATAATTTAATATTAATTATTGTAGAGGGTTAAATCTAACTTAGGAGTTTATAGTCTATTACCTTAATGAATTTAATTTTTTGAGTTGAGGTAAGAAGACTTAAAGAGTGAAGTCTATTATTTAGAATGATCATCAAAGATTTTGCATGATGGACTTGAGGTAGGATCCATTTGATCGATTCGCCCAATTTTAAAAACATTTAATAGTTCTAAATTCATACAAAACTTATATGAGATCTCATTTGTTAAGAACCGTTGATCGTTATCACCATCCAACGGACAGAATTTATAATCAAACACTATAAATACCTTATATTTATTCATTCAAAAGGGAGATTTCTTCGGAAAAAGTATTGTTACTTTATCGAATTTTTTTCAAGAGACTAAATCTATAATATTCTTATATTCACTCACAAAAAAACACATTTATCATTATAAAGTCGAACCTTATTTGAGACTATTTATTTCTTCTTTCATTCTCAATCACCTCTTGATTATCTTTATATGTATTACTTCTTGTTAAGTCACGTGTAACATATTTTCATACAGTATTTGTATGACCTTATACTCAAATCAATATCCAATAATTATATATATATAATAAATATTTTTTTTATTAATCAATAAAACCGTCTAACACATCGTATAAGTTTCGAGACAGTAGTAGCTATTACCTTGTCTGTGGAGAAAAAGGGATGGGAAGTCCCGCATCGCACACGGTACAGCGACGCAAGTGGAAGGGCTTGTCAAGTGGGCCTGGTCAAATGTTTGATTAAACACATGTTGCCAAAAGTCGTCCTTGATGAATTCGATGTATTTACGTTAGCATTTGTTCCGTGTCGTCATGATGAGGGCGCAATCAATTTAGCGCTAGAATTAGAAGAGGGAACACGCTGCTCTGAACCCTACGACCTTGAGATTGGCCTCTTCATTTAGTTATCCTTTACGGCCCCCCTCTTTGTTTTGTTTTGTTTTTTAAAACTTTTTTTCTCAAGAGACTACCGACAGGATAACATAGATGATAGGTGCATCTTGAAATATCATTCCCTTTTTTTTTCGATGTATACAGCTCGACATCTCAATGGCTCCATGAAATAGATGGGATTGATAGGTTATTTCCTCCATAGATGAAGTTGTAAACAGCTCATATGAAGGACCATTGTGAATGTTTATAATGGATTAGTAGCTTGATAGTTAATACTAATAGTAAAGTTAGAATGAGATAACTTTAGTATCTATAATATGATAAAATGATTTATATATTTTATTAGTATTGTATTAGATTTAAATGATTCACATAATATATATTATATATTTTTATTGCTAAAATCTGAGTTATTCCATATTGTGCTATTTGTTGATGCCTAAAACTATGGACTTGATTGTCGCATTTATTAAACTATATGCATATAATTGCATGCAATGGACATGTAGTAGAAGGTGTTATCACTTCTTCATGTTTGAGTTTATACTTTTCAAGTTTCAATTATGCTTTTTGATGTTGATGCTTGTGATTGCTTAGGTTATGACATGTAATACGAAAGTGGGATGGACGATAGCTTTTATAACTATGATGAAGAGTAGGAGACTTAGTTAATTGTAAGACTTATGTAGAGGGGTGAAAATATTACATAAATATAATGAGCTAAGTCAACTGATTATCTGGCTTGACTCATTGGGCTAGGTGATAAGGTTTAATAAGTCCAGTCCAATTATTGGGATAACTTAAGAAGAATTAGCTTAGTGGGCTCAAAGTAGGGATTATTGAATCGATCCATCCATATCCAACCTTTTTCAAGCATGCTCATTTACTTATGAGGAAGGCTACTGGTCTTGGGCCTATGGTAAGCTCATTAGGATAACCTTAAATTGAGCAGACTCCATCTTGTCCATTGATCGCTAAAGTGATTTAACAGATCTCATCAGGCTCAATAGTTTATAAATACTCAGTCATTCCTCCTCATTAAGGACCTTTTTTCTCGAATTCCTAAAATCAGAGAAATGGTGTTTTACCAAGAGTTCTCTATTCTCAAAGATCAAACATGAGATCAGGCAAAGAATAATCTCTATTGCCCAAGAACTACAAGGTTAATGCTTGAGGTCTCTTTAACTCCCTTATCTGTCACTTGTGCATTTAAGATACTTGAGATTACATGTTCCTCCTCCTTGCCTCACTCTTCTTAGTCATTTCATCACATGCCATCTCTAAATCACTTTTCTCTAAATTCACGTGTAATACGATACGCACGTGACCACTCCTACCAGGATGCCCCATCTACATTTTGGCGACTCCGCTAGGGATTGATTTAAGCGATAGAAGAGTAATGGTACCCCCTAGAAAGAGAGGACCATCTAACAATATCTATCGAGAATAAGATCCTGACACTAAACTGGTGGAGTAGAACCTACCTCAAATACTACAGAACACTAGTCAAGGCAATTCACAGCCTAAGGCTCCTATAGATCCTACACAAATGATGTAGACTATGCAAGAGAACACAAGGGCTTTGAATCAACTTATAACCATGCTTACTCTACTTGTCATAAGGTTGGCTACTACCACTGCTATGCAACAAGGTGTGGCTCCTCCAAACAACAACATTGCTACGCAGCAAGGTGCCACTCATGTAACTCCATCACATGCAATTCCTCCTATTAACCCTCCAATTGATGAGGAGAACATTCCTCAGAAGCAAACCACTTAACCAGATGTTCCACCTCCTAATGCTTTTGGTGGATTTAGTTGTCAGCCTACTCCCACACCTGCTTCCATAGTATCTACCCTAAGGACTTCCTTTGTAACGAAGGAAGACTTTGACATATACTTAAAAGAAATACAAGCAAAGTCAATTGTGAGAGTACTAGAGTTAAGACTTCCTTACCATCAGCACATTGCTGAAAAGCCATATCCTAAGAACTATGTTAGTCCCAAGTTCATCCTATTCAATGGCAAGAAAAGGAGCACCAAAGAACATTTACTTAAGTTTATTGAGACCTTAGAAGTATATGGGTTGAATGATGACCTGAAACTTCAAGAATTTTCCAAATCACTGATTGAAAAGGCATACACCTGGATGTCAACCTCCCTATAGGGTCTGTTGATTCATTGGGATCTATGTGTAAGCTATTCTTAGCGAAATTCTTCTCTACTCAAGAATTAGTCACAATCACAAACATAGGAAGAACACGGCAGTATCCCAAGGAAGACTTGATGGATTATATAGAACGATTCAGGGAGCACACACTGGACATTCAAGACGTATGTGATGAGAGGGAGTTAGTGAAGACTTGTATCTAAGGGATGTTCATTGAGTACGTAGTTCACATAGAAAATCTTAATCTAAGTTCCTTTTCTGCACTAGTCGAAACTGTAAGGAAAACTAATAATTTTGTTGTAAGACAACGAGAAGAAAATGGGAGGTTTGGGAAACGAGCAACATCTGCTAGCTCGAACCAAGTTGAGACCTTTAGAGACAATAAGAAGCCAAGGAACGATAAATCCTGAGAATCTACATCAATTCCTCCTTTCCCATGCCTAATGAGAAAGGTACATGCTTTGTTTAACTAATGGTTACAAGATGGGAATATCAAGCTCCTAAGAGTGGATCGCTTACCAACACAAAATGAGAAGAATGATCATAAGTTTTGCAGATATCATACATTTATTGGTCATCCTACGAAAGAGTGTTGGACTTTGAAGAAGATTTTCAATTACAGGGTCCGTAATGGGGAACTTATCATAAAAAACAATAATGTATGTAATAATCCACTTCCCATGCACAATAATCAATAGAGTACTGCAAATGCCATTGGCTACAATCCTAGTACTGAAGAAGGAGATGTATCACATGTCGAGCAGCAACTGCCCTTACCCAAATCGTAGAGAGACAATACGAGGAATGCAGTTTAGTGCAGCCTATACGAAGAATAGCAAAGGTGCATGAGAATGCAATTCTCTTTACTAACGTGGACATGTGCGCCAAAAATCCCATTCATAACCGTCCTCTTTATGTGGAAAGCATGCTAAATGGGAATCCCATTAAGGGGACATTTATAGACAATGGCTCTTCTATAAACATAATGCCGATGTCTACACTTAAGGCTGTAAGGATAAATAACCAGCGCTTAGTGAGACAACCTATTACTATGAATAGTTTCATTGACGCGCCTACAAACATAATAGGATATGTTAATGTGAGCTTTAAAGTAGGCCCTATATAAAGCTTTACACGATTCCACGTAATCGACGTACCCATATCCTACCATCTACTGGTTGGAAGAAAGTGATGGCACGATCACAATCCCATACCTTCAACATGGCTTGCTTCATTGAAGCCGCATTAAAGGCTATTGGAAGGGAAAAGACATGTTCATTCCCACAATGAAAAATCCATTCGAGCATAATGAGGCATACTTCATCGAAGCCGCATTTTTCAATGAATACGTCAAAGAGAGAGAGATTACTATTGCAAAACCCTCTAGCACACCACTACCCATTTAGGAGGATACTCAAGAGAAGTCCAAGAGAAAGAAGAGAATGCGAGGCTTTCGTGGGGGCAAGAAAAAGCAAAAAAGAAATAAGTGAGTAGAAAGTTCATCGGCAAAGATGGGCAAAAGACATACTACTTATGATAGTCTATAGGATCTGAGGAAGATAGATTGTCAAGGTTTAAGAAGGATATTTTACAAAAGACTTCATTTGATAGTAATAAGTTATTTATTAAACACTAAAGTCAAGGTTAAAACTTGACATTTATTTTGTAAATGAAGAGCAAAATTTGCCACAAATGACAAAAGTTTCATTTTTTTTTAATCATTGCAGTATAGTCTTATATACTTGTGCTTTAAGCCTAGGTAATGCCCTAGCATCTTGACTCCCATGCCTTAAGCCTAGGCAATAACTCGGCATCATGGCTCTCACACCCTAAGCTGAGGCGACACCCTGGTTCAACTCTCATGCTAATGCTTCCAATTATGAACAAGACTTGCTCATTCCTTTAAAGCTAGCCATGAAGCTACTTCTCAACTTGAGTAGCATTTAGCCAATTTACCCTTATACCCCAATGAACCATCATGTTAGAATTTATACAAGATTTATGATTCACTGAAACAAAGTATATAAGGGGTAGTGTAAACATTGATGCTGATTGGAAAGAGCTTTGACTCCTAGGCGCACAATGGAAAGCTTGACATATACAGTGCAAATTGGTAAAAGCTTTCACTCCTAAGCGCATGACAGAAAGTCAAGCATATATAGTGCAGACTGGTAATAGCTTTGATTCCCCAAGCGCACAATAGAAAGTCAAGCATAAACAGTGTGGAATGGTATGAGCTTTGACTCCCAAGCACATGATAGAAAGTTAGGCATATACAGTGTAGATTGGTAAGAGCGTTGTTTCTTGGGCACATCATAAGCCATTACAGCTAAGTAAGAAAATCAATCTACTTATGCTCAATCATAAAATTTTTGTCATGGAGTATTTTTAATCTCCTAGTAACTTATACTAAATAGTCAAGTAGTGAGAAATACTCCCTTGACTAGTAAAAGAGAGCTCACCACTTCAGGCAATGAATGTCATTATCGTTGCTTAAGCGCAATTGAATATCTTCTTTAATATTTTTTTTTATACATCATCACTAGCAAGAGAGGACTTTGTTCTAATGCATGAGATGACTTTAGAGGCTTCTTAGATATTAAGAATCTAAGTGGTCTCATATTTATGACGCCCCTCTAAGTGGGTCTTTACATCGTTGCTGCTAAGTGAAGGCATTGTCTCCTAAGCATATGATGACTTACACATATTTAAATAATGCAAGCTACCAAGAGGCCTTTTGATGGCATAACAAAATCGTAAGAATTTTTTTTTTACCAAAAATCTAAAGTTGCTACCCCATCTCGATGAGACATGTTAGCAACTGAGGGATGAGAGATATTCCAAGTGCAGCACACAAAGAAGCAACGCATCAACATAAGCATCATTCTCACTCCTCAACTTGTACCTTGCTATCAAAGCAGCTTCATTAGATCATTTAGACCTTCCGTGCTATTACCATCGTCAACCTAAAAAGCTTCTAAGGTGTTGGACCAATAATAGCTAGTCAAGGGATGCAATCTCTAGTTAGCACATAGATGTCCCGGTCTTCTTCAAAAGAGCTATGCACTTTGACATCAAAGTTGACATGCTCTACCCAAGACTTCCACCCAGAGGGTGACTACTTGAGAGTGTAGTCTGGGTGACAAATAGAGATAGCTCTCTTCTTTCAAAGCACAACACCGAATCACCTTGATGGTGACCTTCCAATTCGCTTGAGGCTTGCTATGCTTAAGACTTTATTCACTTAGGGCTGGTTGTGCTTGAGACCTACTAAGGCCTACTACACACTAAGCCTACTATGCTTAAGTCCCTCTACATGCAACACATGCCATGGTCGAAGCTCACTACACTCAAGACTCACTAAGGTCTATTGTGTGCAATGCTCACTCTATTGGAGGCTTACTATACTCGACCTTGTGACATCTTTACTCCAATAGGATTGACAAACCAACTTCTAGCACCTGCAATGGTAGAAGGAAATACATGAGCTATCAATATAAGAATTATTCATGTAAGTACACAAAATGAGAATACTTACTCTTATCTATGACTTGGACTTAGAACTTAGGGATATCTCCCCTCAAATCCTCAAAGAAACATGGGAATCACTCTACTATCATGCTCACATGTGGGAACCATGGTTAAGCGAATGTAGTAGTGGCATAAAGGATCCTAAGTCATACTACACTTCCATCTCGCTCTTGTGTGGGAACCACAATCGAGTAGAAGTAATAATGGCATAAAGAATCCCAGTTTTCTTCCAAAGAACAATGTTATCTAACCTTATGGTGGATAAGAATGCTCTTGTTGAGGAAATGGAACGAAGTTCCTATCACACTCATGATCGAAGGAAGAAGAGGGACGAAGTCCCTATAGCTTGTCAAACTTGGTAAAGTTGCTGATTACAACTAGAGCAAACCAAGAGAAACGAAGTTCCTATTTGCTTTCCAAGAAAACTTGTGAATAAGGTTGCAATGAGAATGGCCATTGTCATTAAACTTGGACACACTTCATTCCTATGTCGAGTTGTCAATAAATCAAGCTCTTATATCACTTGAAATTGCAAGGGAAAAAATATCATTTTGATCAAGCTATAATACTTATGTAATATAAAGCTATTGCTTTTATGATGACAAAGATGAGCAGCTGAGGATAATGGAGAATGGACTAAGAAAAGAATGGGATGCACTTATTTAATCATTAAAAAAAAAAAAAACCCGATACTTAATTGAGACAAGTATCGATTTTGCTCTAATACTTTTTTTTGAAGCTACCGCTGTCCAAGTTATTACCTATTCTTGAGCCGAAGTCAAACACAAATTGATATGCTGTCTAAGCGATTGTCTCGAGCCTTTTCGACCTGTCCATTGCGCATACAGTAGGAAGGCATTAGTAGATGTTAATCACAATGCTGACAGTGTATTAACATCTAGAGCTTAATCATGTGAGGAATATATTTGTACACATGCTATTATGATGATCCGTAGGCTTACCAGTATTCAAGTCTGATCAAGTGTTGCTCCAATTTTTATCGACCAGCCAAACTCTTGTACTACCTACAAAAGTTAATGGAACAAAGTACGTGGACTAAACAATGAAGAGTATCCACGTGATTTGCCCTTACAGAGTCACTGAAATGCGATACCAAGCCCCATTCTTCCATTTGGTTGGTTGGAGTACTATAATTTTGCGCTGGCTACCATTGTCAAATCTAGTAGCTGACATTCTTTCACACCCTTTGATAGTCTATCATATATTAACAACTCTTTGCGTCAACTCGAAGAACATTTTACTCAAAGGTAAAGAGTCAACGTGGTACCTGTTCATCCATAAAAAACAAAAAAACAAAAAAAATCAAGACCAGCCCCAAAATGTTCCGCATGGACAAGCTACTGGATTCAATGCTCCACCTGGACGTATGATGCCTAACATGTATGGTCATGCATCTGGTGGTCCACCATTTACAAATACTGCTTTTACTAGACCAGCATATAGGGGACATGCGGAGGTCCCAAATCACACACCTGCTGAGGCTTATCGTCAGCAACATGAAGTTACAGCAATGGGGGAGCAACACGGGAGATAATGTTCCTGCTCCATTTATGTCATTTGAAGCTACTGGTTTTCCTCCTGAGATTCGGAGAGAGATGCATTCTGCTGGATTCACTTCTCCCTCACCTATGTAGGTGCAGACATGGCCGATTACTCTACAGAGCAGGGATATAGTTGCAATTGCATAAACTGGTTCTGAAAAAAAAAAAACATTGGGTTATTTGATTCCTGCATTTATACTTCTCAAAATATGACGTAATAATCCTCCGAATGGGCCTATAGTGCTCGTATTGGCTCCCACAAGGGAGCTTGCCACACAGATACAAGATGAGGCCATCAACTTTGGTTGGTCATTGAAGAGTCAGTTGCACGTGCTTGCATGGTGGTGCTCCTAAGGGCCCTCAGCTAAAAGAATTAGATCGAGGGGCAGATATTGTGATGGCAACTCCAGGTCGGCTCAATGACATCCTTGAAGGAAGGAAGATCGACCTCATACAAGTATCTCTCCTT
Source organism: Laguncularia racemosa (assembly GCA_037954665.1). NCBI lineage: Eukaryota > Viridiplantae > Streptophyta > Magnoliopsida > Myrtales > Combretaceae > Laguncularia > Laguncularia racemosa. The sequence goes on along the minus strand of JBBMOL010000091.1, from coordinate 2,659,891 downwards.
GTTCTTGATGAGGAAGTGACAGGTATGTAAAAAAACTTTTTAACATATGCAGCAGCGGAAGCAAGAGTTCTTTTTACATACCTCCAGCCATTGCAAAGCAAATAGGTGTCCTGCTCGGTAGAGATTGGTTTTGCGTCTCGGTTTTGGTTGGTACTTCTAAACCTTAACTCACTCAAAATTGATGGTGTATTTTTTTTTTGTAGAAGTGAGCAGGCTTAGGGACTCCCGAAGTACTTCTATTTAAACTCATTCCATCAATGAGTTGTTCTACAAAAATAGGAAGCATTTGGAACGGTTGAAGAAGTTGTTGCACGTTCCTGATATTGTGGGATTGCACATTCCTGATATTGTGGGATTCATGGACCATATCTTGTGGTTGTTTGTTACCGAGTAAATAGGAGAGGAAAACCAACATTCTCCCACTTGGTCAATGTATTCCATAATTTATCTTAATGAGAAACAAAATACATGAATCATGGTGATAGGTCCTCTAATGACGAGTATTATCTCCCATGTATTACAATGCATTGTGCCTCTCAACCCCATAGAACTTGATGAATAAACCCGATGTTTATTCAAGGTCTAAACTTAATGATATTTCTCAAAATAAATGAATAAACAAAATGTGTACACAAGGCCAAATGAGAAAACATCAACTGAATAGGAGTTTCATTAACATCAATTACATATACAATGAAAGATTACATTATGGAACCAAGTCTCATTCTCATTACATGATCCTTAAAATTCTTTGGTTGCATGCCTTTAGTTAAAGGATCAGCTATCATTAACTTAGTGCTAATATGCTCAATGACCACTTTCTTTTCCTTAACACGTTTTCTTATGGCCAAGTAATTGATGTTGATATGCTTACTTCGACTACCACTCTTATTGTTCTTAGCCATAAATACAGCAGCTGAGTTATCACAGTACAATCTTAATGGCCTAGAAATAAAGTCGACAATACTAAGCCTAAATATAAAACTCTTTAACCATACATCATGTGAGGTAGCCTCAAAACAAGATATGAACTCGGCCTCCATCATGGAAGTAGCAATCAATGTCTGCTTTGCACTTCTCCAAGATACGGCCTCACTGGCAAGCATGAAAACATAACTAGATGTTGATTTACGTGAATCAACATAGCCAGCAAAGTCCACATCGGAGTATCCAATAACCTCCAGATTATCGGTCCGTCTATACATGAGCATATAACCCTTTGTCCCTTGAAGGTATCTCATTACCTTCTTTGCAACTCTCCAGTGGTCAATACTTGGGTTACTTTGATATCTCCCTAGTATCCCAACAACAAATGCAATGTCAGGTCTGGTACAGACCTAAGCATACATTAGGCTTCCAACAGCTGAAGCATATGGGATGTTTCTCATTTGTTCCTGCTCGAGCTCATTTTTGGGGCATTGGCTTAAGCTGAATTTATCACCCTTCACAATGGGTGCTACACTCGGTGAACAATCTTTCATCCGAAATTTCTCTAAAACTTTATTGATATAGGTTTCTTGAGACAAACCTAAAATGCCTCGAGATCTATCCCTATGGATCTTAATGCCAATGACATAAGATGCCTCACCTATATCCTTCATATTAAAGTTCTTTGAGAGAAATTGTTTCACCTCATATAGCAAACCCTTATGATTGGTTGCAAGTAAAATATCATCCACATATAGCACAAGAAAACAAATTTTACTCCCACTGACCTTTTGGTATATACATTGATCCATCATGTTTTCTTCAAAGCCAAATGAAGTGATGATATCATGGAATTTCAAATACCATTGAGGGGAGGCTTGTTTTAATCCATATATGAATTTATTAAGCTTGCAAACCAAATGCTCACCTTCACTAGAAGAGAATCCTTCAGGTTGTTTCATGTAAACCTCTTCCTCTAGATCACCATTAAGGAAAGTCGTTTTCACATCCATTTAGTGCAACTCCAAATCAAAGTGTGCAACCAAAGCCATCATTACACGAAGGGAATCTTTCTTAGATATAGGAGAAAATGTCTGTATAATCAATTCCTTCCCTTTGAGTGAATCCTTTAGCAACGAGTCTTGCTTTATGCCTCTCAATGTTGCCTTGTGAGTCTTTCTTAGTTTTGAAGACCCATTTGCATTCAATGGCTTTTACACCATCAGGCAACTTGACGAGATTCCAGACTCCGTTAGATGCCATTGAATCCATCTCTTCTTTCATGGCATTATGCCACAAGTTCGAATCCTTAGAACTCATGGCCTATGAAAACGACTCAGGATCATTTTTGGCTCCAACATTGTAGTCACACTCTTGTAGATATACAACATAGTCACCAGGAATTGCTGATTTTCTTACTCTAGTAGATCTTCTCAATGCTGCATCAACATTCTCCTAAGGAGCAGGATCATATTGTTCAGCTGTTTGTTCAATAGCTTCGGGTATCTGTTGAACTTCAACATCTACTGAATCAGGATCAACAGCTTGTGGTACTTCGGGGACTGGATCTTCAACAAGCATTTGTGCTGGAGGCGTGTTGTTAACAACAACGATCAGTCCACTACTCGAAGTGTCATACTGGGCATCTGAATGATCTTTCTCAAAACCAATGCTTTGAGATCGATCGCTCCCACTGATCAAGTCATTGTCAAGAAATTTTGCATTTCTTGATTCCACAGACCTAGTACTATGAGATGGACAATAAAATCTATATCCCTTAGACCTTTCGGTACATCCTACGAAATACCCACTAATAGTCTTTGGGTCCAACTTCTTCTCATGTGGATTGTAGACTCTTACTTTAGACGAACATCCCTAAATGCGTACATGTCGTAAACTCGGTTTCCACCCTTTGAATAATTCAAATGGCGTCTTTTGGACAGCCTTGGTTGGAACCCGGTTCAATATGTACACAGTCGTTTTAAGAGCTTCATTCCACAAGAAGTCAGGAAGCTTGGAGCTTGCAAGCATACTCCGCACCATGTCCAATAATGTTCGGTTTCTCCTTTCAGCTACTCCATTCTGGTCTGGAGAACCAAGTAAACTGTATTGGGCAATAATCTCATTCTCTTGAAGAAACCTCGCAAATGGACCAGTCGCTTGTCCATTCTCTGTATATCTACCATAGTATTCTCCACCTCTATTAGATCTCACGATTTTAATATGTTTTCCACATTGTTTTTCTACTTCAGCTTTAAACACCTTAAAAGCATCTAGTGCTTCATTCTTGTTATTAAGCAAGTAGAAATACATATATCGTGAGTAATCATCTATGAAAGAGACGAAGTACTTGTTACGGTATACATTCATGTCTGGACTACAAATGTCTATATGTATGATTTCCAATAATTCAGAGCTCCTTTTAGCACCCTTCTTCGACTTGTTAGTCTGTTTTTCCTTAATACAACTTATACAAGTCTCAAAATCGGTAAAATCTAAAGTACTAAGTACCCCATCATTTACCAACTTTTTAATTCTATCAATGGAGATATGACCTAATCTCTAATGCCATAACATAGAGGATTCCTCATTCACAACACATCGTTTAGTGCCAATCTTTTCATGAACGTGCATAATAGTATGGTTATCATCATTTTGTAAACTAAGAAGAAAAAGACCATCAGACAAAGTACCATATCCAATAACATCAGATTTATAAAATAAATTAAATCCTGAATCCGAAAAGTTAAAGGAATAACCATCCGATACAAGTCTGGAAACTGAAATTAAATTCCTAGAATACCCAGGAATATAAAATGTCCTTTTCAATTGCAAAATGTAACCACTATGTAAAACTAAACTGCACGTCTCAACAGCTTCCACATGTGAGGACATCTTATTGCCTGAATAGATGCTACGCTCACTTCCCACTGGATTCCGCAGGTTTCTTAAATCCTGCAATGAATTGGTCACATGGATTGTAGAACCAGAATCAATTCACCATGTGTTATGATTAACATCAATCATATTGGTTTCATAACAAACAAGTGAAAGTTGAGTACCTTTCTTATCAAGCCACTGCATGAACTTGGTGCACTGTTTCTTCATGTGTCATTTCTTTTTACAGAAAAAGCACACAACTTCCTTCTTAATGTCCTTTGATGCGGACATCGTGGCAGACACAGGTTGACACACGGGTAGATACACGGTCGTGTATCGCGTCAAATCTTCACAGAAGCTTACACGGGTACAGGCACGACTAGGGACACGGCCATGTGTTCTATCAGGATCCTCATAGAAGCATACACGGGTTCAGGCACGACCAGGGACATGGCCGTGTACTGCGCTCGTCACATGCCCAAAAACATACACGGCCTAGAGGCACGACCGTGTATACGATAGGGAATAGACGTGTGTATTATTATTTATTTCCACGTGTACATTTATATTTTCCCATTTTAGATATTTTACGGGGAAGTATATATATACCTTTGTCAGAACATTTTAGGGTTACGTTTTATTATATCATTGAAACACTTTTCGAGAAACGGTTTTCTCTTAATCTTCAATTGTGCGCAATTGAGTTAATTCCCGAATAGACTCTGATTCGTCTTTGTTTATTCTTGAGTTCCAATCCTAGAATTGGTCTTGGTTTTATGCTTTCCTCACTGCGTCAGTTGGTATTAGAGCAAGGCAATTTCCTGCGGAGATGTCGGCTAATGATGGTGTCGATGGCGGTCGCGTTCTCGACCTTGATTGGGATGCGGAAGTCCAAGGAGTCAATCAATGGGCTCCAAGGGCAGTGGTTGAAACCATGGAGTAGTGGCTAGGCCGTGTAGAACAACGCCTGGAGGATCTGGTGGCGCGGTTCGACGCCATGGTGATGGACCACAACGGACATAGGGGCGTTGTTGGGAATCGACCGGGGGTAGCAGTTGCTCGCAGTGGTCCTATCAATGAATTTGTTGCCAGGAATCAATGGAACTGGAGAATTGATGAAAGCTCTTCTGAGGAAGAGGAAGGATTTATGCAGAGGAGGGAACAACCATCAAGAAGGGGTGGTGTTGGTGGTGGTAGATACTGTGGAGTGGATGACCGGAATGATCAGGCGTATGGTGGCGGGTATCGAAAAAACCACCAGGGGTTCGACCATGCTGAAGGCGGAGACTTCCGTCTTAAAGTAGATATTCCTTCTTTTAATGGCAATTTCAATATAGAGGAATTTTTGGATTGGCTGGCGGAGGTCCATAGGTTCTTTGATTATATGGAGGTTCTTGAGGATAGAAGGGTAAGGATGGTTGCTTGTAGACTGAAAGGCGGGGCGTCTGCATGGTGGGATCGGTTGCAAAACCGTAGACAAAGGGAAGGGCGACAACCTATTAGAACATGGTACCGCATGAGAAATCTATTGCAGAGAGACTTCTTGCCACCCGACTACGAGCAAATTCTTTTCCAACAGTACCAACGGTGCCGACAAGGACAGAGGACGGTGCATGAGTACACCGCTGAATTCATGAGATTAGCGGAGAGGAATGATCTGAGGGAGACTGAGGGTCAATAGGTGGCACAGTTTGTAGACGGGTTGAAGCCTCATGTTAGAGATAAGATAGGAGTGACGGTGTTCAGAACCGTGAATGAAGCCAAAAACTTGGCCCTCCGGGCTGAAATGATGATACAAGAGCAGAGCGTAAGGTTGGGAGGAGGTAAAAGAAATTACACTTACGATAATCCCGGTAGTAGTAGTAGGGTGATTGGTGAAAGACCTAGAGGAGCTGTTGAAAAACCAATGGGAAGCATGGAAAGAAAAGAAGACAAGGCTGAAGGAAAGAGACCATTGGAGAGTAAAGAAGTCCCAAGGCAAAACAATCCATATGCCAAGCCAATATTGGGAAAATGCTATAGATGTAATCAGCCGGGACATCGATCCAATGAATGCCCGAATCGACGAACTGTAAACATTGTCGAAAGGGAAGAGGAGGAGGAAGTGTGTTGTGAGCCCGACGGTGACGAAGATTACTATGAAGAGGTTGATGATGTGGTAGAGCTTAACTATGTAATTAGAAGGATGATGTTAGCACCGAAACAAGAGGGTAGTTCACAGCGACACCAGTTGTTTCACACTAGGTGCACGATTGGTAGGAGAGTGTTTAACCTAATTGTCGACAGGGGGAGCTATGAGAACATCATCGGAAAGGAGGTCGTGAAGAAACTCCAACTATCGATAGAGAAACATCCGAGTCCTTACACCATCGGATGGATTAAAGCGGCAGAGTGAATAGAGGTGAAAGAGAGATGTCGAGTTCCTTTTTCGATAGGCAAATATCGGGATGAGGTATACTGCGACATCGTCGATATGGACGTGTGTCATTTGTTGTTTGGACGGCCTTGGCAATTCGACGTAGATGCCCAACATGCCAGGAAGGAGAACAAATATAGGTTGGAGAAGGAGGGAGTGAAGTATACGCTACTGTCATTAACGGATAAGTGACCCAAAACCCAGAAGGTGGAAGGAAAATCTTTTATGACGATCACTCAGTCAAAAAGGGAAATGACTGAGGACATTAAGGAGTCCCGCTTGATGCATGCTCTCGTAGTGAAGAATGCAGGAGAGGACATGAGTAACGCAGAGACTCCTGAGGAAGTGAAGGGATTACTAGAGGAAAAGAAGTAGTTCTGGAAGACTTACCAGAGGGACTACCTCCATTACGAGACATCCAGCATCACATCGACTTGGTGCCTGGAGCTAGTCTTCCTAACCTCCCTCACTACCGGATGAGTCCCAAAGAAATGGAGGTCTTACAAGATAAGGTCCAGGACTTACTCGACAAAGGATTCATTCGAGATAGCATGAGTCCATGTGCCGTACCAGCACTACTAACGCCTAAGAAGGATGGGAGTTGGAGGATGTGCGTGGACAGCTGAGCGATCAACAAGATCACAATTGGGTATAAATTCCCAATACCTTGCATTGAGGACATGTTGGATCGGTTGAGTGGAGCAGTAGTATTCTCCAAGGTAGATCTCAGAAGCGAGTATCATCAAATTTGGGTCAGACCTAGGGATGAGTGGAAGACCGCCTTCAAGACGAAAGAGGGGTTGTACGAATGGATGGTTATGCCATTCGGACTCAGCAATGCACCGAGTACATTTATGCGCGTGATGAATCAGGTACTTAAATCATTTATAGGTCGGTTTGTTGTTGTATATTTTGATGATATCCTAATATATAACAAGACTTGGGAAGAACATCTAGTGCACTTGAAGGATGTTTTGACGGTACTGAAAGAGAATAAGCTCTATGCTAATCTCAAGAAATGTGTATTCATGTCACCGAGGCTGCTGTTCTTAGGATTCATAGTGAGTGGAGAAGGGATCACGGTGGATGAGGATAAGGTGCGAGCCATTAGGAATTGGCCTACACCCAAGACCATCATCGAGTTGAGAAGTTTCCTGGGGTTAGCGGGATTCTACAGGCGTTTCATCCGGCATTTTAGCACGGTGGTGGCCCCCTTGACTGAGTGCTTAAAGAAAGGAAAGTTTCACTGGGACGGGGAAGCTGAGTTGGGATTCGCAGTGCTCAAAGAGAGACTATGTAGTGCGCCGATGCTGGCCTTACCGGACTTCGACAAACTATTCGAAGTTGACTGTGATGCCAGTGGTGTAGGTATTGGTGTGGTACTCTCTCAGGAGAAGAGACCTGTAGCTTTCCATAGTGAGAAACTCTATGAGGCTAGGAGAAAATGGTCCACATACGACAAAGAATTTTATTTCGTGGTGTCGAGTCTAATTTTTGAATTCCCATTCCTAATCTGATCTAGACTAGACCCTATGCTCATCTAATATAGATCCTCAACTTGAGTTAGGAATTTCGTTTGATTTTTGGAGTCGCCACCCAACTGTTGTTGGGAAATATTGAATTAAGACTAAAGGAGCGGATTAGTCTTAATTTGAACTACTAGTCGTCGTTATTTCCTCTTCTCGTTTTTGTGAAAGGAGGAAAAGGGAAAGCCAGAGTTTCTAAGTCCGGAGGCTAACCTATTAAAACCTTTACGGTTACCACATAATCTCCTAAAATTGTTCATCTTTAGAAATGTGTTTTATTGTGTTTCTGTTACTTTTATTATGTTCTTGAATTATTTCAAAAAAATGATTTTTTATTCATTTTTATGGGTTGACCCGAATGGGTGCCTACGTACCTGCTACTCAGGATCAAACAAGCCGTAGTTCGCTTTTCTGAAAACCTTAAGTTGGTTTGGTGAATTTTAATTTATGAAACCTCTTTTAGTTTATGTTCTTACCATTTTTTTTTTCTAAAAAAACTTCCAAGCCTAAGCTTTGATTTTATTTTGAAAATGATTTTAGGAAAAACATCAATTTTGGATTTATTTGAAGAAAAGGACTTTTCTAAGTACTAAAACTCATTTTTATGATTCTTTTATAATTTTTGATTTTTTTTATGATTTTCATGATTTTTTTGTTATTTTTGTGATTTCTGAGAATTTTGTTGATTTTTGTGATTTTTGGGAATTTTTGTTGATTTTCGTGATTTTTTGGAATTTTTGTGATTTTTGGGGATTTTTGGGAATTTTTGTGATTTTTGGGAATTTTTGTTGATTTTTGTGAATTTTTTATCCTATTTTGACATCTAAAATTTTATTATTATTTTCCTAATATTTTTTATTATTTTTCTATATTTTATTATTTATTTTACATTATTAAATCCTAAAAAACCTAATTTCTACATTTTCCTATTTATTGAAAATAAAACCTAAATCAACAAATAAATAAATGGCTAAAGAAATAACAAAATAATAAATTCGGAATAAATAAATAAATAGAAATAAAAAATATGGAAAACCCGACTTACCTGGATTCGGGTCGGTGCGCGGGTCGAGTCGGATCGATCGGACACAGCGGCGGGGGTTGCTCGATCACGGCGTTCCGATAGCCTTTTGCACGGGTGAGGTGTCGAATCCTAGCTTCTTAAGGTTGCTGAGTCCAATGGTAGTAGCGGTTCACTCCCAGAACGTCTCCTTGCGGTGGCTCTAACTTCGGTCGGTGGTTTCGGCTTCAAGCTTCTCCGGCGTACTCCGATTTGCTCCTTTCTCTCTCTTTCTCTCACTTTTTCTTTGTGTTCTGGCTTCCTCCTGTCCTCCTCTATTTATAGGCACTTGAAACCGAGTTGGATAAGCTCGGATTTCCTCCGATTGAAGCTGATCGGATTTTCGGTTAGAAAAACCAACTCCGATTTGTGTCAATCCCTCAATTTATTGCAATTTGATTCTAATTAGATAATGTTTATCTTATTTATGTTGAAGATCTGTTGGATTTGTGCAAAAAATCGAATCGAAATGGCCGAAATTCGAATTTCCTCTTCCGCCGGCGATCTCGGGCTCGAGGTAGACGATGATCACGCGCCCGGCGCGTACGTTTCCTCCAGCCAATCGGATGCTGCCATGTGTCCTGGATAAGTGAAAAAATTGCAAAACGCGGAAACTGCTACTCTCGCGATTCGAACCCTTGACCTCGCACCCACACCGCGCGCCTTAGCCCATGGTCCGGACCAGCTGAGCTAGCCCACTTTCCTGATTTTTCTAATTTCGCAAATTGCATATATGCAATGCAATTTTTCTATTTTTTTGTATTTTTTGAAAATTCCAAATTTTGTAAAAATTGTTTATTATTTATTATTGCTATTTCTGAAATCATTTTTCAAAATTGATGTGTTTTCCTATTTATTTTTTATTTTTTGAATATTTTTATTATTTATGCTAAATTAGGGAAAAATTGAAAATTGATTATTTTTTATTATTATCGATTCCTAGGGCAAAAATGGGGTGTTTAAAGCTGCCCCTCTTTATGGTAAAGTTTGAAAAACTTGACTACAAAGATAAACAAAAGACACCATTTTTGGCCTTTTGAATTAGGTTTTGGTAGGAGAATGCTCCAAGAGCTAATAATCCTACGATTTAAGATGTTCCTAACAATTCAAGGTAATGTTCCTTCCCAAAAAGTGCTTTATGGGCTGACTAATTAGCAATGGACTTGTCTCCATCATTGTGTAGGAATGTATGAGAAATGATGATAGAAAGCGTCTTATCAGACTTGCAACCTTGGAAAGAAGATTTACTTAGGAAGCGCCCTTATGAGCTGGCTACCTATCAACAGAAGCGTCTTGTTAGACTAGCAACTGTTTGGAAGAATATTTCCGAAAAGTGCCCCAGGAGCTGACTAATCGGGAGAGTTTAGGAAAGTGCCCCTCATGGGCCGACTAACCTTGAATTGAATGCCTCAAAAAGTGCCTCTTATGAGCTAACCTTGAGGTAGATTTTTAGGAAAGTGCCCCATATGGGCTAACCATGAGAACAAATTTTTAGGAAAGTGCCCCCTATGGGCTGACTAACCTGGAATTGAACTTTGCCTCAAAAAGTGCCCCCTATGGGCTGACCATGAGGACAAAGTTTTAGGAAAGTGCCCCCTATGGGCTGACTAACCTGGATTGGACTTGTCTCAAAAAGTGCCCCCTATGGGCTGACCATGAGAACAAGGTTTTTAGGAAAGTGCCCCCTATGGGCTGACTGACTTGGAATTGAACTTGTCTCAAAAAGTGCCCCCCTATGAGCTAACCATGAGGACAAGGTTTTTTTAGGAAAGTGCCCCCTATGGGCTGACTAACCTGGAATTGAACTTTGCCTCAAAAAGTGCCCCCTATGGGCTGACCATGAGGACAAAGTTTTAGGAAAGTGCCCCCTATGGGCTGACTAACCTAGATTAGACTTGTCTCAAAAAGTGCCCCCTATGGGCTGACTATCCTGGATTTGAATTTGCCTCAAAAAGTGCCCCCTATGGGCTAACCATGAGGACAAAGTTTTAGGAAAGTACCCCCTATGGGCTGACTAACCTGCAATTAAATTTTCCTCAAAAAGTGCCCCATATGGGCTAACCATGAGGACAAAGTTTTAGGAAAGTGCCCCCTATGGGCTGACCATGAGAATAAGGTTTTTAGGAAAGTGCCCCCTATGGGCTGACTATCCTGGATTTGAATTTGCCTCAAAAAGTGCCCCCTATAGGCTAACCATGAGGACAAAGTTTTAGGAAAGTGCCCTCTATGGACTGACTAACCTAGATTTGAATTTGCCTAAAAAAGTGCCCCCTATGGGCTGACCATGAGGACAAAGTTTTAGGAAAGTGCCCCCTATGGGCTGACTAACCTAATATAAAAAATGATATCTAGGAAGGCTTCTTTATAAACCGACCTTTGAAGAGATCTAGGGAAGTGCCCCTTTTTTTGGGCTGACTACCCTATGATGAAAATGATGGCTCAAAAGGTGCCCCATGTGGGCTAACCTTGAGAGATCTAGGGAAGTGCCCCTTTTTGGGCTGACCACCCTATTAAAGGGCATGTTCAGACAAGTGCCCCACTATGGGCTGACTCATCTTATGCTTCTGAATATACTTTTTACAGCCTGAACTAAATGATGTGATGATATGATGATATGATGATAGTTATTTATTTTAATATGCTTGCCAGTTTATCGTGGATAGCAACCAAACAACCGAACCTTCGGGCTGGTTTGCTTCTGCTTCATTTCTTCTTATCTTGACACAGGGTCGACAATTTTGATGTGCTCCCTTTCTTTATACACAATTTGATGGTAATGTTATCCTAATAACGCACTCAGTTTTAATGCTCAAAAATAGATAGGATTATATCACAAACCATATTAAGATTCATTATCATTTTAGTGTCCATTTTTCATTGGTGAAATGGTGGGTAATGTGTTTAAGAATATTTGTTATGGTGCGAATTGATTTGGATTATTGATCATTCAGGGATATTAACTTTGCTTGTAAAAAGTAAAAACTTGACTCAACAAAATTTACACCGAATATTGGTTTTCATTAACATTAACGAAATTTCAATTTCCTTGCCTAAGAATAGTACATCTTTACAGCATCTGAGTTCATGAGGTCTCTCAGCTCGGGACCATCCATCTGAGTTAATATCAGAGCACCTCCTGACAGAACCTTTTTCACCACATAGGGGCCTTCATAGTTTGGGGTGAATTTTCCTCTGGAGTCTTGGGCATTTGGGAGAACCTTCCTTAACACCAGATCCCCCTCTTTAAAGTACCGAGGTCTCATCTTCTTGTTAAATGCTCGGGCCATTCTTTGTTGGTAACACTGGCCATGACATAATGCGGTAAGTCTTCTTTCATCAATCAGATTCAGTTGATCAAGCCTCTTCTTTACCCAATCTGATTCGGCTAACCGAGTTTCTGACAGGATTCTGAATGATGGTATCTCAACTTCAACTGGTAGCACTGCCTTTGTACCATATACCAATGAGTAAGGGGTAGCTCCAATAGATGTTCTTATTGAAGTCCTGTAAGCCATGAGAGCAAACGGTAACATTTCATGCCAATCTTTGTAAGTTGTTGTCATTTTCTCGATGATCTTCTTGATATTTTTGTTAGCTGCTTCTACTGCCCCGTTTATTTAAGGTCGGTAGGGAGTTGAATTTCTGTGGTTTATGTGGAATTGTTGACATAAACCTGTCATCAATTTGTTGTTGAGATTGGTACCGTTGTCGGTGATGATGGACTCAGGAACTCCATATCAGGCTATTATGTCCCTTTTTAAGAAGTGGACTATTACCCCTTTTGTGACATTGGCGTATGATGAAGCTTCTACCCACTTGGTGAAGTAATCAATCGCTACCAGTATAAATCTATGGCCGTTGAATGTTGTCGGAGTGATAGGGCCAATTATGTCGATTCCCCACATGGAGAATGGCCATGGCGCCAATAACAAATGTAGCTCGTTGGGCAGAGCATTTATCTGGTTTGCGTAGACTTGACACAGATGACAGTGCTTGACATATTTTATGCAATCTGATTCCATAGTCAACCAATAATATCCCAACCTCATGATTTTTCGGGCCAACATGTAGCCATTCATATGAGGTCCACATACTCCTTCATGTACTTCCTTCATCAGTTCGCGTGCTTCATCTTTGTCCACACATCTTAACAAGGTGGTATCAGCTGATCTCTTGTAGAGAATAGACCCACTTAATAGGAAATGGCTTGCTAACCTTCTGAGTGTTCTTTGGTCATTCTTGCTAGCCATTTCGGGGTATTTACCTTCTTGGAGAAAGGTCTTGATGTCGTGATACCAGGGTTTGTTATCTTGTATCTTTTCAATTGTTAAACAGTAGGCGGGCCGACTTTCAATGTCTATTTTCATCGGTTGAACTTCGGCTCCTCCTGTTATCTGGATCATAGATGCTAGTGTGGCTAGGGCATCTGCGAACTGATTCTGAGTTCTCGGGATGTATGTGAAAGTGATTACCTTGAATTTTTCAATTAGCTCTGTCAAGTGTTGATGATACGGTACCAGTTTGGGGTCTTTAGTCTTGTATTCCCCTCTTGTCTGTAGTATGATGAGCGACGAATCCCCATATACTTCTAATTCACGGATTCCCATTTGACAGGCCATTTTGAGGCCAAGAATACATGCTTCATATTCTGCGATATTATTGATATAGGGAAATGTAAGTCTCGTCGCTGCAGGGAATTGCGTGCCGTCCGGGAATATCAATACCGCCCCAACCCCACAACCGAATACATTAGCGGCTCCATCGAAAAAAAGTTTCCATGTTGCATTCTGTTCTACCCCAAAGTCTTCTTCCGGCATATCCTCCATTGTCAATATATTCTCGTCTGGAAACTGGGCCTGTAGTTCTTGGGAATCTGTTTCGACAGGGTGTTCCACCAATTGGTCGGCTAAGGCTTGCCCTTTCATTGAGTTCTGATTTACGTATGTGATGTCGAACTCAGATAGGAGCATTTGCCACTTAGAGATTCTCCCTATCAAAGCTGGTTTCTCTGCCAAGTATTTCAAGGGATCATGTCTTATCAGTAGCTCAATATGGTAATAAAGGGTATACTGCCTTAGCCGGTGCATAACCCAAATTAACGCACAACACGTCTTCTCCACCTCCGAGTACCTCTGTTCCCCATCTGTGAACTTCTTGCTCAGATAATATATGGAACGCTCTCTTCCCTCGTCATCTTTCTGCCCCAGCACACATCCCATGGATTCAGGGAGTATAGTGAGGTATAAGAATAAGGGCTTTCCTTGTTTCGGGACTATCAAGACCGGAGGTTTTATAAGGTAGTCTTTGATTGTCCTGAATGCCTCTTCGCATTCGTTGTCCCTTTTATTGCGGCGTTCTTCTTCAACAGACGGAATAGTGGTCGGCATTTGTCGGTAAGCTGTGAGATAAATCGAGCTATGTAATTTAATCTTCCCAGTAAGCTTCTTACTTCTTTAACGGAGCATGGGGAAGGTAACTCTAATATAGATTTCACCTTGTCAGGGTCGATTCTAATGCCCTCCTGGCTTATGACAAACCCTAACAATTTCCCCGTTATGACCCCAAAAGTGCATTTTTCTGGGTTTAACTTAAGCTGGAACTTTCTCAGTCGTTTGAAAAATTTTGTCAGGATACCTATATGGCTTTCTCCTTCTTTGGATTTGGCTATCATGTCGTCGACATATACTTCCACCTCACGATGTATCATGTCGTGAAGTATAGCGACCATGGCTCTCTGATACGTCGCCCCGGCGTTCTTCAAACCGAAAGGCATGACTTTGTAACAGAAAGTTCCCCATGTTGTGATGAAAGTCGTTTTGGTTTTATCTTCTTCAGCCATTTTTATTTGATTATATCCTAAGAAACCGTCCATGAATGAGAAGAGATGGTTTCTCGCAGTGTTGTCTACTAGAACATCAATATGAGGTAGGGGGAAGTTATCCTTTGGCGTGGCTTGGTTTAAGTCCCGAAAGTCTACGCATACGCGTACTTTTCCATTCTTTTTCATGACGAGGACTATATTCGCTACCCATTCTGGGTAATCGGATACTTCAATGAACCCTACTTCTAGCAGTTTCTTGACTTCTTCTTTGATTTTTAGCAAGATGTCAGGCCTAAATCTTCTCAGTTTTTGTTTTTTAGGTTTGACATCTTCCCTTGTGGGAAGCCTATGAACCACTATCGATTGGTCTAGCCCTGGCATGTCACCATATGACCAGGCAAACACATCTGCATATTCCGTTAATAGCTCGGTTATCTCACATTTTTGCTCGGCACTTAAACTGGTCCCGATTTTGAGGTTTTTAGGGTTTTCCATGCTTCCTAGATTTACTGTCTCCACAGGCTCATCGATCGAAATTCCGCTTTGTTCATGTTTTAGCCAATTTTCTTGTATTATTTCGTGGCCTAAGATATCGCCTTCAACAACTGACCCAGCAGCGTTGGAAACGATATCAGCGTTCTTACTTTCTACCTACGCGAAATATCCCTGATGTTCGATAGTAGGAGATCTGAGTAAAATGAAAGCATATATATATAAGAAGGAAAAAAACAAATTATAATTGAACTTGATAAAGAGTCTTAATAAAATTTGTTTAATAATTTTTCTCTACTTTTGAGCTAACCTAGCGCTACTGATAGGATAACAAAACCAATTGTTCAGAGCCGGATGCTGGTTGGACGTGTGGGGGGTTGATTTCCCTTTGCTGTCGTACTCTTCATTTATCCGCAGCTCTTGAATGATGTTTGCCTTTCGGAAAGATTGTTGGAGAGGTGGGATGCACATCTGGGTGTTGCTTGGCTTTTCCTTCATTCTGCCTTTGACACTTCTTGCCTGTGCTTCTTCCCTGGCTATAGGAATGTAGTCAACACTGGTCTTATTGCGATTGTCACTGTTGTTGCCACTATTTGCCATTCTGGTTCTTGAATGAGTGTAAATTGGGCTTCTGGGAGGGTTCGGTTGCTTGGGAGCTATTTTGATACCTGGCGCGCATTTTTTCTTTTTTAGTATGATGTATGCAAATGCTATGCATGTGTCACACGGATGCTAAAAATAAAAAGGTTGACAATTGATTGACGATGTAATATTGAAACTTTGCTTTTATTAATATTGAAAATTTTTGGAGTTCGATACTCAAAGAATAAAAGATTACAATGATAATCTATTTCCTAGCTCTCTTGGTCTTCTGTTGTGGAGACTCAGGCTTCCCGTTGATGACGGCTTCTAATTGTTAAACCCTGGCTTTGGTCTTGAGTGGGGGTGATCTCGCGTGGCCCAATGAAGAAAGTTGCGGGCTCTATTTCTCATAGGTGGAGCATAGTCCGTACCAAAGGCAAACTCACCTCTATCTTTGTCAGTGAGAGGATGGAACCGATCTTTTGCTGGATGAAGGCCTGCTCCTCTAGGTTGTACAAGGTAAACCAATGGTCCAGTACCAATTTTGGGTCCAAAGGTTTGTACACCCGAATTTCTTTGCGGATGAGACGGTCGACTGTAGTGCTAGCCATCTATTTACAATAAGAAATCGCCTAATTACAAACAAGACTATGAAAGCATTACAGGGAAATAAATTCGAACTCCATGAACAAAATAACAAACCATTACATTGTCATCCAATTGTCAACCCCTTGTGATGTTATGTATGCAAGCAGGTTGGTTCTAATTGGTTCCCAAGCTCTATGGCCTCCCGTATTCTCGAAGAAATGGATCTCAAGCCATATCGAAGCATAGGGTGGGGTAGCCTAATCGGTCACGAACGGTGAATCAACTCACTTCGCCCGAAACCTACACAATGGCTCCCCGTCTTAGGTTTCTAGGACGGCCCGGGTTCGACCGCATCTACTCACACACACATATGCATGCAAACCCCCATAGTAAAGAAAATTCAAAATCTAACTAATCCCTGAAAAGTTAGTAACAGAGTAATAATTGAAACACATTTCTTAAAGAGAACAATTCGAAGATTCAGGTGGCTTAGCCTACTGGCATGGGTCCCCAATGGAGTCGCCATCCTATCGAGTCTAATTTTTGAATTCCCATTCCTAATCCGATCTAGACTAGACCCTATGCTCATCTAATATAGATCCTCGACTTGAGTTAGGAATTTCGTTTGATTTTTGGAGTCGCCACCCAACTGTTGTTGGGAAATATTGAATTAAGACTAAAGGAGCGGATTAGTCTTAATTTGGACTACTAGTCGTCATTATTTCCTCTTCTCGTTTTTGTGAAAGGAGGAAAAGGAAAAGCCAGAATTTCTAAGTCCGGAGGCTAACCTATTAAAACCTTTACGGTTACCACCTAATCTCCTAAAATTGTTCATCTTTAGAAATGTGTTTTATTGTGTTTCTGTTACTTTTATTATGTTCTTGAATTATTTCAAAAAAATGATTTTTTATTCATTTTTATGGGTTGACCCGAATGGGTGCCTACGTACCTGCTACTCAGGATCAAACAAGCCGTAGTTCACTTTTCTGAAAACCTTAAGTTGGTTTGGTGAATTTTAATTTATGAAACCTCTTTTAGTTTATGTTCTTACCATTTTTTTTTTCTAAAAAAACTTCCAAGCCTAAGCTTTGATTTTATTTTGAAAATGATTTTAGGAAAAACATCAATTTTGGATTTATTTGAAGAAAAGGATTTTTCTAAGTGATAAAACTCATTTTTATGATTCTTTTATAATTTTTGAATTTTTTTATGATTTTCATGATTTTTATGATTTTTTTGTTATTTTTGTGATTTCTGGGAATTTTGTTGATTTTTGTGATTTTTGTGATTTTGGGGAATTTTTGTTGATTTTTGTGAATTTTTTATCCTATTTTGACATCTAAAATTTTATTATTATTTTCCTAATATTTTTTATTATTTTTCTATATTTTATTATTTATTTTACATTATTAAATTCTAAAAAACCTAATTTTTACATTTTCCTATTTATTGAAAATAAAACCTAAATCAACAAATAAATAAATGGCTAAAGAAATAACAAAATAATAAATAACAAATAATAAATTTGGAATAAATAAATAAATATAAATAAAAAATCTAGAAAACCCGACTTACTTGGATTCGGGTCGGTGCACGGGTCGGGTCGGGTCGGTCGGGTCGGATCGATCGGACACGGCGGCGGTGGTTGCTCGATCACGGCGTTCCGGCGGCCTTTTGCAGCGGGTGAGGTGTCGAATCCTAGCTTCTTGAGGTTGCTGAGTCCAATGGTAGTGGTGGTTCACTCCCAGAACGTCTCCTTGCGGTGGCTCTAACTCCGGTCGGTGGTTTCGGCTTCAAGCTTCTCCGGCGTACTCCGATTCGCTCCTTTCTCTCTCTTTCTCTCACTTTTTCTTCGTGTTCTGGCTTCCTCCTGTCCTCCTCTATTTATAGGCACTTGAAACCGAGTTGGATAAGCTCGAATTTCCTCCGATTGAAGCTAATCGGATTTTCAGTTAGAAAAACCAACTCCGATTTGTGTCAATCCCTCGATTTGTTGCGATTTAATTCTAATTAGATAATGTTTATCTTATTTATGTTGAAGATCTGTTGGATTTGTGCAAAAAATCGAATCGAAACGGCCGAAATTCGAATTTCCTCTTCCGCCGGCGATCTCGGGCTCGAGGTAGACGATGATCACACGCCCGGCGCGTGCGTTTCCTCCAGCCAATCGGATGCTGCCACGTGTCCTGGATAAGTGAAAAAATTGCAAAACGCGGAAATTGCTCCTCCCGCGTTTCGAACCCCTGACCTCGCACCCGCACCGTGCGCCTTAGCCCATGGTCCGGACCAGCTGAGCTAGCCCACTTTCCTGATTTTTCTAATTTCGCAAATTGCATATATGCAATGCGATTTTTCTATTTTTTTTGTATTTTTTGAAAATTCCAAATTTTGTAAAAATTGTTTATTATTTATTATTGCTATTTCTGAAATCATTTTTCAAAATTGATGTGTTTTCCTATTTATTTTTTATTTTTTGAATATTTTTATTATTTATGCTAAATTAGGGAAAAATTGAAAATTGATTATTTTTTATTATTATCGATTCCTAGGGCAAAAATGGGGTGTTTACACGTGGTTAGAGCCTTGAGGATGTGGGAGCACTATTTGGTTGGCAAAGAGTTTATCTTATACTCAGATTGTGTCGCCTTGAAACACTTGAGCAATCAGACCCGCATTTGCAAAGACATGCACGTTAGATGGATACAGTTTTTGCAGAAGTTCCCATTTCGCCTAATGCATAAATCTGGGGTTCAGAACAAGGTGGCCGACGTATTAAGCCGAAGAGCGGATTTGCTAGTGACTATGAGAGCTGAGGTGGTTGGATTTGAGTAGTTGAAGGAATTGTATGAGACGGATGAAGATTTCGGAGTTACTTGGAGAAAATGCACCAATAAGGAACCTAATGACAGTTATTACATTCTGGAGGGTTATTTGATGAGGGGAAACCAACTGTACATCCCTGAATCCTCCTTGAGAGAGAAGGTGATCAGAGATCTCCATGGAGGGGGATTAGCCGGCCATTTAGGGCGAGACAAAATACTAGCAGCAGTGGCTGCAAGATACTATTGGCTTCAGTTGAGAAGGGACGTAAGTCAGATAGTGCAACGATGCTACATCTGTCAGACATCAAAGGGACACTCTCAAAATATGGGGCTGTACACTCCGTTACCCGTACCTGAGAATATCTGGGAAGATCTATCCATGGATTTTGTGTTAGGTTTGCCTCATACCCAATGAGGTGCTAACACTGTTTTTGTAGTTGTGGACAGGTTTTCCAAGATAGCTCACTTCATCCCATGTAGGAAGACGGCGGATGCCCAAAACGTGGCCAAGCTATTCTTTAAGAAGGTGGTCAGATTACATGGAGTTCCCAAGTCCATCACTTCTGATAGGGACACCCGATTCCTTAGCCATTTCTGGAGGACACTTTGGTACATGTTCCACTCGTCTCTTAACTTCAGCAGTACAGCCCACCCCCAAACCGATAGGCAAATTGAAGTGACGAACAGGACCCTTGGAAATCTGATAAGAAGCATCTGTGGAGAGAAGCCAAAACAATGGGACCTGGCACTGTCTCAAGTAGAGTTCGCCTACAATAACTCCATCCACAGAACTACCGGAAAGTCACCCTTTTCAGTGGTCTATACCAAGGCACCTTCTCACACTTTGGACTTAGTTTCCTTACCCAAATTTGTGGAGACTAATGTGGTGGCAAAGCACCTAGCGGAATAGTACCACACAGTGGCTTCGAAAGTAAAGGAACAAATTGAGAAAGTAAATGAGCAGTATAAGAAAGTCACCGACAAACATAGGAGGAAGAAGTTGTTCGAGGTGGGAGACCTAGTGATGGTGTTCTTAAGGAAGGAACGCTTTCCCGTAGAAACATATAGCAAGTGGCAGCCGAAGAAATATGGGCCCTACAATATTGTCACCAAGATCAATGACAACGCCTATGTGGTTGGACTCCCGGAAAGCATGAAAATCTCCAAGACCTTCAACGTGGCTGATTTGTCCCCATTCTACGTGGATGACGAACCCCTTTATCCAGAAGAGAACTCGGGGTGGAGTTCTTCATTGGTGGGAGAGAATGATGCGGACATCGTGGCGGACACAGGTTGACACACGGGTGGATACACGGTCGTGTATCGCGTCAGATCTTCACAGAAGCTTACACGGGTACAGGCACGGCCAGGGACACGGCCATGTGTTCTATCAGGATCCTCACAGAAGCATACACGGGTTCGGGCATGGCCAGGGATACGGCCGTGTACTGCGCTCGTCACATGCCCAGAAACATACACGGCCTAAAGGCACGGCCGTATATACGATAGGGAATAGACGTGTGTATTATTATTTATTTCCACGTGTACGTTTATATTTTCCCCTTTTAGATATTTTCCAGGGAAGTATATATATACCTTTGTCAGAACATTTTAGGGTTACATTTTATTATATCATTGAAACTGATAGAGTCATTTTATACTCAATCTTTATAGTATGAATTGTGTTAATTTATTATTGATTTTATAGAAATCATAAGGAAATGGTACTTAATTTTATTATGGTGATAAATCAGGTTTAATGGAGTCAAGAGTGCTAATTCAAGTGACTTAGAGAAGTCATCTACAATTTGGATCAAAGACAAGGATTTACACTACCGGAAGAAAGTACATGGGCGTGTATTTGAAGTACACGGCCGTGTACTTGGTTTGGAATCAATAGAGGGAGGCACGGTTTGTGATCTGGCCGTGGTAGAAACCGTGCCATACACTGAACAAGAAGGAGGAAATGTGGACTATCAACAGAGAGAGGCACGGCTTGTGATCTAGCATTGGTGGAAGCCGTGCCATACACTAAACAAGAATGAGAAATTGCGGAACATCGACTAAAGGAAGGCACGGCTTGAGATCCGGCCGTGTTGGAAGACATGGTGCACACTGAACACGGATGATGATATGTGAATTATCAATAGAGGAAGGCACGGTTCTAAATCTTGCCGTGTTTTTAGGCGTGCCAGGTGGACGATTATTCACTTCTCGAGATTTACTTGAAAAAGGAAAGATATATTCGTATCTTACTAGCTAAAGATCCTCTGCCATTCCTTTAACAATATAAATAGAACCAACCCTAGAGGACAAAGAAAGCTTTTGGGACGAGAAGGAAGAAGGAGAGGCAGAGCAAGGGCCACCGGCAACAAAGACTTTTTCATGTTTTCTCTTTTAACTTTCGTTTTGAGGATGAACATGTGTAGCTAAGCAAATTTTCTAGCCAAAGGATCATTGAAGTTTAGTTCTCCACGAATTGTGAGATCTAACTGATTTGTCTTTAATCTATTCTTTGTTTTTGGATATTTATATATCTTCTGGAAGTTTTGTCAATATTATCTTTGCTGATTGGTATAAATTAGAGCTCTTCTACTCAGTTAGCAAGTTAATATATTGTCAACTAGTACGTCAAATCCGTAATTGTTTGATAGTTCTAGTTTTGGTGACACAATAACATGTTTGATTATAAAATAGATAGTCAAATTCATGTTATGGAGATATATGATCTTGTTTAAATAGGTTATCTTATAATCTATTGGCATGAATTGGTAGTCTCTCTTGTTTTTAATGCTATTGATAGATTAAATCCTAAGAGCTTGTTTAGGGTTGTTTAATCGATAAGAGAAATAATCAAAGAGCTTGTTTTGATTATCAAGAAAGTAAGGAGGGATAGGTTATTAGAGCTTGTTAATAACCATAATCAGTTTATCTTGGATAAAGGATAGAAAATATTTACATCGATGATCAATTCCTAGAATTAAACTATTTTGATTCCTTTGGCTAGGCTCTTATCATTATTCATTTTTATTATCTGGTTTCAATATTATTTTGATTCGCAAACAAAACCTCCCATTCTTCTTTTCCTTTCTAATATCTTTTAATAGAAATATATTTAACCAATCCCTATGGATACGACCCTACTCACTACTATACACAAATCATATAATTGTCTAGGAGTAGGTTTTATTTTTGTTGGATTCGATACCCATCAAATTTTGGTGCCGTTGCGGGGGATTGGTGTCAAATTTATTTCTATTCTTGTATGACTCGTTCTTCTCATACAGGTGAACTTACTTATAATCCAGAGATTGAGAAGACTTTTAAGAGACAACAAAGAGAAGCTAGGCTCTTATCATTATTCATTTTTATTATCTGGTTTCAATATTATTTTGATTCACAAACAAAACCCCCCATTCTTCTTTTCCTTTCTAATCTCTTTTAATAGAAATATATTTAACCAATCCCTGTGGATACGACCCTACTCACTACTATACACAAATCATATAATTGTCTAGGAGTAGGTTTTATTTTTGTTGGATTCGACACCCATCAAATTTTGGTGCCGTTGCCGGGGAACGAACCCGGGTCACCCACGTGACAGGCGGGAATACTTACCACTATACTACAACATAAAACGTATCATCTTCATCCCCTGGACTGAACTTGGCATCGGATTTGTCTGATTCATCCATTGATTCCGAAAAAGAAGAAGATATGGCAAATCCTGAAAGAACATTAAGAGAATTGGCTGCATCGGATGTAAATCAACAACCACTTTGTATTCAATATCCTGAATTGGCTATTGAGTTTGAATTGAAATCCGGTTTGATACATCTGCTACCCACCTTTCATGGTCTTGAGAATGAAGATCCTCACAAACATTTGAAAGAGTTTCATATAGTGTGTTCTAGTATGAAGCCGCAAGGAATAACCGACGATCAAATCAAGTTACGTGCTTTTCCATTTTCTTTAAGTACTAGAGCTAAAGATTGGTTGTTTTATTTGCTTCCAGGTTCTATAACCACTTGGACAGATATGGTGAGGCTCTTCTTGGACAAATTTTTCCCTGCATCTAAAGCCGCTGGTATAAGAAGAGAGATTTGTGGCATCAAACAAAGGGATACCGAGACTCTTCATGAGTATTGGGAGAGGTTCAAGAAACTTTGCGCAAGCTGTCTACAACATGGGATATCTGAACAACTTCTCATTCAATACTTCTATGAAGGCCTGCTTCCGATGGAGAGGAAGATGATGGATGCTGCTAGTGGAGGCGCCATTGTGAATAAAACCCCTGGTCAAGCTAGGGAATAGATCTCCATTATGGCTGCTAATTCGCAACAATTTGGGTATAGGCATGATACATCTTCAAGGAAGGTAAATGAGGTAAGTGTTTCTAACCTTGAACATCAAATTTCTAACCTAACCTCCTTTGTACAGCAGATAGCTCTTGGAAATACACAGCAGGTGAAGACTTGTGGAATTTGTGCTGCTCCTAATCATCCTACCGACATGTGTCTCACATTGCACGATGACAATCATGAGCATGCCAATGCTGTAGGAGGATTCCCAGGACAGCCGTAGAGGAAATATGATCTCTACTCGAATACTTATAATCCTGGATGGAGGGATCATCCTAACTTCAGATATGGCAATAAACCACAAAATTTCCAATAATTCCAACCTAAGCCATCAAACCAAGCCCCACAAGCTCCTTCCACTTCAGGTATGTCTCTTGAGGAAATTGTTGAATCACTTGCTGTTAATACAAAACAATTTCAGGATGAGACAAAGCAGAGCATTCACAACTTGGAAAATCAGGTAAGCCAACTTGCTTCGTCTATAAACAGGTTAGAAACTCAAGGTAAGTTACCCTCTCAGACTATCACAAATCCAAAGCAAAGTGCTAATGCAATTACCTTGAGAAGTGGAACGAAATTGCAGGGATCAAATGAGAAAGGACACCGATCTAATCTTGAGGAAGAGACGGAGAAAGAGACTGCAACTCCGAGCCAGCAGAACAACCAGACTAGAGGATCCCTCGTTGAATCACCAAAGGTCATGATAACAGCACCTCCTTTCCCTTCTAGATTAGCGAAAACTAAGAATGAAGCTGAAGAAAAAGAGATTCTTGAAACTTTTCGCAAAGTTGAGGTAAATATTCCTTTGCTTGATGCAATTAAGCAAGTACCTCGTTATGCTAAATTTCTCAAAGAATTGTGCACTAACAAAAGAAAGCTGAAAGGTAATGAAAAGATTAATGTGGGTGAGAATGTTTCAGCTATTCTTTAGAAGAAGCTTCCTCCTAAATGTAAGGATTCAGGTATGTTTACTATTCCTTGCAAAATAGGTAATCTTGGAGTCGCTAAAGCTATGTGTGATTTAGGAGCTTCAATCAATGTTATGCCTTTGTCTGTTTATCAATGTTTGAATGTTGGTCCCTTGAAGGAAACAGGTGTTATTGTTCAACTTGCTGATAGGTCCAATGTTTATCCTGAGGGAGTCCTAGAAGATGTTTTAGTACAAGTTAATGGGTTGGTTTTCCCTACAGATTTTTATGTGCTTGACATGGAGAATGATGATTCTCGTAATTCATCAATGATATTATTAGGGAGACCATTTCTTAAGACATCTAGAACGAAAATTGATGTACATGACGGTAACCTCACTATGGAATTTGATGGTGAAGTGATTAAATTTAACATTTATGATGCCATGAAATATCCTAGTGATATCTCCCCTATTTTTGTTGTGGATGTTATTGACCCATTAACACAGGCTACATTTGACTTGATAGACGATGATGAGTTGAAAATCGTACTTAATAGGAGTCTTACTATTAATGCATTGAAAACTCTTAAGGAGAAGCTTGTAATATCCTCTGATTTGCAGGACATGATTTGGGAGTTAGAATCGTTAAAACCTATCAGGTATGATGTATCCTACATTAATTTACCCCCTTCTAACACAAGACTTCTTCCCTCCATTGTGCAGGCACCAAAGCTGGAATTAAAACCCTTACCCAAACATCTAAAGTATATTTTCTTAGGAGAAAATGAAACTCTTGCTGTGATAGTCTCTAATAAACTAAGTACTTTAGAAGAAGAAAAGTTGATTCGGGTGTTAAGAGAGTATAAAGAAGCCATTGGATGGTCCATAGCTGATATCAAAGGACTAAGCCCATCCACATGCATGCACAAGATATTAATGGAAGATAATTGCAAACCTTCAAGGGAAGTTCAGCGTCGTTTGAACCCACCTATGATGGATGTAGTTAAGAAAGAAATCTTGAAATTGCTTGAGGCAGGTATGATCTATCCAATTTCCGATAGCAAATGGGTAAGTCCAATTCAAGTTGTTCCAAAGAAAACGGGCTTAACTGTGATTAAAAACTCTGATGGTGAGTTAATTCCTACTCGGGTTCAGAATGGATGGAGGGTTTGTGTTGATTATAGGAAGTTAAATGCGTCAACTAGAAAAGATCACTTCCCTCTTCCTTTTCTTGATCAGATGCTTGAACGTTTGGCTGGCCATTCTCACTATTGTTGTCTTGATGGTTATTCAGGTTTTCATCAAATTCCAGTGGCACCAGAAGATCAAGAGAAGACTACTTTTACATGTCCATTCGGTACTTTTGCGTATCGAAGGATGCCTTTTGGGCTTTGCAATGCCCCAACCACATTCCAAAGGTGTATGGTTAGTATATTTTCATATTATGTGGAGAATATCATAGAGGTTTTCATGGATGACTTCACTGTCTATGGTAACTCTTTTGATTCATGTTTGACTAACCTTACAAAAGTGCTTCAAAGATGTATAGATAAGAGTCTTGTGTTGAACTATGAAAAATGTCACTTTATGGTTGAACAGAGTCTAATTCTAGGTCATATTGTATCTTCTAAGGGGCTTGAAGTCGATAAAGCTAAAGTAGAATTGATTAAATCTCTACCTTACCCTGTAAGTGTACGGGATATTCGCTCTTTTCTTAGGAGTGCAGGATTCTATCGACGCTTCATCAAGGATTTTTCCAAGATTACACAACCCCTATGCAGATTGCTGCAAAAAGAAGTGACATTTGAGTTCGATGAGGCTTGCAAGCATGCTTTTGACACATTAAGGGATAAGTTAACTTCTGTTCCAATCATCCAACCACCTGACCGGAACCTTCCCTTTGAAATTATGTGTGATGTGAGCAATTATGCAGTTGGAGCCGTTCTTGGCCAAAGAGTTGGAAGAGCTTCCCATGTCATTTATTATGCTTCCAGAACATTGGATAGTGCTCAATGCAACTATTCCACAACGGAAAAAGAACTCTTAGCTGTTGTTTTTGCATTAGAAAAATTCAGATCATATTTACTTGGTACTAAGGTAATTGTTTACTCTGATCATGCAGCTCTCAAATATCTGCTCGCGAAGAAGGAGGCGAAACCAAGACTTATTCGATGGATACTCTTATTATAAGAGTTTGATCTGGAAATACGCGATAGGAAAGGCTCTGAAAATTTAGTTGCCGACCACCTCAGTAGAATACTTATTAGTGAAGGGTCAATACCAATGCAAGATGATTTTCCAGATGAGCATCTCTTTTCTATTCAAAAGACAATTCCGTAGTATGCTGATATTGTCAACTATTTGGTTACTAAGACACTACCAAGTGATTTGTCTAGGGCTCAAAAAGATAAAATTAAAAGTGATGCTAAGTACTATGTATGGGATGATCCGTATTTGTGGAAAAATTATGCTGATCAAATCATTAGAAGGTGTATTTCTCAAGACGATATTCCTTCTGTCTTGCAATTATGTCATTCATATGCATGTGGTGGACATTTTGGCCCTAAGAGGACAGCTCAAAAGGTATTAGGGTGTGGTTTGTTTTGGCCTACATTGTTTCGTGATTCTTTTATGTTTTGTAAGTCTTGTGAACGATGTCAAAAAATTGGCAACTTAGGACGTAGAGACCAAATGCCACTTACCCCTATTCTTGCATGTGAAATATTTGATATATGGGGTATTGACTTTATGGGTCCTTTTCCTCCTTCTTTCGGTAATGTTTACATCCTTCTTGCTGTGGAATATGTTTCAAAATGGGTAGAAGCCAAAGCGACCCGAACTAATGATGCCAAAGTTGTTGTGGATTTTGTTAAATCTCATATTTTTGCTAGGTTCGGGACACCAAAGGCTCTTATCAGTGATCGTGGCACACACTTTTGTAATAGAGTAGTGGAAACTCTACTTAAAAAGTACAAGGTCACTCATCGCACTTCCACCGCATACCACCCTCAAACCAATGGATTGGCAGAAGTTTCAAATTGAGAAATTAAGTCTATTCTGGAAAAAAACCGTCAATCCAAGCAGGAAGGATTGGAGTACAAGACTTGAAGATGCATTATGGGCTTATCGGACAGCTTACAAGACCCCTATAGGTATGTCTCCTTACTGTTTGATATTTGGCAAACCGTGTCATCTCCCTGTGGAGTTGGAACATAGGGCGTACTGGGTTGTAAAACAATGTAACATGCAAATGGATGAAGTTGGTGAGCACAGAAAACTTCAATTACAAGAACTTGAGGAAATTCGAAGAGAAGCTTATGAGAGTACTAAAATCTACAAGGAAAAAACAAAGGATTTTCATGATCAAATGATTTCCCGAAAGAATTTTTCTGTAGGTCAAAAAGTATTACTTTATCATTCTCGATTGAAGTTGTTTTCGGGAAAACTACGATCATGGTGGATTGGTCCCTTTGTTATCACTAACATATTTTCACATGGTGCAGTTAAGATCGCAAGTCTTGAAACTGGTAAGAACTTCAAAGTCAATGGTCATCGCTTGAAACCTTTTTATAAAGGATTTCAAGTATGTAATATTGAAGAAACCAGTTTAACTTACCCCAAGTATTGTGATTAATTACAGGAACGTTTAGCCAAAGACATTAAAGAAAGGCGCTTCATGGGAGGCAACCCATATCAATTTATTTTATTTTAGTTTTGTTTTGATTTTTTTTATTAGCTGCAGCAAGAGTATATATCATCAGATGACACTCTTTAGTGCTTAAGGGGAGAACTCCAATTACTCTACACTTTATACCAGGGAAGTACCGGTATTCTCTAATGTTCCTTATGTTGTTAATTCCTCTTTAATTGTGCTGAATTAGGAACAGTGCGGAGACTGTTCGAACTAAGTGTGGGGGAGAGGGTAATAAAATATAGAGAATAGAGAATTGACTCATACTTTGAATGTTTGTCCTTAAGTAATTTCAAGCCAAATTTTTCAAAATTATCATGAAATCTGGAGATTGTACTAAATGTTGTAATAAGCATCTACAAAATGTGAAATTGACTTGTTCAAATGTTTTACTCACCTACTGCTGTGATTAGAATACTTAGTTAAAATTAAGTAGTGAAATCTTTAAGAAACAAATTTACCTTGTATTCAGCTTTAGAATTGGAAGTTTAAGAGTAAGTCTAATTCTTAAGTGAAAAATAAACAAGTCTACTTCTAGGTTATATTAGTTACTGTATACTCTTTGAAGTTGTTTTTGAAACAATGATAACACTTAGTGAAAGATGTTGAAGAAACTTTTTCCATAGTAACCCTTTAAACCGGATAACTATTATTACTCTAGCAATAATTGAAAAAAAAATGTGTGAAAAAAAATAATCAAGCATAGCCATTACTCCAATGATTCAAATAATTGAGTTAAGAGTATTCAAACTTGAATGTTAGAGTGAGGAAGAGTCCGTAGGGGTATCTTAAAACTCGATCACTTGAGTGACGAGCTCGGGATGTTGCCGACTCAATGAACTCACTATAACGATAAAGGCGAAAAAGGCAAAAGTTCATGAAAAAGAAGCAGGCAAAAACCCATCAAAATAGATGCTTGATTAAATCAAAAGAACATGAATGTAAAAATTCATTGAATGAAATAAGACTTATAATAAAAAGAGAGAAAATCTAGGGAAAGAGTAGATACTATATGCTTTTACTTTATGTTGCAAAGATTATATACTTGCTAATATCCAATGAAGTTTAATTGGGTGTTTTTCCTTATTGAATTAAGTATTTACTTTTAGAATAAAAGTTCTTTTGCTAAACATGAGGATTAAAGTTTGTTTTGTTTAGATTAGCTATTAAATTTTGTCTATGGTAATTTAATCACAGGAAACCAGTTTGGTTGGAGCAGTAGACATTAAAATTACAAGTCATGAATTATAAATGAATAGATGCTTGAAATGATGAAAAGAAATTTCGTATAATCTATTACGGATTTCTCAATTGATTTGATTCAATTGCTTGAGGACAAGCAAGGGTTTAAGTGTAGGGGAATTTGATAGAGTCATTTTATACTCAATCTTTATAATATGAATTGTGTTAATTTATTATTGATTTTATAGAAATCATAAGGAAATGGTACTTAATTTTATTATGGTGATAAATCAGGTTTAATGGAGTCAAGAGTGCTAATTCAAGTGATTTAGAGAAGTTATCTACAATTTGGATCAAAGACAAGGATTTACACCACCGGAGGAAAGTACATGGGCGTGTATTTGAAGTACACAGCCGTGTACTTGGTTTGGAATCAATAGAAAGATACACGGTTAAAGTACACGGCAGTGTATCTGTCTTGAAGAATCAACAGAGGGAGGCACGGTTTGTGATCTGGCCATGGTAGAAACCGTGCCATACACTGAACAAGAAGGAGGAAATGTGGACTATCAACAGAGAGAGGCACGGCTTGTGATCTAGCCGTGGTGGAAGCTGTGCCATACACTGAACAAGAATGAGAAATTGTGGAACATCGACCAAAGGAAGGCATGGCTTGAGATCTGGCCGTGTTGGAAGCCGTGGCACACACTGAACACGGATGATGATATGTGAATTATCAACAGAGGAAGGCACGGTTCTAAATCTTGCCGTGTTTGTGGGCGTGCCAGGCGGACGATTATTCACTTCTTGAGATTTACTTGAAAAAGGAAAGATATATTCGTATCTTGCTAGCTAAAGATCCTTTGCCATTCCTTTAACAATATAAATAGAACCAACCCTAGAGGACAAAGAAAGCTTTTGGGACGAGAAGGAAGAAGGAGAGGTAGAGCAAGGGCCACTAGCAACAAAGACTTTTTCATGTTTTCTCTTTTAACTTTCGTTTTGAGGATGAACATGTGTAGCTAAGCAAATTTTCTAGCCAAAGGATCATTGAAGTTTAGTTCTCCACGAATTGTGAGATCTAACTGATTTGTCTTTAATCTATTCTTTGTTTTTGGATATTTATATATCTTCTGGAAGTTTTGTCAATATTATCTTTGTTGATTGGTATGAATTAGAGCTCTTCTACTCAATTAGCAAGTTAATATATTGTCAACTAGTACGTCAAATCCGTAATTGTTTGATAATTCTAGTTTTGGTGACACAATAACATGTTTGATTATAAAATAGATAGTTGAATTCATGTTATGGAGATATATGATCTTGTTTAAATAGGTTATCTTATAATCTATTGGCATGAATTGGTAGTCTCTCTTGTTTTTAATGCTATTGATAGATTAAATCCTAAGAGCTTGTTTAGGGTTGTCTAATCGATAAGAGAAATAATCAAAGAGCTTGTTTTGATTATCAAGAAAGTAAGGAGGGATAGGTTATTAGAGCTTGTTAATAACCATAATCAGTTTATCTTGGATAAAGGATAGAAAATATTTGCATCGATGATCAATTCCTAGAATTAAACTATCTTGATTCCTTTGGCTAAGCTCTTATCATGATTCATTTTTATTATCTGGTTTCAATATTATTTTGATTCGCAAACAAAACCCCCCATTCTTCTTTTCCTTTCTAATCTCTTTTAATAGAAATGTATTTAACCAATCCCTGTGGATACAACCCTACTCACTACTATACACAAATCATATAATTGTCTAGGAGTAGGTTTTATTTTTGTTGGATTCGACACCCATCAGAAACACATTTCGAGAAATGGTTTTCTCTTAATCTTCAATTGTGAGCAATTGAGTTAATTCCCGAATAGACTCTGATTCATCTTTGTTTATTCTTAAGTTCCAATCCTAGAATTGGTCTCAGTTTTACGTTTTCCTCGCTGCGTCATCCTTTATGGGAGGGATTTTCCCTTTCCCTTTGTCCTTGGCCTGATCCCTTCTTTTGCTCTTCTCATGAGTAGTTAAGTTCACATTCTCCTTTTTCTTTTCCTCCATAAGCAGTCTGCCCTCTTCCTGAACACACATGGTCAATAATTCATTAATTGACCATTTATCCTTATGTGTGTTATAGGATATCTTAAATGGGCGATACTGTTGAGGTAAAGTGCAAAGAATGTAGTGAACTAGGAAGGATTCTGATAACTCAACCTCTAATGCCTTCAATTGGGCCGCAATATCCCTCATGCGCATGATATGATCACGCACACCCTTAACGCTAGTGAGTCTTAGAGTTGAAAGCTCTATAATTAGGGTGTTGGCCATTGCCTTGTCTGAAGTAGCAAATTGCTCATCAATGGCCTTCAGCAAATCTTGGACCCTTTTATATTGCTCGACAGAGCCCCTGATACTAGTAGAAATTTTAGTCTTTATGAACATAACTGATAAGCGATTGGATCGCTCCCATTTTTCATAAAAACTTATCGCATCTGGAGTGCTGGTTTCAGTTACTGCAAGAGGCTCCTCTTTCCTTATAGCATAATCAATGTCCATCCATCCCAAATGAAGGAGAACCCTCTCCTTCCAAACCTTATAGTTATCCCCTTTGAGCTCGAGAACATCACATCGCATATCAGAAAAATTGACTGGTTGAATTGCTGCAATAATTAAATAAACATGCTCATATTACAAAATTCGAGGCTAATCAATATATGACATGCTTTTACCAATGTAAAATCATGAAAGAATATGAATCTAGTGACATAAAACTTGCCTGTAGGCTAAAGTTCTAATTCAATTAAATTCATCTTAAGACTTACAATAAAACTATCAAATGTAAAATCATGAAAGAGTATGAATCTAGTGACATAAAACTTGCCTGTGGGCTAAAGTTCTAATTTAATTAGATTCATCTTAAGACTTACAATAAAACTATCAAATGTAAAATCATGAAAGAGTATGAATCTAGTGACATAAAACTTGCATGTAGGCTAAAGTTCTAATTCAATTAGATTCATCTTAAGACTTACAATAAAACCATCAAATTATGTTCCCTTTTCTAATTCCTGTGGGTAAATTAGAAAATATAATTTGATATTTTGTCCTAATTAATCACACACAATGTTTATTTTCAATATGTGATCCTAAATAATCCTTAATATATAATTTTAATCAATTAAGGATACTGTGGCTACTCCCTAATCATTAAAATTATATGGATCACTTAATCATTACTTAAATCCTTAGGCTAAATCATTGCATAAAACTGATGCGGACATCGTAGGCCAGAAACATACACGGCCAGAAGGTATGGCCGTGTGATGATTCCCAAAAACGTACACGGTTTCTTACACGGTCAGGAGGCACGGCCGTGTATTCTGTCAGAATCTCTCCGAGAAACAGACACGGCTGTAGGCATGACCAGGAGACACGGCCGTGTATTACGTCAAAGATATTTTCAGAAGTTTACACGGCCAGAATGCACGGTCGTGTATATGCTAGATGACAGACGTGTATATTTATATTTATTTTCTTTAATAAATTTTCCTCAATGACAAATACAAATAATTTTAATGTAAAATTATTTAGCTAAATGTCATACGCATACCTTGCAACAACAAGTACATACAGATTAAAATTTTAATTGCTCACGAGACAATATTTCAAAACATATTTGACGTTTCATACAGAATTCACATGATAGTATTAACGCATATGCTATACAGACTTTGGGATTTAAAATTATAAAGTCTCACGGAAGCGTTCCAAGTTTTGCCTTTACTCCAGCGCATGACGACAAACTCACATATTGTGTTAATATATTATATTAATGTTTGTTTTGCTTTCATTCCCTGTGAAGTAAAGTAGAAAAGGCTGCTCCATTGACAATTCATGAGCCAGGACACATGAAACAAAATAAAGGCTTGTTTCTCTAACAATTCATGAGACAAGACTCTGGAACCAAAATAAAAGTTGTTCTTCTGACAATTCGTGTCTCGAGAAAACAAAACCCAAACACATCATACCTTCCCATACGCAAAAGTCATTTATTTATTTTATTTATAATACAGGTACTGTAAGTCCTTTTTACTCCACAGCATCAAAAGGCCAACAAAAAATAGAAATCTCATCATTTAATAATTTTTAATCTCTATTAACACCAGAAAAATTAAAAACACCGCTAAACAGACAAATTAAAACTAAAGACAAACTTCACAGAACTCAACAGAGCAAGGCAGAGGCGTTAATATGGCTCTGATACCAAATGTAAAAAAACTTCTTAACATATGCAGCAGTGGAAGCAAGAGTTCTTTTTACATACCTCCAGCTATTGCAAAGCAAATAGGTGTCCTGCTCGGTGGAGATTGGTTTTGCGTCTCGGTTTCAGTTGGTGCTTCTAAACCTTAACTCACTCAAAATTGATGGTGTATTTTTTTCTTGTAGAAGTGAGCAGGCTTAAGGACTCCCGAAGTATTTCTATTTAAACTCATTCCATCAATGAGTTGTTCCACAAAAATAGGAAGCATTTGGAACGGTTGAAGAAGTTGTTGCACATTCCTGATATTGTGGGATTGCACATTCCTAATATTGTGGCATTCATGAACCATATCTTGCAGTTGTTTGTTACCGAGTAAATAGGAGAAGAAAACCAACAAGGTACGAGTAAAAAGGAAGCATATACAAACCCTTCTGGAAGGCTTTTGCATCCTCTCAAACGCCCAGATAATCGCCTGCCAATTTTCCGGCTAAGTTCCGTGATCTAACAAGCTCTCGGTGAGAATGATCCTCTAAAGAGAGAACGAAGACCCCATATCACAAGATGGATACAGAGATGGACCTATATTGGAAATCTAAGATTGAGAAGCTATACGAAGAACCGGAAAAATGGAGGTAGTTTTCTTCACGCCTAAGCATGAAGCTGAGTTTGAGGGACGATTTAAAGAAGTGAAAAAAGGATGAACGGGCAGCTCATAGGGAATTTAGAAGACAAATGTGTGCTGCGCAACACAGACAGGACCAGATTGAGGAAGGAAAGGGGTTCACAAACAACCAGGAACTGTTTTTAAAAAAAAAAAATCCTGGAAGAAATCACAAGGAATGTGAACTTGAGTTCATCAAACACAGCTTACCAGTTCGTACGCTCCATATTGCCCAAGTCTCTTACAAAAGGCGTCACACGACTCTATGCCAGGGCTAAGGAACACAACAGCTTTTACTTTACCAAAAGAAGACCACCATATGGACAACAACAATAAAAACAACAACTCTTGATCTGACAAGCTCTCGATCGCTGATCCTGTACTCGACACTGCCCAGAAGCTCATTGCTCATGGGTATCTCCGTGGAGAGAGAGACTCCTTGGGCGGTCCTAAGCGACACCTAGGATAAATCCGCTTGCCAGGCATGATGGGGCGTTCGAGACAACTACAAATGTAGAGACCACGAATCGTGCGGATTTGTTGGATTCAACCGATAAAGACATGATGGATGCCAGGGCAGAGGGAAGAGGTAGAATTGCTCGTGTGCAAAGGAGGTTACTGCTAGGGGAAATTGAAAAAAAAAAATGGCTAATGGAATACTAAGTCTCGGTTGCTCAAAGATTGAAAAATGAGACTCAATGCATGTATGGTTTGTTGTTGTATGGTGTAGACCGATTATACCATGCTGTTAAGCGGCATGCAAAAAAAGAAAAGAAAAAGAACTGGCGAATGGTATTGATTAAGGCCTTGACATACCGAACGGGCCATCACTCAACATCTAATGGTTCTACAAAGTATCTTTCGGTAGATGAGATTGGATGGTACCAGCATTTCCGGTTTTATGTTGATCGGTTTCCCATGTTAAGGATGATCAATGTCGTCTTTGAGTTCCGATAATTGTTTGGGCTGTTACTGGGGAAGCTTATACATGGATATATGATCAAGAATGAAGTTGAGTTGTCTGCTTTTATGGTGGGTAGACCTATATGGTAAAGGAGGATGTTTACACCATGCTGTCAATGTATTCAGTCATATACGAGTTAAGGGAGTGTGCACTTGGAATGCAATAACAGCCTCTCCTGCTTGTAACGGTAAAGAGATCGAGGCTCTTAACCTGTTTGAGAAGATGGAATTGGCTGGGATGCGTCTAACTGGTGCGACCTTCGTGCCGTTTTTACAGGCTGTGCCCGTGTTAAAAGAAAAGAGAATAAAGGAAGTAGATAAGTGTGATCTTACGTATAATATTTGAAATGGTTTAAGATATATATATATATATATATATATTATTTAGTTCAGTAATATATCAAAAATATACGACAACACGAGATGCTGAAGTATAATGATGATCAACAAAGCAATAATCCTTTATCCTAGAATCGAACCTACAATGGAAGTGAAGATAATGACTCCTTAGTTATTGACAATTGTAAAGAAAATACAAAAATGATATAAGAATTCAAAGACAAAAAAAAAACAGAAAAGGAAAAAGAAGGGATATGTATTGCATGACCTTCAGTACTCTACCACTAAGGCGAGTGCCTCAAACATGAACAGACTAATTTATAAAGCAAATGTGAAGTTAAGGGCAGCAACTATCTCAACTCAAGATGAATAAGAAAAAATAAAAATTGTATCTGAAGATAGATTATGCACTTTTTATTTAATTGAATGGTACATTTATATAAGAAATGTCAATCAACAGCGTAGGATGCAACAAAATCATTACTAGGTGCAATATGAAACATATAAGGAAGTGAATTTCACAAAGAAAATTGCTAGAGATATTATTACCTACTAAAAAAAAGAGAATAAAAGGGGGAAGATAAGTGTGATCTTCCATTAAATATTTGAAATGGTTTAAGATATATATATATATATATATATATATATTATTTAATTCAGTAATGTATCAAAGATATACGACACGTTAAGGCGATACCAAACATGAAATTATTGTTATTATCTAAAACTTTTGATCCTATCAAAATTAATGTGCGCATAATTTATGGATTTACTTGTGCATTTTCATATATTAGAATCAGCAAGTCAATTAAAGTCATTAACGAAAAATGGAGTCATTGAAGACAACTTAACGAGCTAGATACTCTACAAAAACTGAAGGCAACTTGACAAGCTAGATACTCCACAAGAATATATATATATATATATATATATATATATATATATATATATATATATATGGATTATCTATTAAAACAAATTGATGCATATGTTGTTTTATGAGCAAAGCCATTTCGATGAGCTTAAAGGAGATACGTGCAATTAAATGGTGCAGCAAGCTTGCACACTAAAAAAAAAAAAAATTATATGCAGCATTGGTTCCAAGCTTTTATAATATGAATCGTGCAAAATGTGTATGCGACAGTAGTGCAACTATTCTACAAGCACGTATGCACCAAGCACTTTCATAGCCATTAGAAAGGCTTATTTAATGTCTAAACCCCTTTGATTTCGTCCAAAGGACTTTGGCTAGGAGGTAAAATGTAGAAGGTTGAAAATATTATATAAATATACTAGGCTAAGCCCATTGATTATCTAGCTTGACTCGTTAAGCTAGGTGACATGGCCTAATGAGTCTAGTTCAATTATTGGGATGACTTAGGGAGAACTGGCTTGGTGGGCTCAAAACAAGGATTGTTGGACCGATCCATCTGCATCAAACTTTTCTCAAGCATGCGCATGTACTTATGAGGAAGGCTACTGGTCTTGAGCTTATGGCGAGCTCATTAAGATAAACTTAAATTGAGTGGATTCCATCTTGCTTATTGATCGCTAAAGTGATCTAATGGATGTCATCGGGCTCAAAAGTTTATAAATACTCAGTTATTCTTCTTCATTAAGGGCTTTTTCCCCTAATTTCTAAGATCAGAGAAACGGCGTTCTACCAATAGTTCTCTACTCTCAAAGATCAAACAAAAGATCAAGTAAAAATGATCTGCATTGCCCAAGAACTACAAGGTTGATGCTTAAAGTCTCCTTAGCTCTCTTGTCTGTCACTTATGCATTTAAGATGCTTGAGATTGCCTATTCCTCCTCCCTGCCTCTCTTTCTCTATTCGTTCCATCACATGACATCTCTAAATCACTTTTTTCTGAATTCACGTGCAGTTAGTAATAGTAAAATTGATATTATTTTAGTTAATTGGTTGAATGATTTTAATGGATAAATTCCAAATAGCTATAAAGATACTAGAATAAAGAATTGTATGCCTGTAACATTATAATCACAATTGTATAATATATTTAATTACTTTGATAATAAAAATAATATTTGTAATATATCAAATACATAATAATATACATCCCCATATGAATATGACATGTTAGAAATTATATATCACAAATGTATAATATAGATAAGTTATTATATCATAAATTTATTATAATTTAACATAATAATACTTATAATAAATATAAGCATATATTTATATTTGGTTGATTATGAATATTTAAAATGTGTGCTTATATTATTATTGTTTACTAAGTATGAAATATATAATAATTACTAATGTCAATATTAATATCATATACTACATAATAATATGATATAATATTTTAATATTATTATACCATTTGTAATAAAAATATATATATTGATTACATAATTTTATTTATATATTAGGTGAACTATAAATACACTCTCTTATGTATGCTTCATGCGAACTTAGCCCTCTATCCTTAAAATTGAGCATTTAGTATCTCCAAGTCTTTAAAAATAAAAGGTGCTTTCAAACTCATATAGGACCATTTTTCCCTTGACTTTATGTATTTTTTATATCCTATTATCTTTTACTATAATAGAGTTTAAAAACACACTTTTTAAAATTTAGAGATTTAAACACTCAATTTCAATGATAGAAGGTTAAGTATACTCAAATAAAGCATGAGGCGATGTATATGTAATTTGCTCTATATATTATTTATATTTGTTGGCCAATATATATTATTTATATTTATTACAATAAATTATAATTATATTTCCTTGCATTTGTTTTATGTGCATTTAGTAGCTTGTTTTTTAAAATGGATGTTTAGAATCCAAATATATATATATATATATATAACTTTTCTGTTCCTATGGAAAAATATAAAACAAGGCTTTAGGGCACATTTTCAAATATTTAAGGTTTTAAACACTCAATGGCAAAGATAAAGGAGGTACAAGTATGTTGAGCAAATATAAGGAGATGCATTTTCAATTTATGCTATCCATCATGTCATGGTATTCATTTAATATTATCACTATGGGGATGGTGAGTATAGTATGATTGGTGGTGGTAATAATGATAGTAATGTTGGTTATTAATTAAGTAAAAATAATAGTTTAATATGAATATGGTTAGCTTTTTAAAGGTAGTTTAGGCAATAGTCCAAGAAGAATTAAGTAATAGTCATACAGGAGGCATGTTTTTAATAATAGGATTTTTTTGATGGGGTGAGTGCCATATGTTCAACATATGAGTAAATAGTAATTATATTTAAGGATGAGAAAAAGAAGAAGAGGAGAGGTTGTTTCTTGATTATCCTAATAAGGACATGCTAGTCTTTTTATTTTTTAAATTACCTATGGATTGTATAGGAAAACTAATAACTCCTGGTGTAATTAATTAGCCCGGCTAAAGGCTCTGTAGAGTATGCTTTGGGCAGCTAATGGCAGACCTTTTGTGCTTGTACAATTTATATATATAGTTTCATAAAACAGTAAAAAGGGGAATGTACCATTTTTACACAGAATCTCGTGAGTCTAACAACGTAGAATAAATAAATAAACTCAACTGGTTTTGGGGGTGGGGAATAATAATAATAATAATAATAATAATAATAATAATAATAATAATAATATACATATGGACCATGTGTGCAGTATACACGTGTAACGTTGCAAAATAATAAAGCCTATTGATCTTATCCAGTGCGAACCACGCTGTCTTCTTGTGATATGCTTATGCTTTTGCTTTTGGGCACGGGAACTATCTAATAGGCCAAATAGGATAAGCTTAAAGCTTCAGAATGTCATTATATTTTAATCTTTAACAATAATACTTAAATTAATATATGTATATGTTCTTAACAATTTGAGCATGAATCTCAAGGTATTATGGATATGATTAACAAGCTCATCAATGTATTCATTATCAAAGGATGATTGGCTGTTAGGAAAGTAATAGTGCTTCTCTCTCTCTATGTGCGTGTAAGAGACATTACATATATCGATACTTATTTTTAAAAAATAAATTCCAAGAACACAGTTAATTGCAAATTATGACTACCAAAAAAATGTCATTTATAAAAGTCATTGTTCATTAAATAAACAATAAATCCAACCTAATCAAGATTAGACTTATGTAATCCTATACAAAGTCCATCCATAATATCATGAGGTATTATTAGAAACATAACTATAAAAAAAAAAGTTTTATATCTACTTTGACTAATGTATTAACAAAACGGTTATTCTTTTTTATATGAATACCATTATTCACTCCTTTCAAATTATATATTATAGAGAAAACGCTTATTAAGATTAATAGTTATTTTTTCTTATGCTATATTTAAACATTATGGAAAATATTAAAAAAAAAATCTTAAGAAATAACTATTATTATGAGCAATTCAATTCATCAAGTTTAAATCCACTAAATTATGCATTGGTTTGACCCATCGAGTAACTCTATAGTTTAGTTCCATGGTGGTTGGACGCCTTCAGTCATGGAGATGCTAATGTGAAAGCAATCAAAGAACATAAAAGCCAAAGATTGGTGGTTGTTTGTTTAAGTTTAGTGTTTTGGCTTCCCTATTATAGGGGGAAAAGTACAACAAGCGGTTGTGTTGTAGCTCGATGATATAAATATTGGTTCTCTAAAAGTCGTATTATAGATAGTAAATGGATAAGGAAAAAAAAATGTTTACAATTGAAAAAAAAAAGAATAAAAAACAAAAGCTAACTTTTTAGAAGTTATCAGTATACTTCACACAAATATCTAATACCTCCCCCGATTAGTTTATATTTGTTTCTAGAGCTTAAGTATTAGTCTAATCTTCAAACTTCCTACATAATTAGATAGATTCTAAATAAGTGATTATCATCACACGACACCATTGATTATAATCCTAAATATCTAAAAAACCTAAAATTTATGCATTATATAATACACATTCAAAATTTTCAAAAACCAAATATTGGTACTTATACATGGAGGATGTTATATATTTACCTTATATAATATCTCAAATAAATATGATTAGATTTGGTGCTGTTTTTCACTTTTTTTTCTTTTTTTTTTCACTTTGTTATGATTGTAGTTATTATATACAAGTCGAGTCCCA
The DNA here is from genome assembly GCA_037954665.1 of Laguncularia racemosa. Taxonomy (NCBI): domain Eukaryota; kingdom Viridiplantae; phylum Streptophyta; class Magnoliopsida; order Myrtales; family Combretaceae; genus Laguncularia; species Laguncularia racemosa. The sequence continues at coordinate 2,619,305 of JBBMOL010000091.1, read as the reverse complement.
ATTACTTTTATTTATAATTTTAGAGTATGAATCACTATGATATTTAATTATAAATAAATATATAATGACACTTTTGGTTCTAATATTAGTATTCACCTAAAAAACGGACCTACTATCTCACCTCTCTTATATCAATTTATCCTATTCATCAATCTATTATATAGTTTAAAACATAATTTTATTGTGTAGATTTTTTTATTATTATAATAAAGACATGAATTTAACTTTGATTCATCCCATTGAAAGACTAGCATTGATACTATTCAACTACAAAAGCCTTAGCAGGTTATTATAAAGATTAGTATAATATAGAATAATCATGACATTAACAATCAAGGTAATAAGAAGAAAATAAAGAAAGTAAAATTCTTATTGAGATAACAATGACTTTTATTAAGATAGTAGGCGACTTTACTTTTAATTTAGATAAGAAACGATTTATAAATAAATATATACTTTTAAATAGTTTATGCGATTAATAATTAAAAGAAAATTTAAAACACTAAAGACATTGTAAATTGATTTATTTTTTTTTTTAGTCACTTTAATATTATATAATGATGAAAATCATTTTTGCTTTTCTTAATCCTTTTGCATTGACTTGGCCAGTAAAAGCAGGAAACGTTATAGTGGCTTGCAAAAGCTGTGAAGGAAACCTGAATGGTTTCAAGAAAGGGAAAATCTAATATGACAAGTTTCCCTTTTTTATCTAAACCTAAAGATTTAATTGATTTTACTTTTATTCACGAATAATACCGCTGGCTTCACGAACAAAATCAAATACACTTCTCTTACCTCCAAAACTTAATGAAATATAACAAGTTTACCAAATATTTATTAGGTAACTGCTGTGAAGTATACTTCATAAATTCTAAATACATAGTTGGCCAAAAAAAAAAAAATTATAAATATATCCCTTTTATCCTTTCTTCATATAAATATAGTTTTTCTCATCTTTACAATCAAGCATTTACCCTCATAAAATTTATTAATATTTCTTTTCTCGTTAAAAGGATTATTAGTAGCTGAATAAATAAAGAAGAGTTAAAGGCTTTTTATTTTAATTAGTATATATAATATTTTTTTGTATAAATAATAAATGTTAATATTCTATTATCTTGTTATTATAGTCAACGGGAAAAATAAATAAATAAATGGGAGGATAATAAATCCATACACTAATAAAAAGACAGCCTAGACCTAGAAAAGAAATTGAGAAAACTACATATTTGTCATTTGAGAACCAAAAATAAGAAAGAAAAGGAGAAGACCCACGTCTCCTCTCTCATAAGTCATAAAATATTAAATACCCACTACAAAACCATACGAAAACAATAATACTACATATCTCGAAATCTGTATAGACTTCTCTTGCTACTGCAGACGGTTACCAATTCCATTACACTTCCATTTTTCATTACCATTACCAACCAACCACTCGATAAAAAAAAAAAAAAAAACACCATGTCCGGGAGCAACAAGGAAAGTGCAAAACACGCGCCACCACGACCCACCATAACTCTTCCTCCACGTCCATCCTTCGACGCCTTCTATGGCTTCAGTACAAGCCCAGGGCCCATGACACTCGTATCAAGCTTCTTCTCAGACCCCAACAACAATACCAACGGCAACAGTTTCCTAGAGTCACCTGACTCTAGTTGGTCTTTTTCTCAATTACTTGCTGGAGCTATGAATTCTCCGCTTGCTGTTGCTAATAGTAATACTAATAGTTTTGGGAAAAGTTTGGATTTTGAAGATGGGTCTGGTGAGAGTTTATGTAAAGATGGAGATGGGTTTGACAAAAGCTCTTCTGGGTTTAAAAAAAATAAACCTTTGAATATTGCTATTGTGAGATCTCCTTTGTTTAGTGTTCCTTCTGGCTTGAGCCCTTCTGGGTTGCTTTTTTCTCCTGGCTTTTTCTCTCCTCAGGTATTGTTCTTCTTCTTCTTCTTCTTCTTCTCCTCTCTCTCTCTCTCTCTCTTTTTAATTATCCTTATATTCTAGGAGATTGTGTTTATGCTAACTTGATTCTAGTTGTCCAGCTTAGTATCGTTCTATTTATCCGTTTGTTGCCAGATTTTTAGGCAAAATTTATGTTTTTTTTTTTCATCCTTTCAGATTTCTTTTATGTATTTCTCTGCTGATTTCTTGTCAAATTCGTTGATAACATCGTGATTTTACGAAGCTACCGATTTATCATACTTCCTTTCTAATTCGATGATTTTGAAGTTAATGTTCATCATGACGACGATTTTTAACCTGGAACTAACTAGTTGCAATTAGCATGTCTCTTAGGTGAATAGTTATGATGGCATTGGTAAATTCTTTGTATTTATTGACTCTCTGGCCTGGCAGCTTCAATTTTTGCCTAATTAAGGTGTTTGACTTATTTCTTGGAAATACGACTTTACCCAAAATAAAAATTTATTTCTTGGAAGGCAGTTTACGGATGAAATTGAATTGTTTTCTTTAGGAATTGTTATTGTTAGCTAAGGAGTTTCGTGCATCTCTTGTGTATGAATGTGTTTCGTAATACGTATACGATTGCTTTAATTAGTGATATTTGCAACAATTTTATTCTTCCTTGATTTAGAGCAATGGCCATGTTTTCACTTTCATGTTCAGAAGATTGATTTCTGTTTTCTTAGTTTTAATCTTCTTCTACTATTACTAAATGCCTTTTGTCTACCTGTTATCAAACGTGTAAATATTGTACCTTTGACAAAGTGAAAATGGTGTATGACACCTTATCCAAAAAAAATGGTGTATGACATGGGGAAGTTATTCAGTGAATGATGAAATTTATCTCTCGACTGTCTGGTAATTGTTATTACTTTATTTTCTTCACAACAGTCAGTTGTCTTGCAGCTTTTTTTTTTGTAAGAGTTATGCGTCTTTATGGTGTAGATTACCCTTCCCTCCCAACGTAATTTTTTTTCCCGTTTGGAAGGAAAATTTCTTCCTTTAGTTTGTCTTGCCTCAGGATGAAGTGAATCCACTTGTAAAATTGAGGTTTATCACTGTCAACTTTATGCTTTTGAGCAAGCAAAAAAGGCTGTCATACATGAAATTGGAAATTGCATGATATATGACTTACACATGCCATATTAGAACTGTGCTGAAAGTATCAACATGCTTGTTTCTGTACCCACCACAGAGTCCATTTGGGATGTCCCACCAACAGGCCTTGGCACAGGTAACTGCTCAAGCAGCCCTAACCCATTCTCAAATGCAAGTACAACCAGAGTTGGAACCTCCATCTACATCTCGAGAGGAGACATTAACTGAGCAACCATCTGTTGTTACCACTGAAGCTTCTCAAATGCAGATGCCACCCCCAGTACCTGACCCTTCTATGGCTGAGTCATCTGATTTCTCTAATTCCAGTCATCAACAAGAAGTTCCTGCTCCTGTTGTCGATAAACCTGCTGAGGATGGCTACAACTGGCGTAAATATGGTCAGAAACAGGTCAAGGGCAGTGAATTTCCAAGGAGCTACTACAAGTGTACGCACTTGAATTGTCCAGTGAAAAAGAAGGTTGAGCGCTCTCCTGAAGGTCGAATAACCGAGATTATTTATAGAGGCCAGCACAACCATGAAATGCCTCAACCTAGTAGGCGTGCTAAAGATAGTGGCAGTTTTAAGGGAGACACAGACTCTCAGGTAAAGCCTGAAGTTGGCTGGCAGCATCAAGCACCATCAGTTGACCAGTCAAAAGAAATGGAGTATGCAGAAGGGAGAACTAACGAGTCTGTGCAAGCAATGCAGATGTATAGGAGTGGATCGATTGACCCTGAGGAAGTTAATGGTGCTGAAGCAGGAGGGGAAGAAAATACTGTTGATGATGAAGAACCTGACCCCAAGAGAAGGCAAGTTTTAAAAGCTGAAATTGCACAAAACTATAAACTTTCCCTCCCCCCCATTTAGCATAACCTTTTCTCTGGTGTTTGCAAGGAATATTTTTTATTCTTGTTTGAAAGATATCTTTCTTTGGAGTTCAGGAAAGATGATAAACAGCTTGAAGTTGTTCTGTCACACAAGTCAATAACAGAACCAAAGATTATAGTGCAGACAAGAAGTGAAGTTGATCTGTTGGATGATGGTTACAGATGGCGGAAGTATGGGCAGAAAGTGGTCAAAGGAAATCCACATCCAAGGTTTGTCATTTTTTACATGAAGGTCATCATGTCTGTCTTAAATTTTTTTTTTTTTTTTTTGTAAATTCTTGTCTCTCGCAAAAAGTCACCTAAAAAAACTCCATTCGTTATGCATGTTGGGTTGGTCAATGCTTGCTGTAGTAATGGTGGTGAATTGAACTGCTTGTGTTAGCTTTAACTTGCTCTTGGAGTGGAATTTAACAAATAAATGGAGCTTTTTTACGGGATTTTTTATGACACAGTTGTGTGCGAGATTAGGAATATGTGTTAAAATATGAACTGAAATTTATAACATGTAAAGGGGAAAAGCAGGAAATTTAGTACTTAATGAATTCTATGAGATTATGGAGTGTTGCAAACAACTGTTTGGTGCTTGTTACCATGTTTAATTTTGGTTTCGACAAAAATGAATACAGCATAGTTGGAAGAAAAATATTAGGTCTTACCTGAATTCATGCTACTAGAACTATGCAGTAGCATTTAGAACTCATGCGAAGATACGATACTTCTTAGCTAGTGAATTTATTAGTTCAAGTTGAATAGAAGTTACTTTGAGCTCCTCTTCTTCTTTATTTTTTATTTTTTATTGAAATTCGGGAACTTAGGGATGGCAGAGCCATTGGAACCCCTCCCTCCTTTGGGGAGGAACCTTGTAAAAGCACCTCCAGGTTTTTTGTCCATGTTTCTCCTAGTGAAAAAGCAAATGTAGGACTTCATTGGACCCACAAAAAAATATCATCCTCTTACTGCTAGGCTACCCTTACGTGGGCTCAACTATGTGGAAGAGATGAAAAGTAGTGCCATCTTTCTATAATAATGCTTTGATTTATTATCTCTTGACAATAGAAAGAAACGAGTGAGCGTGAAACTTGTCAATGGTAAGTTCAGTGTTATAAAACGAATAAAGTATGGATTGGTCATAAATGAAATCCTTTTGTACAAAGCTGGCCCCATCATGTTTCTTCATATGCTAATTCAGCAAGATCATGATGTGAAACTTTCTCATTAATGGCAATCATGTAGCAGAATAATAATAAAACTTATTGAAGGATGATGGGAAGATATTATTTGGTACTTAGTATGGATAAGATCTTTAGTGTATGAGGAAAAACCCTCCCTTTTGCTTTTTAAGTACAGTGCTTAGATAAAGCATTAAATAAAAGGAGAACATTAATTTGTGAAAACCGAAGTCATTCCATTTTATATTTGACAAAATAAGAATTCTTGGCAGGTTGGAATGTAAGTTACATAACTTATGTTTTGTGTGCACTGCACATGATTTTTGCTTCTATATAAACATACTGATGTCTTGTTTCAAGAATATAAACTTGCCATTTTGAACGTCTTGTTTCCTCAGCATAAACTTGTCATTTTGAACCAAGCCATTGAGTTTTTTACAATATATTTAGAAAATTTAGTCATGATCACCATATGTGATTTTAACCGCCCTTTTTTTCCTTCAATTTTTATGAGTTGAGTTTGTTCTCCAACTCAAAGCAAACAGTTTGAATTGAGACGTGTTTTTCTAAACCCTTAGAAAATTGTTCATTTCACTTTTTGCTAAACCACAATGACTTGTTTTTCTTTTCGGTTAGTTACACATTACAAAAAATGTTTCTATAAACATCCTGTGCTATACTTGTCTTAATCTTTGTCTCAGTAAACTTGAAAATTAGGTTTTCTAAGTTGTAAGCTTTTGGTTGGCTCTAGTTTCCTATTGCTTTCAAGGTGCTTTAATTAACTTGATAAGAGGATTGCACTAACACTAGTGGAGTCCATATTTTTCCAGGAGCTATTACAAATGCACCTATGCTGGATGCACTGTCCGGAAGCATGTCGAAAGGGCTGCAGCAGATCCCAAAGCTGTCATAACTACGTACGAGGGAAAGCATAATCACAGTGTCCCTGCTGCTAGAGGTGGTGGGACTAGCAGCACTGTCCAAGTGCCACATAAGGTAGTTGCTCAAAAGCACCCACTGCTCAGGGGAATGGATTTTGATAGTAACCAAAGGCCAGCAGTACTACAGCTTAAAGATGAGCAAATAGCAGTGTAAACTGCTGCTGTACATAATCGCACGGGGTATTATATGGTTCCTAGTTGGATTCGAGGTCTCTAACTAATTGGAATTTGCTTTGGAAGCGATCTGGAAATTGGTCTTTTAGAGGATAAGAATGATTATTGCAGCTATACATCGGCTCATAATCTGGAATCAACACATCACTTGAGCTGCATTTGGGCCTCTGCATAATGCATGATGTATCAGTTTCTGTATACTAAATAGTTAGGCATCATATGTTATATTCACACTTCATATCAATGCGAACCGAATGTATCAAAATGTTTGGATAGACAACTCCTCTAGGATGATGTTGTTTGTATTTGTTTCTGTTCTTTCAATGAGATGTATATATCCATTATTAGTATATGTTTGTTCCCATTGACTGATCAGGATTCAAATAGACCATAGCAATGGTAATACACAAACCCACTCTAGCTCTCTAAATTTCTCATCATTGCTCATCTTATATAGCAATGGAAATGCACAAATCCACTCTAACCCAATTTGTGATACATCAGAAGGAAGGAAAGTTGCAGGTTTAGGGTTACCACTACAGAATATACAGCAAGGGTTTTGATAGCTAAAAAGTACATCACAGTTATCACATTTTGCATTTAGTGTCTGCATTTCGTTTTTCAATTACATAGTTTAGTTTATGCGAAATCGTTGTGCTGCTGCTTTAAACACGCATGAAATGCACCATGTCGACATCTTTATCTCATTCTTCATTTTACAATCCTTCAAACATCATTATTCTTTTTTCAATGAAAAAGAAAGAAAGAAAGAACGAAAGAAAAAAATTTACATATTTCCTTTCCTGCCTCTTAGAAATAGGGTTCGTCGGTAATCCCTGAAAAACATCTTAATAAAACTCATAATAATTTTATCGGGAGTAACAATAAACTTCAAAGATTTCGCATCCATTTTGATCTCATAAAATGGTAGAACTTTGAGATTTGTAGGAGTAAACTTATGATTTTAATAACCATGCTTGTTCATTCCGACAATAATGTAACATTTTCATTGACGGAGCTAATCTCAAATTATGTACTTAAACAAATGAATAACGTAGATATGTTGTAAAAGATATGTGGAACTGAAAAAAAAATCTAATAAATCAGGGAAAAAATTGTTCCTGAAAATTGAAATATGGTCGAAAACTATAAAACATAATAGGTAAAATTAGTCAATATGGTTACCGATCGAAGAGAATTTAATCAGAAAATAATAGAACAGACCAAAAAAAATTAAAATAAAAAAAGGACGAAGAAGAAATGGTGTAAAATAATGAATGTAGGGCGAACCCCTCGCTAGAGCTGCAAAAAACTAGAGCAGAGTAGCGGCCAAGGTACCCACAAAGCTGATATGCGCCTAACGCACAAGTGTGCGCCACGATTTCAAGAACCTCTCCCGTGGAATACCACGCCACCCCATTTTTCAAGAGGGAAGCGCTCGGCCTTAGGCGCCTTCACTTTTCCATATCTCTATGTCTGTGTGTGTGCGTGTGTGTGAGAGAGAGAGATAGAGAGCAACACAGCTTCTAACTTCATCTGCAACCACAGAGTTTCGGTCGGAAAACCCTAACCCTAAAAGCTGAACAGAGAAGTTACCTGGACTCCGTTGCGCGACTTAAAAGGTTGAAGGATGGACCGGATTAATAGACCGGCTATTTTGCAATCCGTTGGACGAGCGAACCGGTTACGGCCCGTAACTGTTGGTGGTACCATCGTGCATTTTTTTGTTAATGTGCTCTGTGATTATTTACGATGGCAAAAGCCTGAACTTTTGATTTTGTTAAAAAAAAAAAAAGATTTTTTTTTATGTTAATATTTTCGGTCGCTTTTATATGTTAATTATATTTTTCACTATGGGAACTATAAAGTAATATCTAGTAAATCATACCAAAGACCGCATACTATAAAAATAATATTATACATCGCTTGTAACAGGCCACTAATATAAGGAAACCCATAAAACAGTATTTTCAGGGTAATATAATACAGGGAAAAGGGCGAAGATAAGGCCCTATAAAAGATAATATTATATGGACGGTTTTTGTGGGAAAATAATGAGTAAAAGCATTTGAGATAAAGTTTAGATAGATGATTAAATTTTTATATATTAAAATAAATTATTAATATTATATCAAATAATTAAAATAAAAAATCAAATTTTTAAATATTTTAAATAAAGTTTCAATATTATACTAAATAGTTTAAAATTGAGCCATAATAGGAAATTAGTTAACGTATCGTTAATTCTTTATTTTTACTACTTAAAAGTTTGATTCTCTATTTAAACTTGATTCTAAAAGTTAATTTTTTCAAGTTTTTAATATAACTAGTGATTGAAGAAAATGACAAAGGTAGCTTTTATCAATATTGTTGAGTTTGTCATTGGAATGGAACCTTTTCAAGGTCGATGTCATTATTGTTCCTCAATCCAATTATATTTGCTTGCTCAATGGAGTCCAAATTATGTAATCCTAGTGACTAAGAAGATGGGTCATGCAACAAAGTCCATTATAGCAAATACAAATCATAGAAGAGGATAAGACAATTAGATTAATATCACTTGAGAGGGAGCAAGAAGAAGGGAATTTGGTGAAAGATTCACCTTTGTGAGGGAGGCTTATGAGGAAGTCCTATTAGAGAAGAGTGAATTAGGACGGATCAATAAATTTTAAGTAGATGGTAAAGAGGCCCATAATAAAGCAATGCCTTCTACCAATTAGAGATATAGAACTATCAATGAATATCATTACTAAGAAAAGGGAAGATGATTGCTTGTTGGAAACCTAAACCAAATGAAGAAAAACAAAATACAATCGAGTAAACAAGGTTCAAGATGTAATAGTGACATCACTTGACCAAGTGTGAGAGAATATCATAAAGAAATTGTTTGGTACCTGAATTTACATACCACTAATAACTTAATTGAAATGGTTCAGTTTCTTGAGGTCCAAGACTAAAGTCCATTGTCAAGTGTTTGTGAGTGTTTAGAGTTAGTGTTTTTGGTAGGTAGAATAGGTAAGAATGATTGGATATATTTATGATAGTGGTCGGTGTGATTATTTTGCAGCAGTTAGATCCAAATAATCATGATCCTTTAGTTAAGGGGGCCACTTGTTATCTCCTCACATATAGATTATCCTTATATATATCAAAGAACACTTTATCATAGTATCTCTCTCTACTTTCTAATGCTAAGCTTAGATGTATTATGAGATTAAATTAACTTGATACTCTTGAATAACTTTTGAAGTGCTTATGTATATATGATGTTAAGAATGTAAATTTGACTTAGTGAATGAACAAAATTTAAGACTTAGAAACTCAAATATTATCGTTTTCCTTAAATAATTTACGCCTCTGATATAAAGTGTCATGGAAAATTGGATGCGGAATTCTTCTATAATATAATTAAGTCTTGATACATGAGCAACAATTATTCAAATATCAAACCACACTTATGAATAAAGATAAGATGTATTATGCTAGATGTAAGTTTAGAGACACAGTAAGAAATAATTGAAAACTTAGGTAAAAATCAAAGTAAGATGAGAAGCAACACATCTAAATATCTTATGCATCTTTGCAAGAAGGCAACTCTTCTCAAAAGTCATATTCTTTAAAATTTGAATCTTTAGCCATTAGATTAGATTTGGATCAATTATAAACTAATCTAGATCCTAAATCATTAATGGCCATGACTTAAATACTTAAAGCTTTAAATATTTGATCAAAAGGTGCAACTCTTTAAAGCCCAATGTTTTATAGAGTTAGAAATTATTAAATAAAACTAACTTTTTTCTTTGACAAGTTTTTTATTTTTTTGTTCACAAAATGAGTTCGTCCAAACAACTTTTATTAGTGATCTTGATGAATCTTAAACACCTTGTAACTCTTCCCTCTTAGCTCACAATCAACATTGGTACTACTTAGCTAAATATTGGACTTCTTAATCACTTAGTTTAAATTTCAAAAACGTAATTGGCAATCGATTTTAACATTCTCCTATTAGATTGCCAATTATCTACTTACACAAAGTATTTCTATGATTATTCTTAAAGAATAGTATCATTAAATTTGAACTAGTCCCTACTATAATGCAACATGATGGTAAGTAGCTAATTGTTTTAAATATTCGTAATAATGTGTTCATAACCATGCAATCACCCTAATTTTTTGAATAATTTCAAAAGTAAACTCTTTAAACCTTTTCGAGGAGTGGTGTCAGTATTATATTCAAGTAATTATGTCCTATCCTATCATTATCTTTTAACTTGTAGTAGTTATAGTACAACAAGTTACAGTGATTTATTTTTTACTTCTTGAACGTAGAGAATTGGTGATGTGTAAAATCAAAGTAGGTTCCTATCATTATCAACCATAGAGTTTTAGACCCATCTTAGCAACACTAACCTTAACAAGATTTTTTGGATATTCCCTTTTTTAGATGATCTATTAAGTTATTACTAGTCTTAACATAAGTAATGATTATAACTCCATTCATTATAATCTTTCTAATATATTCATGTCACAATCCTATATAGATAAACTTTCTAATATAAATCTCATTCTATGGCTTGAGATATTATGGCTTCACTCCAAAAAAAACTAAAATGAACTAACATGGATTATGGCCACAACTCTTTTTTCATAAACAAATTTCTCAATCATCTTGCTTCTTTATCACCTATAGCAAGTGCTATAAGCTTAGCATCCATAGTAGAATGTAAGATACACATCCATTTCTCATATGCCCTACTGATGTTAAGATTCTATTGTTAGCACTTATTATCCAATTTACATATGAAAAACCTTTTAGTAAGTTGGAAAGTTACTATGGATCAATCTAAATTGATTTTCTTCAAATATCCAAAAGTTATAAATATAGCTTTCTACTGCTTCGTACTAGGATTATCGTTATATCTTAGCAAATTCCACATAGTATAAGCAATATTGAACTAGTGCAATATGAAGTATACATCAAACTCTTGCTAGTTTTGACATATTCTAATTATACCACTACTCTATCCAAATGTCACACTAGCTTGAAATGAGGATCATAAAAAGTCAAAGAATACTCTTTATTTACTAAGTATTTCATTTTTTCAAAAATTTTCTCAACATAATGAGGTTGAATCAACACAATGCCCCAACTATACTTCAATACTTTAATACCAATATTATATCTACCTCATTCAAATTTTTCATCTTATATATTTGAGTTAGACTTGTTTCAAACGACTTTTTCTTTCTTTAAATTTTCACTCCCAAGTACATTGTCATTCTTATCTTTGCTATGCCCAACTTCATTCTCGAGGAATTGACAATTAATTTAAAGAGATTCCTTTGGAATAAAAATAATGAACTAAAATTCAACGCGAAGGTAAGTTGGGAGGAAGTTTGTAAGCCAAGAAGGAAGGAGGGTTGAGAACTATTAATACTTTCACTTGGAGTAAAGTAGTGCAACTAAAATATATTTGGCAAGTGTGTGGGTGATATAGATACCCTTTGGCGTACGAGCTGGAACTTTTAAAATGCTGTAGCTTCTGGTATTTTAAAGTTCCAGTGCAAGCTTCTAGGACGTGGCAGAAATTTTGCGAGCTAGACTACTAGCTAAGTCCTTGCTCAAGTATGAAGTAGCAAATGGCAATAGAATTGATCTTTGTGTGATGGTTGGCATCCTAAGTGGCCCTTTATTTGATTGGATTGGTGAAAGACTGATTTACTCTTCAAATTGGTTAAAAGAAACCCGACTTTGCTCAATCATAGGTGACTTTGTTTGGTTGTGGCCTACGGCTACGTGAGAAGTTTGGGATCTGGTCAAGGAAGATTCAAATAATTTTGCACCTCCAAGTACCCGACAAGATGACAGACTAAGATGGAGAGCACACTACCAAAAACTTATCAATCGGGATGGGCTATATATCTTTGCAAAGGGACAAGGAACTCGGATTACATGGCATTGTCTTGCTTGTTTCAAGAATCGGATCTCCAGACATGGTTTTTTCGCTTGGTTAGTTGCAAAACAAAGACTATACCATGAACAAGCTGAAAGATTTGGGGATAACATATACGAGCTCTTGCTATATGTGCAATGACAAGGAAGAGAATCACAACCATCAAGTTTTTTAATGCACTTTCTTTTATTTTTTTATTTTTTTGGGTGAAATTTTGAATGCGCTTTGGCAAAGGAAATACAGACTGCAGTTAAAAAGGAAGTTAAATGGTCTGCGAATGCAGAACATATAACCCGTGATCATAGTGGCTACTTTAACAACCCAAATTGCGGTTCGAGTGTCACATTGCATATGGCAGCAAGTGCTATCTTCCATTACATATGGAGGGAAAGGAATGAAGGGATTAGGACGACTTACATTTGCTTCCTTAATCATTAGTCGCTAGAAGAGTCATTTGTGTTATAAATCTCTTTGCTAAGAGACTTCAGTCTAATTTAGTATTTGGAGAGCATTGATTTTATGTTTGCTCTTTCAATAACACGGTTCTTGTAGAGTTCTCTTAAGATATTGTTTGGCTTTAGTCTAATTTAGTATTTGGAGAGCATTGGTTTTGTGTGGTTTTTGTAGAGATCTCTTAAGATTTCGTTTGGCTTCAATCTAATTTAGTATTTGGAGAGCATTGGTTTTATGTTTGTGCTCTTTTAATAACATGGTTTCTGTAGAGATCTCTTAAAATATCGTTTGGTTTTTATAAATTTATGATATTGTACTAAATAAAATATTTTATTTCTTATTTAATTTGCATATTTTCTTAGTTATTGAAAAAAATGATTATAAAATACTAAACAAAATACTTATATTTATATCATCTAAAATATGATACAAAAATCAAATTCATTTGAAAAAAAACACAAAAATTCTTATTCAATATTTTATATATCATGTTTAGTACAATACTTTTTTTATTTAAATAGTAATCACAAAAAATCTTTATCCAATACAATACATATCAAACATGGTTCAAAAGAGTTATACTATTATATTTTTTCTTATTCTATACTTTCTAGTACTTTTTATACTATTAAGTACACTACCTTAAATAGTTGGGATAGCAGACTCTTTTAACTTTATATATAAATCCTCATAAGCCCATTTGCATGTTGTTGACATAAACAACAGGAAATTCAATCATGCAAATAAAATCTCTGCAGTGATGATATGTAAATGTCCCAATAAGTAAGACCATTTTGAATCGAAATGTTGGGTTCGAATTCCAGGAGCAAAAATTCATTGCCCCACAAACACGAAATTAGGTCTAGGATTTTCCTATATGTATCTTCCTGCCAACGTACCCATAACCAAGTTCTAGTTTGACCATGTCAGGATAGACAATTCCAAACGATTAAATGCCAAAAGTTTCAATTCCATACCAGAATGCAACCTTATAGGTATTTGATCAGGCAGGGGACAAAACATTCACAGAAAATCGAACATATACTGTATTCCAAACAGAGTCGTTGATGAGAATTCAGGTTTATAGAATATTTATGCAGCATGAATCACAACTTGACTCTGTTTAAAGTTACATCGGCAAAGGTAGAACTGAATCCACAGGAATAAGGATCCTCTTGATGATCCAGAGGGGCATAGATTACAAGAAATCCAGGATCCTCTTAATGATCCAGAGGGACATAGATTACAAGAAATACTCCAACTTACACAGATAGAATACAGGGATTTTTTGGGGTTAATATTTTGTGAAGTGATAATTTCAACATAAGGGATAGACATGCCTTTTCTTTTTTTTTTTTGGGGGGGGGGGGCATAATAGGCATGCCTCTATTTACGTGACTTTGTATATTAATTTCTTCTCGATTCTCTTTTGTTAGAAGACAGGCCCTGCAACCTTGGCAGGAAGGCTGTAAATCATGGACACAATATTTGAGTGCTAATGATGGCAGTCAGTACCTTCAAACGGCATCAAATCTGCGTTCTTTTCAATCATCATCGACTGCCATCAATGTGGGTATTTGGCCGTGATCAATGAAATCGATCTTGCTCAGTCTAACACAGCACAGCATTTGCTCTGGAAGTTCTTCCGGCTTTTGTGCCTGTTTATTCAAGTGATTCAAGAATGAGCTTAAGTCAGAAGATAAAATGGCAAAATGTGAAGTCATAAGTTTTTTCTTTTTTTTTTTTATAAGTATGTGAAGTCATTATTTTAAATTATAAATGCACAATCGTGCACATATAGTACTATTTTAGTAATAATGACCCATGCAGAACATATTTTTATACATGCAATGCATTACACTAATCCAAACATAACTGAAATTAGATATATGAAAGTTTTGAGCTGCTGCACTAAATTACACTGGAAAAGTAGGGCAGTCTGCGAGAAATACCTGAATGGTAAGGCCAAGATCAACTATTCCATCTTTCAAGCGCTCTCGAAATGCTTCTAAACCCTTCCTTGCTATAAAGCTGAACCGGTGAATATCCAAATCAATCTCAAAATAATTGGCCCCCTACATTGAGTGCGAGTATTAGATATATTTCAATCAGCAATCAACATAGCAATGATTCACTTAAAGAGAGTTTAATAGTGCTATTACTTTGTAGAAGTTGTGCTGAGGTCGTGAAAGAACAGGTTTCTCATTGTAAGCCTGGATGAGTTTTCTTTCAGCAGAACTCAAGTTGAGATCCTCAGGATTGACGATACCCGCCACGATCTTTAGCCTTTCTCTGAAAGAAACAGTTGACTCTTTTGCAAATCCCTTAACCTTTTCCATTTCATCCTCAATGAATTTCTGTAACAGGAACACATTTTCTCTCATATTTTCATCAAAAAATGTTACAAAGGAAAGGTGCAGCTAAGTGGAAATACCATATTTTATTTCCATACAGAGAGAAGTTCACAGAAATTGCACCATTTGCATTGGACAAAATCTTTCGCAACACCAATTCAATCATTTCACAATCTAATTATTTATGTAACTAGCAAATCATGATATTCATTTCATTACTCCTATACTTTTACCATGAAAACCACACTCCTAACATTTGCTAGTGCATCACTGATAGCATCCAATTTTTTTGTGCAAAAATGGTCCCATGATTCAATTGAAATTAGAAGAAATCACTAGGAAAGGGTGGCAATACTCAATACATTACATTGCTATTCCCTCCACAAGAGCTTATTTCATTGGACATCACAAAAGCAGCCAACTGTAATACCATGAAGCACAAGATAAGCAAGCAAATAAAAAAAGAAGGAATTACCTCAATACCATCCTTCATTTGATGAGAAATATCCTTCTCAAATGTCTCACAAAGTTTAAAATATAAGACTAAACTCATTCCTTCCCCATCACTATCACCAAGGAACATAGTAGCAGGATAAGTAGGCACCTGCAATGAAATAGAACATTCTATCAGAAACAGCACTAAAGGTCTCAGCAACTATAATCTCCTTAAAATTTTTTAAAAGCAAACAAAATGCTCAAGCATCAGATTAGGCGTGTATAGAAATGTCGAAGAGAATGGGAAAGTATACATGAAACGTAAAGGATAAGAAGAAAACACCAACTGTTGTCCAATTAGTACCTGAATATTTACAATGAGAATAGGAGGTATTTTACCCTCGGCTTTCACGTTAGGAAGCTCAAGGTGCTGGGCAATGTGGTTTATCTTTTTCGGGCATACAAATAAGTCAACTCCTATTGGAACGTATGGAGCATAATCTGGAGAAGGGGACTTTTTCTTGTCCCTGCATGATAATCATCAGGTGATTTTCAGTGTTTTAGTAGAAGCACCCCATAAGAAAATAGTTGTATGAAGAATGTTTATAAGTAGCAATCAGGTTGCTCAACAACATGAAGAGCATACTTGAAGTAGTTTTCACCACGAAGTTTGAATTTTGATGGTTGTAGTTCAGACCAACATCCTGATTTCTCCCCAGTACAACAAGGAACTATTAATCCAGCTCTAGGGCGATAGAGGAATTTTTTGGATGCACCTGATCATAAATTTAAAGTCAATGGCAAAAATTTATAATATCAGTTCTCATTAATACCATAAAGACACCAAATTTCATTTAAAAAAAAAGAGTGCATTTAACTACTTACAGTGTTCAAAGGTTTCTTCTCCATCACACGATCTCCTTTTGAATGAAAGCCTGAAAACCTGTGTCTTCTTTCTTTGCATCATACCAGTATTCTGAGAATTCAATACCTTGTCATTAAAACTGACGGAAGGAACCAGACGAGCTAAGCCAGACTTCAAGATTATATCTTGGGTTTTCTCCCCTGAGTCACGCCTATCCTCTTTCAGGCCTTTAAAACTCCCATAAATATGATCTAAAGCTTTCTTCCTCTTGTTGAAAGTTTCCTCAACTTTTCCCTCTTTGCCCACTAGTTCCTCCGATTTGCCTCCATCTATCCTGAGGTAACTTCCATGAAATTCTTCATAAGTACACCTATTGTCCAAGAAGCAAGATGAACTTTCATACTGAAGCAATTGACCACCAGAAACATTCCCAGTGGGATTGCCTGTCATTGGAAATCCATCTACAGCAAGTTGGAGAACTCTAGTGAGAATTCGGATAAAGCACCATAAGTCAAAATCCGACCAACAAAAACAGCTGGTAATCTATTAGTGTTGAATAGAGCTATCTGTGATGATCATGAACATTTAAACATCATAAGACTGGGCCAAAGTACTATTTTCTAGCTATATAGTTGAGGTGCAGGTCTCAACTCAACCGCTCTATATGTAATCCTACAATTCAGGCAACAAGAACCTCGGGTACTGTAACTGGGCAGTAAAAAAATTGTATGGACAATCATGACTGTTGGTCATATAACCAAAAATGGGATTAATAATCCATATTCTGCTCTAAATGTATGCTCAATCTTCGATGCTTAATCATGGTCAAGGTATTTTTATATTTATCAAAATTCTCTTAGAAAGGAAGGTGAAAAGAGAACATGAACTATAAGAATATTTGCCAAGGTTGGTATATCTTACCTCCATACACACTAATAAACTCATCGTCTGAGTCAGACTCCAAGATGCTTACTGAGTCAAACCATGCCTCTTCTTGGCAAAGAACTGCACAGACATGGATGTGAATAGTTCGCTAGATGATGCCACTTGTTTGTGAATGACTAATCTACAAAATGTTATGCTATATCATGCTTGACATAATATTTACATGCAACGGTGGACATCATCAAAAAGCTAAGATTCAGAAGGAATGACAATAGCTTATACTTGTGCTCGACGCAGTAGATATTCACAGCTGTTCTATAGTGGAGAGAAACATAGAGACTGTTTAATTCACCTGTCAAATGTTCTACAAATACAATTTGAAGTTTTCCTCTGGTAAGAAGAACTAAAAGTTTTAAAGATAAGTGTGTCTGGGCAATAAAAAGATATACCATTAGAATCAAATTGACTGTGCTGCCATTGTAACTGGGTCAGATGAAATGTTGAATTGGAGACCTCCGATCTTCTGCAAGTGGTTGTTCCGCCTTTCTCAAAATCCATGCTAACAAATTTACTGACAGCAAAATCAGTGACACGATTCCCTGCACCACTGTTTCCCTTCTTGACATCCTGAGACCTTGAAATCTTACCACGGCGTTTGCGGGTTCGTTGATATGTCTTCCGGACTTTAGTTTTCTTAGGGGGTGTCGATACACAAGAACCCATTGCTCCCAAAGCACAAATATACTTAAGTTATTTTAGAAGAATTGCTAGTCTTGCTTAAGGAGATTGCTCTAAGTATCACCGGTCTTGCTAAAGGAATTTTGCTATAAGTTTACAATTAATACCTGTAACAATAAAGCTACAAATTAGTCCCCAAAAAACAAAGAAAAGAAAACAAATTTTGAGCAGTAGAATAAAAATCAACTAAAATTATTTTACTTAGTAAGCTAAAGTGTAATATTACTTCTGCCATGCAACTCCATTAAACCAAAGATTATATTCTTAATAAAAGAAGTGAAATTCTTCAAAAGATGTTCACAAGACCTGAGTTTTCCATATAGATGTGCTCAATGAAACTCAAACTCAAAACTAAAATACATTAGAATGAACCACATTCATCCGTCCTCAAAAGTTCAAGTCGAAAAACACAAAAAGTATGCCGTGGAATGACGATTAGATTACAAAGAGAACATCATAAGTGATGGGGGAAAAAAAAAAGACATTCATAAGGTATATAACAAAAAATCAAAATATATAACAACCATTTTCAGATATTATGGCTCCCTCAGGTTTATGGTGATTTATTACCTAAAATAATAAAGCGAAAGTCCATGCTAATTACCTAATTAGATCATAAAAGAAGGCAATTCTTCTAAGCTAAAATTAGTGAAAATATCACAATGCTTCGAATAAATAAAATTCACAAAAATCTACAAATCTAAATAGCTCTGAAAATGTGGAGAGAGAAAGAGAGAGAGAGAGAGTTATAGGTATAGCTGGAGGAGGACAAGTTACTTTCACTTTCTGAGGAATAATTTATAGCAGGAAAGATGAAGAGTCCACGTCGAATGTGGTAAAAGAAGACAAAAAGGAGCGGACTTTTCTGCGGGTTTTAAAATCCAATAAAAGGAAACTCCTACTGTCCATTTCATTACATCACATCAAAATGCAAAGAATTTACAAAACATTCAAAAAGCCACAAAGAAAAGTAACCCCAGAATGAGAACAAGAAATAAAGGACAAATGGTCAACAAGAATAACTTTGACAGCGATACCGTCCGCGTATGATGAATCTTCAAGGAAAATTCATGAAAACATAGGAAAGACAGCGTGACAAAATAAGAAGGAAAAAGGTGTTACCTTTGCGCTAGAGATCCATGCCCAGGTTTCAAGTTCTCTGTATTTGACAATGCAATTGGAAAGAAGAGAAGAAGAAGGAGAAGAGAAAAGTGAAGAAAGAAGGGCAAGTCGGAAAATGGACAGAGAAAGGAAGTTGTTGGGGTCCGACAATGTCGGATCCCAATACAATGCTTATCTCAGAATCTCTTTTTATCTCTCCTCCTTCCTCTTCTGTTTTCCCTTGTCTGTTGGTTGTTTAAGCATTACTATCTTATCGAAGGGAGATCATAATAATAAGACGTGTAAGATGGGAGAGAATATGGGTTTCTTGTTTATTATAGGTAACTTTCAGGCTATTCTTGTACTTGAGAGAGAAAGTGAGAGAGAGAGAGAGAGAGAGATCATCTCTCTCGTTGAGTTGAGTCGTGTTTCAAAAAAATGAAATTATATATATTTTTCTTATATTAAATTATAAAGATTATATTGAAAATAAAATTATATTATCTCGTTAATTTTAAATTGCTATAATGTAGAAAATAAACTAAGACTGTTTGTGCTTGACATGGTTAATTCGCAAAATGGATGAAAGTCCAAACCTCTGTTCACCTAATTTGATTTGAGAAAAGAAATCCTCATTCAATGAAATATAAGAATAATCCTCGTCCACAATCAACAGGTAATGCCGATTATTTGATCGATTGGATAAAAGACAGAATTACGAGTTAGTGAATGCATACGGAATGTGGACTGAATTTGCCTCCTTGGAGCTAAGATCAGACTATTATTATTATTATTATTATTATTTTTTCGTTCTTATAATGTTATCTTTATTAGCTAGAAAATGATTGTTTATTTGCATGGTAAGATTTCAGTTAATATGTTTATACACTAATTACACTAAATAAAAGGTCACATTAATAATGTTTGAGTCATTTATTAAAGATTAAAAAAATCTCTCATTTTTTAAAACTTTATTATATAGTTATAAGAATGTTAGTTTATGAGAAAATAACAATAATAAAAAAAAACAAATTATTTAACCAGATAACTAATGGAAATGAACTGTCTATAATTTTTATTCTCTTAAAATTTATCATTTTTTCTTTAAATGCTGTGATAATATCTAAAATTATTGAGATTTTAAGGAAAAAAAAATTATATTGCAATGGTGGGTTTACTCTTAAATACAGTAATTTTAAAAAAATTATGTAGGATTATATCCGAAATAATTATTTCTAAAATAGATTTCGAATGTGCGAACATGGTTTGCAACTTTAGGAGGAGAAAAAAAACCATCCATTTTTTTATTTTAACATCCATCGTCAATATAAAAAACAACTCACAAGACAACAGTAGAGAAAAAATATATATATATAGAAATAAAAAACAATCACTATAATTTTTCATATCTTCAAACTCGATTTTTTTTTTCCCTCTCATTCATAAGAAGAAGAAAAATAAGTGTTTTTGCAAAGCAAAGAAAGTATTTGAACTAATACAACAAGATTTAAGTATTTCCTCAATAATTAATCGATTGTGGTGTTTTTTTTTTAATTGAAGCTTTTTTTTAACTGTGTTTGTTGTTATTATTTAAGAAAAATGTTGTTGTAATGTTATATTTTGTAAAAAATGTTAGTGCTTATTGTTAGTTTGTAGTGTGTTAGATATGATTTATGTAGATCCTGTAATATGTAATATGTGATATTAATTTTTACGTTAGTATGAGAATATTTTGTTATAATGAAAATGTTAATATTATTTATAAATATTAAATTGAAAATATTATCTATATTGTTATAAAAAAAATATTGTGATAGAAATTTGTAATAGTTAGTATACAAAATAATTTTTATAGTTTTGTTAATTAAATTACAAATTTTTGTTTGGAAATAATGGGGAAAAAATTAAAATTAAAAATGAGTCGAATTTTTTTAGTGCAAATTTTTACAATGTTGTTATTGGAAATTATCATATTTTTTAAAAAACTCATAATCTATATATACTGTGGATAGAAAAACAATGATCGACTACGTGAAGTTGATAATCTATGCATTTGAAAATATTGTAAGTAGTAACTGGGGGTCGGAATATGATAGGCATCCGATGAAGAAATTGAAAATGAAGAAAAATGTCAACTATAACAAATTTGTATATAGAATATGCCGCAACATCGAAATTAATCCAATCAAAGTGGGAGTTGAGATAATTCACAAGTATCATGTGTTCCATGGGGATAATACATGTTATGTGTTCATAATAATTAAAGACGACGAAGATGTTAAAAATTTCATTGAAACAGTTGAATCATATGGAGATAGAGTCGGTAATGCGGGTTAAACAAGCCTACCTGCACCAACCCGTAGGTTGACCTGCAGTGGCCCGCAAGGGTTGTGGGTAGAAAAGTTCGGCCAGCCCCGCCCGCAATTTTTTTTTTTTACAAATTTAGAATGATATTTTTATTATCGCCTCCTTCTTTATTTGTTGTATGTCATTTTATCTTCGCAACCATTTAATTGTTTAACTCTATGAGACTACAATAATGTCAAACTCTTAATTTTTCTTCCAAATTGCTCATCCTCAATTCTCCAATAGCATTAGCAATGCATTTCATTTTACATTGAGTTAAATTTTGATTTTTGGTACTTGAATTATCTTTATGTCTTTTGACTAATGACCAATGTATCAAGTGAAGGTGTGGAACTGCATTGCCATTTTTTTTTCTTGTACATCAAAATTTCTAACAATTTAGTTGGGGGGGGGGAGGGGTGTTGGGGCTCTGTAAGGCAGACATTTAATACAAGCAATCAACCACATTCGTCACTTGACATTGTAGAAATCACAGGGTCATCGACTATATTAGGCATGATAGACTTTTTGAAGTCCCTACCAATAGTCGTCGCGTTGTGAGAAAGTTAAGGGAGAGGGTTGAATGCACATTGTTGACTTTGCTTGCAACATATGCAGTTACCAAAAGTGGCAAATATACAGAATTCCATGCTCCCACACCTATGTAATAGTTGCCTCATTTAGACTTGATATAACGCACTCTATACCTAATTGTTACAGATGGATGCATCAAGAGGACACATATAGGGCACACTTTATGCCTATAGGTGATAAGTTAGATTGAGAGCCAGTATACTTTTCATCACTCTACTTAAGGGAAGACCTTGCACAAAAGAGGGGAAAACCGAGGTGGAAAAAGATACCACATGGAGATGGACATTAGGGAGTGTCTAGATCATATCACCTGTGGACTTTGCCAAGCGGGGGACCATAATAGAAGAACGTGTCCACATTGATGTGATATAGATACCAATACATATTTCATCACATTCGACATTATATTTGTGATGTTAACATTACCTTTTTTCCCTTTTGTAGCTTAGGTGAATCCTCGATCACTTCATCGACTTTGTTTTAACGTAGTGGAAGGGGGATGCTTGATCTTTTGCATATATATTTACAATTTTGTAATTTATTGAGAAGTTATATTGAATGTTAATTTATTTAGACATTTGTTACTTTGTTTTCACAAATTCGAAGTTGTAAAATTGTATATGTATATATTGCAACAGGCAAATGCTAACATTATCTGTTAAATAGAATGTGTAGCAATTCATTATAGAATGTAAAAGTACATCAACTTAATGGTTTCAATGGAACATCTACATATGAAATGAATAACGAATTATCAATTCCTATCCCATCCTATCTCTTTCAGACTCTCGTGTTGGATGCTGCTAGGGAGTATCGTTGAATGCTCACCGAGGCACGAGACTTCACTTTGTAGGTTAAGTTGATGATTCACCCCAGTACATAGGTTGTTTTCCAAAGCTTTTCTTTTATGGAGCCGGCGATGTGGGGATAGAACCACTTATAGAATGTTGATATGGTACCTCATATTGGCTAAAAATCAGCCCCGAGCTAGCATACATTGTATCAAAATCAATAGGCATCTATTTGTCCTATGTTGGATTTTATTGTGTTTCACCCCGGTTTTGAGGTTGTCGTCGTCCCGCTGTTCGTCACCACGTAGGAATTGGTTGTGCCTCCACCTACACCTCTGGGTATTTTGCTAAACCTCCCCCCCCCCTAATTGATGGTGAAGCATGAACTGAAGACTCTGAGCAGCTATTCTCACGGTCGTGTCTATATTTGGTGATAAGCAAATTTGTCGTAACGTTTCATCCTGTAAGTATGAATAAAACATAAATTAAATAAGAAACTGTCATGCAATTATTCACTTATGAAGTATTGATGTAAATCGTACTTACCAGAATTCCAAGAACAGCCCCCCTGCGTCCAATATATCACTAGCTAATCGATCTATACCATTGTAGATAATTGTCATGCACACCACTAGAGCCCTCCATATGAACCACTCGATCGACTCGCTATTCCCACATGTTTATGTACATTGCATGTTGGATTAGCCAATCAACATTAATTTGCCTCCGTAGGTCAATTTGATGGAGCTCTAGTTGCGTGTTCACCAACTGTGAAATATATTGAAACCCACCAAATTGCCTAGCCACTTGGACTAGGAAATGTCACTCAACAATGTGGAAACAAATTAGTGGCACTCGAGCCATCCAAATGTGCATGCCACATTTGTAGGAATTAGATATGAGATTAATTACGTTCCCATCATACGACTCTCATTCCACCTGAAAAATAGGAAATTATATTCACTATAAATGATCAATATGATGAATTGTAAAGAAAAGAAATATATAGGTTACTAAAATACCTGTGACATGTTCTACATGTCCAACGATCTTGATATGCGCTGACAATGTAGGTGGGGTGATACTAAGTGTCCATCCTCGTGTTCCAATGTGCCGCTAATGGACATCTAGATTTTATGTATAGTCTGTGTCGGCTAAGAGGTGTTATGTGGGGAAATTTATCCTAGGCCTACACCTATAGGAGAATGGTAGCCCCTCTAATCTCGTGTGCCAACAACGATGATGTGATACGGAATCGGTGATATAACCATGCTAGACATGCGGACTCCTAGCTATACGTCCCAGCAATGTCGAAATGCTCCAACAGAGGTAACTACATCGCATGAACAAGGGTGCTGAATTTATCGGCAAAGATAAATCCCCCAACAACTGCATCATGTATGCATGCGTATAGCAATGGATTTGCTCAACATTAGCATTAGGTGGGAGCATCTAGAACATATCATGTAGCCACATCATGCTAATGTGCTCTCCCTACCGCTAGGCCTTAGCCTTGAGCCCAACAATTCTTCACATATCCTTTGTATACAAGAAATATGCAAAGGATTATTGAGGTATTATTTATGCTACGGATTTTATATGTGATTATATGTTTAAATCTTTTATAATGATTTAGCAGTTTGATTAAAATCAATGATTAATGTAATATATAAAAGAAAACTTTGGTTAAGATCAGTAATTAATGTAACATCTAAAAGAATATTTATAGTAAAAACGCTATAAAAATCTTATAATCTAATAGATGAGATGACGTCTAACACGCATACATAACCTACAGATCGAAAGGGCCATGCCTAAGAGAGAGCTGTTGGGATGCACAAGGTGGATGCCATCTACAAGCTGACGGCAAAGGTTACAGCTATCACCACCACCCCAATGGACAAGCCCATGTGTGCTTTGAAGTATGTTTACATCCACTAATGGGTATGCAAATAGTGCGGTAGAATGCATTCCAGTGTGGACTGTCAAGCAAGTAAGTAATCCTTTTACTCATTCTACGAGCATTGGTGTTATATAGTTAAAGCTAAGTTAACAATTTTCAACAAAAAGGAAAGCCACAACCTACACTTGAGTACTTGTAACCTAGGAGCATTTAATCAAAATATTTAAAACCTTAATTTCCTTATATTTATATATTTAACTATTTTACTCAGCACGCTAAATAAATTCTTAATTGTAATTTGTAGTATAATCAAACTAAGTGTATTTCATTCTCACAGCGATGTTTCAAAATTATGTAGGGCCTAATTTGTCCAAATTGTTGATTTCTTCTATTTCGTAAGTTATAAGTTTGTATAAATTTTACTAAATTTCCCAATATAATTGATATAACTTATCTACACCTATTTGATAGTTTACAAGAAATGAAAAGTGGGAAAATTTGCATTTTAAGATCACTTAATTTTTTTTTTCATTTTTAAAGCCCATGTTTTTATTTATTTAATTTGTTATAGGACCTAAGTTAAGTTTTGTAAAAATAGTAGAAATGGGACGTCACTTATTGGTGTTTGTAATTGCAGAGTGATGGAAGTGCTATTTAATTTAATGATAGTAGAGCGTTACGAATGTTTTATGAGTAGGCTAATTTAGTGCCTTACTTTATTTTCTTTTGTTATAATAATAATAATAATAATAATAATATATTATTATTATTATTATTATTAAGTCCTGTATTATTTGATGTTCATGTGTTTACATGGACAAAATAGCTCTCCTTTTTTGCCTAATAAGGATTGGCAGGATATTTTAACGTTACTTAAGAAAGGGAATAGTTGATTGTAAGTTGTAACTACTCTCATTAATTCACACTGAAATTATTTACTACATTCATGCACTTTTTCCTCAACGGTGCATGTTTTTAATAAGATTCTCACTAGCCTTAGTTTACTTTTCTTTCTTTTTTTAATTAAAAAAAGAATTAATTGATCATATGCTACCCATGTTTTAATTTAAATAATGGCAATTTGAGAACTTAGTTTAACATGCATGTGTGTCTGTATTGTACTAACGTGGCACTAATAGTAAAGTTGGCTAACTAGTAGTAGCTGTTGATTATCAATAATTGTCTTAATTCTTAATTTGTATTGACAATTCTATGTTTTTTTTTTTCCCTTTTCTGATTGTTGCAACTGATCATGTAACAGCTACGCATTTTAAAATTGGTAATATGACAACCTTTATAAATAGTATCCTGCTGTTGTAATATGCATGATACTATTAATAGCTGGTAATAAAATATCAAGTGATTTAAAAGTGCTGAATTACTCCAATAGCAAAGCATGTTTGTAGCCATTCTTCATATTGCCAATTTTTAAAATGCATTTTTAAATTTATTCTCTAAAAATATTACTGTGTGTAATTAATAGTGGATACTATAATGTTTTAAGGTACTTCAAGAATCAAAATAATCCTAATTACTGATTTATAAATTAAAAAAATAGAAAAAGTAAAATTTAAAAGATCCATTTCATGCATTTTCTTTGAACCGAATAAATCAACAGGTCCTTTATTTTTCCAATTTTATTAGAGTTAAGCGGCATTAAAATATACTTAGTAAGTTTAGCGGTATATCTACATTAAAGTTAAACTTCAAGGGTTATTTGCAATTTTTTTGTTTTATTATTATTATTATTTGGGAATCGACCACTTTTAAATTTTTTACGTTTGAAAAATTAAATTAAAAGAAAACAAGGTAAAGAATGCTCTAACCTGAATTAAACAGAAGTTAATTTCGCAAGCACTTCCAAGGATGTGTGGAAGTCTAAGTCTCTTCAGGTAGAAACATGTCTCAGCACAGTGCTTAAGGATTAAAATAACACTTATAAGTAAATCTAGTAAAATTATGCCTAGAATATACTTATAATTGATACTTGAATACTTATATTTTCTTCAGAGTTTTTTTCACAAGAAACACACCTAACATATACTCACGATGCCGAGGATTATGCATTAATGCAAGAACAATTTATTTTCTTGTGAACAGAGTTCGTAGTAGCATAGGGTGATTGAATGTATCACCGATACCAGATTTAATGACAAACAATTAAAGTAATTTCTGATTAGACAGTAGACATTGCTTTGCCTTTGAAAGGGTGAAATAGAAATTTTGAAACAATGCTTTGCATCACTAAAACATAGTTGGCGTGCTCCAAAGAATAACCAATGCCCATCGTATGGATTTGAGGTAATTACAAATATACTCTCGATAAAGATTTATAGGCCATATCTTCCAGCCAGATTCATATTGTTCCATAATAGTCCTCTAAATAGATTAATAGCATTGATAAATCCTAAGTTTTTTGTCATATTGTAAAATTTATTTCTAATATATAAAATTTTACATGAGACAAGTATATAACATACTTTAAATCTTATATAATAAACCAGATATCCAAACAATTTTTTTCTCAAGAATTTTTACAAATTGCAATGACTTTTAGGTCTTGGTCAAGAGGATTTTAATAAACTTATAATTTACTTTATAACATCTATACTTCTTCTTAGAATATATTTTGAATCTCATATAATAGATTAGATATTCAAACCTTTTTTTTTTTTTTGAGTTCAGAGAGAGAACAAAGGAATTTAGAAGGTTGTGAATATAGAAACACACGAAATTTTTTTTAGTAAAAGGCACACCGTGCTTGGAGCATTACAAACTTTTTTCTATCTATAAGAGGATATGCACATAAATGGACAATACAAGGAGAGATAGTAAACTATAGAATATTTAAAACACTTAAAAAGAAAAAGCTACCTTTGATAAAAGCTATTATTTTCTAAAACTTCTTTCAATAGAAATTGCACATATTCCTTACTTTAATAAGGCTTCAAAAGGTTGTAAGATTCCTTTACAAAAATTGCAAAGTTTTTTGTTACGTTATTGATTCATGGAATGATAAAAGATTACTCTAGTGGAACTTACCTTTAATTTGTGTAGTTAATATACCATTTTCTTATATATTCATGAAATCCATTTGTCAAATGAAAATAATAAGACCTCCCAAGGCTACCCTTAATGCTGTTGATTTAGCACATTGTTGCCATTATGATGGAATCAAATCACGACTTTTACAACTTTGTTTGATGCGAGAATCGAATCATAGGAGCCGAAGGTGGACACGGCCAACGACTTACCTTTAGATCGGCCATTCAAGGTCTGCGGCATGGAGATAGGCTGGCGGTGTAAACTTCCAAGGTCAACGGCCTTTCCTTCTCCAAAGCCAGCGACTTACTTTGTTGAACCGGTTGATTTTGTGACTTTTCACATTTTGTTTCCTTTTGCTATATATATGTTGTAATGTAAGGATTTGGGGACTTTTTTGAACATTTGAGAAATTGCATATTGAAGTTAATCTTCATTTTTTACTCTTATCAGTCCATGGGATTGTGGTGAGTGACAGTATTGGATTGTTGTGCGTAATATCAACAGATCCGTACTAAGACTACTTTCTTGCCTGTGCATTATATCCAGTAAGGGTTTAGGGTTTATTGTTCGTTATTGTTTGTTAATTCGATTGTTGGTTTCGATTACTGTGGATTATTGCCTAAAAAAAGGAATAATCAAATTATATACTCGTTTGTGTCGCATCATATTTTGGTATCAAAGCTCAAATTGAGATTAGGGATTGTGACTATTGGAATTCCTTTGACAAATTAGGGTTCTTGAGATTGTGAAATTGTGTTGTGGTAGTTTGTTATCGAATTAAGGTTGTACATGGATTGTCAAATTGGGTTGTGTTGTTGCTGTACGATTCAATTGGGCTTGTTCATCAGAATTCATATCTAATTGAAATTAGGGTGTTCTTTGTTGTTGTTGTTGTGGGTTATGTGATTTTGTTATTGTGGGTTACTTGACTCTAAATTGAAATTGGGTGGAGATTGATACTAAGGGGTTGTGTTATGGTTTGTGTGAATCGAATTTAGAGATTGAGCGGAGGTTGTAATTGAATTAGTGTCGTTGGAGGATTATTGCGGTGTTTGTGATTTGTGAAATTCCTGTATTGGGTTGCAATTGCTGTTAAGCATGTCGAATGATAGTGTTAATGGAGGAATCGAGAATGAGGCCAACAACTAGGTTGGAGGAGGAGTGCAAGGTCGTCGTGCTGCAAGTGGAAGAAGAACTGTAGAAGAGTAGTTGTAGGACCTAACTACTATTGTTACTAATCTATGACCCTTACCCCAACAGCCAATGACAAATCCATAGGCACCCTCACCTAGGGTAGCCCTTAATGCTATGGGTAGAGAAGGAGCAGTAGGAGGAAACGGGGGCAAATAGGTTAGAAGAGAGTATCATGCTTATAGAGAGGAAAGGGATGATAGCTTTGGGGATGAACTTTATCTTAACCATGAGCGTAGACCGCCCAAGGATTTGGAGTATGTAAAATTACAGATGCCTCCATTTGCTGGAAAGGGGTCTGTAGAAGATTACCTTAATTGGGAGGATAAGGTAAAAGGACTCTTTCGAGTGTTATGAGATTAATGATTATAAGCGAGTTCGTCTAGCAGCGGTTGAGTTTACAAGTTATGTCGCCTTATGGTGAAAGAACCTTGTGGCCAACAAGAGGAGAGATGGTGATGCTGAGATTCATACTTGGCAGGAGATGAAAAGGGTGTTGAGGAAAATATTTGTTCCAGAGCATTACAAGCATGAACTATTCATGTGTCTCCAGACCTTGAGACAGGGCTGTAAAACTGTGGATGAATATGTCTAAGAATTTGAGGCACTCATGATTCGTTGTGGAATCATTAAACATTCTGAGCAGACTATGGCACGGTTTGTGTCAGGACTGAAAATATGAGATTCCCTGTATAGTGGAGTTGCAGTGGTATAACACTTTTGATGAGGCCATCTAGTTGGCTTTAAAAGTTGAGAGACAAAGGCGCTCTAATCCATACAGAGCATCGAGTAACAAGTATGGATCTACTACTCAGCTACATGGGTCAGATCGTCAACAAGTTGAAAAGGGGAAAATTGATAAGGTTGTGGAATCAAATGCAAATGTTACTAGTAGGGAGAGGGAAATTTCTGAAAAAGGCAAAGTGGTTGCTGGGGCTAATATTAGACAAATAGTACCAAGGTTATCAGGTGGGAAGATTTGTCAAACCCAATGCTTCAAATGCATAGGCTTTAGACACATGACTACTCAATGTCCCAACAAAAGGGTGATGACTGCTATGGAGGTGAAAAGTAAGGGATGATAAGGAAGAGGTTCTTGAGCCTACAGATTTATCAATAGTACTAAAGGAATATTATGAGGATCCAAATGCTGAGGTAAATGAGGACAAAGGCAATGATTAATATTTAGCTATTAATGTGCTATGTAGGGTAATGATTACATCTCTAGATATTGAAGATGTGTAGAGGGAAAACCTATTCCATATTCCCTACAAGATCCAAGGTAATCTTTGTACTCTTCTTATTGATGGTAGTAGTTGTACCAATGTTATAGCTGCTACATTAGTGAATAAATTGCAACTAGTCACTACACCACATCATAGGCCCTATGAATTACACTGGTTGAGTGAACGAGATAGTCTACATGTCACTCAGATGGCTAAGGTTCCAATCAGCATAAGGAAAAAGCACCAGGATGAAGTTGATTGTGATGTTCTCCTTATGTATGCATCACATATATTATTGGGTAGACCTTGGTTGTTTGACAAGAGAGTGCTACATGATAGGCTTAGAAACACCTATATGTTTCAGAAGGATGGTAAACGGGTTGTTTTAAGTCTTATGTCACCAACCGAGGTGCACGAAGCCCAAGAGTAGATCAATAAAGCCACTAACAATAAGTCCTTATTATTAAAGAGGAAGCAATTGGTGTAAACACCCCATTTTTTCCCCTAATGATCAATAATAATCAATAATAAACAATTACTATTTTTTTCCAATTTTTTCTCTAATTTAGCAAAAATAGGAAAAATATTCAAAAAATAAAATAAATAGGAAAAATACATCAATTTTGGAAAATGATTGCAAAAATGGAAATAAAAGGGACTAAATAATTTTTACAAATTTTTGAAATTTCAAAAAAATACAAAAAATAAAAAAATCGCATTACATATATGCAAATTGCGAAAATAAAAAATCGCGAAAGTGGGCTAGCCTAGCTGGTCCGAACCATGG
The DNA here is from genome assembly GCA_037954665.1 of Laguncularia racemosa. Taxonomy (NCBI): domain Eukaryota; kingdom Viridiplantae; phylum Streptophyta; class Magnoliopsida; order Myrtales; family Combretaceae; genus Laguncularia; species Laguncularia racemosa. The sequence continues at coordinate 2,588,405 of JBBMOL010000091.1, read as the reverse complement.
TCTGAGGCGCGGGGAAAGGGGCTCGATCATGGGTTCGAAACGTGGGGGAGGCAGAATCCGCGTTTTGCAATTTTTTTTTCATCGCTGGGACACATGTCAGCAGCTGATTGGCTGGAGCGGATGCACCGCCGGGCGCGTGATCATCTTCAACCTTCGTCCGAGATTGCCGGCGAGGAGGAAAAATCAAATTTCGGCTGTTTTGATTCGATTTTTTGTACAAATCCAACAGATCTTCAACAGAAATAAGATAAACATCATCCAATTATAATCAAATCACAACAAATCGATGGATTTGCACAAATCGGAGGGAGGTTTTAACCGCAAATCCAATTCACTTCAATCGGAGGAAATCCGAGCTTATCCAGCTCAATTCCTCGCGGCTATAAATAGAGGATGAAGGCAGCAAGCATGGGCACGGGTTAAAAGTGAGGAAAAGAGAGAAAAGGAGAGAAATTGAAGCCTCGTCGGAATTCTTCAACCCGCGACCGCTAATCGAGCTTGAAACTGCCACCAGGAGGTGCTTTTGGAGAAATCCACCGCTACGGTTGAGTTCCCCACCCCCGAAAGCCTAGGAAACGACACCTCAATTGCTTCGAAAGGCCGCCGAAACGCCGTCAACGAGCACTCCCAACCGCTATGACTGATCGACCCGACCCGACCCGACCCGCTTCGACCCAATCTAACCCAACCCGTGCACTGACCTGGATCCAAGTAAGTTGGATTTTCCGATTTTTTATTTATTTCTTAATTATTTATTTAGTTATTTTATTTATTTTTTTCGCATTTCTTTAGTTATTTATTTCTTATTTATAATTCAAAAATAAAAAAAATAGAATTTAGATTAGTTTTTTTTAGGATTTAATTTAGGATGAATAATAATAAGAATAAATAATTATAATAATAAATAATAAGAATAAAAATATATATATAAAGAAAATGATAAAAATCTATATTAGAAAAAATAGTAAAAATTTAGATTTTAGTTTAGAATAGATAAATAATATAGGAGAAAATTTTTCAATAAAAAATATAAAAAAATTAATTAATAAAAATTAAGAAAAATCAATAAAAATTAATAAAAATCAATAAGAATTTATAATATTAGAAATGGGTTGAAAAATAGAAAAAATGAAACTTTTATCACTTAGAAAAATCATTTTCTTAAATAAATCCAAAATTGGTTTTTCCTTAACATTATTTTTTCAAAAAAATCAAATTATCAAGCTTAGGCTTAGGTTTTTTTAGAAAAATACTAAAATGGTAAAAGCATAAATCAAAAGAAATTTCATAATTAAAAATCACCAACACATTAAGGTTTTTCAGGAAAAGCGAACTACGGCACGTTTGATCCTGAATAGCAGGTACGTAGGCACCCATTTGGGGCAACCCTAAAAAGAACAAAAATCATTTTCTCAGAATAGGTTATTCAAAAACACAATAAAAAGATAAGCATAGGGTCTAGTATAGATCGGATTAGGAATGGAAAAATAAAAAATTAGACTCGACAACTGGGAAACGACTTGAATAAAGTGAATTAGCTACAAGTAATTCAGAAGTCTTCAGGGTAGCCATGACTTCAAGACAACAAATAATTGCAAACTAAAATTTTCAGTTTAGGGGATTATAAAAAATGCGTAACTAAAACAAAGGAACCATCAAATTTGAGGACAAATATTTCATAGGCCCGAGGAAATGATGGGAATCAAATCACAACTCTTACAACTTTGTTCGACGCGGGAATCAAATCATAAGAGCCGGAGGTGGACACCTTTAGGCTGGTGGCTTACCTTTAGACCGGTCATTCAAGGCCGGCGATGTGGAGATAGGCTGGCTATAAAGGCCAACGACTTTGCCCTCTAAGTCGACCATCTAAGCAAGTAGTGTAAACTTCTAAGGCTGGCGACATTTCCTTCTCTAAAGCCGGCGGCTTACTTTGTTAAACGGTTGATTTTGTGACTTTTCGCATTTTGTTTCCTTTTGCTATATATATGTTGTAATGTAAGGATTTGGGGACTTTTTTGAACATTTGAGAAATTGCATATTGAAGTTGATCTTCATTTTTTACTTTTATCAACCCATGGGATTGTGGCGAGTGATGGTGTTGGATTGTTGTGCGTAATATCAACAAATCCGTATTAGGACTACTCTCTTGTTGGTACGTCATATCTGGTAAAGGTTTAGGGTTTATTGTTTATTATTGTTTGTTAATTCGATTGTTGGTTTTAATTACTGTGGATTGTTGCTTAGGAATTGGAATAATCAAATTATATACTCGTTTGTGTCGCATCACATTATCTTGAGGTGGCATTATTTGAAGTAGAATTAGGAGGAAATCTTGTAGAATTAGGGTCATTTTAGATTGTGTGTGTGTGTGTTTTAATAAATATGATTAGGGTTCTACAAGAGAAGGATAATCCAAAAAGATCTAGATAAATAACAAAAGTTCTTTTTTTTGCAACTTGCTCCTCTAGCAAGATTCATATTATTCCATTATAGAATGAGAAGAACATATGATCTATGATGACTACAATAAACTAAATTACTAATTCAAAATTGCATCTTTGATGGCCTCGTTGCCTTAGTGACAACAACTTACCATGAATTAGTCCTTTAAATAGATCAATAGCAATAATAAATCATAAGTTCTTTGTCATATTACAAAATTGATTTTTGATATACTGGATTTTCACATAAGGCATATACAGACTATACTTTAAATCTTAGATGATAGACTAAACATTTAAACAATTTCTTTCTTTTTAGATTCAAAGAGAGAACTAAGGAGTCTCAAAAGCTATGGATATAGAAACACACGAGATTTTATATAGTAAAAGGCACACCTTATCTTGAGCATTACAAACCTTCCTCTATTTATAAGAGGATGTGCACACAAATGGATAATACAATGACAGATAGTAGTCTATAGAATACTTAAAACACTTAAAAAGAAAAATTTTCCTTTAACAAAAGCTACTATTTGCTAAGACTTTGACAAAAATTGGACAGATTCTTTACTTTAATAAGGCTACAAAAGGCTATAAAATTCTTTAACAAAGATTGCAAGATTTTTTATTACTTTATTGATTCATAAGATGGTAAAAGATTACTCTCGTGGATCTTGCCTTTCATTTATGTAGTTAATATACCATTTTCTTATATATACATGAAATCCAGCTATCAAATGAAAATAATATAACCTCCTAAGGTTGTTCCTAACACTGTCGATTTAGCACTTCGTTCCCATTATCTTGAGGTGGCATTGTTGGGAGTAGATTAGGAGGAATTCTTCCACACATGTATATGAAGTCCCAAGAATTTTTACAAAATGCAATGACTTTTAGGTCTTGGTCAAGAATTATTATAATAATTATTAGTTAGATTTATTAACTTTAAGTATTTTAACAAATTTGTAATTTACTTTATAAAATCTATACTTCTTCCTAGAGCTTTGAGCTTAATTCCATTAAGGTTGCTTAGGCTTTGTTAATAAAGTTTTTTGAGTAAAGACCCCCAAGGCTCAACCTAACTTGTCAGGACCTTATTCAAGTTTTATGTGCCCAACTCAACCTCTTATAGATCACTAGAGCATAGAAGCGTGAAGCCCAATTGGGTATGTCTCCAACCTCATGACTTAGATTTGCCAAGCACGCCTTGAAATTGGAGAAGCACAAAGGACTTGAGACAAATAAGAGAAGGAGTTGGTCAAAGACACATTATCCACAAAATTAAGAAAAAATTCAAGTATAAATGCATTTGCTATATGCAGATTGATCTCAACTCCTATAAATAGGAGTTGAGACCACCGGGTAAGGGACTTTTTTTACTCTCTCGACTTTTGTATTGCTGTTACACTCTCCATCCATAATTCTTATGTTGATTTAGGTATTAGAGTGGCTACGCTGAAATAACCTTCAATAAGCCCCATAGTTTAAATTTTCCTTTCTTATAGGTGATTCAACCACCTAGGAAATCCTAGCACAACAGGCTTGATTAATGCAGAACTTAGTTTTTTTTTTCAAATAAAAATAATATTAACATTTAAACTCAAGTTGAACTTAACTAGTAATAAAATTTGACTTGATCAAATTTGATTAGGCTCATAAATTAGTCAAGGCAAACATTATAAAGTTCAAACTCGGATCGGTAAACTACTTAGATGACTTGAGTTTGAGCTTGACTTGATTGATATCAAATTGAATTCAAATTTTTATTAAGCCAAACCTGAATAGTTTGCAAGTAGGCTTACAACTTTCTTGCTTACATCCCTTACTTCTTCCTTACATCGCCAGCACAACCTAAGACACCATGCAATCTATAATGGAAAACTTAAAACCCATTAATGTTTCTCAATTCTGAAGGTTAAGTTATGATTAAAGTTACCAATTACATGAAATTCCTAAGCTCTAATTTGGTTACACTATCTCAACATGGTCATATTTTAGCTTAAAGTTTAACTCAAGACACATATTTGTCTAACTTATGAAGTTTTTCAACCAAGTACAAATGAAGTTGTCACCCTTGCTTCCGATACGATCAAGATCATTTTAGATTGTGTGTGTGTGTTTTTGATAAATATGATTAGGGTTCTATAAGAAAAAGGTAATAAAAAAGATCCAAATAATATAAGATCATTGCTCTCATTTCCATTCTATTCTTATATCAACTCCTTTGCTATACTTATGGCATTAACTCGTGATAGGAAATAATCCCTTCTAACTTTGCAAGCGAAATGGGTCCTCCCAAAACACAAACAACAGCCTAATATAAAAATAACAAAGCAACAAAGGGAAACATCACCATAGGCCAACCACAAAAACACTGAATTCGCATTGATCAAGTTGAGTCTAGGGCATCAATCCAACATGATCAAATTTGCTTGGACAAAATGCAATATTAATTAATATTAGTTCATAGGCTTGGATAAAGTTGTTAATGCAATGATATATTTATCAAGTTAGTTAAAACTTATAACCACAAATATAATTTTAGAAATTATGTCATCTAGGGAGCAATGTATGATTATATATATATATATATATAATCTTTTAGTAAATACCGGTTCACCCTTGATTCCTAGCATTATATAGGTTAAAACTAGGGATGGGAATTGCGGGGCAGGTCCGCGGGCTGACCCGCCCCGCCCGCAAAAATATGCGGGGCGGGCAAAAAAAATTGACCCGCAGAGGTACGGGCCATTTTAGCCTACGCCCACTTAACCCGCGGGGCGGGGCAGGCAATCCCCGCGGGCGGCGGGCCAACTCGCCAGAAAACGCGCATGTGCAGACGGGCGACGACGGACTAAAAGAACGACGCAAAAAATCCAGATCTGGAAAGAAGAAGGGCCGGGGGTAGGGAAAAGAGTCGACGAGTCACTTAGATTCCTTTACGACGACCGGGAGAAGTAAAACGACGACTGACGACTTGACAACCGACGACGTGACGGCGCCGACGCCACTGGACCACACCTTCTCCTTCGCAGCTTGACCTCGTCCCGGACCGTCCGTGCACCCCTTGTACTCCGCTCCACAGCTCGACTCTCACCAGCATCATAGAACTTGGTAAGAGGACTCTCGTCGTTCGCAGTCCGCACCGTCCGACTCTCGCCATCCACAGTCCGCACCGTCCGACGTCCGTGCCGTGCACCTCATCCGCACGCAGCTGGCAGCAGCCCACACGGCTACACCCCCGCACACCGCACCTTCTCTTTCACACTCCGCAGCTCGACGTCGCGCCATCACCACCGGCCGCTTCTTTTACATAATACACAAAAAAAAAAATACTGCGGGTCGCGCGGGCCAGCCCGCATGGCCCACGGGGCGGGGCGGGCCGACTTTCTTGACCCGCCAGACTTGTGGGCCATTACGGGCTAGCTCTCGACGACCCGCGGGCTGGTGCGGGTCGGGGAGGGTCGGCCCATTTGGCCCGCATTACCAGCCCTAGTTAAAACCGATCTAGTTTCGATAACCTTGGCATTTACATATACCGGTCCCTGAAACCCCCGACCGGATCGGATCCTTTCAGGTTGCGAAATCATGTGAAGATAAGTTAAAGGCCTTTTCACATGTGAACATCAAGGCAGCGACTCATGGTGTAGGAGTTAGGTCAGGATGGGGCCCCACATCCATGAATATCTAGGTATATATATATATATATATATATAGGCCATGACCAAAACCGAGGATTTTGAGCTGGTGGTGAGAACTGGCATAACCAGCCATAGCCTAAGCCAGGATAATCTAAAAAACAGCTCAAAGAGAAAAGCAATTAATTATTTAACCAATCAAACCAATTCAAAACAATCATATCTAGATCTCATCCATTAATTCATCCATCATTTCAAAGTTAAGTCATAAATCAATCTAAATCTAATTAAGTGAGGATAATATATGATTGAGTTTAAGTACGTATATAATTTTAAGATCTCAAAACTTAAAATTTAGATGAAACTCAGTCTAGTTTAGGATTTTGAGTATAAACTCAACTTGAAATAGTATTTAAAGAGTTTGAGTTTGACTCAATTATATATGTTGAGACATAATTTCTTAAAAAAAGAAGAAGATTCTCACTAAAATAATTTTAATATTCAAATTTAACTTAAACTCGACTAATATTTAAACATAATTCAAGCTTGTTTTGGCTTACCAATTAATCAAACAAAATATTATAAAACTTGAGTTTGATTTGCTGAATTATTTAAGTAGTTCAAACTCTAATTTGAGTTGTAAATACCGCTAATGTCAAATAGAACTCAAATAAATTCATTTTTATAAGTAAGTTTAACTTATTTACAATTACATTTCAAACCAACAGTAAAATCAATCCATATAGGGTAATATTAACTGGGTTTTTCTTATATGAACTCTCACTTGCCAACCTACTCAACATGGAAAATCACTTAACTGACCACCCTATTAGCAAACGAACAAGGACTCCCCTCCGAGTATTATTTAAAGAGCAATTCGATAGGAGTTGGGAATGGTGTTTCACCGAGCATAAAGCCTTACCCAACTGCCATTGGAGCGTATTGTTCACTCATCTACGCAAACGCCACCAATTAAATCCCATTTCTAGTGCCATAGCTTACAGATTTTCAATTAATCGTATACAATTTAAAAACAAAGCTTGATAATTAGAAAAATTACATGAGAGATTACCAACATTCTGACCTAGATTTAAATGGAAAATGACATTTTTTATTAGTATAAAGAAGTGATAAACATTATTAAAAATGATACACTAAAATATATTCATTACATATCATTGATATAGCATCACATTGGATGCTGATATAGTATATAATACGTCCGCAACATCTATAAAGTTATAATAGTATAATAATATTTGTTATTGATATCACTTTTAATAATATGTAATAAAACATTTTATTTTTTATTTTGAAATTAAACCTGAACATTTAATCACGTTATTTGTGTAATTTTTCTGGTGATAACATTTATCCATCTTCGTGTAAAACACATCCCTTTTGCCCATTCTTATCATATTTCTTAGGTGATAGATATCAGTAACCGCATTAGCTTATCCAATCTATTCATCATTCCAGGATACTCCTAATAAGTAAACTTTCCGTAGTGTATATCTTCTTTTTTTTTTTCCTAGAATCAAGATTTAACATATAATATGTTGTTTCAATCCTTGTCAAAGAGAACGATAACATTACATTATCGAAGCAAAACTTTAAACTAACGAAAGTTGTCGAAATCACCTAAACAAATCATCAAAGAACAGGGTAAGCAAAGCTTGTTCTTCACAGAAGGTGTTGGCAATTTCTAGCGTTAAGAATGGAACTCCTGTGAATCAGCTAAGAGAAGAAGCAGAGATAACTATGAATCAGGAACCTAACGAATCATGTGTTATATTAGCAAAAAACAGTGTACCTTCATAGCAAATCAATCAATCCAGAGGGACGTATAATAATGCAGTGATGAACAATTAAACTTGATAGAAACCTATGAAAGGATAGATTTTCGAGGAAAGGAAAGTCATTTCTCCAGGGCAAATTCTCATATTTTGTTAATAAAAGGAAAATGGGGGGAAAATGATTTAGGAAAGAAAGGCCCTTTTGGGGGCCACAAAATCTGTTACCCCCAGATTGAAGAGAATCTGGAGGAGTTGTGTTTTTGGTCACCCCTTGGATAATCAACGGTATAATATGGAGATATCTTTAAGAAATGATAGAAATCTTAGAAATTTTTCGAAAAAATCTCATATGATTTTCATTTCCTGTTGTTGCAGATGGCCATGCCGAGTGACCTCTTCTGCTACATACATCATTTTCCTATCAAATATCTAAATCTTCTAGGACTATTATTAAAACAGCAAAACTTTTGACAATTCTCAACAGCTTATTCGGTGTATAAAGCAGGCAATGCAAAGAAATGCAGAAGATGCTTCCTTGTGAAGCCATTTCTGATCCTCTGCACTATCAAGGTGGCCCATCTTTACATGAGAAATCGCTTGGTGGGCAGGGCATTGCTATGGTTGAGCTTCCATAATCACTGTGAAACCACTTCCTCCTACATCTAATCTAGACTTGGACCGATAGCTTTCAACAAACAAGCAGCTAACAATCATGTCAAGGACAATGAGAAGTGAATACATATAAGAAATCAACACCCCTTCACTAACTACACCTAGGCAACACCATCCAGGACTCTGATAATTTCTTATGATCCGGTACCGAAACAATGCCTCAACTGCAATAAAACCAATGTTAGTTGGTACAGCCAAAAACATACTCATAGGTTCCCTTCTCCTAATCCTGAAACCCTCGTTGATTGCTTCATACATGCTGCGGCTTTCAGTCCTTGCCCTGATGAAAGCCAAGTTGCATATCACAGAGATGTTGATAGTAATGAAATAGTGGACCGATCCCCATATTAGTCCAAAGCGAGAGTATTTTAACCCGTGTGCCAATCTGGATGGTTCATACACAAAAGCAAGGACTTTGAGGGCCGCCATGCTGAATAGTGTGTTGAGGACCAGATTGAATATTTGAATTCTGAGGAGAGGCTTCAAGGATGATGTTGGTGTATTCCGATACAGAACATCTATGATAAATGATTTAGCCTTGACCAGCAAAGGAAGAGAAAGTACAAAGCAAGTAAACAAGAAAAAGATATATAGAGAAAAGCTTGATTCAATATCGGATTCAATATACATATTTGACACAAACTGGGACAAATGAAATAGGAAACTGAACTGGCCATGAATTGTTGGAGGAAACTGGAAAAGGGTTTGTGAGAAAAGGAGTGAAGCAGAGAAAGGAAGCAAAACAAGAGTGGTTGATGAAAAATCCTCATAGTTTTTGAGTAAAGTATGGATTGATCTTCTGATTATTTTCACTCCTCTCTCCATATGGGATGATGGGTTGTACTGTTCCTGAAGAGATGGATTCAAGGACTCCATTGGCGGAGAGGGATGGTTTGTTCTGAAACTAGCTAGGGTTTTTGTTTTTCACTTGTTTATCCAATGGGGTTAGATTAATTTGGTTCACCAGCTTCCAAACCACCAGAAACTAACAAATAACTACCAAGATATATGCATCTTTTTCAAGGTATTGTGGTGTGGTGTGGCTTATCAGTAAAGCAATTACAGTGGTTGATAACCTCCTCTACTGTGATGATGTAACGGATAAGATTCCGGAGTCATGAAAATCATCCTTATCTTATAAGTATTATTTAAACTTCCTTGTTTATTTCCTCGGTGGAGAATTGAGAATTGTAGTGTTTGGGGGGGTAAGTAAGGGGAGGAATTGGAGCAAGGAATGGAAGCAATAATGGCAATTTTGATTTTTTTTTTTCCATGTTTGAAAAGAAAGGAGAAGAGAAGATGTTTAAGGATAAGATGGTCCAACTCATTCTCCAAATTTAGAGAGAACTAAAAGGAAATTCAAATAAAATTAAGTAAAACATATTTTTAAATTATAACATTTTTTTGTGATATTTTGGATAGGATATACTGTCTAATTTTTTTCTTATCCAAATAAAGAGTTTATGATTATCTTCATCATTTTTAAATATTTGTTGTGTCCAAAGTTTTAAACAAAAAATTAATACATACTAATATAAATTTATTCTACTAAATCAAATGTATACATTTAATTAATAGGTATACACGTAAGATAAAAAAATAAGGATATCCTTTAAAAATACATATATCATTATCATTAGTCAAATGTCAAAATAAAAAAAGGACCCAGAAAGAGGAAAAAGAAAAGAAAAGGAAGCCAATAGCATGGGGACTTGGATTGGCTAAATGCTGATTTTTCTATTTTGATGATGTTAAGTTAATATATTTATCTCTTATTATCCAAAGAAAAAAACAAAAAGGTAAGACTCGGTGTCAATCTATTAAATTTGATATCATATGCGTCACGGTTCTTAAAAATGGAATAGCCTTTATTGGTTTTACATTGACTAAAGAATAATAATAATACATGTATAAACATATAATTCAGCTATGCTTTTAAGTTTCATTACATCTAAACGGCCCTCCAATATCCACTTTTATCTCGCTAACGCCAACCCCACTTCATTACCAACTCACTTTAAATTTCCACATTCAAATCATCCATAACCTCTATATAAATAATAGAAATATAAAATAAAAAAAGCCACCTAACATATTATAAAATTTGGTTTTGCTAAGCAATTCCATGTTCTTAGGGCATAATTATGGTGAACAATATTTTATAAGAGATTTAAGTATATTAAAATATTTTTATCAATAACTTGACATATTAGATATAATCAAATCACATAATCATTTTCTTTTTTTTTTACACGTTTCAGCTCATGTCGAAAGAAAGTGTCTTGCTAGTTTATTATTTATTGCCATAAGCATTGCGCTATCTTTGTACTATAATTATAAATTTTAATATCTTATTTATTTTTTATCCAAAATATTTTTGTATTTCTTTATCTAATTTTTGTCTAATTAAACATATTTAATTATCAAAATCGTTATATAAATATTAATTTTTTATTGACATAAATTAAATTCGAACTCTCCTCTTCTTTTTTTTAAGTGGAGCGGGTGTATCTCTCCCTAAAATAGGAGAGAGAATTTTCTCTCAGAGTGAGAGATTCCACACCAGATTGGTATATAGTCGGTTAAATTTTAATTTTTCCATTTTCATTCAAATTAAAGTTAAAACTAAAATATTCCCTCCGTTGTCTTCGTCATCATTTCAACATTACCCAATCTGCATCTACATCACGAAATTATACACTGCATTTTCTGAGCATACACCATCATTAGTCTGAATCAACTTACTGGCTTGCATATGGGAATGTAAGAATTAAACGTTTTCTATGTCATAGTTACTTCGTCTATCAAAATTGCTCCATTACATCGTCTGTTGTATCTGAGTCCATGTCTTTGTTGTCTTCTGATATATGAATACGGAGTCTCTCGTACACCATGTGTTTGTCCCTTGGTCTGTATACTGGAATTGTTAGGTTCCGTGTCCATTCGTTAGTTCATCCCTGCGTACACATCAACCATCAAATTGGTTCGGTTTTTTTCTAGTACTTCATTTGTTGCTTAATTCTGTTCTTCGTGTGATTTTTCACAGCCAAATGGACAACAAACGCAATGGAAAACAACCAATGACATTCCAAGATGAAGATAAGGATGCCGAAGACTGTCTGGTGCTTGATCTGGGAAATGGCAATGACAGTAGAAGGGAATGTTTACTGGTGGGTAAGGTATTTTCTGATAAAGTAGTAAATAAACCAGCCGTGATGAATGTCCTAAAGAAAGCTTGGCAAGATTATGGTGAGGTTAATTTTAATCCTTCGGGAGCTAATAGATTTGTTGTTTCATTTGAGGATGTGGAGACCAGAGATATGAGAAAAGTAATGCATGATGGACCAAAAGATGATGTGCCTAAATGGGATTTAAGCACAATCAAATGGAGTAAAAATCCAACCCTAAATGCAATCCTTAATTCCGGTTCAACAATTGAAGAATTTGTGTGATTCCAAAGGGTGCAAATGGATCTGGAATCAACAAACAATGAACTAATCCAACACAAAGAATCAAATCCCTTAATATGTACTAATTAAGCTTGAATTATCACATGAAATTCTAGAATAATCAGCAAAGATAATACCGTGATTCCCCTTTATAGAACAAGGCAATCCACGTGAACAATGATAAGCAAATGTTGATAAATAATACTATGATAAGTAACTCAACAAACTCAATATTTCAACATAAAACTTAACCAAATCTGACCAAGAACTATTTCAATTTAACCTTTAGATATTACACACTAGAGAAGAGAAGAAATCACAATAAAATGAAATTGATATTATTCATAATTTTAAGTGTTACACTCGTCACAATTTTAATTCTTGGGATTGAAATTGATAAGAGTCTAATGACAATTAGGAAGAACCTTAATCCTTACGAAAAGTGTTTGTCTAAATCTGAAAAATGGCCTCCTTAAACCCTACTTTAAGCAAGTATTTATACTTGCTCCCTTTAGGGTTAGAAAATACATAAAATTACAATCATGTCACTTTTAGGGTGGCTGATCATAAATGAAAATTACAATCAAAATGAAAGTGTTCCAAAAGAAAATATAACATAAAATAGTCCATGCAAATGACAAATATATAAAAGAAATTAGTCTTCAAGATGCCGGTCTTCAGTGTACTTTCGAATTGAGCCCCAATGAGAATCCTGACTCGCTCAAAAGTATAGGTGATTTGGCATTCTGTAGGACTAATAAGTAAACCTGCTGGAATGCACTAAAATTATAATGTAAGAATGAAGAAAATAAATTAGCTTTTCTCAAGATTAGGTTTCTCATGTAAGATTCTTAAAACTAAGTTATGTAGACCCTTAGCTCAGGCCCTGGTGATCGGTCTTGTAGGAGTCTGATTTTTATCATCTCCTCGGGCTTCTGGAAGATTTGCCCTCAAATCTGATGGGTTTTCATGCATGTCGTCTGATAAGTATGGTGATAGATCTGCAACATTAAAGGTCGCTGAATGGTTCGTCTGATCTGGGTGACAGCTTCTGTGACTTCTTATGTGGATACCTGTCCCTGCTAAGATTAATCCAGACTACGTCACCTGGATTATAAAGATGAATTTTTCTGTATCTATTTCCCTGGATTCTCTACTGTTCTAGGGTCTTCTGAAGGTGTTCAGTTGTTCTATCATGAATGTGCTGAATTTGTCTGGCTTGGTTAACTCCACTAAGACTCTCTTCCTTTGTTGCTGGTCCTGCTATAAAATCCAATGGAATAGAAAGATTATAGCCATAAACAACTTCAAAGGAAGACTTGCTGGTTGAACTATGAGTAGACCTATTGTAAGCGAACTCAACAATAAGAAGACACAAGTCCCAATCAATAAGATTCTTGCCAACTGTTACTCTAAGTAGATTCCCAAGCTTGCGGTTGACAACTTCTATTTGTCATAGTGGAAGTGTGGGAACCAGATTGTTCACTTGAGGAGGAAACACTTGATCATGTAACTTTTTGGATTCAAGTGCATGGTTTAAAGCTAGATCAAATGACAAATTTGAGTCCAAGGATTATTGGGTCAAGTTTAGGTGAGCTAATTGAATTTGTACCTGTGAAGGTGGGCAGGGGATGTAGGAGAAGAAGTTTTTTAAGGGTGAGGGTGAGGGTTAGAATCAATTGTACAAACCCCTTTAAGAGTGAAATGTGGATTCAAAGAGGAATGAAGATACAAAATCCGATTCAAGTATGAAAAACTATCTGATTTTTGCTATAATTGTCGAATGCTTGGTCATGTGGTTCGTAATTGCCTTATAAAAATGGGGGGTAGTAATAATTTTGGTCCTTGGATGAGAACATGGGCAATAAGGGATGAATTTTAGGCAATGAATAAAGAAGCGAATAGAGATGGAAATTAGAGGAAAATACACTTAGATCAGCATCAACAAAATTTGGAAATGACTAACATGAGCACAAACACTGCACCCCCTACTAGATCTTCTCCTCTTCATGTAACCCTACCTCTCCCAAACCTTCCTTAAAAGCCATTATCACCTCTCCCATTAAACAATCCATTGAAAGTAACTCCCCCAAAACAGCTCTAGTAATCAAATCTCCCCAAGCCATTATTTCTTCCCAAACAAAATGACTTCTAAAGAGGAAATTCCCAATTCCAACATTAACCCTATAGATCCTATAGTCATAAAAACACCTCCCTCTAAAATTTCTACACCTAAAAAACTTAGTTTAAATCCAAACCACAAAAACCCTAAATCAACTATCATTGTTTCACCATCAACCTATTATGCTGAGCTACCCCCAAGGGTGAGTGAATCTGAAAATGTGGAGACTGATAATTCCCATGATGCTAATGCCAAGAAAGAAGGACCAATTTCTAAGTTTGTGGTTAAGGCTCTTAGTTGTCTAAAATTGAAAAGAGAAAGGGAAAAGGAGGTGGTGGTTTGTAAAAGAATTAAGGTTGAAGAATTTAAGCCTCAAATATTGGAATTTAATATGGGATGGAAGGAGGGTGGTTTAAACAAACTTATTAAAAATAAGAAGGGTAGAATGGGAAAAAAATTCAATGCGGTCAATGATGTAGCAAAAGGTACTTTGATAGAATTGGAAGTCAAAGAAGGAGACATTGTGCTTCAAAATGGCTGTGGTGGCTAATAGTGGTTAGGGAATTAGGCTATTTGACAAGGTCTACTAGAGGAGGAAACGTAAGGGGGGGGGGTGGAGGAAGCCATGATCGAGGAAGGGAATTGGCAGTAGGACGTGGAGGTTGTGTCCTAAAGTAGTGGGGTAGTAGGAATTAGTGGGGATGAATCCTTATAAGTAGTGGACTAGTGGTAAGGATTTGTGTAAACCACTCCTGCTGTATTTAAGAAAAAAGAAAGATGAATGAAATATTATGTTAATTTTCTAGCAAATACCCACTAGCAAAGAGATCTTAAGTTCTCTCCAACGAGCCCAATTCATTTAGACAATCATAGGGAAACTTGGAAGGAAACCTAACAAGCAAGTTCTAGACTTCCCACCAGAACAAGCAAGGCCTAGAACGAGGTCGCAAACGCTTGCTGCTAACAACTTGGTATCGGAGCAGGTTCCTATGGATGACTGGAAGAAAGTCTAGCAGCATCCAAAAGCATTATTAGCCATGCACCAAGATGACCGGACTCGCCTAGAGCGAATGGAGGCAAGGCATGACCGATTGGCTACCCAACTGGAAAGCCTGATGCGGGTTGGACCCTTGCAGAAGTCTCTAGCTCTTATGACTAAAGAGGTTGGGGGAAACATCGGCTGAGAGCGGCAAGGGAGAAAAGAGCATATTTGTAACACGTCTGGCCAAATAGGATTTCCCACGTTATGACGGGATTGGGGACCCTCTCGGCTGGTTTAATAGATGTGAGGAATTCTTTGAGCATTAACTAATGGCGGAGGAGGAAAGGGTGAAGCTAGCAACCTTCCACTTAGAAGGGGACGCGCAACTATAGTTCCTCAAGTTGAAACAGGAATAACCCCGATTGAGTTAGGCAGACTTTAAAGCCCTATGCGATTTGTGCTTTGGGCCCTCGATTCATAATAACAAGGTAGGGGAGCTGGCTAAGATTTGCCAGGTGAGCTCCGTGGAGCACTACTAGTGAAGGTTCGAACAACTATCGGCTCAGGTACTGGACTTAGCTCCTAAGCACGAGATTGTTATTTTCATAAGCGGATTGAAGGAAGCAATCGTCGTGGAAGTGGAGCTACACCACCCCCACGAGCCTCTCTTAAGCCATAAGCTTTGCCAGGCTGTATGAGAAGAGGGGAGTGCTACCCAAGGAAGAGGTGGAATTCAAGAGACAAGCTCCAGCCACTTCAAACAAGCCCACCTACACTAGAAGATTGAGTAGGGTGGAGTTGGAGGAAAGGAGGAGTAAGGGGCTATGCTTCAACTGTGACAAGCCCTTCATGGTAGGGCATCGATGCAAGAAGCTGTTTTGGCTAGAGTGGGAAATGGAGGAAGAGCCAAAAAAAGGATGAAGAGGGAGAGGCTTCCGTAGAGAGGCAACTAGAGATTTCGCTGCACACCATGGTTAGGTTGTCCCAAGCCTAGACTATGAAGGTGCGGGTAAGGATTGAGGGGTGATCAATCACTGTATTGATTGACTTAGGCAGCATCCATAGCTTCATATGTGCTGATCTAGTGTCCCAGCTTGGCCTGTCGATGTTGTTACGGGAAAGGCTGAAGGTTGTGGTAGCGAACGGAGCTAAGGTTGGTAGTGATGGGATTTGCAAGAGAATCCTGTTAGAACTGGGTGGCAGGATCTTCACCATGGACTTATACTCCCTACCACTTTGTGGTGTGGATGTGGTGCTAGGAGTCAATTGGCTCCAATCCTTAGGCCCTATCTCATGGGACTTCGTTGTGATGAAGATGAGCTTCCTATAAGGCTGGGAGAGGGTGCAAAGTTGCAAGGGGACACCCGAGGCACGGCTAAGCCAAAAATGGTAATAGTCACGAAGGAAAAAAAGGAAGATAGTGAGTTGCAATGCCTGCTAGTGGAATTTGAGGACATATTTCAGCCTTTGCAAGAGCTACTGCCCTCCTGCCCTTGAGATCATACCATTTGGCTAACCCCGAGGACACCACCCATAGTGGTAAGGCCTTATCGATACCCCCTAGGCCAGAAGGATGAAATAGAACTCCAATACAAAGAAATGCTTTGAAAAGGCTTGATCAGACCCAGCCGGTCACCTTTTCTCTTCCCCGGTGCTCTTAGTTTGGAAGGGGGACAATAAGTGGCAATTTTGTGTGGATTACAAGGCCCTTAATGAGAAAACCGTTAAGGACAAGTTTCTGATATTGGTCATTGAGGAACTCCTCAAAGAACTAGGGGGTGCATGTTACTTCTTTAAATTAGACTTGTGTTCGGGCTACCACAAATTCCAAATGAGACCTAAAGATGTGGAGAAGACAGCCTTTCGAGCACACCATAGGCACTTCGAGTTCTTAGTCGTGCCATTTGGCATCACTAACGCCCCTTCCACTTTCCAAGCTCTCATGAACGAAGTATTCAAGGGCCATTTGAGGAAGTTTATTCTAGTGTTCTTCGATAATATCCTTATCTATAGTCGGTCTTAGGTCAAGCATCTTCAGCATCTCAGTTAGGCCTTCTCCTTGCTACGCTAGCACCATCTTCGATTGAAGCCCTCGAAATGTACATTTGCCCAGCGACAGGTTGCCTACCTAGGACACCTCATCTCACACAAAGGAGTGGAGGCTGATCCCTAAAAGGTAGAGGCCATGTTATCTTGGCCAAAACCCTCAACTCTCATAGTGTTGCGAGGGTTCCTTGGTCTCACAAGTTACTACTGAAGGTTTATGCAGAACTATGGCCTTTTCACGATCCCCTTGACTCGCATGTTGAGAAGGAACGACTTTCAGTGGAGCCCTAAGTCAAAATAAGCCTTCATCGCCCTGAGGGATGCCATGACACAAGCTTTGGTCCTAACCCTTCCTGACTTCGAACAACCCTTTGTGGTGGAGTGTGATACCTCCAATCATAGGCTGTAGGCGGTCCTCTAACAGAATGGAAGGCTTACGTTCTTCAGTCGACCTTTCGCTTAAAGATACTTATAGTTGGCAGCTTATGAGAAGGAGCTCATCAACTTGGCCAAAGCCGTACACCATGGGAGGGCATATCTATAGGGCAAGAGGTTCAAGGTAAGGACTGATTACTATTGCCTCAAGTTCTTGCTGGAATAGCGAGTATCCACCTCCCCCCGATAGCACTGGCTCAGCAAACTCATGGGATTCTACTTCAATGTCGAGTATAAGGCCGGCTACGAGAATAAGGTAGCAGATGCACTATCTAGGAGAAAGGAAGTAGCAGTGTCCACCTTTGCAATATCCACGCCACAACCACAGTTGATCGAATGTGTGCAGTTTCCTTGCAATCTTTGCTCGAACTGCACTAACTAGCCTCTCGGATACAAGCACAGGAGATGGGGCTAGAATGGACCTTCCAAAGGGGGCTAATCCTTTTCAAAAATAAGATTTTCCTGGATCCCTCTTTCAAGCTATGCACCACTATTGCTCAGGCTACCCACAATTAATGCTACAAGGGTACTGGTGCACCCTTTACCACATCACTAGGGATTTCCACCGGAAGGGAATGCGATAGCAGGTCAAAGGGCTAGTTAAGGCCTATCTTCGGTGCTAAAGACATAAGTCTGAACACCTCCAGCTCGCAAGACTTCTTCAACCACTCCCTATCCTAAGCTAAGTTTAGGTAGATATCTTCATGGATTTCATAGATGGCCTCCTAAGGTCCCACGGCAAAACATTCCTGATGGTGATAGTAGATAGATTCTCCAAGTACGGTCACTTTGTCACCATGAGTCACCTATACTTAGCATTGACAGTAGCCAAGCAATTCTTCGACACCATAGTCTGACTCCATGGACTACCAGAGTCCATTGCAAGTGACTGCAAACCCACCTTCACCAGCACCTTTTGGAAGGAGTTGTTTAAGCTACACGGCACTAAGCTGTCCTTCTCTTCGACCTACCACCCCCAAAGCAACAACAAAACCGAAGTAGTCAATCGGATCGTGGAGATGTATTTGAGGTGCTTTACTGGAGCTCATCCACAAAAATGGGCAGAGTGGGTAACATGGGTCGAATATTATTACAACATGGGCTACCATTCGTCCCTCAAAACCACCCCATTTAATGTGGTTTATGGCCGAGCTCCTCTATAGTTGCTAACCTATATGCTAGGCACAACTAAGATGGAGGTAGTAGAGAGGGTGCTGCAGGATTACAATGAAGTCCTAACCGAACTAAGGATCCAGCTAGAACGCACTCAACAGAAGATGAAGGCTGAATATGATGCTAAACACTGGGACATCAGCTTTAAGATAGGCGACCTAGTGTGGCTCAAGCTTCAACCCTATAGGCAATTAACCTTGCGACAAAGACCCTATTGAAAATTGGCACCTAAGTTTTATGGACCTTTTTCCATCAAGGAATGCATATGACCAGTCGCTTATTGCCTGTGCTTGCCACTTGAGGTAAAAATCCATCCAGTTTTCCACATCTCCATCATCAAACCATTTCATGGCACACCACTAGCACAATCGGAGCTTCCCCTGATTAGCCACGACTTGCCGATACCAACACCATAAGCTACCTTGGAAATCCGTTATGGAGAGTAGCTCGTTGAGATCTTAATCCACTAGAAGGGCTACTCACCTACAAATGCCACATGGGAAGAGGCCACAATGATCTTCCAATGCTACTCTTCTTTTGCGCAAGAGGTCATGCACCTTATCGAAGGGGAGAGTGATGATAGTGGCCAGGGAATTAGGCCGTTTGACAAGGTTTACTAGAAGAGGGAACGTGGGGGGGAAGACTCGGGGAAAAAGGAAGCCACAACCAAGGAAGGGAATAGGCAATAGGACGTAGAGGTCATGTCTTAAAGTAGTGGGGTAGTAGGAATTAGTGGGGAGGAATCCTTGTAAGTAATGGACTAGTGGTAAGGATTTGTGTAAACCATTCTTGCTATATTTAAGGAAAAATAAAGATGAATGAAATCTTATGTTAATTTTCCAACAAATACCCACTAGCAAAGAGATCTTAGGTTCTCTCCAATGAGCACAATTTACTTAGACAATCATAGGGAAACTCGGAAGGAAACCTAACAAGCAAGTTCTAGACTTCCTACCGAAACAAGCAAGGCTTAGAACAAGGTAGCAAGCACTTGCCATTGACAGTGGCTAACCATTAATAGCTACACGTAAGCCATGAAAATCATTAGCTGGAATTGTTAAGGATTGGGTCCGTCTTTGAAAATTTAAAATCTTTATGAATTGGTAAATAAGCACAAACCGTGCATGATTTTTCTTATGAAAACAAAAAATAGTACCAAGTTTGTAGAAAAGATTAAGAGGAGGTTGAAATTTCAAGGATATTTCAATGTTCCCCTGATGGGACTGGCTGGTGGGTTGGCTCTTTGGTGGACACATGAAGTACAAGTTGAAATAATTGAGTCATCTCGACACTCAATAAATTTAATGGTAAAGTTTATAGATGGAAAGCTCATGCGTACCATTCCTTGGATTTATTCCCCAACAAGTTAACATGAGAAGACTTTTTTATGGGATGAGATTATTCAATTTGCTAAAATGGTTGAAGGTCTGTGGATGTGCATTGGGGATTTCAATGAAATTCTAGAAAATCATGAAAAAAGTGGTGGAAGAAGGAGAGGAAAAAGACAGATGGATGGGTTTAGGAACATGTTTACGTTGGCAAATCTAATTGATATGAGATTTCAAGGTAAAAAATATACTTGGATGAATAAAAGATTTGATGGTGTACTAGTTGAAGAGCGTATTGATAGTGTATGTATCAAACGAGTGGATGAATAATTTCCTAAAATCATCTATGCTGCATCAACCAGTTTTGGGATCTAATCATGCAGCTATTATTGTAGAGCTGGCAAGACAGCTTAGGCCTATTAGAAGAAGATTTAGGTTTGAAAATATATGGAAGGTGATTGAAGGCTGTTAAGAGGTCATTGAGAGCAGTTGGTACATTATAAATGAAAAGAACTAGTACTACAGGTAATAGGGAATTTGAACCTGTGTAAAGAAAACTTGATCAAATGGAGTAAAAAGGCAATTCCACATAACAAGGTGCAAATTCAAAACCTGATGAGGAAATTGAGTGATATTCAAAATGCAGATGTTGGTGAGCAAGAGGAGAAGGAAGATACTATTATAGAGGAGATAGAGAGATTATGGGGAAAGGAGGAAGAATATTGGCATCACAATTCAAAGATTAATTGGTTGAATGATGGTGACAGAAATACAGCTTTCTTTCATCAATCTACCCTTAACAGAAGAAGGAAGAATACAGTTTTGAGAATTAAAGGATGTAATGGAGAGTAGCTAGAGGAGGAAGGTGGAGTGGCAGCAGCTTTTACTGAGTTTTTCAATGATTTATACAGAAGTGACCTGAATAGAGAGGTACATGAGTGTTTGGATTGGATATCTTCGGTTTTCTCAGAGGAAGATAATAGGATTTTGTGCAATAAGGTGACAAAGGAAAAAATAAAGAAGCCATATTCCAAATTGGAGCATTAAAAGCACCTGGACCCAATGGTTTTCCTAGAATCTCTTATCAACACTATTGGAATGTCATTGGAGAGTCCATTGTCAAAGCTGTCTAGGTATTCTTTGAAATAGGTACGTTCCCTAACACTATCAATTCTATTGAGTTAATCCGTATTCTAAAAGTCCCTTGTCCAGAGTTAATGAGTCATTTTAGCCAATTAGTCTTTATAATTTCTTTTACAAAATCATTTCAAAAATCCTTGTAAATAGACTTAAACCTTTTCTTACAACGTTTATTTCTTAAAATTGGAGTGCTTTTGTGTCAAGAAGGTTCATTCAAAACAATATTTTGGTATCTCATGAACTTTTCCAGATTCTGAAAAATAATTCCAGTAAGAAAAACTTTAACTTTACTTTGGGAGTAAATATGAATAAGGTCTATGACAGAGCAGAATTGGACTTTTTGAAAGGAGTTCTGGTGAGATTAGGCTTAAATGATGGGTAGATTTTGAGGATAATGCACTTTGTAACTACAGTGGAGTATCAAGTGGTTCTGAATGGAAAGATGGTTGGAAAAATTAAACTAACTCGTGGATTATGATAGGGTGACCCATTATCTCCTTACTTGTTCATCTTAATGGTAGATATATTGTCTAAAAGATTATGTCAAATGGCAAATGGGGGACCAATGGTGGGCATTCAGCATAGAATAAGTTGTCCTATGGTAACTCATTTGTTGTTTGCAAATAACTTGCTCTTTTTTCTTGATATTTCAATTAATAACATTCAGAGACTAAAGGAGACGTTGAGAGTCTATTGTCAAGCATCAAGCCAAAGAGTGAGCTTTCCTAAATCAAGTGTGTTTTTTCAGCAAGAATACTCCTAGTGAGCTGAGAAGGATTGTAGTATCTATTATAGAAGTGGAGGAGATGGACAACCCTACGGTGTATTTGGGTTTACCAGTGATTTGGGGACGATCTAAAAATGAGGCTCTTCAATTTGTAAAAATATACAAGGTTTGAAACAGAGCCTTCTAAGCGTTGTAAAGACAAAGATGTTGACTAAAGCTATCACTTTTGCAATCCCTACATATTCAATGAGCTACTTTAGGTATCCGCTAAAATGGTACAATGACGTTAATAGCCGAATTGGAAAGTTTTAGTAGGGCCAACAAGGTGACAAAGGAAAAATTCATTGGATAGGGTAGCATAAGTTGACTAGACCAAAGAAAATAGGTGGAATGGGGTTCAAAGATTTACACTTTTTTAACATGGCTTTACTTGCGAAACTTGCTTAGAGGTTACAAGCTAATCCTTACTCATTATGGGTGAGAATGTTGAAAGGCCTGTACTTCCCATCTACAGAGTTCAGGAATACAAGGGTAGTCGTGCCTTGTGGGGTTGGCCAAGCCTGTTAGAGGGGAAGAGACATTTTACATCAAGGAGCTTTGTGTCGGATAAGAGATAGTAGATCAATAAGGGTATGGGAAGACAGTTAGATTCCAAGTATTCCTAATGGTTCTGTACTTAGAAGAGATCATGATTTGAACCTACATTTAATGGTAAGGGACCTAATAGATGAGGAAAGGAGATTTTAGGATTTGCATGCTATTTGGAATCATTTAATATATGAAGAAATGAAAGCGATAAGGGGAATAGTTATACTTGTACGTGATTATCCTAATGAACTGATCTGGCCCTTTGATAAACATAGGGTTTGTCCGGCAAAGTCGACATATTTTTACTTAATGGAGAGACAGCAAGGCAAGTTAGATCTAGGTCCATCCTCTTTAGAGTTGCTCTCAAGAACATACTGGAAGATGCTTTGGAACCTACAAGTTTAGCCAAAAATTAAGAATTTTCTATGGAGAGTTTGCGTAGATTGGTTACCAGTGTTTGAGAACCTCGTTAAACGACGAGTGATGGAAGACAATAGTTGTAACTTTTGTGGTATGATGGAAATAGTAGAGTATGCCCTCATCCTGTGTCCATGGGCTCAGGTAGTATGGTTTAAAACCTTAGGAGTGCGTGATGAAAAAAACTTTAGAGGAAATTTTTGGTCTTAGATGCTTCCACTATTGAACCAAATAAAGGATGGAGAAGGTGGATCTGTAATAGATGTAAATCGGTTTGCGTGGGTGGCGTGGGGGATATGGAAAGGGAGATGTGATAGGATCTATGGTGGAAGAAATTTAGATGCTCAAAAAGTAGTGACAAAGATTTTAGTGGCACTAGAGAAATGGGGAAGATTGAGGAAGGAGGATGACATGACGAAAGAAAAAGAAATAGTGAAAGTTTATGAGAGCTGGCTTCCACCAAATGGAGAAGAGGTAAAAATCAATGTGGATAGTTCCTTTAACCCACATGATTTGATTTGTCAAGAGTTATGGGAGGATTAGGTACGAACTAATTGGGTACTGTCTTAAGGGGTTTTTCAAATGTAGTGCAGGTGTCAAATGTGGAAATAACCAAGGGCATTACACATCGGGCTGGTTCGAACCAGGCTCAGAACCACCAGTTTAAGGGCTGTGGGAAGGGGGAATCGGAACCAGCCCGAGGGAAAGGGTCGGGTCGGTTTCTTCAAATTGGCCCTTTGATTTTCTTTTTAATATTTTTTTAATTCTCATTTTTAATTATATAGTTTTCATATTCTTTGAGATTATTTGATATTTATTCGTGTATATTTTTTTAGTTGGTTTTTTTTTTTTCTTAAATTTATAAATGTTGAAATTTAATCTACAATTTCTCAGGATAATATAAGATTTTTTGGAATTAATTGGTGGTAATACCTCGTAGCCGGGGGAAGAGGGGGATGCTAGCCCCGAATTTTAGTGATTGAATAAGATTATTATAGAAAAAGAGGAGGGCATTTGGCTTTACCTCTTGTACATGATAATAATACGGTATAAGTAAATAACAGAAATAAATAACAGAGTACTACTTCTCTTACAAAATATGTCTAACTCTAATCTGGTATAAAAAATAAATAAGGTAGTACTATTACTCTTACAAAATTATTTGGCTTATCCAATATCAAGATTCAAATCAACGGAGCTTCCACCTGATGGGACAAAGTTGCTGAAGTATTTATCTTCTTCACTGGACATCTCATACGACTCTTATGTGCAACTCCTTGCCTTCGACCAATCTTCCACACAAACTAGTGCCTCAACGTTGACGGGTGATAGTCGTAATTGCCACTGGGACATGATAAGGCCTGCTGTGTTGAATGCTTGTTCAATAACTACCATTGATGTGAGAGCAGCCAAAACTCGGCAAGCCATGTGAGAGAGTATGGGATACATCTTCCTATGCCTCATCCACCAG
The DNA here is from genome assembly GCA_037954665.1 of Laguncularia racemosa. Classification (NCBI taxonomy): domain Eukaryota; kingdom Viridiplantae; phylum Streptophyta; class Magnoliopsida; order Myrtales; family Combretaceae; genus Laguncularia; species Laguncularia racemosa. The sequence continues at coordinate 2,563,977 of JBBMOL010000091.1, read as the reverse complement.
TCGAAGATGTTGAAATCTATGATACTACTGTCACCAAATTCGAAGTGTGTATTAAAGTAATCGTCAAGTTCAGTGTATTTGGTTAGCCCAGAACGGTGCCGCTTCAACTTTTGAAACATCATTCGTTGCACAATGAGAGTGGGATCATGAGTGGTACCATGTGAGTCGAGGGATGGTGAGGGAGTTCGAGACACTTGACTACCAAATGCAGTGCAAAAGTTAGAATTTAATTCTTCTGTTACCTAGACTGCTCGGCGTAGTTCTTATGTGGCGATAACAGTATAAGTGTCTTCTGTGTCAAAGAATACGTTAACAATGGAATAATATAAATTAAGATATTCTAATAACATATCTTTTTTACACCATGAATCTAAAATAAAAGCAACTAGATAAATTGCTAGAATTTGTTTTTAATACTACAACCATTTTGCAACCATATCATTTTTAGTCACTTGCAGAAAAGTGTCATATCAGGAATCGAGTAGTACCGACAATATATTCATTGCATTCATAAGGAAAAGATGAACACTAACCTAGTACACTTGTGAAAATATTATAGTACAATCATGAAAAACTTTTAAAACATTCAACATTCTATTGCATACATCCCAATTGCTAGGGTACAGTGGAATGTTTGGGATATTCATGGTAGCGAAAGAACATAATACATCTTTATAAGCAAGTATACTTTGCAAAAGTTAATAGGTGGAATTCCACCTATGCTTAACATCTTTTTAAAATTTTTTAGGTCGCATTTCATTTTCAATAAAAAATCTCTGTCATGTCTTATTTATGGAAGAATGGTCAATTAAACAACATACTAGATGTCTTATTGGGGACATTTTAAAATCTAAACAGTTCTTATCATTCTTAATGCAAAGATTTAAAATTTGATAGACACATCGAATGTGGGAAAATGTCCCACTTAATGTGGGTTGACATAAAGATTGAAATTCATCAATGGATGCCGTGTTAGTGGCCATGTTGTCCAAACCAATTGAGAAAATATTTTTTGTCAAACTGTATTCACCTAGAATAATACTTATAATGCGAAAAATGTTTTGCATCGTATGGCAATCGTTGCAAACCCTTAAAGCTACTTGTCACACATCGCTTACCTAGTGGCATGTAACTCTCATGTATGAATCTTCTTGTCATGGATTGGTCCATATATCTACGCAAATGGAAACATGTGTCTTAAAAGAATTGAAAAGAGTGGCTAATTCATGCTTACTATTATGATACAACTTAACGATGGTTTTTTGTATGTGAGTAAGTGCAATTTTTGTACACGGGTAATTTTACTCTTCACATTTTACTATCAATATATACAACATCCTTGATCCAACAACACATTTTTGTATGTGGGTAATTTTGTTCTTTACACTGCACTATCAATTTATACAACATCATTGATCCAACAACATACTTAATTGCTTCTGCTCCATTATAACATTCAAATTTGAAAATTTGAACACTTGCACACTGCATCCACACCAACAGCTAAAACCTATTCCTCACTTATGCAATCCTATCAACCTACGTAATTTTTTTTTTTTCAAAATGTGCTCCATGCTTTCAAATTCTATGAGCACAAATTTGACTGTTTTCAAACTACACTCTCTTTCTGCATTTCTCTCTGGCTATCTTCTCTCTTTTTTTTTTTTTTCTTCCCCAACATTGCAGAGTTGCACCCTTTAAGCTTAATATTTTCTTCACTATGTTCCTGCTTCCTTTGACAAATTTTTTTGCTTCTTTTTCAACGTGTGTCAGGGTATTGTTTTTCAATATTTGCCTTCCTCCATTGTTCCTCAATGTCGTTCATACTTTCAACGTATGTCAGGAACTCAAGATTGGTTTTCAATTATTTTTTTTTTGTCTTATAGGGCAAGTTGCACCTGCTGATTCGCCAAGTTGCATAATGCAACTCGGGCATTGAACTGCCGGGCCAATTCCTTAAAAGGGTCGGATCATGGGCCTAAACAAGCCCTCTCAAATGTCTAAAGTGCATAGCCATTAACAAAGCAATTGCGTTAGCGAGAAGGAACAAATGGAGGAAAATAGTTGTAGAATCTAATACAGATTTAGTTGTGAACTCGTTGATGAAGTAAGTAAAGTGGATTGGGCCTGCAAGCCATGACTAATGAGATCAAAATGGATATAGGAAATTATGACAATTTTAGAATATAAAAAATTTCAAGAAATGCAAACAAAGTGGCAAATTAGGTAACCTCCCATACAAGGAAGCAAATGTGTGTGTGTGTTTTTTTTTTTATAGGTGAGTTCAGCTCTCCTAAGGTTGCTCCAAGTTGATTCTACTTCTTGTAATAGAAATATTCATATTAATAGTCAAAGCTCCAATGTAATATGTAATGATCATAGTTGAGTAATGAATGAAAGTTAGCTTTTGATAAAAAAAGAAAAAAAAAACTGTGTTACTAAGTTAGTTATAACCAACACAGCCAATAACGGAAAAAAAAAATCAATTATACTAACACCTTTTTTTTCTATATAGATGGAATTATTTTCATTTCCATTACTAATCTTATAAAATATATAATTATTGCCCTCCTCCCCATGAAAAAGGCCATGCCAATTACATGAATGTTAGTGAAGTTATAGATGGCAGGAGCAACTTCAAACTGAGAGAAAAAGGATGCTAAAAATTGCATGGCTGTAAGAAATGATCATTTTTCATCTTGAAAATCCCAAGTTCTCAAATTTGATTTAGAAGATAATGCAATTTAGTAAAAATATAAATACAAAAGGTAAATTTTATTAGGTAGTTACATTTCTAGAGTAAGACGGTGGTGCTATGGGCTTAATTCATTTATTTACCTTATTTATGCAATATAAGGAGAAAGCCTTATGTTCTAATTTGATGTTTCATGCATTACTAAATTTTTTTGACAAAAAATCTTTTTAAAATGACTCCTTGATTTCTTTTATTTGGTTTAGCTTATCTCTTCATATTAACCATAAGTTTTTTATATGTTTAAATTTAAAAATGTTGTGATAAATTGGAATAAAAACTATAATTGGCGTTTTATTTGATTTTCAGTTAGATTAGATTTTGTAGTCATCCCAAGCCTTTAAGTTTCAATCTTTGCTTTTACCTCTTTGCAAAATTCTTGTGTTGGATTGTCTTATTTATCACATTCCAAGCCTAAAAGGTGTGGTATACTTGAAAAACAAAAGGTACAAACTAGCAACTAACCAATGTATAACAAACACACACAATGACAGGTTACATGCATAATCATAATAAACAAAAATAAATGCACAATTAACATAACAACAAATGAATTTTGGTTCATAAATTCATTTAGTCTTATTAAATTATGGTTAACATTAAAAATCACTTTCGTTGATTTCTCGCCCTAATCTAAATTTTAGTCATTAGTTTATAGCCTTACACTTCTTCTCATGTGAGGTGATAGGCTTTTGGAGAAACCACTTCTATCTAATCTCCCAACCTTTACAAGCACTAATAGCCAATCCACGACCCATTTATCTCATAAGTCTTGTAGCCATAACAATAATCTTTAAGTTGCTTCCTCCTAACTTTCTAACCTGCTTAAATGGCCATCTGTTAGTGTGTTTAACCCCATACACACAAAAAAACACCCCCACACTAAGATTAGGTATATTGCATCCTAACAAGCCACTTCATTCCAACATCGCAAACCACTTAAATAGTCAATGGGAGTCTATGACTTCAATATGCTACCTCACATTAGGAGAAGACATCCCACATTTAAATATAATCTAACCGTTTTTTTTTTTTTCCAACTTTCTAGCTACTCTCATGGTTGTCATATGTTGTTCCATGACTCACATATGATATCCTACATTATAAGTGCAAGCTCATGACATGCATGACTAATCATCAATGTAAACACCCCATTTTTGCCCTAATGATCAATAATAATCAACCATAATTAATTTCCATTTTTTTCCATTTTTCTCTAATTTAGCAAAAATAGGAAAAATATTCAAAAAAATAAAATAAATAGGAAAAATATATCAATTTTGGAAAATAATTGCAGAAATGGCAATAACAAGGGTTAAGTAATTTTTACAATTTTTTTAAATTTCAAAAAATAAAAAATAAATAAAAAAATCACATTGCATATATGCAAATTGCGAAAATAAGAAAATCGCGAAAGTGGACTAGCTCAACTGGTCCAAACCTTGGTCTGGTGCGCGCGAGAGTGGGCTCGGTCACAGGTTCGAAAAGCAGGGGTGGCAGAATCCGCGTTTTGCAAATTTTTCTTTGCTTGGGACACGTGTCAACAGCTGATTGGTTGGAGTGGACGCACACGTTAGGCACGTCATCATCTTCAACCTCCGTCCGAGATCGCCGGCAAGGAGAAAAAAATCGAATTTCGGCCGTTTTGACTCGATTTTTTTGCACAAATCCAACAAATCTTCAACTGAAATGAGATAAACATCATCCAATTGGAATCAAATCGCAACAAATCAATGGATTTGCACAAATCGGAGATGAGTTTTAATTGTAAATCCGATTTGCTTCAATAGGTGGAAATCCGAGCTTATCCAGCTCGATTTCTTGCACCTATAAATAGAGGATGAAGGGGAGAGGCAGAGGACGGATCAAAAGTGAGAAAAAGAGAGAAAAGAGAGAGAATCGAAGCCTCGCTAGAGTTCTTCAAGCCACGACCACTGATCAAGCGTCGAGCTGCCACCATGAGGCATTTTTAGAAAAATCCACCGCTACATTTGAGTTTCCCACCCCCTAAAACCTAGGAATCGATACCTCAATCACTTCGAAAGGCCACCGGAACACTGTTAACGAGCACTCCCAGCCGTCGTATCCGATCGACCAGACCCGACCAGCTTCGACCCGACCCGCGCATCCACCCAGATCCAGGTAAGTCGGATTTTTCGATTTTTATTTATTTATTTATTTATCTATTTTATTTATTTCGAAGTTATTTATTTACTTATTTTCTATTTATAATTCAAAAATAGAAAAGATGTTGAAATTTAGATTATGTTTTTTAGGATTTGATTTAGGATGATTAATAAAATAAAAATAATAATTATAATAATAAATAATAAAAATGTGAAAATTTATAAAGAAAATAATAAAAATATTAGAAAAGAATAATAATAAAAATTTAGATTTTAGAATAGGGTAGATAAAAGATCTAGGAGAAAATTTTTCAATAAAAAATTAATAAAAAATAATAAAATTTTATAATAGTAGAAATGAGTTGAAAAATAGAGAAATGAAATTTTTATCACTTAGAAAAATTATTTTCTTAAATAAATTCAAAATTGGTGTTTTTCCTTAAAATTATTATTTTTCAAAAAATCAAATTATCAAGCTTAGGCTTAGATTTTTTTTGAAAAATGCTAAAATAGTAAAAACATAAATCAAAAGAAATTTCATAATTAAAATTCACAAACACACTAAAGTTTTTCAGGAAAATCGAACTACGGCACGTTTAATCCTGAATAGCAGGTACGTAAGCACCCATTTGGGGCAACCCTAAAAAGGAATAAAAATCATTTTCTCAGAATAGGTTATTCAAAAACAAAATAAAAAGACAACAAAAAAAATAAATAAAAGACATTTCTAGATAAAGTTTAGATTTTAAGAGATTAGGGTGGTAACCTCAGGGTTTTAATAGGTTAACCTCCGAACTCAAGAACTCTGGTTTTCCCCTTTCCTCTTTTCACAAAAAAACGAGAAGAGGAAATCATGATGACTAGTGGTCCAAATTAGGACTAATCTGCTCAATTAGTCCAAATTCAATCTTTCCCAACCACAGTTGGGTGGCGACTCCAAAACAAAACGAAATTCCCAACTCAAGTCGAGAATCTACATTAGATGAGCATAGGGTCTAGTATAGATCGGATTAGGAATGGGAAATAAAAAAAATTAGACTCGATAGGATGGCGACTCCACTGGAGACCTCTCTCTAGTAGGCTAGCCACCTGAATTTACTCAAATCGCTCCTTTCTAAGAAATGTCTTTTGATTGTTATGCTATTGCTAACCTTTCAGGGATTTAGCTAAGTTTAGGGTCAGTTATTTACTTTTGCTGTTGAGTCTGCATGCATTAACTATGTGAATAGATACGGTCAAACCCGGGCCGCCTTAGGACCCTAAGACGGGGGGCCATTGTGTAGGTTTCGGGCGAAGTGATATGATCACTGTTCGAGACTGATTAGGCTACCCCACCCAATGCTTCAATATGGCCTGAGATCCATTTCTCCGAGAATGCGGGTGGCCATAGAGCTTGGGAACCTGTTAGAACCTACCTATTTGCATACACGACATCATGGGCTAACAATAGATTGATGATGTAATATTTTTGTTCTGTTCATGGAGTTCGGATACATTTCCCTGTAATGCTATCAATGTAACATAGTAATGGTTGTAATTAGAAATTTCCGTTATAATAGATGGCTAGTTTCACAGTTGACCGCCTCCTCCGCAAAGAAATTTGAGTACGCAAGCCTCTGGACCCGAAATTGGTACTGGACCACTGGTTTACCATATACAACCCAGAGGAGCAGGCCTGCATCCAGTAGAAAATAGGGCCCATCCTCTCACTAATGAAGATGGAGATGAACTTGCCCTTGGTACAGGCCATGCTCCATCTGTGGGAAATAGAGCCCGCGACTTTCTTCATTGGGTTACATGAGATTACTCCTACTCTTGAAGAGTACACCCAACTGCTATAGGCTCCAACACTAACCAACGAAGTCTATGTACCGGATCTTGAGGCCAGGCCAGCCGGTATTTTCAGCAGACTCTTGGGTATCCGCAAAACAACAATCCACAAGGCCTTAGTAGACTGTAATGGGTACTGCATACGGATGGATGAGTTGGAAGCCTGGTTCATCGCTTAAGAAGATAATGGGGACAGGAAAGACATATTGTGTGGGGACCCCAAGACTTATAGACAAAGGAGGGTGAGTGCTTTCATCCTGACAGCCTTCGCCACCATACAATTCCCCACCGGAACTTTCTATGCCCACTACCGAGTCTCAAAACTGGTGACCCAATTCCTGGAAAGAAAATCTTACATCCCGGCTCTATTGGCTGAACAGATTCGGAACTTAAACTTTGTTAAGAAAAAAGGCCACGGGATCCTCCGCTCAAATATCAACCTTATCCTAATATGGTTTGTAAGCCACCTCAAGTGTTTTGGGCTGAACATGGTCCGGAAAACCTTGGCTCAACAAGTGGACCTCGTGGACTCATGCATAGAGAAGATAAAGCTACCCGACGACCTTACCAGCCATAGTTGGGTAGAAGTGCTTAAAAGTTTCAATGCTGATGACATATTGTGAACAGCCAGATGGAGTTGCTGCGACAAAGTTATCTTAACCTGCAGTAATTTTCAAGCCGTGCCTCTAATCGGTATCAACGGATGTATAGGTTATTGTAAACACCCCATTTTTGCCCTAGGAGTCAATAATTTTCAATAATAATCAATTTTCAATTTTTCCAAATTTTTCCATTTTTTTCCTAATTTAGCATAAAATAATAAAAATGTTCAAAAAATAAAAATAAATAGGAAAACACTTCAATTTTGAAAAAATGATTTCGGAAATAGCAATAATGAATAATAAACAATTTTTACAAATTTTTGAAATTTCAAAAAATACAAAAAAATAGAAAAATCGCATTGCATATATGTAATTTGTGAAATAAATAAAATCGTGAAAGTGGGCTAGCCCAGCTGGTCCGGACCATGGCTAAGTGCGCGCGGGGGGGGGGCGCTCGGTCAGACGTTCGAATCGCGGGGGAAGCAGTTTCCGCGTTTTGCAATTTTTTCGACTTATCCAGGACACGTGGCAGCATCTGATTGGCTGGAAGAAACGCACGCGCTGGGCGCGTGATCGTCTCCTACCTCGAGCCCGAGATCGCCGGCGAAGAAAAAATTCGTATTTCGGCCGTTTTGATTCGATTTTTTTGCACAAATCCAACATATCTTCAACAAAAATAAGATAAAAATTATCTAATTAAAATCAAATCGCAACAAATTATTGGATGGGCACGAATCGGAGTTGGTTTTTCAACCGAAAATCCGATTAGCTTCAATCGGAGGAAATCTGAGCTTATCCAGCTCGATTTCAAGCGCCTATAAATAGAGGAGGAGATGAGGAAACAAGAACACAGATCAGAATTGCGAGAGAGAGAGAAAAGAGTGTAGATCGGAGGAAACCCAAAGTTGCGATCGTCGATCGGAGTTGAGCCACCGCAAGGAGACGTTCTGGGAGTAAACCGCCACCACCATCGGATTCAGCACCCTCAAGAAGCTAGGATTCGACACTTCACCCGCCTCAAAAGACCGCCGGAACGCCGTGAACGAGCCAACCCCGCCGCCGTGTCCGACCCGATCCAACCCGACCCGACCGACCCGACCCGCGCACCGACCCGGATCCAGGTAAGTCGGATTTTCCAGATTTTTTTATTTATTTTGTTTGTTTATTTATTCTAAATTTATTATTTGTTATTATTGTTATTTTTTTTTTGTTTTTGTTATTTGTTTAGTTATTAGTTATTTATTTACTTCTATTTTCAATAAATAGGAAAATGTAGAAATTAGGTTTTTTAGGATTTAATAATAAAAAAATAAAAAATAAAATAAAATAAAAAAATAATAAAAATAATAAAATGAAGAAAAACAATAAAAATATTAGGAAAATAATAGTAAAGTTTTAGATTTCAAAATAGGATAGATAATAAACTTAAGATAAAATTTTCAACAAAAATCAAAAATCACAAAAATCACAAAATAACAAAAAAATCATAAAAAAATAAATAAGTTTTAGCACTTAGAAAAATCATTTTCACCAAATAAATCAAAATTGATGTTTTCCCTACAAAAATCATTTTCAAAATAAAATCAAGCTTAGGCTTAGAGTTTTTTTAGGAAAAATCCCCAAAATGGTAAGAACATAAATCGAAAGAAATTTCAAAATTAAAATTCACCAACACACTAAAGATTTTCAGAAAAGCGAACTACGGCTTGTTTGATCCTGAGTAGCAGGTACGTAGGCACCCATTCGGGTCAACCCATAAAATAAATGAAAAATCCTTTTTCTGAAATAAATTCAAAGACATAACAAAAATTAATAGAAACACAATGAAACACATTTCTAAAGATGAACAATTTTAGGAGATCAGGTGGTAACCGTATAGGTTTTAATAGGTTAGCCTCCGGACTTAGAAACTCTGGTTTTCCATTTTTCTCTTCTCACAAAAACGAGAACAGGAAATAACGGCGACTAGTAGTCCAAATTAAGACTAATCCGCTCCTTTAGTCTTAATTCACTTTTTCCCAACAACAGTTGGGTGGCGACTCCAAAAATCAAACGAAATTCCTAACTCAAGTCGAGGATCTAGATTAGATGAGCATAGGGCTTAGTTTAGATCGGATTAGGAATGGGAATTCAAAAATTAGACTCGACAGTTATCATCCCAACTCAGTGGTTCGCCAGTTCGGTACTATTCAAGACATAGTTTATCGGCCCTCGCTGGAAGCAATCACATTCGAGTACCAAGACCCGAACTTACTAGTAGCTGAGAAATTTGCTAAGCTGGCAGAGGTCAAAGCGCTGTGGGAAGCCCGAATCGAGAGCCCGAATGTAGACCTCGGAGAGCTGGATGGCTAAGTGGGCAAACATCGAGCCACCAGGGAGTTCGTGATCCACCAGTTGTATCAGACAAGGGAAAGAGCATACTGAGTCCTAGATGTCACCTAACCTAAGCCGGACAAGGTAAACCCGGAGCTGGAAATCTACCTAGAGCAGGTCAGGGCCCGGATGGAAGTATACTTTAAGGCTGCATATTATAAAAAGGATATCTGGAAAGGTCGATTCAAGGAATCCAACCAAAGAAACAAAGCCTTGGAAGCTCAGCTGGAAAAGACCCAAGCTAGAGTCAAGGAATTAGAAGCCGTCATCAATGAGAAACCTGAGTCTACGCAGCAGAAGACCAAGAAAGCTAGGAAATAGATTATTATTGTACTCTTTCATTTTTTTCAAGTATCGAACTCTAAGTTTCCGGTATTAATAAAAATAAAGTTTCAATATTATATCATCAATCAATTGTTAGCCCCGTTATTTCAGCATCCGTGTGACACATGCATCACATTTTCATGCATACATCATACTAAAAAGAAAAAAAATGCGCGTCAGGTATCAAAATAGCTCCCAAACAACCAAACCCTCCCAGGAGCCCAATCTGCACACGTTCAAGAACCAAAATGGCAAACAGTGGCGACAACTGCAACATCACAAGTGTTGACGCTGGTTTAGACTCTAGGATCGTATCCCTGGAACAAACAGTCCAGCAGTTAACTGCATAAGTCCACCTCTTGACTGAAAGCATTAGCCTCCTTTGCACCACCCAGCCGACTCAAGAAGAACATTCAGGGGCTAGAAAAGGGAAGGCAGTGGAAGGGCAATCTCCAGAATATGAGGAAATCAATTCCCACCTCAACCCGACCTTTGAGTATAAGCCGAGAGTCAACTAGGGTCCAACCTCTGATGATTTGAAGAAGGAGATGGAGGAAAGACAGAAAGAGATGGAAAAGAGACTCTTCCAACAGCTGGTTGACAAAATGAAAATGATAGAGGGGCCTGACGATTTCGAACAAGTCGGGATCACCAGCTTGCCAACATATGGGGAGGAGGTATACCCCGATAAATTCAAGACCCCAGAGTTCGAAAAGTATGACGGTACTGAATGCCCCAAGATGCACATAAGGCTATACGCCCGAAAGATGAGCAAGTATGCTCAATATGACCAATTGATGATCCAGACCTTCCAGGATAGCCTTACGGGTCTTGCATTAGTCTGGTATGCCCACCTGGATTTCAATCAAGTCAACACTTAGGAAAGGTTTGCCCGTGCGTTTTATGACCAATATAAGTTTAACATCGAAGTCGCCCCCTCAGTGATTGATCTAGGGAGTCTTCGAAAGAGACACGCTGAGTCTTTTAAGGAGTATGCTCAGCGCTGGAGACCTCAAGTCGCCAGTGTAGCAACCCTAATTTCTGAAAAAGAGCTGACATCCATATTTGTTAACACTCTGGATATGACCTACTTCTCACATCTGGTGGGCCAGACATCATCCAGTTTTGCAGAAGTAGTGGCCGCAGGGTGCCAGATTGAAAGCACCATCACAACAGGCAGACTCCAAACAATGGATCCTCCTAGGGTCACATCATCACAAAGGCCCTTGGGAGGTAACAGAGCCAAGGAGTCTACCGTAAGCACAGTCAACTCCAGTAAATCAAATAAGGCTGGGACTCATGTGACATTCCAAACTACGAGTGCTCCAGCCCAGCACTCCCCGGCAAATCACACCTAGGCCGCCAAAGTCTTAAGACAATTCACTCCAATTCCAATCCCGCTCAGCCAGGTCTTCGCTCGACTGCGGGCGAATAATTTGATTGGTTTCGAGATCCCAAATGACTGGTACAAGCCCAGAAACTTCGACTCAAGCCTCAAATGTGACTATCATATGGGCTAAGAGGGGCATTCTACAGACAGATGCTGGAGGCTCCGAAACAAAATCCAAGATCTAATTGACACTGGGATTGTGCAGCTGGACTTTATCAACACCCCAGCGCCCAATGTCAACACCAATCCGCTGCCCAATCATAAGCCCACCGTTAATATGATAACGTCCGAAGAGTCGGCTCCCAAAGAATCTTCTGAGCAAAAGGCAACAAGCCAGTAGAAAAGTCATCCCCATCAAACTCTAGAGAAAACCTCCAAATCACATATTAAAAAGAGATGGTTAACCGGAGACCCAACAGTCGGCACCTTGGGAGAATCACATGGGAGATTTAAGTACCTAGTGAACTATTCTTATACCCCAACTGTGTATGGGCTGCCGAGCGGATGGGGGGCCGAGTTTGAGAAAGAGGACAACCTGTCGAAGGAAGAGGAGAAATCTATGAACATGATCAATTCAAATCAAAAGCCAAGAGTCATAAAATGCTATGAAGGACAATCAACCGAAATACAAATCCCGAAGAAGAGATATGTGTTTAATGTCCCAATACCTGCAGAGAGGTATAAGGCCGCACCGTTTGACTATCAGACCCTCAAGCAAGAGCGACCCCCTTATGGTGGGAGGAATCACCCACTTTGGGAGGGTCTATGACCCGAAATATAAAATCCCAATTGAAGAGCCCAACGCGGAGACGGGAAGGGAAGAAGAAGAGGGGCTCGCTGCATTTACAAAAATGGTCAAGGCGAGTGAATATAAGATCATGGAACAACTAAACAAGGTTCTAGCCCAAATATCACTCATGGGCCTCCTTACAACCTCCAAGCCCCATAGGGAAGCACTCTTCAGAGTGCTCAAATAGATCTAGGTACCCGAAGGCATCGCTACGGACAAAATAAGTCACGTGGTGGATTCTATTTTCACCATGGACCAGATATCTTTCTCCCCCGAAGAGCTAAGAGAAGATGGAGACCAACATACAAAACCTCTATTCATAGTGGTAAGGTGCAATAACACGATTGTCTCTCGAGTACTCATCGACAATGGGTCGTCCCTCAATGTGTGCCCATTGGCTACCCTTGACTTATTAAGGGTCGATCTAAGCAATATTAAACCTAGCTCGATGGTGGTCAGGGCTTTCGATGGCTCAAAAAGAGACATAGTAGGGGAAATAAACTTGCCGGTGGAGATTAGCCCGCAAGTGTTCTACATATCCTTTCAAGTCCTCGATATCCCAAGATCTTTCAACCTACTTTTGGGAAGGCCCTGGATACATACCGTTGGAGCCATACCCTCCAGTCTCCATCAAAGGGTCAAATTCATTGCAAATGGGCAAATAGTCAATGTGTTGGGCGAGCAGGATTATGCCATCTACAAAGAAACTGCCATACCATACATTGGGGATGATGGTTCCGAAGACCTTGGTCTCCAGATATTCAACGAGGTGAATGTGGTGACCAGCAAGGAAGGCCATCAGTTCAAGGAGGGGTAGTAAGGGACATTTGGACTAGGGTACGTTCCTACAGCCCAAGAAGAAGCACAAGCTAGAGGTGTAAGAGGCAGGAAGAAAGAGAAGCCAAGCTACACCCAAATGCGCATTTCACCCCTCCAACAATCCTTCAGACAAGCAATTACCATTCAAGAGCCAAGGATAAGCGAAGATGACATCAGCAATGGGAGCCCAACCCCTCGCACATCCAAACAGCATCCAACTCTCAATAATTGGTTCTGTTATCTTATTTATAGCTCTAAGTCAGCTCAAGGATAGGGAATGATTGTTAAATGATTTTTATTGAGACTTCTTTACATAATTTAATAAATTACAGTTTGTCTTACTTATATATATCTGCTTTCATTTTACTTCACCCAGATCTCCTACCATCAAACATTAGGGACATTTTGCGCAGGTAGAAAATAAAAACGCTGATATCATTTCCAACGCTGCTAGGTCAGTTGTTGGAGGCGATATCCTTGACCACGAAATAATACAAGAAAATTGGCAAAAACATTAACAAAGCGGAATTTCAATCGACGAGCCGGTGGAGATAGTAAATCTAGGAAGCATTGAGAGACCTAAAAACCTCAAGATCAGGACAAGTTTAAGTGTCGAGCAAAAACATGAGATGACCGAGCTTTTAACTGAATATGCAGATGTGTTCTCCTGGTCATATGGTGACATGCCAGGACTAGACCCATCAATAGTGGTTTATAGACTTCCCACAAGGGAAGATGCCAAACCTAAAAAACAAAAATTGAGAAGATTTAGGCCTGACATCTTACTAAAGATCAAAGAAGAGGTTAAGAAACTGCTAGAAGTAGGGTTCATCGAAGTGTCTGATTACCCAAAATGGGTGGCGAATATAGTCCCCGTTATGAAAAAGAATGGAAAAGTACGCGTATGTGTAAACTACCAGGACTTAAACCAAGCTACGCCAAAGGATAACTTCCTCCTACCTCACATTAATGTTCTAGTGGACAACACTGCAGGAAACCATCTTTTCTCATTTATGGACGGTTTCTCAAGATATAACCAGATAAAAATGGCTGAAGAAGATAAAACCAAGACGACTTTCATTACAACATAGGGAACTTTCTGCTACAAAGTCATGCCCTTCGGCTTGAAAAACGTTGGGGCAACGTATCAAAGAGCTATGGTCGCGATACTTCATGACATGATGCATCGAGAAGTCGAAGTATACGTCGACGACATGATAGCCAAGTCTAAAGAAGAAGAAAGCCATACAGATATCCTGAGAAAGTTGTTTAAACGACTGAGAAAATTCCAGCTCAAGTTAAATCCGGAGAAGTGCACTTTTGGGGTCACAACGGACAAATTATTAGGGTTTTTCATAAGCCGGGAAGGCATTAAAATTGACCCTGACAAAGTAAAATCTATATTAGAGCTACCTTCCCCACACACTGTCAAAGAAGTAAGAGGTTTGCTGGGAAGGTTGAATTACATAGCTTGTTTTATCTCACAACTCACAGATAAGCGCCGACCACTATTCCGTCTGTTGAAAAAAAATGCCGCAGTAGAATGGAACGACGAATGCGAAGAAGCATTCAAGACGATCAAAGGCTATCTCATAAAGCCTCCAGTCTTGATAGTCTTGAAGTAAGGGAAGCCCTTATTCCTATACCTCACGATACTCCCTGAGTCCATGGGATGCGTGCTGGAGCAGAAAGATGAAGAGGGAAGAGAGTGTTCCATATATTATCTAAGCAAGAAATTCACAAACGGGGAACAGAGGTATTTAGAAGTAGAGAGGACTTGTTGTGCTCTAATTTGGATCATGCACCGGTTAAGGCGATACATCCTTTACTATTATATTGAGCTATTGACAAGACATGATCTCCTGAAGTACTTGGCAGAGAAACCCGTTTTGATAGGGAGAATCTCCAAATGGAAAATGCTCTTATCAGAGTTTGATATCACATACACAAATTAAAACTCGATGAAAGGGCAATATTTAGCCGACCAATTGGTAGAATACCCTGTCAAGGGAGATTCCCAAGAACTACAAGCCCAATTCCCTGATGAAAATATATTAACAGTGGAAGGTACACCAGTAGAAGACCGTGGGATAGAGCAGAATCCTAAGTGGAAGATGTTCTTTGACGGAGCTGCCAATGTATTCGGTTGTGGGATCGGGGCAATGTTGATATCCCCAGATGGAACACAATTCCCTTCCGCAACAAAGCTCACATTTCCATATACCAATAATATCGCGGAATATGAGGCATGCTTCCTCGGCCTCAAAATGGCTTGCCAAATGGAAATCCGTGAATTAGAAGTGTACGAAGATTCATCACTTATCATATTACAGAAAAGAGGGGAATATAAGACTAAAGACCCCAAATTGGTACCATACCATCAGCATTTGATAGAGCTAATCGAAGAATTCGAGGCAGTCACTTTCACATACATCCCGAGAACTCAGAATCAGTTTGTAGATGCACTCGCCACACTAGCATCTATGATTCAGATAATAGGGGGAGTCGAAGTCCAACCGTTAAAAATAGACATAAAAAATCGACCTGCCTACTGTTTAGCAATTGAAAAGGCACAAGATGACAAGTCCTGGTATCATGACATCAAAAATTTTCTCCAAGAAAGCAAATACCCTGAAATGGCTAGCAAGAATGACCAGAGAACACTCAGAAAGTTAGCAAGCCATTTCTTATTAAGTGGGTCTATACTTTACAAAAGATTGTCTGATACTACCTTGTTAAGATGTGTGGATAAAAACGAAGCATGTGAACTGATGAAGGAAGTACATGAAGGGGTATGTGGACCTCATATGAACGGCTACATGTTGGCCTGAAAAATCATGAGGTTGGGATACTATTGGCTAACCATGGAATCGGATTGCATAAAATATGTCAAGCACTATCATTTGTGTCAAGTGTATGCAAACCGAATAAATGCTCCGCCCAACGAGCTGCACTTGTTGTCAGCACCATGGCCTTTCTCCATGTAGGGGATCGACATAATCGACCCAATCACTCTGACAGCATCCAATGGCCACAGGTTCATATTGGTAGCTATTGATTACTTCACCAAGTGGGTAGAAGCTTCATCATATACTAATGTTACCAAAGGGGTAATAGTCCGTTTCTTGAAGAGGGACATAATAGCTCGATATGGAGTTCCTGAGTCAATCATCATCGACAACGGTATCAATCTTAACAACAAAATGATAATAGGTTTATGTCAACAATTCCACATAAACCATAGAAATTCAACTCCCTACCGACCTCAGATGAACGGGGCAGTAGAAGCAGCCAACAAGAATATCAAAAAGATCATCAAAAAAATGACAACTACTTACAAAGATTGGCACGAGATGTTGCCATTTGCCCTCATGGCCTATAGGACCTCAATTAGAACATCTACTGGAGTTACCCCATATTCATTGGTATATGGCACTGAGGCAGTCTTGCCAGTCGAGGTCGAAATACCATCATTCAGAATTCTGTCAGAAACTCAGTTAACTGAAGTAGACTGAGTGAAGAAGGGACTTGATCAACTGAATTTGATTGATGAAAAAAGACTCACTGCATAGTGTCACGACTAGTGTTACCAACAAAGGATGGCCCGAGCATTTAACAAGAAAATGAGGCCTCGATGCTTCAGAGAAGGGGATCTGGTACTAAAGAAAGTTCTCCCGAATGCCCAAGATTCCAGAGGGAAATTTACCCCAAACTATGAGGGTCCATATGTGGTGAAGAAGATATTATTTGGAGGTACTCTAATATTAACCCAAATGAATGGTCCAAAATTGAGAGACCCCATTAATGCTGTGAAGATGTACTATCCTTAGGCAAGGGAATTGAAAATTTGCCAAATGTTTATGAAAGCCAATATTTAAAACAAATTTCGTTGAGTCTAGTTTTCATTTTTTTACAAGTAAAGTTAATGTCTCTAAGCGATCGATAATTCCAACCAATTCTCGTTAAAATAAACATCTCTAAACACATTACCTACCACTTCACCAATGAATAATAAACATTGATAATGAATCTCAATAAATTTTGTGATATAATTCTACTTACTTTTGAGCATTAAAACCTAGTGCACTAGTAGGATAACACTACCGTCAAAAGAGCCATGCACACAAGAAAGGAAGCGCATCAAGATCTTCAACCCTGTGTTAAAGCAAAAGTAAGAGAAGCAGGAGCAAACCAGCATGAGGGCTCGGTTGTTTAGTTGCTATCCACAATAAATTGGCAAACATATTAAAATAAATAACTATCATCCACATATCACGAAAACATCAAATCATTTAACCCAGTCAGTAGAGGCATGTTCAAAAGCATAAGATTAGTCAGCCCACAATAGGGCACTCGTTTAAACATCCCCTTGAAAATGACAGCCCACATTGGAGCACTTCCCTAAACATTCTCTCTTAGGGTTAGCTTATAAGGGCACTTTTTGAGACGTTTCTTCCTATAGATTAGTTAGCCCACAATAGGGCACTTGCCTAAACATCCCCTTGAAAATGTCAGCCCACATTGGGGCACTTCCCTGAACATCCTCTCGTAGGGTCAGCACATTGGGACACCTTTCGAGACATGTATTCCTACCATAGGTTAGTCAGCCCACATTGGAGCACTTCCCTAAATATTCTCTCTTAGGGTTAGCCCATAAGGGCACTTTTTGAGACGTTTCTCCCTGTAGGTTAGTCAGCCCACAATGGGGCACTTCCCTAAATATCTCTTCTTAAGGTTAGCCTGTAGGGATACCTTTCGAAACATTTCTTCCCCATGATTGTGAGTCTAAGAAGACACTTCCCACCACATGTTAGTTAACCTACAATGGGGCACTTTCCCAAACACCCCTTCAAAAATGTCAGCCTATAGGGGCACTTTTTGAGGCATGTCCCCTCGCTATAGGTTAGTTAGCCCGCGAATGGGAACTTTCCTAGACACCTTTTCTTGAAGTTAGCTCATAGGAACACTTTTCAAATCTATCGATTAGTTAGCTGAGAGGAGCACTTTTTGAATCTATCAGTCAGCTTAGAAGAGCACTTTCAAATCCATCAATTAGTTAGCTCAAAAGAGAACTTTTCGAATCTATCAATTAGTCAACTCATAGGAGCACTTTTCAAATTTGATGACCGATTAGTCAACTCATAAGAGCACTCTTTGAAGGTATTTTCCTAAAAAGTCGCTAGTCTAGTCAGACGCTTTTGTTGACAGGTAGCCAGCTCATAAGAGCGCTTCCTAAAACAATCTTCTCTTCAAAGTTGCTAGTCCGTTAAGACGCTTCCTATCATCAGCTATTCCATTTACATTAACACCCTCCTAAGCAACCCTTGAGATGTTTTCTATCGCCAATTAGTTAGCCCATAAAGCACTTTTTGGGAGGATACATTACTCTAGATTGTTAGGTTGCTTCCTAAGCAATACTAACCCTCACAAAATACTCGTGGGATTATTAGCTCATGAAGCATTCTCTTACTAGAGACCCAATTCCAGATAACTAGCCAAACCAAGGCGTTATCCATTTAGTTAAGAGGCCAAAAATGGCGTCTTTCTTGTCTTTGTAATTAAGTTTTTCAAACTTTACTACAAAGAGGGGTAGTTGTAAACACCCCATGTTTGCCCTAATGATCAATAATAATCAACCATAATTAATTTCCAATTTTTTCCATTTTTCTCTAATTTAGCAAAAATAGGAAAAATATTCAAAAAAAAATAAAATAAATAGGAAAAATATTCAAAAAAATAAAATAAATAGGAAAAATATATCAATTTTTGCCACGGGTTCGAAACGCGGGGGAGGCAGAATCCGTGTTTTGCAAATTTTTCTTTGCCTGGGACACGTGTCAGTAGCTGATTTGCTGGAGCGGACGCACGTGCCGGGCGCGTCATCATCTTCAACCTCCGTCCGAGATCGCCGGCGAGGAGAAAAAATCGAATTTCGACCATTTTGACTCGATTTTTTTGCACAAATCCAACAAATCTTCAACTGAAATGAGATAAACATCATCCAATTGGTATCAAATCACAACAAATCAATGGATTTTCACAAATCAAAGATGGTTTTAACCGTAAATCTGATTTGCTTCAATCGGTGGAAATCCGAGCTTATCCAGCTCGATTTCTTGCACCTATAAATAGAGGATAAAGGGGAGAGGCAGAGGACGAATCAAAAGTGAGAAAAAGAGAGAAGCCTCGCCGAAGTTCTTCAAGCCGTGACCACCAATCAAGCATCGAGCTACCACCAGGAGGCGTTTTTGGAGAAATCCACCGCTATAGTTGAGTTCCCCACCCCCGAAAACCTAGGAATCGACACCTCAATCGCTTCGAAAGGCCGTCGAAACATCGTCAACGAGCACTCCCAGCTACCGTATCCGATCGACCCGACCCACGCACCGACCCGGATCTAGGTAAGTCGGATTTTTCGATATTTATTTATTTATCTA
This sequence comes from Laguncularia racemosa, assembly GCA_037954665.1. NCBI lineage: Eukaryota > Viridiplantae > Streptophyta > Magnoliopsida > Myrtales > Combretaceae > Laguncularia > Laguncularia racemosa. Next base: position 2,544,534 of record JBBMOL010000091.1, on the reverse strand, counting down.
TTTTATTTATTTCGAATTTATTTATTTGCTATTTATAATTCAAAAATAGAAAGATGTTGGAATTTAGATTATTTTTTTTAGGATTTGATTTGGGATGAATAATAAAATAAAAATAATAATTATAATAATAAATAATAAAAATGTGAAAATTTATAAAGAAAATAATAAAAATATTAGAAAAGAATAATAATAAAAATTTAGATTTTAGAATAGGGCAGATAAAAGATCTAGGAGAAAATTTTTCAATAAAAATTTAATAAAAATTAATAAAAATCAATAAAATTTTATAATAGTATAAATGAGTTGAAAAATAGAGAAATGAAATTTTTATCACTTAGAAAAATCATTTTCTTAAATAAATTCAAAATTGGTGTTTATCCTTAAAATTATTATTTTTCAAAAAATCAAATTATCAAGCTTAGGCTTAGATTTTTTTTAGAAAAATACTAAAATAGTAAAAACATGAATCAAAAGAAATTTTATAATTAAAATTCACAAACACACTAAAGTTTTTTAGGAAAAGCGAACTACGACACGTTTGATCCTGAATAGCAAGTACGTAGGCACCCATTTGGGGCAACCCTAAAAAGGAATAAAAATCATTTTCTCAAAATAGGTTATTCAAAAACAAAATAAATAAATAAAAGACATTTCTAGATAAAGTTTAGATTTTAGGAGATTATGGTGGTAACCTTAGGGTTTTAATAGGTTAGCCTCCAAACTCAAAAACTCTAGTTTTCCCCTTTCCTCTTTTCACAAAAAACGAGAAGAGGAAATCACGACGACTAGTGGTCCAAATTAGGATTAATCTACTCAATTAGTCCTAATTCAATCTTTTCCAACCACAGTTGGGTGGCGACTCAAAAACAAAACGAAATTCCTAACTCAAGTCGAGAATCTACATTAGATTAGCATAGGGTCTAGTATAGATCGGATTAGGAATGGAAAATCAAAAAAATTAGACTCAACAATCAACTAATACATAAACAAGAACAAACAAAAGTTGAGCATAAATTAGTCCATTATAAAAACAAAATAATGTTATTACGCAAACAATATTAATAAGCAATCCCAAGGATATTGGTCACTCACTTGGTACACTTGATTAAGCCTTTAGTCTATTTCATCTGCCTTTAGTTAACTATGCACATATTAAGAGTTTAATATGAGAACGGGTATTCAATTAATTAAAGTTCCTTAAAAGTTTAAAGGTTGAGAAGAGGCCCCAAAAATTATGTTTGATCAACAAAACTACCCTAGAGAATAGTCTTGATCAATTTTGGCCAGCCACATTACCTTAAACTTGACCTAAATCTGAGCTTTTCATTTTCTTACTCAAGTTCAAGAACTCAAGAATCACTCATTTAATCTATTACATTCTATTTTATTTAGAAATCAGTTTCAATTATATTAGTCATTCAAAAACCTACTTTTAATCTATCTAGTTTATTTAAATACTTAGTTTGACTAAGCTCATAATGATCTTGTTTTTAGATGCTAAAAACCCATTTACCTGATTCCAATTGTACTTTTGACCCTATTTTAGCTTAATTGTCACCACATTTAATATTAATCCTAAGTTAACCATCATCTAATCTTGTTTACCAACTTAATCCACTTTGTTAATCAGAATAACAACTAGTTACTCCATTAATTTTTAGCTTGATTATCTCTTTTAGAATTAGTTGAATTTAAGCCAATATTAATTATTATAAAGTAGCATTATACAAAAAAGTAGAAGGACTCATGGTCACTAACCTCAAGAGAGTGGATTTCCATCTCAAGCTCCTACTTTAGATTGTGGTAAAAACCAAAGCAACAAGTAAAACAGATTTTGGCTCCTTATTATAGGAAAATTAAATTTAGGTTTTGCAGTAGTAGATTTTAAAGGGTCAAAAAGGCTGCTTTATATGTGATTTTGAATGGAAAATTACTCATTAACCCTTGATTATAGATTTGTTATTACGGCATTTCCTCTTTTGCCCCTTGTAAAGAAACTTTATCCTCAAAATTTTACTAAGTGATTGAGTAAGTCTTGCCTAGTGCAACCATTACACCATAAACATAGGTTTCTAATAAGGATTCATGTGGTTTGTCTTTGGCTAAGCGATTAAACCTACTCATCCTTCATTCTAGCTATGTCAATTGGTATATGCACCTTTTCTAATGCCCTAAGTACCCATGGAAAACTCGTGCACTGATTCTATTAGGCATCCACTACACTAACATTAGCATCACATTAATCCACAAACTCAAGCATTTTAAACTCAAAGGTTGAGCATTGAGATGATCTAGCATTGGGATAAAAGATGGTTAGCACTTACTTGTTAAATAGTTCCCAACCCACCCAACTCTAAAACATCTTCAAGATTAGACATGGTTTAAATGACTTAAATCATCAAATCCATCACCATATTAGTCTTTATAAAAGAAAAATTAAAAAATCATAGAGAATCAATTAAGAAGTCATCAAAAGGAATCTATACTATGTGTAAGCCATTACTTCACACCATCATACATCTTAACAAAATTGTCTATCAAATTCTTGTGCCTACCTCATCACTACCATTACCTAAGGCACCTTTGATCTATTGAGGTTTTAAGTAGTGGGGAAATGTGCATTTCATATAATTTTTTTTTCTTAAAACTTTTAACCCAAACACCATTGACCAAAATGAAGAAAACTTCATGACCACTGACCTTGAGAGATTATGGTCCCTCTCAAACTATCAACTTAGAGCATGAAGGGAGAGTCGAAATAAGGTTTGGCTCCATACTAAAAGAAGATAAGTTAAGGTTTTGACAGCATTAGGTTTTAAAGGGTAAAAAAACCATTATACCTTTGGGTAGTATTTGATTCTCATTATTTTATAGTATCAAATTGGACAAAAATTTTACTCATTTATTTGGTTTATATAATGAACCAAGTAATTGGACAAAAGGAACCTCAATATACTAAGTAAGTCCTAAAAAACTTATTCTATATATCTGATGGTACCAATATATATATATATATATAATTAGACAATAATAAGCACATTCTCAAAACTAAAAAAATAACTTTATATCATCATTGTTTATTTACTATTGTTTCCATATCAAAGCTCTTCCGATGAGTTTTCATATTAATGCCTAAAATAACCCTACATTACCCCCCAAAAATTCATGTCTATACTATACAAATTAAATATAGTATAAGATGATTGTACTATCATTTCTTCTTGTGTAGTGTTACTATGTTCTCCTTATACTAACAAGTTCTATAAAACCAACAAAAATTATGGTTTGCTCCTTGTTTGAGATTAATTATTTTGGAGTATTTCACTAATTTGGTTTATATGTCTTATTAGGCCTTAATTATTAAAAATAATGAAAAAAATAAAGGCATAAAACATGCTTCAATTTTAAGAGCAAGCTTTTAATATTAATTTTGCTTGCAAAGGAGTAGTCTAGCATAGATCTCATTTTTTTATCTCATCATGTTATTGTTAAAGCACATGATAGAACTAGAAGCTAGTATTTGTATTTTCTCAAGCTAAAATTTAAGGAAACTAGGAGTTTTTCATCTCCACATTTTTCCTACATAAGGATATAAATATCAAAAGTGATGACTAAGTAAATCCAATTAAGTTTTGTATACATCGAGTCAACAGAGGATAGGAATATAAACATAATGGATCATATTCTAATAAGGTTGTATATATGAAAAGAATCAAATTGGAACTTTCAATGCATTTGATATGTAGGAATGGAGTTGGAATAAAATCACTAATCCAAGTTCTACATATTCTTGTGTTTAAATGTGCCTTTGAAAGGTGTAATCATTGTTTCCTAAGTAGGATTTAAATTCCTAAACTTGAAAGGGGGAATCGATTTCATTTCTGATCATATCATTTTAAACCATTCCTATATACCAAGGTAACATAAGAATAATGTAAAGTTCAACTATGTGAAAACTAGATTAAAGTGAAAATTGACTAATTGCATATTCACTTGGAAAATAACTATTCAATTCTCTTCTTATTCAATATACAATTGCTACTAAAATATTCAATTAAATTTTAGACTTCAAATAACCATTCTAATTAATTGTTATTGTCCAAAATATTGAAGAGTAATATATACAAACTTATGAATTGCTATTCAATAGTATATTTATCATCTTTACCATAAATGTCACGTGTTTGGAAACACTGCTTGGTTATACCATTCTAAATCCCATCACTGTATAGTAAGGGTATAATTAAGATTCTAATTTTATTTAATTGTAATCCTTTATATTGATTTATGTCAAATGAACAATATAGTAAATATATAATAATGATTGTACTTTTATTATATTTCTAATGAATTATAATTTAATTCTCTCTTTATTCAATTTGGTCAAGTACTATTAGTTTCGCATCACTATCTCTAATGTAAACCTCGCAGCAGCTGACAACGCAAGCATTCATATTGGGCGCTCCTCTTATGCATGTCCCGTTTATCCACTGCCGACATTCGATTCACGTTGGGCGCTCTAGGAGCTCTCTTTGGGCACTCGCCGAGCGCTCCGGGAGCTCATGTTCTACTCCGAAAACATTCTATTCCAGAAGCAGCATTGCAGCAAATCTCGCAAGAGGACATTTGACCACTTAGCCAAAACACACACACACGGTAAATGGCCACCGATGAAGAAAAAAAGCCAAAGCTGTTACATATAGTAAAAGGCCACCGACCATATCTTACAACAGGTTAGTTTGAACCCGATGAAGCATGACGAAGTGATCAGCGATAGTCCTAGAGCCTTGCCAGTTGCACCCCAAACCTAATTGGTTACTCCCAATTACCAATTATATAAATCAATAGTTCAAACCGCACTCAAAGACAGGGTATTTCCCATTTTTATAGGAAATATACAGTAAAGAATGGCATCTTCAACTGAGAGTGATATCCAAGATGCCCTCCTCTCTTTAAAACCAATCCTGTGGGCAAAAAGGAAAACTCATGACTATGACACGCTAATAATTATTAAGTCAGCCATATTATTATCAAACCAGACAACAATTGAAGCACCAGATCTGGCAAATACAGTAGCATAGTGGTACAGTAGCATGACCGAAGTACTAGGACACAAAAACACAATAGCTGAACTGAAAAGCAATGCCGGCCAACACATGTCCAACTGGACCAAAACAAAAAAAGAAACAAACGACTATGACACACAACACACAACTAGACACGGATACACTTAGAAAAAATGAAATAAGTAACTAGGACACCATTACACAGTAGGACACCGATATCCTTAGACCTCGGCCATAATAGCAACAGCTCATCCACCCTTCTTGTGCGACTTCCTCCTAGAGTATACCTGTTTGAAGGGCACTATTGTATTTTGTGAACACGAGATAACTTCGCGTGTCACACACCGCGAATCAGAAAACGGCAAGTATGGATAAATATGGGATGCAATCAACAAACTGAGTTCGTGCTCCTCGCTACTTGACGAGATATTATTACAATAGGCAAAAGCCCTAAACCCTCCTCATCTTCAAGTTCAAGGATGATGTAAGTCGACACCCCCTACAGTTGAGTTTGAGTAGGGTCTAGCCGACTCCAGCACTCTACCTTAGGTGTTTTCCTTTTTATTAATTTATTTTTTTCACTAACAAGCCTTTGAATGGTTTTTATAAATAATTAAATAAAATAAAGTTAATTTAGTAAATACTTTCAATTAAAGAAAGTAAATAAATTATTAAGAAAAAAAAATAAAGAAAGAAAGAAAGCTACCCCTGACCATCATGCTAGTGTCTAGAGGGGTTATGCTACCTCATAAATAATAATAACTCATCATAATAGAACTGCAATGAGTGATTGCTCAAGTGATAGGGTGCTAACCGTCACTTAGAGGATCACACATCCATCCCCGAGAAATGGCTTTTTTCTATTGCTGCCTCTTTTTTATTTTTAATTCTTTGTAATTTGTTTATATCACTCAATTGAATATAGTTAATAATATTCTTTTATTAAATTAATAGTTGTTAATTAAAAGCTGATACGTATAGTGATAAGGTAAAGGTACTAGCAAATAGGTATGTAGCAAAACGGGAAAAAAAATTGGCTGTCACGATTTTTTTATTTTTAGATTTTATTTCGAAGAAAATAAGCTAACTCGAAAAAATCAATATTTTTGGTATTAAGCTATGTTGTTTTTAGGGAAAATTTCTTTATTTAGTCCCTTAAATAGTCAAATTTACCATTTTTGATAATTTTTATATTACTTATAACTTTTTATAAATACCTCTATTTTGAGTTTTGTTTATGGTGTTGTATTTGTCTTTTAATTTACTTTGTATCCTTAAGTTTTATGCATTTATATTTTTTGTAGTTTTTAGACATTTTTATTTTTGAAAATTTTTTATATTCCATTTTTGGCAGCTTTATGCCCGTTATAATTTGTATACCCTAGAGCATTTAACAGATTTTGATGAAGTATTATCAAAATTTTGGAGCTGTCTTTGCTCTATTTTCTTCTCAAGTTCTTGAATTTCATATAATTGTCGAATTTTGGATGCTAAATGTGAGGACCAAAACTTAAACAATAATGTTAAAATTGAAATAATATATATATATATGTTATATGCTAAAAATAAAATAAAATAAAATAAATATATATATATAATAATAATAATATAAATTATATGGACATATATATATATATGTTAAAAAAATGTACATAACATATTATATTATATTATATTATAACTAAAAAGAAAATAAATAAAAGAGGAAGGAAAAAAAACAAAAAACAAATGCAGAACAATACCCTCAATGTCAGAAAAGTAAGTAATATTATATATATATATATAGAAATTAGAATAGAGAGAGAGAAAAATCAAATCATCAAAAAATAGGAAAAAAAAAGAAACCAAAACCCTCTCCATTTCATCCGAATTTTCTGGGCAATTTGAAGTTGGAATTTCCAACATGCAATCATCAGAATAGGAAGAAGAACAAGATTGAAGTAGGATACAACAAGAATTTGAAGAAATTGAAGAACAAAAAATCAAATTAAGTAGGGAGAATTTTGTTTGTTCGTTCGAAGGGGGTAGGGTAAATCTGCTGTTAGGCCAAGCTAGGGTTAAGGTTTTGGGTAGGATAGGATTCCGGCCGACATAGTGGTTGCCGGAGTTGGTGGCCGGAGGCCGGTGAACGGAGCAGCCCCCGGTAACGCCCGAAACTTCCTATTTTTGTTAAAAATATCAAATGTTGATGAAAAATTATGATTTTTGGTATTCTGGCCTAATTTTGTATGAATATTAATGTGGTAATTTTATTTTTCTGAAATTTGATTCGAAAATATGTGATCCTTAAGAAATTCTCTGTTCTGGTCGTAAATTAAATTGGAAACTAAATAGGTCAAATGATGTAGTTTGGATTTAATTTTTATATCCTTATATGATTTATTAGATCACCAAATCAATAATTGTTCAGATTGGAGTCGTTTTCTATTTTTAGTGAATTTGTCAAGCTAATTACCCTGTTCTGGCCGAATTAAATCCTTAGCAAAATTAGATAATTTGATTTGATTAGTTGAATTCAATGTTCAGTTGAGGTTCATTGAAGCATAATATGATTTTGAGAAGCTTGGGTTAGTTACTAAACAAAAACGGGAGTGTTCGGTGCAAGATTATGATAATTTAGAACCATACGATTCAATATAGAATCATGTCGAAATTTAATTACATTAATATATAATAGAGCGTAATATACCCATATGTATATGAATTAGAAATTTTTGGAAAATGGTGGATTATACGAGGTTAGGATGGAATTTAAGGGTTTCGAATACTGAATTAGCAATTTAGGGTTCAATAGAGCGAATGAGGTAACATTGATTGGTATACTGATGATTCAGGTATTTCTATTGAGTAAGGAGGACAAAGGAACTTAGCTGGTGCGACTGTTTGGATTGGCATATATTGTTTCAGGTGAGTACTCCCTTAACTTTTCTCTTGGGTACAAGTGGTTGATAATGTAGACTACTTGTTGTTGGCTGAAATTACCCTGTACGATCACTTACTGTGATCAATGCAGGAGGATTATTGAATTATATTGGTTTATTGATGGCTGATTGTATGTCATGATATGATTGGATTATGAGAAAAAAAGGGAACATTCTAGAAAATCCTAGAATGAGAGTTGGGTGCGGGATTTGATTATACTATTCCTGATTGTATGTGATGTAATGCTGGGTTATTTTTAGCTTATTAAATGGGGTTTATATGACTGGTTGAGTTCATACTATTGTTGTCTTGGTAACGATGAAATATCTAAATGGATAATAAAATGGGAGTTAGGCTATAAGTACCTACTAACCTAAAACACTTAATGTAAGAAAAGTCCTGTTCCCTGCCTAGTAAGTTTGTGGTACGACCTTTGAGTCGACCCGGATGGGTTTGAGGCATGGTCGACGGACCGGCCCGGTTTAGTGACCTATGGGGATCTGGTCACCCCTTTTGTTTGAGGCAGGTGAAAGGTGAGCTGAATATTTCTAACTAAAAAGAGTATATAAGGATGTCTTAATTGGTTGAGAAAACATTAAGTTTTGAAAAGTACATGAGGGTAGTTTATCTACCAGTTGACAGGCTTTGCCTGGATTAATTGAAAAAATTTTGTGACCTGTGAGTAAACAGGAGTGATTGAAATGGTCTCCAATGAAAAGGTTGTGAGTATAACTTGAGTTGAAAACTTGCTTGCTTGAGTAATCACTTCGAGGTATTTGATAATATTGTTGATTACTATTATGTGATTTTGTTGTTTGTTTTTATTGAGTTGCTTGATTTTATACTCACTTTGCTTCTTAAGAAGCTGAGGGGTTAGTGTTTTTGCTAACCTCAGGTACAGGTACTGAAGAATAAGTTGTTGGAGACTCGGGTTTTTAGAGAGCGTCAATAGAGACAAAGAAGCCCCTAGTTTCATTTTGGAACCTCTGTTATTTGTAATAAGATCTATAGGTGTTAATCTTCAGATTGTAATATAAATATTTGTGTGTATAAGGTTGGATTTGTAATCTTTTGAGCCACTTAAGGCTACAGGATCAATCTAGGCTATGCCTACTTACCGGGAATGTAGATCCCGATGATATATATATGTGATGTATGATGTGACAGGAGATTTTAAGTACATGTGTTTAGATATGATGTGGATATGAAATGATAGCGCTGTTAGCGCCATTTTACAGGACGTTTATAAAATTTCATACAGGTTGGAGTTACAGGTTCAATATTAGCAGAATTTGCCTTATCTCTAATTCAGAGACGGCATAGCAACCTATCTACAGGTACCAAGGATAGTTACAGGAATTTTGGAACAGGTTCAAGAATCAGACCTAGTAGGTGGGTCGCTACACTAAATACCTAAGAATTCATAGAATCAATTGGTATTTGAATATTACATTTTAGGTATTCGCATAATCAACGGTTTGTGATAAAAACCTAATTTAATTTCATGTTTTACGCTGCGCTATATAGCAACGGTAAAATATAAATACATAAAGTGTTAAAAATAAAAACACATGTACAAAGTGATATATGATGAAAATATATGTATATAAAATGAAATTTATCCCTCCAATATTTGAATTACTATTTAGGGGATGGACCCATTAAAATGAAAAACCAAACCAAAGTAAACTAGATTTTCAATTTTCTTTTCTTGTTTTTCAATTTGATTTTGGTTTGGAAAATTTTGAATCCAAAATATTAGGTTTGGTTTTGATTTATGTTATCCTTAAATTAAAAAAAAATGAACAAAAAATTAATATAATATATATTATTTTTCAAAATTATAAACATAAAACAAGAAATGCAAATAGAAGTGTCTTAAAAATACTTATAAACATATATTTATATATATATCTAAAATAAAACTAACTATAACATTATCCAATAAATCTTAGTATATAAAGGTATTATATTAAAATAGGTTAATACATCCGCTTATGCTAATCCATGTTACTTTATTTATTTTGAAAATTAATAGTTTAAATCCCTTTAAAAAAAAAAAAGTTGTTTTCAAGCCCCATTTTGTTATAAGGTGGCATGCTTGCTTGCAATTAACTAGTCACTAGTAGAATTGAGTGAAGATTGACATCTAAACATATTACATTTTCTATTTTGTCATTTACTATTGTCCAAGTTATTTCTTATACTAGTTTAGACTTTATACCTCTATAAATATGCTATTGCAATATATTGGTGAGTGTAAGAGAAAGTATAGTATAATCTTAGATGATTATATTATGATAATTAATTTGTGTGATTGTAAGTGACAACTTTACATGTGAGCTTTTCAACCAGTTGGCCTTATTGTAGCCTTTCAAATGATTTTTAACTCATGTATTAGGAAATTTAATTCTAAAATCCATGTGTCTAATTTTTGCAACACTTAAATTATTGTTCTCCCTTAAAATGTGATTGGTTGATCTATAACTAAACCTTAAATTCGATTCGAATGAACCAAAATAAGAGTGATTTCAATATAATATTTAACAATGAATCTACATAGACATGGGCAAAAAATAGATCTACATTGTACTTTAACTATGATCCTTCATACCAGTTCCTAACCACAAACCTAGTTATAGGGATGGATCTAGACATGTGAGTGGTAACATGTCCACATGCTAACCTTATTCCTCATTTTCAACCCCAGACTTAGCAAGTCAAAGGAAAAAATAAAGAAAATAAAAAGTATTAGGTGAGGGGATCCAATAGACTTGCCTAAACTTGTGAGGACTCAGTGAATCCAAACATTCACCTCAAACTCATACAATGTACAAAGTAGTGATGTCTTGATTTCCAAGACTGAATACTTTCTATGTCCACCCAAGTCAAATCAAGCCAAACCTTGTGTCCCTCTCTAAGTTTACATGTTTATAAGTTGGTAAAACTTCTCATGAAACAGGTCATTCGATGGTTACAGGCAACTTAGTCAAATAGAGATTAAATTAATTTTTCTCTAGTTCAGATTTATTCATTTATGAAATAAAACAAGTATTCATAATATTTATAATTCGATAAAAGTTTCTTTTTTTACTTTTAACTTGAATAGCCACGTAAAACCATTTCATGAGATGGAAAAGTCATGACCAACAAATATACATCTTAACCGTGAAATATCATTCTTAGAGCTAATTGAGGAATAATTAAAATAAAAAGCTCTCAGGGCATATGCAAATCATACAATTGAAATATATTCACTTGTAAAATCAATATTAGAATCACTTATAAAAATATATTCACTTATCATCATAATTGTATGCTCTCAGCATAATTTAATACTGAATAAAAAAAGTAAATGTAATCTTCTTTTATGTATTGATTATGAAAACTTGATGTTATTGTTAATTTATAAAAAATGAAATTAAAACATAAAACTCGTATAAGTTTTATTGTTAACAAAAATAAATTATAAGTATTTAAATAAGAAATTACAAATAAAATAAAAATGTCAACATAATATAAACAATATAGTATTTATAATTTTTTATACTGACTTTGCAAGATTATTTCATTAGTAACATAATATATATATATATATATATATATATATATATATATATTAATATAAGTATTCAATAATGTTCACTCATTTTCATAATATCAATAGCAAAAAAAAAATATTTTAAGTAATATAAATTACTATTATTTACTAATATTTTATATAATATGATTGAAACACTTATAGTACTAAATGTAATTATTATTTATCATAAAGCTACTAATAAATAAATAATATCTCTTGAGAATTTATTTAGTTAACTATCATTTTTTTTATTAATGAAATTCAATTTGACTAATTATAGTGAAAAATAAAAAAGAAAAAGAAAATGAAAACATATAGCACATTGTACCTATGGGACCACCAATAATACTAAAGAATCAACTATGTGTAGATCAGTCAACTTGCAAAATGTGCTTCATTCATCTCCAAATTAACATTGAAAACAATCTTAAAAGGATCGAAAAACTTATCATCCACACAATCAAGTGGCTTTATAACAGTTGATTTAATTTTACTTTCCCCTCTTCCAATAAAGCTTTCCACTTCTAGCAACTAGGTTACAAAGTAAAAGTAAGCTATCATCAATAATTGTTGTTATACAAGAGGATGTTGAACATTTATAGTTAGAAATAAAAAACTTTATATTTTCATGAAAAATAATTCAAGATCTTATGTATAAAATTAAAGCACAAGATTATAACTAAATTTGTATGTGGAAACGTACTTAAATCCATAGCAAAAGCAAAATTTGAAAAGTTTTGTCTTCCAGCCTTTAGCAGTCTCTCTATTTTATTTTCTCATCAATTGGATGTTAGAAAGACCAAAGGGAAAGGAAATAAACCCTAACGATGCATACTTTGCTTAAACTAAGGATCCAACCCTATTTATAGTTTTTATTATTTTATTCATTATGACCCATCACAATATATGAAATAAAGTATATTGATTTTTACATATTATGGCCCATACAAAAAAAAAATCATGAGATAAGTCTATTGGTCTTATCCATTAATTAACCAAATGATCACTTTTATTTAATAGGTTAACTCTTTAGCCTAATTAGATAATCAATAATATATAATTAATTGATATTGTGGACCACAAAAAAATACAACGATCTCCCACTTAAGCCACACACATCACCTAATAATTGTATATTGTTAAATCCTTTTGAGCTAAACTTTTACTGTCTACACTAAGTCTCATCTCCGAACAATTTGATCCATCAATCATACAATATAGGATCAAAGCGGCCTTTGTCACTATTTGTCATGGCAAGACCCATCAATGGTCACTACAATTGACAACATAGTTCAAGTGTGGATTTATAGCATGGAAATTGCATGTAATGTGATCCTTAACATGTATATTTCCAATAGGTTCTACTTAATAACTCATAATATACTTACTTTATACACGACTATAATAAGAATATATATTTTATTTTAGAGAATTCAAAACAACTATAGATGGGTTAAATATAATAAAATATAATATACAACTGAACATCATATTGTTACATTATTAGGAAGAACAACATTTATATGAGCAACAAACTCATGAAGTACTTTAGTTGGTAAACCCTTAGTAAGTAGATCTGTAATCATGAGATTTATAATAACATATACAATTGACACTTAAGAATTTTGAACTCTCTCTTTAATAATAAGAAATTTGATGATTTGTTTTGATCTTGATAAACTTTTGATGTTCTTAGAATATAGTTCGATAGCCTTATTATCACAATTAATCTTCAATGGTCTTTCAATACTATCAACAATTTGTAGCCCCATGATAAAATTTTGTAACCATATTCCTTGATTTGATGCCTCATAACAAGTAATAAATTCTGTCTCCATAGTAGAAGAAGCTATAAGTATCTATTTGATACTTTTCCATGATACAACTCTACCAGCCATTATGAAAATGTAACGAGAAGTAAACTTTCTACTATCAGGGCATCTAACAAAGTTGGAATCAAGATATCCAATGATCTCCAATATGTGAGCATAATTTTTTTTTTTTTGTTCTTTGCAGGAATCGTATGACACATTTTTGCTACTTTCAAATGATCCGTGTTAGGATTACTCATATATCTGCCAAGCATTCCGATAATGTACATAATATCTGGACATGTACATATTTGTGCATACATAAGAATCTCTATTGCCGATGCCTAAGGGGTATGCTCCATTGTCTTTTTCTCAATATCATTTTTAGGACATTGATTCAAAATGAACTTATCATCCTTTGTCACTAGAGTATCTCCCGGTATACAATCTTTCATGTTGAATCTACTAAGTACTTTATCTATATATACCCTTTATGATAAACCTAATATACCTCGTGGACGATCACAATAAACCTATATGCCCAACACAAAGGATGTATTTCCAAAATTATTTGAAAGAAATCTCTTGGTCTCATGTAGTATGCCTATATTGTTGCTTGGAAGAAAAATATCATCAACATATAACACTAGAAAAACAAATTTACTTCCATTGATCTTGTAGTATAGATCAACAATATTTTTCTTAAAACCAAAAGTGGTATCACTTAAATCAAACTTTCAATAGCATTAATGGGATGCTTGCTTTAATCCATAGATGATTCTCTTCAATTTGCATACCATATGTTTTGATTCTCCTAATTCAAAACTTTATAGTTGCACCATATATATCATTTCTTCAATATTGTCATTGAAAAACACAGTCTTTTACATCTATTTCATAGAACTCTAGATCATAAGAAGTAACAAGTGCTATAATAATTCTAAAAGAGTTTTTTTTTTTTTTTATGAAACTGGAGAGAAAGTCTTATTATAGTCAATGCCTTCTTTTTTGGTGAAACCCTTAGTGACAAGACGTGTTTTATATCTTTTGATATTGCCTTTTGAATTCCGCTTGATTTTAAAAATCCATTTGCAACCAATTGGTTTCACACCTTCAGGCAATTCAACAAGATCCCAAACGTCATTATCTTTCATTGATTTCATCTCTTCCTTCATAGTGTCAATCCACTTTTGAGAGTTTGCACCTTGTTTGGCTTAACTAATAGATGATGGATCATCTTCCAGTCTTATCAAACTCATACTCTTAAAGATGTATGATATAATCATTTTGAATTACAAATCTTTTTTTCCTAGTAGATTTATGCAATGGCACCTTCTCTTAAGGTTGTTATGATTCTTTAATATGGGTAGAAGCTTATTCCTCTATAATAGTAAGATGAATCCTAGGAACATTTTGAACATCCATATTTGCATCTTGAAAAGTAATGAATGTAATTGCCAATACATTTTTAGTTACAACTGCAGGAATGTTAACATATTTTTCCTTAAAAACAATATTCCTGACTATTGTGCTCCCATTATACTTAATATCCTCAAGAAATTTAGCATTCCTAGACTCAAAAAAGGATCTACTTAAGTGATCATAGAATTATATCCTTTTGATTGCTCTAAGTATCCGACGAAGTTACTGCTAATTGTTCTTGAGTCTAATTTTCTCTCATTAGACCGAATGATCTAATCTCAACTAAACAACCCCAAATGTGGAGACTAAACTTCTTACCAATCTATAACACATGGAGTTTTAGCTACAACTTTACTTGGAACTCGATTGAAGATGTATATTGGGGTCTTTAATGTCTCCCCCCAAAGTGATTATGGTAAAGAAGAATGACTAATCATACTTCTAACCAAATCTTTTAAGGTTTGATTATGTCTTTCAACAACATCATTTTAACTTGGTTGTCCTAGCATGGTGTATTGAGGAATAATCCTGCATTCTTTTAAGTATCTTACAAAAGGTTCAGGAATCTATTCACCGAATCCTTCAAATCTACCATAGTATTCACCTCTATGGTTAGATCTAGCAACTTTAATTTTCTTATTAAGTTGATTTTCAACTTTTGTGACTTAGGTACCCATAATGAGAATAGTCATCTATGAAAATAATAAAATACCATTGACATTCCATGAAGCCATAGGAAATAGACCACATATATCAATGTGTATTAATTCCAAGATGTTAGAACTCCTTTTGGCACCCATTTTCTTGATATTTGTCTGTTTTCCTTCAATACTTTCAATACATATTTCAAAATAAAGAAAGTCAAGGAAATTAAGTTTTCCTCCTAACGCAAGCATTTGAGTCATTTGTTTGGATGAATTCTCATTTATTAATTTTCTTTTTATACCAAAATTACTTGTATGCAAAGCTTCTTCTATATATAAGGCATGCAAATTCAATCTGTATAGATATTATCAATCAAAGTACCAATAGCAATAATATTTGAATATTGAAAAAGACTAAACATTCTATTTCCAAATGAACAATGATAACCAGACTTGTCTAAACGAGAAACAAAAGTTAAATTTCGTCTAAACATAATAAGTCTCTTTAAAATCTACATAACAACTGACTCTAATTGTAATCTAAATATACTGATGGCCTCAACAAGAACTTTGTTGCCATTGCCTACATAGATGAATCTTTTAGTATCACTTGATCCTCGGCTCCTTAGAGAACCTTGCATAGTAACACTCATGCAAATAGTTGCACCTATATCTATCCACCAAGTATGGTTGGTATTCAAGCTAAATTAAATTTTAAATAAATGAAATTGAGAAGTTCTCCTTTCTTTGCAAGCCATTTTGCATACTTAAGACAGTCCATTTTTACATTGCTGGCTTTCTTGTAAAAGAAACAAGTGATGCCCTTATCTAATTTCTGCTACACATGTGAAGTCCCATCATCCACAACTCCTTTACCTTTATAATCCATTTTCCTTTTCTTAGGAGTCTTTTCCTGAACATGAGTCACTATATGAGCACTTTCAATCCTCTCTTGTTTTAATCTTTTTTCCTCTTGCACACATTGTACAATAAGCTCATTTAATGTCCATTTCTCCTTTTGAGTGTTGTAACTTTTCTTGATAGAACTAAACTGAGTAGGAAGAGAGATCAAAACTGGGTGCATAAGAAGGTCATTAGACAATTCCAACTTTAAGGCCCTCACTCTTATAACAAGATTAGACATCCCCATGATGTACTTCATCATGTTTCCTTTACTATTATATTGTATAGAAATAAGTTTTGCAAGAATGGTGCTTATTTCAACCTTTTGAAAATCTACAAATTAGTCTACTAGTTGGTTTAAGAACTTTTTAGCCTTTTTCTCCTCAAGCATAACTCCCTTGATGGTATCTGGAATGGAACACATTATGGTCATCAGACTAGTGCAGTTATAATGCTCTCATTTTTCATAAATCACCTCTTCCTCATTAGTACTTCCATTGGTATGGGCGCGAGAAGTTCATTAGTCCTAATTATATAGTCAAGATCCATGCATCCTAATAAAATGGTGATATGTTCCTTCAATTTCTTGAAGTTAATGCCATTAAGCACCAGAATATTATTCAAATTAGCATAAATATAGGTAGCATTTACAATTAATGATAATTTTACACTTTCATGCATGAATAAATATAATACATAAATTATAATTATCATGTATAGTAAATCGTATCAACATAAACAAATAATAAAAATAATACTTAAATTGGGCCTTTATGAGACATCTAGCACATCATCAACATTTAGTCTTTTGATAGAAATATCAATTGTAAACGATGCCCTCTAATACAATAATAAATATTGATAATAATAATTCTACCAATAATATGCTTTCCTTTGGATCGATGAATCACATACATAAAACCGTAATTATCACATATTTATTATTATATATCTATCATCTAACCAAACAATAACCTTCCTTTGGATTGGTTATTATTCATATAGATATAGACATTTCATGCAAATCTTTAATCTAGTATCTAAATATTCCAAAATAAATCTAAATAATAGAAGTTACCTTAACAACATATTATCTTAATTTATCTTGAAATATTATATAAGATTTATTGAAAAAATAACTAAATAAATATGAGTTCGTTTTTATCTCATAAGAAATTGTGGATTGAATCTCACTTTTCATAGACTTACGTTTGAAACATTGATCCACAAACTTAATTGTTGAAGACCTATTCACAATTAGATATTTCCACATCCGTAAGTGTGAAATCATATATTTACAAAACCCTATTCATGAAAGCATGTAATTGAACAAGAACCGTTCTTATTGGCTTCACACATACACAATTGAGTAGAGTAAAGATATTGGCACACTACAGGTCGTCATCATCCCTAAAATTACATGAACAATAGATTGAAATTGACACGTTTCCTATCCATGATTATCGTATCTTTAAAGCACCTCAATACTCAATTATTGTTTCTCAATATCGACGAAGAGGAATATATAAAATTGATTTCTAAAGCAAACCAAAACTGTCTTGGAGAACAACTTATAATAAAATATAAATATGTATTCCTCTAAAACATAGAAAACACGATATAAAATCGAGTACCAAAAGTCTTTATTTACTCTATCCTTGACTGAAAACGGAAAACATATATTTCGTTTGCCGTCGGTACAGTTTCACCGAGAATTGAAAATTAAAACATCTCAAGGCAATTTGCGAAAGATAGTCGATTTATTAACATGGTCTTGAAATTGAAAGCATAAACCATATTTACAGTATATGAAACCGTATTCGAAACTCTATAATTGCTCCTTGAAACCCTCAAAGATACTGATAATTTTATCATTAAATTAAGTTTTTAATTTTACAAATGAAAGCTTTGATACTACTTATTGAAAATAAAAAAATTTATATTTTCATAAAAAATAATTCAAAATTCCATATGTAAAATTAAGATGCAAAATTTTAATTAATTCATATGTATAATCGTATTTGAATTCATAGTAGAAATAAATCTTAAAGGGTTTTGCTTTTTGACCTTTAATAATGTCTCTTTTTTATTTTCTCATTGATGGTATGTGAAAAAGATAAAAGAAAAAAAAATCTTAATGATGTACACACTACTTATAGTGGAAACTCAACCTCATTTATAGTTTTTAGTATTTTATTTTATTATAGCTCATCACAATAAATGAAATAAAATATATGAATTTTTACACATTATGACCTATACCAAAAAAATCCATAAGATGAGTTTAATAAGCATGTCCATTAATTAACCAAATAATCATTTTTATTTAATGACTTAATTAGACAATTGATAATATACAATCAATTGATATTGTAGACCACAAAAAATACAACATTTACTTCTTCTCTATTTGAATTTGTCATAAATGCTTATTAAGTTTCAGTGAAATTCCTCAAGATATCACCATTCCTACTTTCATCCCTAGGCATTTAGTTATCGCACTGGAGGACTAGATAGAAGCAAAGAACTTTCTTTCAAAGATCAGATCTCTCGACAACAGCAATAAGAAATGGAAATATTCAACCCCATTTGTTTCTGCCACCGTGACTCCACAATTTCCTCAGCAAGCCCGACAGTTATGTAAAAGCTAGATGGTATTACATCTTCTAGTAGCTGGTAAACATGTACCTGCGACCACTTGTTCAAACATGAGTACTTACTTCCTCATCAATAGTTCCATCTTCCTAAAATTGTCTGGAAGAAGGGTCTCAAAGCATGAGGTCCACCGGTACTTGGATTGTTGCTATGTAGGACTAACTGTATGTAAAAACAAGGATATGATCAATTAAATCTTTGACATATAGGATATCTAGATCCACATGCGGTCTCACTTTTCTGTGTTTGGAACTTGTATATTAAATAAATTATGGAAGATGCTACTAAAACCAGGTGCATACGATTGCACCTACCTTCTTTTCTTTTTCTTTGACCCTCCAGAGGAGATGGCTGGTAATCTTTGAGGGAACAGATGATTATGCAGCTTCTGAAAAGAAATCCACTCGGGTGTTATCAACCAAGTAAGCAAGCAGCCTCACGCTATGCCCTGGCTGCTTCTTCAGCAAACCAATAGTATCTTAAGATGTTGGCATGGAATCCCTGATTTCAGCCACCCAAGTGCCCGAAGGCTATAGTAAAATACCTCAATTGCTGTTGTGCTTTCCAGGCAGCTTCCTCATCTTTTTTGGGAGCACTGTTTTCTTGAATGGGAGTGTGCTCCTCAGCGTTTCACTAGTGTTTCTCTTCCTAGCCATAGACTCTCTCTCTTTTTAGTCCAAGGCTGTGTTTCAAAGTTGGTGGTGATAAGCCGAGGAAGCAGAGATTTAGCTGCTGCCCCTTTCTCCTCATGTCTCCGAGGACATGTCCTTGCAGCAGGGAAGGATAGTTTGGAACATGCCTCCTTCCTGCAACAGAATTGGCACATAGCAGTTTAAGGAGTACTTAGGGGAAGTAATATTTGGACCTTGAGAGATTGCCATCGTTTAAGTCAGTGACCTAAAAAAATTTATCATTTCAACTTAGCCCTCTACAAGAATCAAATTTCTGTTTACACCTCAATTTTTCACGTCATCTTTGCCTTTAAAGGAAAATACATTAACAAAGCATACTCCAAACTCCCTAAGCATTTTTCACGTCATCAATATATTGTTGCTAAACTAGTCAGCCATGGCAAGACATGAATGCCTAGGGCCAAATAAGGTGGGTTTCCTCACCTAAGTATTCGGATGAGGCAACAACTTGCAAAAGCAAAAACCTATTCTTAGTCGATCAAGCCAGGGTGAGCTAGTCCTTGCATTCTTCACCTGGGTGAGGTTGCTTTGTTTTGCATTTTATGCTTACAGCTATGAGCCCAAAAGAAAGAAAGAAAAAAAAAAATCAAAAGCTTGGTTATATCAAATACATCAATATCTTTCCAGAGTTAAACTCAAATGAAAAATATTATGCAAAAAGCGAAAATCACCTATGATCCACGGTAAAACATCCTAAATTTTGTTTTCATAGAGAAGGGAGGGGGACAAGAAGTAGACAATGATGCTTTCAACCATGAAGTGAGCTGTTCCCCCTTGATACACAAGTTTACCACCTTTCCGGCCAATGGTCACAATTATAACGGCCGTAGTCGCCAAATTTACAGATTTTTTTATCCTTGGATCACAGAGAACTATGTCTCGACCATAAAAATCAGAAAGCACAACTCTCAGCATGCACATCTCCAATAAGATTATTCAGTTAGAAGTTAGAACCCATCAAAACCACAAGCCCATGCCAAGATTTCCACAGTAGTAAAAAAAGGTGATCTCTCACAGCTTCCAAACTCTTCTAGTGAGATTGAATCAGCTCAATTCTTCAGCAGTTTGAAGAAGGGGAGAGGTACGGCTATCAGTCTCTCCTGAAAAGTGTATTGGCTTCAGAGATGGATCTTCATAAGCCGTTGCCAATTTATTGTAAAACTCATGAATTGCAGGATCCTTCTGGTCCTCTTTATCCTTCTTTATCAAACACTGCAAAAGTTTATTTAAGGCTTTTCCTTAGAGTGAAAGAGAACAAAGCAACATTATTTGCAAAATAGGTAAGGACGAAGAAAATTAAACTCAACTGTTTTGCATAGGAAAACACTATAATAGATTTATCAGGAAAGCCATTTTGAGCTATAATCATGGGCTATAACTTTTCCTCCCATACAAGAAATCTGATGCTTCTGACATATGATTTTTTAAGCTCATTATATTACTTTGGTATTTAAATTGAAGCGAGTACAAGATTGCTAAAAAAGGTAAAGGCTGTAAAGAATAATTGAATTAACAAGGTGAAGATTGATTAAACAAAACTGCATATAACTGTATAATATTATTGTGCCATTGTACCTCAGCAGGAATAGCTCTGAATATAGGCAGGAACCTTTCCCGGCAATACATATGAAAAAGAAGTGTAAGAACAGGAAGAGGAATTATTAAGATCGATGCCAGGTAAAGCTTCTTCAATCCAAATATACCAATTGCAATAATATGCATCAGTATCAAAGAAAAAATTGTTGTACTGTGCACTATAGGCCACAACTTCCCATCAGTTTCATACTTCAAAGTATAGACATTCAGCAACTGCAATTAGCGGAAGAAATAGATTAGACTCATTTGTTCAAAATTTGTGCATGATATATTACCAAAAACAGGCAGTAAAGCCAGAACGAAAGGGAACCATAAAATTTTAAGCTTAGAAGACAAGCAAGTGCTTCCTGTGTAAAGCCACATAGTGGTACACAAATCAACGACAAAAAGGAACACTTAACCTTCTCGATTACATGCTCCGATGTTGTATTTACCCATGTTCATATGTATGCTACAACCTCATGGTCCTTGAAACATTAAATCTTGTTCAATAACACCATCTATTTGGGCAAAAATATTAATCTCCAGTATGTGATATATTAGAAACATACACATCCACTTGGAAGTTACTAGAAAGATGATGTACCCTCAAAATAAATTTGACGTGTGATGATCCGTCAGGCTGCAAGATGATTGACGTAAAAAAAAGGGACCTCACAATATGTGATACAATGCAAAGACAAATTCTAAATGGCACACAAATTATTATCAAAGTGCACTATATACTGCAGAGGACTCAAGCTTTCATGATTAGTTTATTTGTCAGTAATAAAGTAATAACAAGCTAATAGAAATGCCTCCTCACCTGGTTGCGGAAGACTATGTATCCCATGCAGTAGTAAACCAGGATGAATGGCAAAATCAGTGGAGCAAGGAAGAAGTATGTTATACCCAGAAGTCCAAAGAATAAAATCCTCGGAATTTCACTGTGGTAGGGAATTGATGGAGCCTTAAATTCATCAGCATCTTTTCTACCAAACAGCCTGCTGATAACATTGCGAATGAGTGGAAACAATTGAAAAAGCTCTGATGATAAAGTGGTCCACCCAGATGTCACAACATATGAAATGAAGAACGATGCCTGGAAACAGAAACTTGTGTCACAATATTGTAAGTACCACTTCATTAAAATACTTGAGAGATCAATTTTTCTGCCATCCAAGTTTGCTCCTATTCAATACAATCATATAATAGTTCCCCACTATTCAACTTCTGCAAATAGCATGGAAACATGTGGTATGAATGCATACTTTCAGTAAAAATACCCTTTTGTTTTTGCAAATATATTTCTTATTGATAAGGTGAATAAATCAAAATCCACTTAATCAATAAAAGAATGAAAAGGATTATATGTGTGGACCCCCATCCCTTCCCCCCACCCCCCCAAAAAAAAAAGAACAAAGAACCTAAGAGAGAACAGATTTTAAATAAAATGGCATAATTGATCCGGAACTGTCTTCCCTTGCAAGGTAATCAGTAATCCAAGAGTTAAAAAAACTTCAAGGATATCCATCTCAAACAATTTGGACTACCGAGCCAATTTCATAACAGAGTTGATTGGCATTAAATAATCATCCCAGTCCTACTTTATGATGACATCTAAGATTACTCTCACATATCTATATATCATATCACTTATGGAGGAACTGAGTTCGAACACAGTATCCTTTTCAAATAAATTAAGCAAAGGTGTCCCATGACATTATTGGATCTAATAACTAGGAGTGACAGCATTCACCAAGGCCTTGCATAAACTGTCCCACAAAATAACATCAAGCTCATGCTCAGGGAACAGCATGGGAAGAACTAATGGAATACAAGTGTTACTAACATCTATAAAAAGGAAATTATCACAAATATTTATATTGTTTTTTATTTTGATTTCTGTATATTTTAGGAGCAACTATTAGATTTGTCATTACCTTTCAGGAGATATTGTGAGTGTTGAGGTCAGAATTATGTGTTAAGGTTTATCGAATCCCTAGCATAGTGTTATATAATAAATATAAAATTACAAAATTGTCCTTGATTAGTATAATTAATTATCTTAACACTCTAATTCATTCAAACTCTTCTAAGTAACTTAGTGAATATATCAACAAATTGGTCTTCTGACTTCACATAACATGTATCAATTTCTTTGCTCAACAACTTTTCACAAACAAAGTAATAATCGATCTCAATATGTTTTGTGCATTCATGAAATATTAGATTTGATACTATGTATAGAGCAGCTAAGTTATCACATATCAACTTCATTGGTTGTGACTGTGGAAACCCAAGTTCTTCTAACAAATGCTTAAACCAAAACAATTCACAGGTTGTGAATGTCATTGCTCTGCATTCAAACTCTACACTTGATTTTGCTACTACGGTTTGCTTCTTACTGTTCCATGAGATAAGATTACCACTAACAAACACGCGATATCCTGTGGTTGATCTCCTGTCTAATGATGAACCTACCCAATCAACATCCGTGTATCCAACAACATTAATGTGCCCATGGTCTTTATACAAAATACCTTGACTAGGAGATCCTTTCAAATAATGTAAAATACGAGTAGCAGCATTCTAATGGCTAGTGCAAGGTGAGCCCATGAATTGGTTGAGTACATTTACTACAAAGGATATATCAAGACGTATCATAGTAAGATAATTGAGCTTACCAACTAACCTTCTATATCTCTCTAGATCATCTAATACATCTCCTTCAGTAGGTAAAAGTTTTACATTAGGATCCATGGGCGAATTAACTAGTTTTACTCTAGTTAAACCAGTCTCAGACAATAAATCAAGGACATACTTTCGTTGTGATAAATATATTCCTTGCTTAGATCGAGCAACTTTAATTCCTTGCTTAGATCGAGCAACTTTAATTCCAAGCAAATATTTTAAACCGCCCATGTCCTCAGTTTGGAAGTTTTGCTATAAGAAATCCTTCAATTTCTAAATGCCTATATGGTCTTCTCTTGAAATCACAATATCATCGACATACACAACCAATATAATTTTCTTGTCATTATGGTGCCGATAAAACACAAAATGATCTAAATTACATCTATGAAGGCCAAATTCAATCACAATTGAAGTAAATCTACAAAACCAAGCACGTGGAAATTGTTTAAGCCCACACAAAGATCAACATCCCAATAATCAACACCATGTATTTAAGTGTAACCTTTGGCAACTAGACGTGCCTTTAGTCAATCAATAGTGCCATTATGTAAAACTTTTACAAAGAATATCCATCGACATCCAATTGTAGATTTACCGGTGGGAAGAGACACAAGATCCCACGTATCATTATGATATAAAGCAAAGATTTCTTCTTGCATAAGTACTAGCCTGTCAGGATGAACTAAGGCTTCTGAAACAGAACTTGAAATAGAAATGGAAAATAATGATGCAATAAAAAAGGCATATGAAGGTGAGAGAAAAGAGTAGGTAAGAACATTTGAAAGCAGATGACGAATAAGAGGGCGGATGGAGCGCTTACACTTTCTTAATGCAATGGGAAGATCGAGATTAGTTGAGGGAGGACTTGAGTCTAGAGAAGGAGTTGATGGAGGAGAAGAGTCCTGTGGGATAGTATGCTGTTGGCAAACATAGACTTGCATATCCTGCCAATTTAGATGAGGGAATCCTTGAGACAATGGAAAATTAAATGAATCATCCTGTGAGGTTGGTACAATAGTAGTAGTACATTGGTCAACTGAAAAGGAATCATGTGAGATGGAAAAGGTAATATAGGAGGAATACAGTTAATATAAGTCTCATTTCTAGAAGACACAGACGAAGTAGAAAAATATGGAGTAGACTCAAAGAAAGACAAATCTAGACAAATATAAACTTTATGATGTTCAGGAGAATAACACTTGTAACCCTTCTAATTACAAGAGTAACTAAGGAAAATACAATGAATTGATTGAGGATCAAGTTTATCCGTCCTCAGATATAGCTGACGAACAAAACACACACCCCCAAAGACATAGGGAGGAAAATGAAAAAGTGATTGGTCTGGGAAAAGATGTAATGGAACTTTACCATGTATGGTAGATGGCATTCTATTTATGAGAAAACATGCAATAAGAATAGTATCAACCCAAAAATACGTGGGCACATTCATATGAACGAATAACGTCCTAGTAATTTCAATGAGATGTCTATTCTTAAGTTCAGCAACTCTATTTTGCTATGGAGTATAAGCACATGAAATTTGATTAATAATGCCATGCTTTTGCATATATGATTGAAAAACATTAGACATGTATTCTTTGGCATTATCTGTGCAAAAAACAAGAATGGTAGAGTTGAACTGATTTTGAATTTCAACATGAAATGCACAAAACAAATTAAATAACTCATAATGATTTTTCATTAAATATAGCCATGTCATTCTTAAATAATCAACAATAAATGTGACAAAATATCTAAACCCAAAAAGAGAATTGGCATGTGTAGGTCTCCATACATCAAAATGAACTAAATGGAAGGGAGTAGTAGCCCACTTATTAATTCTAGGACTAAAAGAAACACGACTTTGTTTGCTTAACTAACATGACTAACATTGAAGACTAGGACAAGACTGTAGATTAGGACACATAAGACGAAGAATCTTTAAGGATGGATGGCCGAACCAACAATGCATCTCGATAGGATCTAGTGTAGTAGCCGAGAGCAAGCAGTAGCAGTAGGTGTTGAGTCCATATAATATAGCCCATTAGACACATGTTCTCCACCAATCGTCTTCCCCATTCTCAAATCCTATATCACAAAAGAGGAAGGGTAGAATGTGATGAAACAATTAAAAAAGCTGGTGAATATACTGATGGATACTAAGTAAAAAGGTAATTCAAGTAAATACAAAACAGACTTCAAGGGAAATGATGGAATGGGTGATGAAAAACCAATTCCACTAACAAGTGAAGTGGATCCATTGGCAAGAGTGACATTTGGTTATAAGGAACAATGAGTAATGTGTGAGAAGCAATCTAATGTACTTGACATATGATCAGTGATGCCAAAATCAACAACTCAAGGCTGTAGAGAAGCTTGAGTAAGGCAAACAGTAGGATTACCTGACTGGGCTTGGGCTAAAGAAGAAGAAGATGGCTGTGAGGTATTTTGAAGTTGTAAGAATCTAGTGTATTCCTTCAACGATAAAGTAACAGTAGATGACTTGGGTTCTTCCATACGCACATTTGGAATATGCACAGTAGGCATTGAATTTAAAGAAGTATGGGCAGGTGTATATGTGCCAGACTGAATAACATGAACTCTAGAAGGACGTCTATGTAAATCCCAACAAGTCTCCCAAGTATGACCTGGGTGATGACAGTGATCACAATAATGACATGAACCATGGCCTCGCCCGCCACTACCTGTATGACCTCCCCCTCAACCAAAAGATCCTCCATACCTAACATTAGGTGTATGACTAACAAGAGCTGAAAGGTCACTAAGAGGAGCAAGAGATGACGTTGATTTTGCCGAAACATGACTAATGCGAGAAGATGAGAGCTTTGATGATCTAAGAACCTATGATTTCATTGATTCTAGCTCCAGCTTAAGGCCATGAAGAAGTTTAACAACCGCAAGACGATCACGTTGTTTCTGCATCTCCTTCAGATCAGTACTAAGAGGCATCACATCATTCATCTCCTCAAGGCATTTCTTAAACCTAACCCACCCCCCTAATAACATTTGGTAAAATCCTTAACCCTTTGCTGCAATTGAAAGAAGTTTGCAAGAACATTATACACACGTGTATCATTCGAGACATATAGAAACTTAAGATAATCCCACAATTCTTTACAAGTACTGGAGCTATTGCATAAATTGAATATTTGAGATTCCATCAAATTCCATAACAAATGAAGATATTGTTGATCAATTTGATTCCATTCTGCATATTTGTTGTCAATCTCCTTAGAAGGTGAATCTATCAATATCTTAAGAGGCCTTGACCATGCAAAAATGCTTGAATCATACATGCCCATTGAAAGTAATTTCTAACATTCAATTTGATGGAAGTGCATGCCAGAACAGACGATGTAGGCAGTGTAATGATGGATTTATTCATGATAAGTGATGCACTAATTTATACATAGAACATAAGAAAATTAGGATAACCCTAATTGGGCAATTGTGATGATAGACAACTCACTGAGCATACTTAACCAATGGTATATCTTTCAAATTAAATCATTGTAAGTTGTAACAAAGAACAAAGATATTCTTTAAATCCAAATCAACCTTTTAATCATTCTTCCAAGTGGAAACAACAGCACATTCAACGACTTGACTATATAACTAATGTAGTTTAATAGTAAAGATTGCACTAATCACTCTTCCAAGTGGAAACAGCAACACATTCAACAACTTGACTATATAACTAATGCAATTTAATAGTAAAGATTGCACTCCCTCCTTTCAATCCATTGAAGTAGTTGCACACTACATGATAGCTTTAGAGAACCAAACCGCCCATAAAATCCTAGCCATTGGAAGCATGACTGGTTGGAAATTTTGAGATGCAGCAGCGACAGAAATACTCCAGTGAGGAATTGTTAGACGAAGAAGGTGGCAATAGGTTTAAGGGGGTTTTGAGGTTGTGATAAAGGGTTTTGGTTGGCATTCGTGGTGGTGGTGAAAGAGAGCAGTGATGGTCAACGATGTTGATGGTGGTGATGGATCTAGTGGCGGGTGGCAGAAGGTGGCTGGCGGTTGCCAACCAAGCTTTGATACCATGTTGAGGTCAGAATTGTGTGTTAGGGTTTATCGAATGCCTAGCACAATGTCATATATCATAAATATAAAATTACAAAATTGTCCTTGACTAATAAGATTAATTATCCTAACAATGAGATTTAGCATTATCTTTATCTAGGGAAAACAAAGATATAGAAGCATGAATAAATAAATGTTTCATTACAAAAATAAACGAGGAGAAGTATCACCACCACATATTATATAGCCCCCAAAATAAAAAAATGGAGAGTTCTCTCAGATGAGCTCTCAATAATTTCTTCACATATTTCACCTCTAACTAGTCCATGGATGAACAAATAGTCAATCATGTTCAATCTACCCTAGTTCTTCCTTGCTAGATTATAGGATGGAATCAGGGATACAAAGCTCATAAAAGAGAACCCTCCAAGCTCATGAACACTAATTAGTAAGAAATATACTTGTTTATTTATGTAATAAAATCACTTATTTACACAAACTTCTCTAACTTGCTCTCCTAAAAATAAGATGATGCAAAATCTCATAACATCTCCTAAAAGACAATGATACATCTAACAATAGCTCCTGAATATGTATAAATCAAGATAGGTAATAGTATAAATATTTATTATAATTTCCTATTATGAACATCTGAATGCTAAGCAAGTAGAACTTAGATAGTGAACTTAACTTAGCTATTCAAAATTTTAAATCTATAAGCATATGGATTTACTTGACAAGCTAACAGGTGGTCTGAAATGAATTAAAAATGAAACATATAGAGAAAGAGGACAGATGATATGGTGCTTCATGCCACAACTGTTTGGTCAAGGTGTAACATAGGAAATAACTTACCACCATGGCATGACAATTGAAGGAATGGCAAAAGATGCCCCATGTAGTGGTTGCATAACTATGCCATAACTGGCCAATTCATCTTTTTATATTATTATTCAAATGAGGGTGAGCCATGGCACAGCCGGTTCATTGCTCCATTTATTGACCAAAAGGACATGAGATCAAGGCATGAAAATAGCCTCTTCACAAAATGCGAGGTTAAGGTTGCATTCACATGAGACTGGCCTTCCCCATACCACCACATAGCTAGGAAAGTGCTCCCCTGTACCAGGGTATAACTTTTTCCCCCCCTTTCTTTTTATATTCTCATTCCAATCCAGGTTTAAATTATACAAAGGCTTTGCTAATAAATGCTCCTGCACACTTGTTGATTTTTAGTTAATAGGAGAAACATGTCAATCCCAAAAAGCAAACGTTAGAAATTTCAGGAAAGAATCCAATCCATCGAAATGTGTGAAATTCTTATATCCTCAGTCTTACCAAATGCATAGGAGATATTAATGAAATAAAAAATATATATATAGATTTGATTTATGTATAAATGAATTTAGAGCAATAACCAGTCCAAAAATCACATCAAATGCTATTGTAAGAATGTATTTGGATGAAAAACAGACCAGTTAAAGCTTATGCATTATAAGTTTTATGGTAAAATTGAGTCATCCTAAAGTCAGATCAAGAATGTACTGCTTTGCACTAATTGGCTTACACTGGAAATAAAGCCTAGAAAAAGTCAACTCACAAGGATATTTAGTTACATGACTAAGTTTAGAAGCATATCTAGATAAATGAATGAATAAATACAGACCAATTAAAGTTTATGCATTATTGTTTTATATTTAAAACCTTAGACACATTAGACCACTTTCATACAATTTAGTTCCTTTATAAATGAATATAATTAATAAACTCTGAATGGAGTATTCAAAAATCTGCTATTGATTAAAAGATCTTAACATTTTTTAATATGTAAGCATGACATTAAGTTTGGGTTATTTTCTACTTTATCACATTGGTAAAAGTACTGGAAATGTTAAGACATGATTCAATTATCATTGTATAATCAATCTATTGGAGACAGGTAGATTTACACCTTGAAAATAATTCTGAATTGTTCACTTAATTTTAACGCACACATAGCTGCCAAGGGACATGCTAGACCTCTGGAATTAGATTACAATGATTTATTCTTTGGCTGAATTGATTTCTACTTAGCTTTTTATCTCATAACCTGCTACCGATCTTTGGATTTTGTATCAGCTAGATGTCAAAAATGTTATTCTTCAAGAAGAATTTTACCGAAGTGTACATATGAAGCAAACACCAGGGCTGTTAGTCAATGGACTGAAATGGATCAGTAGGTTGAAGAAGTCATTATATGAACCGAAATAGTAGCAGAGAGCACGATTTGATTGGTTTACTGAGGAAGTGCTGAGTTTGGGATGAACAAAAGTGTTTGTAACAATGTCATACCCTTTAAACATTCTGTCAAAATTTCCATTTTATTTTTGTCATACGTTAATAGTTGCACAGAATTACATGATAGTCATTTGTTAGCGCTTTTTTTTTTTGGGGGTTGGGGGGGGGGGGGGGGGGGGAGGGGGATACATCAGTGAAAATTTCATTGATGTAGAAAAGGATGTACAAAAGAGTATACTCTTAAAAAGCTAAGCAGACTGTAAAAGGGAGAAAGCCCTAGTTTAAGAAGTTCCATCCAAAACCAAAAAATATGTTATTGCTAAAACTAGGGAACAATTAAGCTCATGATATTGAAACACCCTCAAAAGCAGGACTACATCCTCAAAAAGATAGTGTCTATAGGTGTGGAAGAGCTCAGCATTTTCCTAACTAAACTATCAAGATAGATCCCTTGCTACCCGAGTCTTTTGTTGGCATGTTCTACACTAGCTACAAAAGTACAGATGAAAGATGATGATACAAATATCAAAGTCAATTAGAAGGGGAAGGTAAAGAATTTTCATATTACTTGATTTTAATCAACTTGAAAACAACCTTATCATCTGAAAAGTTGCAATTGACTGAAGAAAGAAAGTATATCCTGATTCAGTATGAAAGCCAATAAATATGCAAGAATTCAAATTGATGAATTTGTATAGTACCTGTCCTGGAACGGCCTCAGCAAGTACTTGTGGAATAGTCCTTGGCTCAAAGAAGATACTCACTCGGTAGAAGACAGATCCTGACAACACGTTAGCGAAGAAAATGTTCCATAGGGTAAACCATAATACCTTGATACATGCACTTTTTTCTATCTGGCTGAAGGCCATATATCCTTGAATGGAAGATAGTATAATCATGACTGGAGGTACAAAAGATAGGAACAGCTGAAGTATCAGACTGGGAAGATAGCCTGTTATTAACTCTCTAATGACTGTTCTGCAAGTCAAAAGTAATATCCATTATCAGACAGCAGAAGATACAAACTAAAAAAACATAAAAATGTAAAACGTAATATTATTCCATATACATAGACATTACATTTGTCCAAACATAGCAAAAGGATTTGTGTTCTAAAGCCAAGGGTATATTATGCCTGGAAGAGAGGAAGTTATATCTTACTCGATCACAGAAAATATAGGAAAGGAAGAGATCAGGAAAGAAGTTTTAACTCTGAGCAAAAATACCACCAAAGGGATTGGGATGGTGAGAAAATATAATTTACTGGTCAATATCTTATCACCAAATACAGCTAATGGCAAGGTCATGCCACAACTTTAAATCCTTAGTTAGATCAAACAAATAAAGCTTTTGACACAGTTGAGGCTCAGACACTTTGGAACTCCTAATATCCTTGTAAAGATAATAGGAGATGCATCTCAAATGTCTAATAAAGGTGGGAGGAAAACATTTGGAATAATCAGAGATAAGCAAAATAGACCTCAAGCATGTACACTTATCATAAAAAAAGCTTAGTCCTAATAGAGTGTCCAAAGCAACAAGAAAGCATAATTTAGAACAGCTACAGCCATGATTGCCACTCACAGACGCAATATTCCTGTCAGGAAAGGGAACCATGTCTCAAGCTGCTCCAGGTTAGCCAGACCTTGCACTATGACAACGGGAATAAGAAACAGGATAGTTATCGCAACACATGCAGCCACTGCAAATATATAGCAAGTCCATCTCCATATGAATGACGAAGAAAAGAAAGGCCAATGGACATCCTGAGGTTCAGGAGCTGGCTCAGTGAGCCACTCAGTAGGATTGATCCTCTGCTGGATATGCCTAGGTATTGCTGCACTAAGGCGAGAGCTAAATGATACAAAAGCTGCTGCGACATCCTGCACATTGAAAGGAGAAATATAGTATTACTATTTATCAGGGGTATTGCCAGTATAATAGGTACTTATCCAGAAAGAATAATTTCAAGGAAAAATAAATATAATAAAATAGTAATATAAATCTGAATTCTGATTATCAAATATATCCCTCAATTCCAAGAAATGAATTACCACATACTGGAAGAAAATTACAATTGTAAGGATAGTTAATTATATTAGTCGATAATTTTGTAATTTTACATTTATGATATCTATATAACATTATACTAGGGTTTTGTAAAACCCTAACACATAATTCTGATCTCAACATGGTATCAAAGCTTGGCTAAGGACCGTCATCCACCTTTCACCACCCGCCACCAGATCCATCACCACCACGGTCAACATCGTCGACCACCGCTACCCATTCTCACCGCCACCATGAACGCCAACCAAACCATCGCAATCTCAAAACCCCAAAACCTATCGTCACCTTCTCAGTCCATCAATTACTCGCTGGAGTGTTCTCCATCGCCGCTGTGTCTCAAAATTTCCGACCTCGCTAGAGTATTTCCGTTGCCGCCATGTCTCAGAATTTCTGACCCCACTGGATTTCCGTCGCCGCCATGTCTCAGCGTCTCAAAATTCCCGACCGTGCCGCCGTGTCTCAGCGTTCCGTTGCCGTCGTGTCTCACCTTCTCAAATTTTCCGACTGGTCATGCTTCCGATAGCTAGGATTTGATGGGCGGTTTGATTCTCCAAACTCGAAATAAGATTTCGCTGGTTTAGAAATTCAATCTCCGCTGAATTCAGCATGTAAAGCTTGCACATTCCTTTCCAACTCAGCTATATACTCGAGTTTTCTGACTTGGGAGCGCTGAGCAAATTGCTGTTTTGCCCGTTTGTTATTTGATGGGCGGTTTGATTCTCCAAAGCTGTCAGGTAATGTGCGACTCCACATCTGTCATGTAGTGTGCGACTACTGCAATGAATTGAAAGGAGGGAGTGCAATCTTTACTATTAAACTATATTAGTTATAGTCAAGTCATTGAATGTGCTGCTATTTCCTGTTTCTACTTGGAAGAGTGATTAGTGCAATCTTTATTATTAAACTATATTATTTATATAATCAAGTCATTGAATGTGCTGCTGTTTTTTACCTGAAAAAGTGAATAAATCTGTCATTACACTACCCACAGTCCGGCAGCACTTACTTCCGTCAGATTGAATTGTAGAAATTACTTTCAATGGCACGTATGATTCAAACATTTTTTCCATGATCAAGGTTGTCTTAAGATATTTATTGATTCACCCCCCTAAAGAGACTGACAACAAATACGTAGAATAGTATTAAATTGATTAACAATATCTTCATTTGTTATGAAATTTAATGGAACCTTAATATTCAACTTATGCAATAGCTTCGATACTTGTAAAGAAGTGTGGGATTATCTCAAGTTTCTATATGTCTCGAATGATATACGTGTGTATGATGTTCTTGCAACTTCTTTCAATTGTAGCAAGGGGACAAGGATTTTACTAAATATTATCGGGAGGTTAAGAAATGCTTTAAGGAGATGAATGAGGTGATGCTTCTTAATACCGATCAGAAAGAGATGTAGAAACAACGTGATCGTCTTGCAGTTGTTAAACTTCTTCATGGCCTTGAGCCGAAGCTAGAATCAATGAAATCACAGGTTCTTTGATCATCAAAACTCTCATCTTTAGTTGAGGTTTATTCTTGCATTAGTGGTATTTCAGCACAATCTACGTCATCTCTTGCTCCTCTTAGTGACCATTCAACTCTTGTTAGTTGTATGCTTAATGTTGGGCATCGAGGATCTTCTGGTTAAAGGGGAGACCGTACAGGTTGTGGTAGGTGAGGCCATTGTTCACGTCATTATTGTTATCACTATCGTCACCTATGTCATACTCGAGAGACTTGTTGGGATTTACATGGACGTCCTCCTAGAGTTCATGTTGTTCAGTCTAGCACATATACACCTGCCCATACTTCTTTAGATTCAATGCATACCATGCATATTCCAGATGTGCATACAAAAGAACCCAAGTCATCTATTGTTATTTTATTGCGGGAAAAATACACTAGACTCTTACAACTTCAAAATACCTCATGACCATCTTCTTCCTCTTTAGCCCTAGCCCAGTTAGGTAATCTTATTGCTTGCCTTACTCAGGCTTCTCTACAACCTTAGGTTGTTGATTCTAGCACCACTGATCATATGTCAAGTACATTAGATTGCTTCTCACACATTACACATTGTTCCTCATTACCAAATGTCACTCTTGCCAATAGATCAACTTCACCTATTAGTGGAATTGGTTTTGCATCACCCATTCCATCATTTCCCTTGATGTCTGTTTTGTACTTACCTTAATCACCTTTTAACTTACTATCTATCAGTAAACTCACTAGCTCTTTTAATTGTTCCATCACATTTTACTCTTCCTCTTTTATGATACAAGATTTGAGAACGGGAAAGACGATTGGTGGAGGACATGAGTCCAATGGGCTATATTATATGAATTCAACACCTACAACTATTGCTTGCTTGGCTACTGCACCAGATCCTATCAAGATGCATTGTTGGTTCAACCATCTATCCTTGAAGATTCTTCGTCTTTATAGCCTTGTCCTAATCTTCAATGTTAGTCATGTCAGTTGGGCAAACAAAGTCGTGTTTCTTTTAGTTCTAGAATTAATAAGCGCGCTACTACTCCTTTCCATTTAGTTCATTTTGATGCGTGAGGCCTACATGTCTCAATTCTCTATTTAAGTTAGATATTTTGTCACATTTATTGATAATTATTCAAGAATGACATGGTTATATTTAATAAAAAATCATTCTAAGTTATTTAATTCAGTTTGTACATTTCAAGCTCAAATTCAAAATTAGTTCAACTTTACCATTCGTTTTTTTTTTTTATTGCACAGATAATGCCAAAGAATACATGTCCAATGTTTTTCAATCACATATGTAAAAGCATGGCATTATTCATCAAACTTCATGTGCTTATACTCTACAGCAAAATAGAATTGCTGAACGTAAGAACAGACATCTCATTGAAATTGCTAGGACGTTATTAATTCATATGAATTTACCGAAGTATTTTTGGGCTAATGTTGTTCTTACTGCATGTTTTCTTATAAATAGAATGCCATCTACTGTGCATGGTAAAGTTCCATTACATCTTCTTTTCCTAGACCATTCACTTTTTCATTTACCTCCTCATGTCTTTAGGTGTGTGTGTTTTGTTCATCAACTATATCTAGGGATGGATAAACTTGATCCTTGATCAATTCGTTGCAGTTTTCTTGACTACTCTCGTAGTCAAAAGGGCTAAAAGTGTTATTCTCTTGAACATCATAAAGTTTATGTTTGCCCAAATGTGTCTTTCTTTAAGTCTACTCCATATTTTTCTACTTTGTTTGTGTCTTCTAGAGATGAGTCTCATGTTAACTGTATTATCCCTATATTACTTTCTCCATCTTCACATGATTCTTTTTCAGTTGACCAATGTACTACTACTATTGTACCAACCTCACAGGATGATTCCTCTAATTTGCCATTTTCTCAAGGATTCCCTCATCTAAACTGGCTGGATATGTAAGTCCATGTACGCCAACAACATACTATCCTACAGGACTCTTCTCCACCATCAACTCCTCCTCCAGACTCAAGTCCTCCCTCAACTGATATTGATCTTCCCATTGCATTGAGAAAAGGTAAGCGTTCCATTCGTCCGCTCTCCTATTCGTCATCCTCTTTCAAATGTTCTTACTTACTCTTTTCTCCCAGCTTCATATGCATCTTTTATTGCATCATTATCTATCATTTCTATTCCAAGTTCAGTTTCAGAAGCCTTAGATCAACCTAATTGGCTAGCAGCTATGCAAGAAGAAATATATGCTTTATATCATAATGATACGGGATCTTGTGTCTCTTCTTATTGGTAAATCTACAATTGGATGTCGATGGGTATTCTCTATAAAAGTGTAACCAAATGGCACTATTGATCGACTAAAGGCACGTCTAGTTGCCAAAGGTTACACTCAAACATATGGTATTTTTTTTTTTTCGGTAATGCATTATTTATTGATTAGAAATAAAGGTACATCCGTCAAAGACGGTTACATTACAATACAACACAAATAACTAATCTATTACAACTTTAGTACCATACCTATAGTGGTAGGTACAAACTAGTCTAAACAAATTATTCTAGGTAAACATAAGATTTGATTTGATTGGCTAAATAAGAAATGCCAGGGATAGAGAGTCCAAGTCTTGCTTTGTTGCGCACTCTCCAAATGCAGTATACCGTTGCTGCGAGGCTCGCTCTCCAAGTCTGGTGTTGTTTGGCATTGGACTGGTTTGTTGCCAGTAGTACTCGTATGGCTCCCTGCCAATCCTTACAGGAAGGGGGGCATTTGGCCATATCGCTCACTATCAGCCATACTCGGGAGGAGTATTGGCATCCGAAGAACAGGTGGGAGTGGTCCTCATCTTCTTGTTAGCATAGGTAGCATGTGGAGAATGTGGCTAGCCCCCATCTGGTCAGTTTATCAAGTGTAGATAACTTTCTCAACCAGGCTAGCCATAATATGAAGGAGTGCCTTGGTATGGTAGTTTTGTTCCATACAACTCGATACCATGGGACTGTTGAGCCAGCTGGATTTAGGAAGAAATAGCCACTTTTAATGGTGTATTCCCCTGCAGTCGTGTGAGTCCATTGGAGTTGGTCGGGAGTGTGATGATTGGGCTTGATGTGTGCGGGAATAATGATATCAGACCATAGTGGATGGTTTGGGAGCCGCCATGTGTTATTTTCCTCCAGAGAGCATAATTTTGCCGTTATTGGTATCCCAGAGTTCCTGATTTCTCTTGGAGAGTATAAAGTATCCAGAGGACCCATGGGTAACCAAAAGTCAGTCCATATAGAGATGGTTAGGCCGTCTCCCACTTTCCATTGAAAGCAGTTTCGCACTAAAGGTCTAAGCTTTAGGAGTTTCTTCCAAGACCGGGAGCAAACTGCTGGGGCTCGCGATGTCCAGAAGCTTCTGCCCTTTAACAGTGTCATGTATGCCCATTCAGGCCATAGGCTACGCGGTCCGCTCTTGCATAAGTTCCAGATGTGTTTAATTTGTAAGGCCTTGTTCTATTGATGGAGGTTAGGAATCCCCAATCCCCCACAACTGATTGGCTTACAAACCTCTTCCCATCTGACCTTAGCTTTGGTTCCTGTATGAGGATTTCCACAACAGAGGAAATTCCTGATTAATTGCTCTACTTTTGTGATTATCCTCTTTGGAAGGAGGAATACTGAGCACCAGAAGGCCTGCATGGAGAATAAAACTGATCGAATTAGTTGGAGCCTACCAGCATATGATAAGAATTTCGTTGTCCACGAGGTGATGCGAGCTATGATTCGATCTACTAAAACGTCACAATCCTCTGTTTTGAGTTTAGTAGAGAGGAGCGGGACGCCTAAATATTTTATTGGGAGAGAACCTTCTTGGAACTGCATGATTTGTAGGATGCTCTGCTTATCCCTGAGGGGGACATTGGAGAAGATTATGGAACTCTTAGAGTTATTGGCTGTCAGACCTGAGAGTGCTTGAAATCGTTGGAGAGTGTTTCTGATCAGTGTTATAGAATGCACATCTCCTCTAGCAAAAATGAGTAGGTCATCCGCGAAGCAAAGGTGATTGAGGCGTTCCGATTTGCATCTCCAGTGGGGAGAGAATGTTGGGTTGGATAAGAGTTTCCGGAGAGAGGTGGAGAGGACTTCCATACCTATGACGAATAAATACGAGGAAATAGGATCCCCTTGTCTGAGGCCACGCATGCTAGAAAAGTAGCCTGCCAACTTCCCGTTGATATTGACTGAGAATTTTGGAGTTGATAAGCACTGTTTTATTAGACTGCGAAAATGCGGAGGGAATTGCATGGTTCTCAATACTTCAAGTATAAAGTCCCAACGTATGGTATCATAGGCTTTCTGGAGATCGACCTTTAGGGTGCATCGGGGTGCT
This sequence comes from Laguncularia racemosa, assembly GCA_037954665.1. Classification (NCBI taxonomy): domain Eukaryota; kingdom Viridiplantae; phylum Streptophyta; class Magnoliopsida; order Myrtales; family Combretaceae; genus Laguncularia; species Laguncularia racemosa. The sequence goes on along the minus strand of JBBMOL010000091.1, from coordinate 2,506,314 downwards.
CCTTTTTGTGTTTGATAGCTTGCCATTAATTCCTGGGCAATGAGGATGTTGTCTGTGATCTTCCGTCCAAGGATGAATGCTGCTTGCTCTCTCCCAACTAGTGCAGGAAGGACCTTCTTTAGGCGGGCAGCTAAGATTTTTGAGACTGCTTTATAGAGCACGTTGCAACATGCTATTGGTCTAAAGTCCCCCATGCTGGTTGGGTTGGGGGTTTTGGGGACCAATGAGAGGATGGTAGAATTTATCTCTTTGAGGAGATGTCCCGAGTGGAGGAATTCCCTGATTGCAGCGGTAAGATCCTTTCCTAATATTCCCCAAGTTTCCTTGAAGAAGAGAGTCGTATATCCATCTGGACCTGGGGCTTTCTCATTTGCTTGAGAGAAGAATCCCCATTTGATTTCCTCATCCGTGTATGGGGCGAGTAGTTCATCACATTGCTGCACAGTAAGCTTCCATGTCACCCGGCTGGCTATTTCATCCGTATTAAGGTGTGGTATTGATTATTGGGATACTTTTTCACCAATGGCTAAGATAACTTCGATACGTGTTCTAATCTCACTTGCTGCTACTTATCATTGGCCTCTACACCAACTAAACATAAAAAATGCCTTTCTCCATAGTGATCTTGAAGAAGAAGCATGTATGGAACAACTACCAGGTTTTGTTATTCAGGGGAAGACAAGGTTGGTTTGTCACTTAAAGAAATCTTTGTATGGGCTTAAACAATCTCCACATGCTTGATTTGGTAGATTTAGTTCAATTGTGATTGAATTTGGTCTCCACAGATGTAATTTGGATCATTTTGTGTTTTATCGGTACCATAATAGTAAGAAAATTATATTGGTTGTGTATGTCAATGATATTGTTATTTCAAGAGATGACCATACAGGCATTGAGAAACTAAAGAATTTCTCACAGCAAAACTTCCAAACCAAAGACATGGAAAATTTAAAATATTTCCTTGAAATTGAAGTTACTTGATCTAAGCAAGGAATATATCTGTCACAATGGAAGTATGTGCTTGATTTATTGAAGCAAAACCAGCTGATTCGCCCATAGATCCTAATATAAAACTTTTACCTAATGAAGGAGATATTTTAGATGATCCAGAAAGATATAGAAGGTTAGTTAGTAAACTTAATTATCTTACTGTGACACATGCTGATATATCCTTTGCAATTAGTGTACATAACCAATTCATGGGCTCACCTCGCATTAGCCATTGGAATGCTATTATTTGCATTTTACACTATTTGAAAGGATCTCTAGGTTAAGGTATTTTGTATAAAGACCATAGGCATATTAATGTTGTTGGATACACAGATGCTGATTGGGCAGGTTCACCATTAGACAGGAGATCAACCACGGGATATTGCGTATTCATTGGTGGTAATCTTATCTCATAGAAGAGTAAGAAGCAAATTACAGTAGCAAGATCAAGTGTAGAGTTTGAATACAGAGCAATGGCATTCACAACTTGTGAATTACTTTGTTTTAAGCATTTGTTAGAAGAACTTGGGTTTCCATAGTCACAACTAATAAAGTTGATATGTGATCACCAAGCTGCTCTACACATAGCATCAAATTCAGTATTTCATAAATGCACAAAATATATTAAGATCGATTGTTGCTTTGTTCGTGAAAAGTTAGTAAGCAAGAAAAATTAATACATGTTATGTGAAGTCAGAAGACCAACTTACTGATATATTCACTGAGTCACTTAAAGGGATTCAAATGAATTATATATGTAACAAGCTAGGAGCATATGATATATATGTTCCAACTTGAGGGGAAGTGTTAGGATAGTTAATTATATTAGTCAAGGATGATTTTGTAATTTTACATTTATGATATATATATATATATATATAACATTGTGCTAGGGATTTGTAAAACCCTAACACATAATTTTGACCTCAACAACAATCAAGCGACAAGACACATCAATCTTCAAGAAGCTATTAGAATTCCAAAATGGCTTCATTAGAACCATATCTAAGTTGTCTACGTAAACAAAATATAATAATGGAGAGGATGAGAATATATCTAAGTTGTTTAAACAATCTCAACAATTGATTTGTACATTGATGTAAATGGAGAGGATCCATTTCTATAATAACGGCTGTATATATCGAGTAAAATATCATAAAAGTAACAGCCCAAAAATCAGCTTTTCATAATGCTGAACAAGAAAGTCTGTCTGTACACTATGAGAGTGTCCTCATTATACAGTATCCATATAGCAGCCGTGGTGAATAAACATCACTTTATAAGTGATTTGACAATAGAAACATCTGACAATCACAGCATTAGTCATCCATGTTCTTTTGTAAGACTATACTATTAAAACATGCTAATTAGAACTGAAATGATATTTAACTTACCCCAACTTCTTACATGGGAAAAATGCTGTTTTTGTCCAAAACCTTTTAACTTCCACTTATCCCCTAAAACATATAGCTACCAATGGGTCCTATAAAGCTTTTTCGAATAGTTTGTAATTTAGTCAACCACATGTCATGCCTAGAAGAAGCCATGTGTTTAAAATGAACTAAAGCACAAACTTTGCAAAGGTTTAGGATGACTTTTAAACATTTTCAAAATTTAAGACAAAACTGGACTTTGAAATAAAAGTTAGGACTCAAATTCAACCATGCTTTGAATATCAGATTTCTTAAATTTATAGGATTTTCTTACCTTTTGGATTCCCATATGTTTAGGCATTTAAATATGTTTATCTTTGAACAAAATATGCACACGTCTGTGCAAGTTAGGAAGAACACTGTTTATCACTTCCACACATGCAGGAAATGCTGAAAAAATAAAATATAAGGACAGTTACTGGCTTTGATAGGAAGGACTTATGGGAATTCATTACCTTTGAGATTTCCATATGTTTAGGCATTTAAACAAGCTTATCTTTTAACAATACATACACATTGCATGTGTGGGTTAGGAGGAGCACTATTCATCACTTCCATAAGTGCAGGGAATGTTGGAAAATAAAATATAGAGACATTAACTGGCTTTAATATGCAGGGTAAGTGGAAAACTGAAATCATGATCAAACTTTCAATCAGCTGTAAAACACTTCTACAAAAGCGGAGAGTATTGAAATATAAAGACATTTACTTGCTCTGATATGCAGGGTAAGTGGAAAAACTGGAATCAAGATTAAACTTTCAATCAGCTATAAAACACAGCATAAATGTCACATCAAAGTTATGGTATACTCAGTTCACCCTACTGAGAGAAAACGGTATAAGAAAGAACTACAAGTACAAAGCTATTCTACTATCTAAAAAATTGAATTTTAGGTGAGATGGAGAGAGTAATCCTTTTAGCTTCTCAAGATATAACAACAGACCCAAAGGCTCAACTCCTTTTTTACATTACTAGCTGTTCAAATCTTGCTTTTGGTGCTTAGATATTAGATCGGCTCATCATTTTAAGTATATATGCATATAGTTCTTCAGTAGTGTCTGGTCAGACCCTTATAAGGAGGAAGAGAAAGAATAACAAGAGAAGCTATAATAGAAAAATTCACATAGATGAGTCATATCATAGAACAAAAAAGATAATATGACTATCAGTGCATAGTAACATCACAAACCTGTCCTACTGAAAACATCTGCTCTGCTTTCACACGCTCTTCCAGATCTTCTAACTTCTTTTCATTGAATTCTAAGATATCAACTTTACGACCAAAAAGTCCAAACAGACCTTCACGCTTATACCTTTTTCGAGAATCTGTGTCTGATTTCAAGTGGGAAAGCTTTCGATTTATTTTCTCAGCCTTGACCTAAGATATTTACCCAGCAATAAATGAATTCTAAGAGAATATTGCAATTGATAAATCACTCAAGAAACTTGTTTACTAATATATACAACGAAAGGAGACCACAGATCACATGAAAAATGCAATGACCACAAGAGCATTCAGTATTATTTATGGGCATTATTCATCTTCTTGTACTGCAGTTTCAAGTCTCAATAAAAAAAGAAGAAAAGAGATGAGATTCTGAAACCAAATTGTCAGAGTTACAAACTACAAAGGCGCAATATTTATATAACGTAAGTTATTAAGTGGTGAAGTTTCAATTTGTTGAAGCTAATTCTTCACTTTGCAGGCTCTGTAAAATTTATATTTTGGATAATTATACCAGTGGTGACATATGTTTACGCCAAGTGCAAAAAGTGATTATGTGTTTATTAATGTCAGTAGATGATGAACTTTATATGAGGACGCAAAAACTTAATGAATGTTTTAGTAATGTAAATAGGGGGTGAACATGATAAAAAGCTGTTCATGTGGCACATTAATTTGATGTCCATGACTCAACTTGATGACACCCTTCGCTAATCTTATTCATGTCAGAAAGTATTGATGAAATATATATTTTATATCGGTCATTTTCAGCAAGAAAGCTGTTCAGCAGTGCAAAAGCTCAATATATAGGATTTATTTTATTCTTAAATCCAATATGTTGGCAACTAATGCATGAAGAATGACTTTTTTTTTTATAAGGTCAAATGTATAGAGCACCTATTTACTTACTATAAAGGTTAGCACAGGAACAGCTTATCTAAAAACTTAAGCCTGTAAATTTAGTGCGGACTTTTTTCTTATTTCATGACATTTTTAATACTTGTGGGTTGAGACTTTAACTTAAACTCATCAAATAGACTAACTTACCTAGATAGGGGTTGAATAACCATGTAGGGGTTTGAACTCAGGATCCTAGCTTTCATACCATGTTAAAGTTAACACTATAACCATTTCATCTTAAAACTTAAACCTGCAAACTTGGTGTGAACTTTATATTTATTACTTAATACAATAATCTCATCAATGTAAAAGGGGCCTCCAAATCTAGTCACATCAAACTACCATGGCCTAGATTCATGCTTTACACATAGAGGTAATGCAAACTAGACATTTCCAGTTTGAGCATTGTGAAACAAGATGACCAAAATCTCACCTTCTTTCCTTGCACTGCAGGAAGAGAAAGGCAGAGGGGAGGAAGAGAGGGAGAGTGGGGCATTTTTGTTATGCACATATTATAGTTTTGACTCTATAAATTGGTAATGGATACCACAATTACATGGTAAGTTAAGGATTGCAAAGAACAGAATTATCAAGTTTTAAAAAATTTACAAGAGGAGTTGATTATTGGCATTCTCTTATTCAGAAGAGACAATTGGTAATCTGCTCACATTGCTAGTAAATATAAATCCTATATACTTACGATGAGCCTCTGCACTAAGCTTGTTCGATGAATCACAGAATGTGAAAGATAAGTAGAAGGATAACATTCCCTGAAAAAGTTATCCACTTCTTCACCAACACTGCTTCCCGAGGGGATGGGTATACCACGGACTAACACTGTGAACTGATTTGGCAAAGGCTTCCGTGCATAGAAGTAATCAATTATCTTTCCTGAGATGTAGTTATACTCCTGCAAGTTAAAAACTAATCAACCTGTACACTGGAGATCATTTTGCTTTTAAACAAGCTTTAAGTAATGTGACCGTGAGAGTAATAACTACTAAGTGATCAAGCTCAGAGAGAAATTACTTACATAAAATAGAAGATAACAGACAAATCCAGTAAAGATATATGCAGCTGAAAAGTGGACCCACAACCTTGGGAACAACAAAGCATGAGTCAGGATTCCATGCAGTTTTGCCAGATAACAATTAGCTGTTTAAAACTAAAATTTATGATTGGAGAAATCATGTCAATGACATACTTCAAGATGGAAAGGCATCAAAATCACAGCTCATATAAAAATTCAATGATAAAAAATAAATTATGTCTGCAACAATCAATGGCATTTATCATGCTTACAAACCATCAGGTTGGAATATAAAGTTACTTTGCTGTAGACAAAGCCGGGAGATTGATATTAAAAAACCCTGGTAAACTAAAACCTAAAACTACTAATGACATACATGGAGTCACATGGTAGAACTTCAAATTTAAAGGGATTCCTCCTCACTGTGTTTTCTTGATGTGTGGTATACTTATGAAATGATCTTCTGAAATCAGCACCAATTTAGTAGGAAGGCAATTTTAGATCAAGAGAAAAAAAAACTGAGTAGCACTATATGCTCCAATTGCACAGGAGCACACATAAAATGAATGAGTTATTAGTCAAACAAAGAACTTAAAAATAGAAGCATGGACCATCCACAAACACATGTTCATGTGTATGACGATTAGTGGACTTCTCACTAACTTGGCAACTCAAACTTAAGGTCAACATAGACAAGGTTTGACCACATGAAAAACAGCAAAACTTTCATTGTTAAAATTATGTTGCCAAAGCATGCACCTGTATTTCATGCAAAATTTTAGGGTTATAGCAGGAAATATAACAAGACCAGATATACACGGGAAACATGGATCCTTGGGCATTGCAATTTTCCATCTTAAAGCATGAATTTCTTTTGTCTGTTAAGGTAGTTGAGCGTCAGGAAGGTCACACAGCAGATATAACCACCTGCTTGATCCATCATTAACATTTGAAATACTGAATGACCCCAAAGACATATTCTGCAGATCAGAGTCCTGGCTTAGCTGACTTCCCAAATAATTAATTGGTAGGAGAATGCAGATTCCAATAATCCCAGCAAAAGCAAATACCCTCACACTGCAGATAATGAGTGTAACACATATAAATCAGCTTTCTTGAATATCAGGATAAACGTAACTGCTAGATAAACATTGCACGGAAACACTAACAAGAAGGAGCAGAAATGATCTTTGCTCGGTAAAATATCCTCCCCTAAAATTAATAGGCCTACTAGGATTTGCCATATAGGAGTAGAGAAAAAGCAATACAATATGTTATGGCCACTGAGAGCTTCAAAATTTTTCGTATTTCTCATGGAGAGCAGAATTTCCTTGAACATGGTTTTAGAAAAGAAGCTATAAAAGAAGAATGATTGAGATGGTTTTGCCATGTCCAAGGATGACTTCTAGTGAAACCTATTAGACATTGTAATAATCTGAAGAGTACTCATACTAAATGGCAAGGTTGTCAAACTTGCAATCCTACTAGAATCATTAAAGAGTCTATAGAATCGGAATGTAAAATCGAAACGTAAAAATATAAATTTTTACAACTTATGTAAAATAGCTTTCAAAAGCTATAGATATATTTATTATAGTTATAAAAATATGAAATATAAGATAGAATAAAAAAATTTAATATAAATTTTAGTTTACGATAAAAATTATATACTTATAGTATAAATAAATTGGTATAAGTTGTTAAGCTAATATATAAAACTACAGTATAAATAACAATATCAATATGAAATAAATTATAACAATAAAATACAATGCTTAAAAAAAATCATCAAAAATCAAAATTATCGCTAGCTCTCTCTTCATTGTCACCATTATTGTTGTCATCTTTATCATCAATACTAACATCATTATTGGTACTACTACCAATATTATCCTTATATTATAATTCTAATTCTTTTAATAAACTAATAATATTCATATCTTATAAATATTAAGTTATATTTTTTAGTTTTTAGCCTATTTAACTAAAATATATAGAATTAGTAAACTCAGTTAAAAATATAAAATTCTATTGATTTTACGTGTAGACTCGTGATCCTACTACAAATTTATATAGAAACGATTTTATACTTGAGTCAACTCGAAAATGTCTCATAAAATTATAAACTCGTAAAATTGTATAGGTAAAATCACGATTTTAACAACTATGCTAAATGGAATGGAGGAGACCAAAAAGGACATAGAGGGAAACAACAGGAAAAGATATAATATTAGGGTATTAGAGTGGTTATGGCTTGCAATAAAGTGCAATAATGAAACGTGAATGGTATAGCTCACCTAGTGGGAACAAGACTTGAGTATTGAAGTCACACGGTATTAACATTAGTAACTTTACGAAATACAACACATGATAAGAACCTCATTTACATGACAGCTTAAACTTCTGCAAAAAGAAGCCAGTACACAGAACTTATTAAATCATTACATAACTAAGCATATTATGGGTGATTGCAATGGGTGACCCACCAACTGTTAGACATTTACAATCCCTAAAAGACTATTAATCTTGAGAATTCAGGGGTGTAAAAATAATTTTTTGGGAGTTTTGGAGCAATAACACACGTGCAATAGTTTAATGAGTCTCATTGCAATTAACCTTACTTTTTCCAACTATTGTCCTTGGCTTCCCCATTTAAGACATGGAAAGAGTAAAAGACTTAAGTATATATTCAACTTCCGATTCATAACATGTCATAATTCCTATCAACAGCACTAAACTTGAATCTACAAGGTCATATACACAAGGTAAGTTGAAAATAAATTTCAGTACATTTGTAATTCTATGTCACCATAGTGGAATAACTAGTGTTGGATTTTTCCCAATTGAAATGATAATGAGAATAGACCTCCTGAATAGAAGGTCTTTTGTTAGATTGATAATCTCATTGTTGATGTAAAAGTATATAGTTCACAGGGGCATATCAGAAGCATGAAACAAGATTTATATACCTAAAGGATTACAAAGAATCTAACTATTCTTGGACACTGGAAACAAGCAAGGAAAAAAAAAAAGAATAAGGAAAAAAGGAAACAAGAGGTCTCAGTTATACCTAAATACTAATGTACCTTCCCCAAGATCTCTAATTACATCAAGAATCCTAAAGAGGAAGAAAGTTGACAAATATAGCATATAGGCTGCCATTGAGTCAGCACCAAGCACATGGACAATCACTCGCAAGCATCTCAAGCATGACAATAAGTGAAGGAAGCAAGAGCTGCAGAAGAAGATCTGCTATTTAAGATAGGAAAAAAACCATTGTCATTGGTGGGGCCACTGATTAGGAACTAATACCACATGAATTTAAATTATATTTAAGATAATGATCTGAACATAAATCTCAAAACCAAGCACACTGAAACAGGAATGGCATTGATCAGTCCACAAGTATATTAGCACATCATCAACCAGAAAGCATCATAACTTAACAAATTGTTGGATAATATGTTTAGCCTTGCACTAAAAACTATAGTTGAAGAAGACGGAAGAAGTCAAATCTTTTAACAGTATCTTAAGGGCCATATTTTCATGGCGGCTTTGTCTCCCTAGGCATCCACTATGGGAGATGCTAAGACACTCCCACAAATGATTTCTCTCAACTTCCATGACAAGTAGGAAATGGAACTCGTGATTCCACCAATTGCATGGTGTATAGACATGGTATGGGCATATAGGTCATAGTACTACTAGGCGGGCTGAGTAATAAATCTTATAGCTTACAACAAATCTCATCTAAGAACTTAAACTTATAGCAAGGTATGAGCTTTTATGTTTATTACTTAACATTCCCCCTCACTTGTGCGCAACAAATTTGATTGAAGTCCGTCAGGTTGACGATTTACTTAAATAAAGGTGAAAATGACTACTAAGAGATTTGAACTCAAAATCTCTCACTCCGATACCATATTGAGTTTAGCTCCACAACTATCTAATCCAAAAGCCTAAACTTGCAATTTGATATGAACTTTAATATTTATTACTTAGGAAGTGGAACAAAAGGAAGTCCTAGGGCCTGTTTCATTTGAGAAAATTTTTCTTTTTCACAATTTCCTTTTGAATTTTGGACAACGAATAACTAATGAAATATGTTTGATAAAAATTCTCTTTCTAGAATGTAGCAAAGAGAAAAATAGATTCTAAATGAAAACAGCATGAAGATGTTTTCCAGATTTCATTTCTCTTCAAGAATGCAGATACATAAATGTAAATAAAAAAGCTTTCTCTGATGGCATATCTATGAAACCTCTTGGCCATCCTTAATTTAAGGATCACTTGGCCTTCACAAGGCAAAGGCAAACATGTCTTCCCTCTCACTCAGCTCCAATCACATTCTTACCATGTCTTCTAATTGTTTATAAAAGGAGCAAATTTAGCATCATACATCCTTATGATTTCACTAGACAATTTAATCAAGGGATGGGATGAACAGTAAATATGACTCCAGCAGCGACTCAATATATAGGTGGTTTCTTGAATTCGTGAGTATAGTATACAACAACATTTGGTCCAAACATAACAACAACAAAGAAACAAGTATATATCTGACATAAACACATATAACAGTTTTTTTGCTTTAATAAATTTTACTAATACATGGCGTATATACATGTAAAAAATACATGGCGTCTATACTATAAAGTAATACAGATATTAAACATGCTATTATATACTCAATGCTTTGTTTCCACATTTCTTAACTTACAGATTACAAGTTGACAGTCTATTTGGAGACACAGAAACCCTTTCCATTTCATCTTTGTTTCCTAGAAGAGTGAAAAGAAACTGCAATTTAAACTGCAAGTTCAGTTTGCTTGTTCCAGAGCATCAGGTGGGCCAGAGATGTGGATATTGCTTATATGAAGAGATAAATTAGCATTTAAAAGGAAATTATTGCTAGATACAATCTTCTGTGGCATTGCTCCTGTTATTACCCCATTTCCCAAAGTTTATACGAGGAAAAAGAAGCAACCAGTAGCAGAGTAGCTTCAGGGTCCAATTGTGTTTTATGTTGTTGTGTTGTGTCATTGTCCCATTGTGTTGAGTCCTTAGTGTAAAGTGTCGGTGCTGTGTTGTACGTCTGTTATCCTTGTACAATGTTGTTACTTTGGGTTGGTCATGTGTGTCTTAGTTGAAGCGTAGTGCACATGTTAGTGGTGTAGTGGGAATGTGGTCTGTATGTAGGTATCATTTTTGATAACTGTCAAACCATGAATTTATATGGAAAACAAAGAAAGGGAGAAGTCAGATTGATTTTCCCAAAAGAACTTCTCCTACTAATTAACTTGACAAGAGATCTTGGGTTCTCTCTTAACAAGCCCAGCAAGCCTTAAGGAACCATAGGCAAGAGTGGAAGGAAAATACCTACAAGTACCTAATATCTATCCTGCTCCATATAATTTACAATCCGCTAACAGCTCCCCAGACTAAAGATACATCCACCGTATTGCCTAGTAAGCAGAGGTCATTTGTCCACAAAGCATCCCAGGTATTTTAACTTCCCTCCCTCTCATGTCCTTATGGTCATCAAGTTCTTATCAGCAAAGGAAGGGATGAAAGCTTTAACAAGGTGACTCTGATTGAAGTTACACTAGAATTATAACATCATAAAGGAGATTCTCTATGTACCCCAATTTTACTCTCAAACCCAATACAATAAGATCAGAAACTTATGAAACATGGATGAAAAAATAAAATGACATCTACATAAAAATGAGAATTTGAACAACCTGAAGATAAATATACGCATAAAGACAACAGCATCCAGGCCCAAGAGTGACAAGAGTTCCTCTTCGGAGGGTTGCCATGCTTGTTTGACCCAACCAGGAGATGGTATTAACCTTTCTAGGTTGAAGCCGCTCCTCCTTTCAAATTTATCTTTGGCAAGCAAGCGAGGTACATATACAGTAACATTTTCTGGTTGCTTCCTTATTACAGAGTATAGGGTGAAAAATAGAATACAAAGCAAAAGATTAATTCCAACAGAAGTTAAAAGAGCTGAGAGAAGCATTCCTTCAGAAGATCACCAAAGCAGCTTGCTGAAATTCCCAAAATGTCAAGTCTCTGCAGCAACCAAAAAGGCATGAAGGGAACAGACCCATCAATTACATTCCATATCCGTAGCATATATGTATTTACAAATTGGTTGCTAATTTCAACATAGTTTCAACTTTGCCATGTGAAGAATTTGAAAGAAGAATTCATGTAACTGCCTATAGCATATTTTGGAGCAAGAAATTGACAATCCATAGGAGTTCAACATGCTGTCTGTCTTTTTAAATAGCATTAAGAACCTTACATTCGATTGCATGAATCTAAAGTAATTTTCCCACTTACTTCACGGTAACAGCTGTGTTTCAGTGACAAGAGGACAGGTTGCCCCACACCCACCCCACAATAGCATGAATTACCACTACTAACCAAAACAAGATTTATTAAAAAAAAATTGAGAAGAAGAATATAATGTCTGGATAAGAAGTGCCACGGACACAATGAACAATTAGATTAGATCTTCAAAAAGTGCAGGTGGTTTAGCACCATTAACAATAACATGAATTCGACATAAAGTTAGTAGACACAGCCTCACTCATAATGACACTAACAAGCAACCCTTCAGCAACACCAAACAGTATCAATATAAAAACAATAGAAATAGTGAAGAAATGTTACCAGGTGCCCCCAGAGGCGTTTAATAAGAGCCAGAAGAAGAAACTTTTCACGTGAAGAGCATAACTGATTTTGGAAAGGAAAGAAGTTTCTCTTTCTGGCCCTACCACCCAATAAAGGGAACCTAAAAACAACACTTACCCTTTTCTTCTTTTCCTTGACCAACTATTCCGTGTTACATTTATGGGAGGGAAAATGGAACCCGCTCGATTAATTGGAAAAGAAGTTTAGCACAAGAGCCTAGGAAAAACAACAGTAACTTTAATATCCAGAAAAACACCCGGATCAAACTCGAAACATGGAAGGAAAACGCTTCTTGAGTGTAAAAAAAGAGAAGAAGAAAACGTTAAGTTAATTCAAGTCCGGGAAGTGTCTCACCGTAAGAGTGTAACGGGTCTTCAACAACCTCTGCATAAACATGAAAACGTAAGAACATACGAATCAATGTCTCTGCGTCATCAAGAAGTAGTATATCTTATTATTCAACAAGAATTACAGTTAAATTATCGAAATGAAAAGATTGAGACTGATTTTGAAATCCAACCTTGCAAAACGCGCCAGAAGTGAGACGTAGGAGAGAGGGAGAGAGAGAGAGAGAGACAGTGAGAGTGTGTATTGAGCTGCAAAACAAAGCTTTACTCACGCACCAAGTAACCAACTTTCCAAGGTTGTTTTCCTGGGAAGAAGACAAGTAATGTTAATAATGTAGGAGCATTTGATAGATGATAGGTTTATAAAGAATTGTTTTCATCTTTTAAGGTGTGACCTCTTGAAAACGACTACAAATTTTCTTTAATTGCACAAGTAACCACGAACCTTGTCTTGGAATAAAAAAAAATCTACACAAAATATTATCGTTTATTTTATCAAATGATTGATTTGTATAGTTTTAAGCACTAAATTAGATAAAATTTATAAATTTTATATCATCTAATAAATAATATAAAAATCTTAAATAAGATAAAATAAAAATTTTTAAAAAACTCATAAAATAATTATCTTACTTTTTAAAAACATACATAATAGACACAATACAAAAGCTATACTTCCATACTATCTTATATTTTTTGTGTTATCCATTGTAACAATCAAATACTAAGTTTAAAACATAAAAAAGAAAAAGAAATTATTGAATATTTATAAAGTTTAATAATCAACAATATTGAAATTCAATGCACATGCTAGACTTATTAGTACAAAACTCTTTAAATCATTCTAAAATTTGGGCTAAGCTCTCTATACCGTACAAGCAAACAAGGTTATGCCTCGGCCAAAATTTTGTAAAGCCAGTTTAGCTTTCTGTAACCATTCTTACCCTCTAAATTGAGTAGCTACTTTCAACTTATTATATTATTTTCTAATCCATCATCTACCTAATCTATGCATGGCTAATAATAAAAAACACCATTACATTACAATTATATATATATATATATAAAGGCAGTTTAGGACCTTTCATGGAATAATAATCTTCAAGCCCGCCAACGTTTTGTAGTTTGAGAAGGCAAAATAAGGTTGCTCGAGTTTTGGAGTGTTTTCGTTCACGATTAACAGCCTCAAGGAACAAATCACCATTCTTTGTGATAGGTTATTCCAATTTTCTTTTTGCTAGTAGTATTAGAAATGACTCTAATGGTAGTATGATTCTCCGAAAAGAAGAAAAAAACAAAACAATAATAGCTATTAAAATATAAAAAAATAAAACTTCGAAAAAAGTACAAATTTCAACAATAATTTTTCTATATTTTCCTATATGGGCAAATGTAGGCATCACAAGATCAAATCTTCACATGATAATTCTTTTGAAACCAATCTATGTGAATTATTACAAATGTCATCCATCCCATATTCAATAAAATTATATATTATAATGGATAAATAACATTAGTCATAGAAACATCAATTTTATCAATTCCCATTTATTCTTACAGATCTTTTTCAAGAAGTTGATCCTTTGATATACCATTTTAGGTTATAATGAATGATGGTTATGAAATGAGCACACGCACTTCATATTGCTATAAATAATGTAATAAATAACCATAGATAAATTGTATATTCGAATAAACAAATAAGCAAGAATTAGCAAATGATGACTTATAAAAAAAGATTGGCTTATGCATGGATCCGTTACTAGTCCAGCATCATCAAACTGAATATTTCTCAAGACTGTCGGATGAACAGTGAGCAATATAAAACCTCCAAAGAATATAAAACCTGCAAAGAAAAAGTAATAATGTAAAAATGTAAAACTTGTCTTATAATGCAAGAAGTCTATATGCTAGGCAACGTCCTTGATACAGTTTTTAAGGATAAGCACCTTACTTTTTAGAGGATGCTATGAATTGAGGAAGGGTCTTTAATGAAGGTTTCTAAAAAGTTTTCTTTAAAGTTTATATTATGGGTTTTATAAATAATATAAATAAATTTTAAGAATTTTTAGTTAAGAAATTTAATTAGAGATAAAATAAAAAAAAAGTTTTTTTTTAAATTAATATTGATATAATATCTAGAAATTATAAATGGAGTCAAATAGATTGTGGATTAGTCCAAAAGGTTATCGTAGATATTCATCAGACATAGAGAAGTTCTTCTACTTTGCGCGGGCTGACCACTCAAGGAGCAGAAAATAGAGAACAAGGAAATTAAAAGAGCGTATAAGCGTAGCTACATTGGATGTGATTTTTTTTTTTTTTTTTTTTTTTGAAATAAGACAAGAGCCAAGATATTACTATTGTATTAACTGCAGAATAAATTGTATTCAATAGTTCGGAGGAAAAAAATCAAAATAATAAATTGTTTTCCTTGATGGATATAAAACATAAATTGGATTCGATAAACATACTAATATCGAGTAACCCAACTCCCATCTCACATTAAACTGCATAGAAAATGACAAAAGAAAAAAAAAATCAATCACTTCAGCAATTTACTCGATCAATAAAAAAAAAATTGATGAAATTGAAGCTTTAATTTATTTTTTAGGCGATATTAGATTCATATTTTATAGATTATTGACTTTAAATACATCCAGCTCTATTATTTAGGAATCTTTATCAAGTAAAAGTGCATGTAACGATACTTTAATTTCATAAAAGTAAAATAACACATTCCACGTATCTTATGAGGAACATGAAACTTGCAGGTTTTTCTATGATGGTTTCAAAAGCTTAAATAATAGTATTTTGTTCTAAAATTTGGAAATATATATTTATAGGGTTTTGTAGGATAAAAATTAGAGTTTTAAATAAATTGAGTCAAGATAAATTTTACATTCGAGCTCTATTTTGAGCTCTATTGAGTTTTGAATTTTAAGCTCAAACTTAATTTAAAGTAAAATTTAATCAGCTTGAATTTGATTTCATTAAACTTGTTTAAATTCGATTTATTTAAAAATATGATTTTCTTAATTATAATAATATTAATATCTAAACTCAACTAATATTTTTATTTATATTCAACTTAAGCTCGATTGAGTCCATAAACTGATCGTACCAAATATTATAAAACTCAAATTCGAATCGACATACTACTTAAATAACCCAAATTCAAGCTTAATTTAATTATTTTCAAATTGAACTAGAATAAATATGAAATCAAACTTAAGTCGTTGGCAGATAATTTGATTAGTAGTAAAGACTTATATAACGTCCGCATCTTAACATCAATCGACACAAAAAGAGCGAAAAAGTTTAGCTATATTGCACTTAGTAGTCATTTCTCTAATCTATCCGTTACTATGCATAATGTAAAGTATAGGTCTCTAATCTAACCCTTCAAATGCTGACACCTGCAGGAAGGAAACAGGTAAAGAAAATGAAAAAGAAAGAAATAGAGATGAGACGGGAAAATGTGAGAGAGGAGGGAAGTGATAATAACGACACAAAGAGCAAGTCCTTGGACCCATTCAATAATGATGTCCTAGAGATAATTTTAATAGGATCAAGCCCAATAAGCTTAGCCCACCATCGACACTAAGAAAAGGGTTTGGCCTATGTAGAATCAATCGATAAGTCACTCACTCTCTCTGTCTACCATTTTATCAACTAGTACAGTGAAATGTATTAGGGTTTCAGATTCTTTTGTGTCTATGTCAATTTGCAAGGGTGGAGCATAAGTGATTGCGAAGATGATGATTGATGATGTATCAAGGTTACTTTGAGTAAACCCAAACTTTTAAGGTATCAGATCTTTAAGAATATTAGGAGTGATCTTCTTTTTTTTTCTATTTATCCTTCTTTTATATTTGAATACGAGTATATCTATTTTCTACTATTTATGTTGTCACTGTTGCTATTCAACTATATTTTCCCATTTATATGCATAGATCTAATATGACTATTGCAATATTGTTCTATCTATTTCTACAAAATATTCATTTATTACACAGTCTTGATGCCATCATGAAACTTTACATTGCCTTTTAACTTGTGCTATAACAATTTTTTTTCCCCATATTTCAAGAAAAGTCAACGTATTATATTAACATTAATTATAATTAGCTCTTCTTTAACATAAAAATATAAGGAAATCAAAGTCATGCACCCATAGATTGTGTGATACACACACACTAGTGGACGATGCACCTGCGTTGTGAATGTAAAAATAAAAACATATAAAATTATTAATAAAAATATTAAAAAAATATGTTAAACCATTAATAGGTGTTTAAAAAATGTAGAATAGTTGTGAAATAAAAGTTTAATATTTATTCTAATTGTTTATAACATTTTTAAGTATGAAATTTGATAAAAATATTTATAAAAACTTTTATAATTGTTTCATTTATTTAATTTTTGAAAATGTTATTGTATAAATATTTATTAATACAATATTTATAAGATATTAAGGTAATAGAATATAAATGGTAAAACATAGATACTTATTTGGCTTTTCTCATTGGTTGTGATAAAGTTTGAAGTATAGAAACAATTATTGACTCTTTGCAAAGGAATAAGGTTAGGTTACAAGGTGGTTATAAGAAATTAATTGAAAGACAGTATGTGTGCGTGTACACATGGATTTTTTTTATCAATTACATAATATGAGAAATAAATAATAAAGACACCAAAGAAGTGTTTTCCCCTTTAATAATATATATATAAAGTCATCCATGATATTTGCACTTAAAAAATGTAGATGCATATTATGTACACAATATGAAAATTTAACTTGTAGATGTGTAGATAGTTACATAATATGAGAAATAAATAATAAAGACACTAAAGAAGTCCTTTAATAATATATATATATATATATATATATATATAAAGTTATTCATGATATTTGCACATAAAAAATATATATGTATATTATGTACACAATATGAAAATTTGACTCGTAGATATGTAGATATAATATACCATACATTAATATATCATATGATCACATACAAATTCTATGTTATAATTACATGGCATATAGTATTTACTATATTGAAATTGAACAAAAGTATTATTAAGAATTTTATACATAAATTGTAAAGATATATATGTAAAATATAAGTATAGCTACTTTTGACGCATAAGTCATATGGTCGTGTATTTAATCGTTCAAATGCATATCATATAAAACTTATCATATATTTAGTATTGTGCTATATGTTGCGTGCATGTCATATATGTTGTATATATTTAATTGTGCACACACACACATACATATAAACTACACTACACTTTTCTAACATGCATACAAAATATTGTTTTTCTATAAGCTTAACATATGTGATAAACAATGAATGTTAATCTAACCTAATGTTAGATGCATCATCATATCTACTCATAGAAATTACATGTTAACCAAAAATATATCAATGTATAGAGTATATTAAAATAAGAATTTACACATAGTACATGATAGATGACTGTTTTGACAAAGTCTGTAGAATTTTTATCAAGCTACCACCATTCACCACACTTGACTTCCACATGTGGTTAGTAGCTTAAAAAGTAAAAGAGTCCTTAAAGGTAAGCAAAAACCCTAATAAATAACTAATGGGTGTCGAATCCAACAAAAATAAAAACCTACTCCTAGACAATTATATGATTTGCGTATAGTAGTGAGTAGGGTCGTATCCACAGGGATTAGTTAAATATATTTCTATTCAAAGAGAATAAAGAGGAAAAGAAAAATGGGGGGTTTTGTTTGTGAATCAAAATAATATTGAAACAAGATAATAAAATCGAATATTGATAAAAGCCTAGCCAAAGGAATCAAGATAGTTTAATTCTAGGAATTGATCATCGATGCAAATGTTTTCTATTCTTATTTCTAGATAAACTGGTTATGGTTATTAACAAACTCTAACAACCTATCTCTCCTTACTTCCTCGATAATCAAAACAAGCTCTTTGATTATTTCTCTTATCGATTAGACAACTCTAAACAAGCTCTTAGGATTTAATCTATCAATAGCATTAAAAACAAAAGAGACTACCAATTCATGCCAGTAGATTATAAGATAACCTATTTAAACAAGATCATACATCTCCATAACATGAATTCGATCATCTATTTTATAATCAAACATGTTATTGTGTCACCGAGACTAAAACTATCAAACAATTACGGATTTGACGTGCTAGTTGACAATATATTAACTTGCTAATTGAGTAGAAGAGCTCTAATTCATACCAATCAACAAAGATAATATTGACAAAACTTCCAGAAGATATATAAATATCTAAAAACAAAGAATAGATTAAAGATAACTCAGTTAGATCTCACAATTCGTGAAGAATTAAACTTCAATGATCCTTTGGCTAGAAAATTTGCTTAGCTACACATGTTCATCATCAAAACGAAAATTAAAAGTAAAAACATAATAAGCCTCTGTTCCCGGTTTCCTTGCTCTGCCTCCTTCCTTCCTTCTTGCCTCCAAGATGATAAACTCCCTAGGGTTAGTTCTATTTATATTGTTAAGGGAATGGCAGATGATCTTTTGCTAGCAAGATACGAAAATATCTTTCCTTTTTTATATAAATCTCGAGAAGTGAATAATCGTCCGCCTGGCACGCCCTACAACACGGTCGTGGGTCAAGCCATGCCTTCCTCTGTGTATAATTCACATATCATCTTCCGTGTTCAGTGTGTGCCACGGCTTCCACCACGGCCAGATCCCAAGCCGTATCGTCTTCTAGTTGATGTTCCACAATTTCTCATCCTTGTTTAGTATATGGCACGGCTTCCATCACAGCTTCCACTACGGTTGCCACCACAAGACGTGTCTCTCTCCTTCTCGTGCAGTGTATAGCACGGCTTGTACCACGACCGTATCTCAAAACCGTGCCTCCTTCTAGACAGATACACGGCCGTGTACTTCAACCGTGTATTTTCTTGTTGATTCAAAACCAAGTACACGGCCGTGTACTTCAACTACACGCCCATGTACTTTCCTTCGGCGGTGTAAATCCTTGTCTTTGATCCAAGTTATAGATGACTTCTCTAATTTACTTGAATTAGCACCCTTGACTCCATTTAACCTGATTTATCACCATAATAGAATTAAGTATCATTTCCTTATAATTTCTATAAAATCAATAATAAATTAACACAATTCATACTATAAAGATTGAGTATAAAATGACTCTATCAATAACCCAACCAATTGATATCAGGTCACATATGATACAGTTGGTAAAATGTGTCAACATCTCGTCTATGATGGAGGTCAAGATAGATCACGTCACAATCTAATATGGTGCTTTAACTGCTGAATGATTAAAATGGTTTAAGTTGTATGTCATCATCAACTATAGTTTTTGGTATAGCAATAAAACGCTCAATTAAACAAATAATATTAGAACCAAGGTCATAGGTTCAATTCTAAGCAGGCATGGTGCTAAGGGAGATTGTTGACAAAAGTGTGTTAGCATCTTACTTGTGATGGAGGCCAAGATGAATCAAGCCATAGTTGATCATGGTGCTTTAGCTATTAAATGATTAAAATGGTTTAAGTTGCATGTCATCATGAACTATAGTTTTTATTGTAGTAAAAAAACTCTCGATCTAACAAACATTCATGTTACATATATAACTGTAAATAATTAAATAGCGAACGTAACATTATATGATATTCGACTCGTCATTTCATTTACTTATAGCCAACCATGTTTATCAAATAGAAGTTGCTTCTTTTTAGTTTCTTGGCCGCCCAATCCATCATTTAATGGTTAATTAGTCCATAGCTCCATACCTTACTCTTTGTGTGACAAGTGTTTAGTGTAGTCACATCTTCTCAATTCTTTAGCTTGTAAAAATCACTAATGGTCAATGCTTAACCACCTTATCCTATATATACTTCAATGCTAAAATCATAGCCCTTAAGTTGCTTTCTTCTAACTTTCTAACTCACTCAAATAATCTTGGTTGACCTATCAACAACTCGCATATCTTACATTACATTATAAATAAGCATCTCACACCATACTTAGCCATTTCATTTTAACATTATTGAGTCTAATTTTAATTAATTATTTTTATTTTTTTCTAATTTGATTCATATTAAATCCTATGCTAATTTAATATGAATCATTGACTTAAATTAGGAAATTTTTTATTTTTTATTTATTTGGAATCGCCACACAACTGGAGTTGGGAAAAATTTCCAAGTTTAGGATTAATTGAGCGGATTAATTTTAACTTGATCACTGGTCAACGAAATCATCTCTTTTTATTTGAAAAAATAAATAAAACACCAGAAATTCCTGATTCGGGGGCTAACCTATTAAAACCCTACAGTTATTATATTAACCTTCTGAAATTTGGATTATATTTTTGTGATATCCTTTTTAGCATATATTAAAAAAATTACTTAAAAAAGAAAAAGGTAAGGAAAAAATAATAATGATTATACTAATAATAATTTGAAAAAAAAATTATTTTTTTTAGAGTTACCCCATAAAGATGCATATGTACCCGCTATTTGGAATCAAATAAGTCGTAGTTAGCTTATTCATAAAACTTAGTGTTTTTATTTAATTTTAATTTTTAAAAAGAATAAGCCAAGTTTACGTTTATTACCATTTAAATTTATTTAAAAAAAACAAAAAAGGAAAATTCTAAACCTAATTTTTATTTACCAATTTTTGAAAGACTAAAAAAAACTCTAATTTTAAAAACATCAATTAAAATTTTATTTCATGAAAATCATTTTTTCTATGTGACAAAACATTTTTTTTTTTTTCAAATAAAACCATATCTTAAGCCCTTAAAATTTTTATTTTTTTTAACTTTATATCTTTATATCTACAAACTAGGTATTACTAAAAAAAAAATTTGGAACCTAATTGTCCTTAAGCAACAGTTACACCACAACACCTAAGGCTTACATAATGGTTCCCTCTTAACAATTTGCATAATCATGGCATTTATTGAAATCATTTTCTTAATCATGTTATGTCATCATATATTATTATTTTTTACTTTATTATTTTTTATTATCATTATTTTTTTTATCCTATAATTAAATTTATTAAGCTAAGATCATTAACTAAACTAAGCTAAGGTTATTAACCTAATTAATTTAAAACTTACCTTAATATCATATTTATTTAATTAGATTCTAATCACCATAAGAAAATAAAATTGAATAAGCCAATTACTCTAAAATAATAATAATAATAATAATAATAACAACAACAACAACAACAACAACAACAACAATAATACTGATTACCTAGATGCGGGTCACACTGTGGATCGATTTAGGTTTATCAAGGTCGAACTTGGATCAAATTGGATTGGTTGCAACTCGAGCTTTCCGTTATAGGAAGAATGAACAGTGCATGAGTTGTTTCACAAACTACATAGGTCGCCAACGTGGATTGAACAAAGGAGAAGAAGACAATGATCATGGGGCTCGTTCTAGGTACTCTAGTGGTTGTTGTCGATAAAGGAGATGCTTGTGGGTGAATGAAGCTTGAACCTTATATTCGACAAGCTCACGATGACTTGACGTAAAGCCAACTCTTTTCTAAATCAATGGACCTATCAAAAGCTCAAATCTACCTTCAATTCGCTCAAAGGCTACCTAAATTGAATGCAATTCTAGAGAGAGTGAGAGGATTGTGTGTGTGACTTTTAGTGAGAGAAAGTGGCTAGGGGGTCGAATTTACACAAGCTTTCGTGATTTTCTTTTCTTCTTTTTGTGTTTATAAAGCCAAGCTTTATTTATAGGCTCGCGAAGATCGGTTTGATAAGCTTGGATCAAACCTGCAGTGGAGACCCATTTTTATTCGTTTGAGATTTGAATTGATCTTGAAAAAAATTTGATGTAAATCGTTAGATTAAATTTATTTTGTGATTTATATCAATTTTTTTTAGTTATGAATTGATGATAATCTAAAAAAAAATCATTTTGATTTACTTGGATTTGCTCTAGCTTCTTCTCCTTCTATTCGTGTTAGTTGATCTATTGGGGAAGACAATCACATGCGCTACACGTGACCCAACTGAAGGGAAGAAGAAAAAAGAAAAAAAAAGGGGTAAAGCTCCATGCGCGTTTCGAACCTGTGACTTTCTTTAGTTGTTTGGGCATAAGTGTGAACTAACTAAGCTGGTCCTTTTTCTCATTTATTATGTGCAATCAATTTACATATAAGTTATCATCCTTAATTAATTTTTTATTGATTTGAAGTTCCCGAGCTTGATTTAGAGACCCATATTTCCTTAATTTTGTTGAAAATTCTATTTTTATTATTTTTCATTTCATTTTTACTATCTCATAAACCAAGCCCCCTTTTTTATTATTATTTCTATTTTCTTATCATATTTATTTATTTATAAAAAAATCTATATGGGTAGGCAAAAAATAGGATATCTACAACTGCCCCTCTTTATAATAATGTTTAGGAAAACTTAGCTACAAAGATAGATAGATGCCATTTTTACGTAAGAAAATGGATGGGCAACACTATAGTTAATTGGCTATCTAAACCTTAGTCTATTAGGAAGTTATCCGACCAAAAGATCAAGTAAAGAAAATGCTTTGTGAGCTAGTAACCCTATGTTGCAAAAAAAGATAGTTGCTTTATGATGACTAATATTCTTTAGGGAGTGATCTTAAGCAAGAAGCATTTCATTAGACTAGCAACCTTTAAGAAGAGATTATCTAAAAAAGTGCTCTTATAAGCTAACTAATCGATGATAGAAAGCGTCTCACTAGACTAGCAACCTTAAAAAAAAATCTAGAAAAGTGTTTTTACGAGCTAATTAATCGATGATAGAAAAGGTTTCACTAGACTAGCAACCTTAAAAACATTATCTAGAAAAGTGCTCTTATGAGCTAACTAATCGATGATAGGAAGCATCTCACTAGACTAGTAACCTTAAAAAGAGATTATCTAGAAAAGTGTTCTCACAAGCTGACTAATCGATAATAGGAAGTGTCTCACTAGACTAGCAACCTTAAAAAGAATGTAACTCATCATTGTGAGCCTAGTAGAATGGTTGAAAGAAATAGTTTTATAAGATGAAGGATGTCCCCTCTCTTTTATTATTATTGTTATTATTTCAATTTTAATTTATTTTAAAACAAGGATGCCTACCTGGTCACCATTGATAACAACAAAACCCTTGTGATAGTCTAATCTTCACTTATTTGTCTTCGTCTTAACTTGAGTAGAAAATTTTGATGCAAGCATTCTTATGAAATTTTGTTTTTCTGCAAATTTAGCTCCTATGATTTTAGCCCTATCCTAAACCAACACCAAACCTGCTATTCGAGAAGGGTGAGATCATAATGCAATATTTAATGAGTTCTATAATTTCACCATTGTCTATTAGTCATTTTTCTCTTGTGCATGGAGTGAAATGTGGATAAGATAGGAGAGTGAAGTAAGAATTTTTTAGTGTAGTGGTTAGTCAATGGCGACTCCAACATTCGACGACTACCAAGGGATATCAACTTTGCTTGTAGAAAATGAAAACTAAACTACGAAGCTGTAACGATTGCTAACATTCACGAACTTTTGGCAAATTTTTCATTAATCTCATTTAGGGATAGTATATCTTAACCGCATCTGCATTTATAGGGTCCTTCCAATCTAGACCGTCCATTTGAGCTAATATTAATGCCCCACTTGATAATACCCTTTTCACAACATATGGACCCTCATAATTTGGAGTGAATTTGCCTCTTGAATCTTGTACATTAGGTAGAACCTTCCTTAGTACGATGTCAACTTCCTTAAAAATTCGTGGCCGCACTTTTTGGTTAAATGCTCGGGGAAATCCTTTGTTAGTGGCATTGACCATGGCATAATGCCATGAGTCTCCTTTCATCAATCAAGTTTAGCTAATCAGTCCTTTTCTTCACCCAGTCACCTTCATCTAGTTGTGTCTTTAACAAGACCCTGAAGGATGGGATCTCAACCTCGACCGATAATACTACCTCAACACCATACACCAAGGAGTAGGGAGTAACCCCAATAGATGTCTGAATGGAGGTTTTGTAGGCCATGAGTGCAAAGGGTAGCATCTCGTGCCAATCTTTATAGGTGATAGCCATTTTCTCGACAATTCTCTTAATGTTGTTGTTAGTTTTTCCCACTACTCTATTCATTTGAGGTCGGTATAGAGTTGAGTTTCTATGATTTATCTTAAATTGTTGGCATAATTTCATCATCAACCTGTTGTTGAGATTGGTACCATTATCGGTGATGATCGATTCAGGAACTCCATACCAAGCTATTATGTCTTTCTTCATGAACTGGACTACCACTCATTTAATGACGCTAGCATATGATGAAGCTTTAACCCACTTGGTGAAATAATCAATGGCTACCAGTATAAACCTATGGCCATTGGACACCTTTGGGGTGATTGGTCCGATAATGTCGATTCCCCACATAGAGAAAGGCCATGGTGCAAAAAGTGAATGGAGCTCTTGAGGTAGAGCGTTTATCTTGTTGGCATAAACTTGGAACAAGTGGTAGTGCCTTACATATTTAATGTAGTCTTATTCCATTATCAACCAATAGTAGCCCATCCTCATGATCTTCCGAGCAAGCATATATCCATTCATGTAGGGGCCACATATCCCTTCGTGCATGTCTTTTATTAGCCTATCTGCCTCTTCTTTGTCTACACATCTTAACAACGTAATGTCAAATGATCTTCTATATAGTGTAGACCCACTTAATAGGAAATGACTTGCCAACCTTCTGAGTGTTTTTTGGTCATTTTTGCTGGCCTTTTCAGGGTATTTGCCTTCTTGGAGAAATATCTTGATATCGTGATATCAAGGCTTGTCATCTTGTGTTTCTTCGATTGTCAGGCAATAAGCAGGTTTACCCTCAATTTCTATCTTCAAAGGCTAAACTTCTGTCCCTTTTGTTACTTGAATCATAAATGCTAATGTAGAAAGGGCATCAGCAAACTGATTTTGAGTTCTTGGGATATATGTGAAGGTGACAACCTTGAATTCCTCAATTAATTCTATCAGGTGTTGGTGATATGGCACTAATTTGGGGTCTTTGGTCTTGTATTCTCCTCATGTTTGCAATATGATAAGCGAGGAGTCTTCGTATACATCTAACTCATGGATTTCCACATAGAGTGCCATTTTGAGGCCGAAGATACGTGCTTCATACTCGACAATATTATTGGTATATGGGAATGTAAGTCTCGTTGTTGTGGGGAATTGCATTCCTTTTGGTGATACCAACACTGCCCCAATTCTACATCTAGACACATTGGTAGCTCCATCAAAATACATCTTCCATTTGGGATCTTTTTCTACTTTGGAGTCCTGTTTTAACTCATCATCTGCCATCAATATATTTTCATTTAGGAATTGGGCTCGTGATTCTGGGGAATCTCCTTCGACCAGGTGCTCAGCCAACTTATCTACTAGCATCTGCCCCTTCATCGAATTTTGAGTTACATACATAATGTAAAATTCTGATAGGAGCATCTGCCACTTGGAAATCCTTCCCAACAAAACAAGCTTTTTTGCTAATATTTCAGGGGATCATATCTTGTTAGTAGTTCAATGGGATAATAAAGGGTATATTACCTTAGTTAGTGCATAACCTAAACCAATGCACAGCAAGTTCCTTCTATCTCAGAGTATCTTTGTTCCCCTTTAGTAAATTTCTTGCTTTGGTAATATATGGCTTGTTCCCTTCCTCTTTCATCCTTTTGCCCTAATATATACCCCATCGACTCGGGAAGCATTGTGAGTTATAAGAATAAATGCTTTCCTGGTTTTAGGGCTACTAAAACTGGAAGGTTCATAAGATATTCTTTGATCTTCATAAATGCTTCTTCACATTCGTCATCCCATTTCACAATGGCATTTTTCTTTAGAAGCCAAAATAATGGGCGGCATTTATCCATGAGTTGTGAAATAAACCGAGCTATGTAATTCAATTTTCCTAATAAGCCTCTTATCTCTTTGATGGTATGTGGGGAAGGCATTTCTAGTATAGCTTTTACCTTATCATGATCGATTTCAATGCCCCTCCCAACTTACAATGAACCCCAACAACTTACCAAATGTGACCCAAAAAGTGCATTTTTCTAGGTTTAATTTCAACAGAAACTTCCTTAATCGCTTGAATAGTTTCCTTAAAACAATAACATGGTTTTCCCCTTCTTTGGATTTAGCAATCATGTCATCAACATATACTTCAACCTCTTGATACATTAAGTCATGAAGTATTCCAAACATTGCTCTTTAGTATGTTGCTCCAACATTTTTTAAACCGAAGGGCATGACTTTATAACAGAATGTACTCCAAGTTATGATAAAGGTAGTCTTGGTCTTATCCTCTTCTGCCATTCTTATCTAATTATATCTCGAGAAGCCATCCATGAAGGAGAAGAGATGACTTCTAGTTGTGTTGTCTACCAAGACATCTATGTCGGGTAAGGGAAAATTGTCTTTAGGTGCAGCTTGGTTTAAATTTCGGAAATCCACACATACCCGAACCTTTCCGTTTTTCTTCAAAATTGGGACTATATTTTCTACCCACTCTAAATAGTCTAGTACTTTAATGAGCCTGACCTCTAGTAGCTTCTTGACTTCTTCTTTGATTTTTAATAAATGCCAGGCTTAAATCTCCTTAATTTTTGTTTTTTATGTTTGACATCTCCTGTCGTAGGCAGCTTGTGAACCACTATTGATTGGTCAAGTCCTAGCATGTCTTCGTATGACCAAGCAAATACATCTAAACATTCAGACAATAGCTTTATTATTTCATATTTTTGCTCATCAATCAAATTACCTCTAATCTTAAGGTTATTAGGGTCTTCTTTGATTCTTAGATTAACTATACCCATTGGTTTATCAATTAAAATTTTGCCTTGTTCATATTTTCGCTAACTCTCTTGTATTGCTTTGTGGTCATTAATATCATTTCCAATGGCTAACCCAATAGTGTTGGAAGTGATATCAACATTTGCATTATTTACATGCGCGATATATCATTAGCGTTCGTCAAGAATATTAGGTCTGTATGGAAATAAAGTGAAGAAGAAAAGTTTATAAGTAGAGGAAAGAGGTATAATTGAAATAACTTGTAATTTTATTGATCAACTTGTTGAAGAGTTCAACTTATTTCTGAATAATGATGGTTGTAAACTCAAAAATATTAATTATGATTACTTCCTATTCTAAAGCAGACCTAGTGCTATTAAGAGGATAGGAAAACCAATTATTAAGAGCCGAAAGTGGACTGGAGACGTGGGGAGCCGGGGTTCCCATTGATAGGTTGTCGTTGTTGATAGCTTTGTTGAAGTTGGCTTAGATTGATCTGGGGACTTGAGAGTGCTAGCCGGCTGAGAAAAAGCATGTTGAAGGGGTGGAAAATTCATTAGGGCATAATGCAGTCTTCCTCCCTTTTACCTTTAACATACATTGCTTAGATTTTTTTCTTCAGAAGTAGGAACATATCCTAACCTGAATGTCCCTTGTTGTCCTTTCTTGAATTGAGGCCTTCCTTCGCTCATTTCTTCTTTAATGACCATGCATGCCTCATCGAATATCTGGAGCCCAAAGTCCTCGGGGCCATCCTCCCCGATGTAGGGTATAGCCATTTCTTTATAGATGGCATAGCCTTGCTCACCTAGCATAGTGATTATTGACCATTTGATATGAATTTAGCCTTTTGGTGGAGCGTTAAAGGTATGGCTTTTGCTATATGTATCCAAGGCCTTCCTAATTGTAGGTTAAAGGACCTCGAGATGTTGAGGACTTGAAATGAGATATTAAAAACTTGTGGGCTGATCTCTATTGGTAGACCAATCTCCCCTACGATTTCCCTTTTAAAGCCATCAAAGGCTTTGACTACTGTTGAGCTTAGTTTAACATTGCTCATATCGATTCCTAACAAGTCAAAGGTAGCTAAAGGGCATACATTAAGAGAGGATCTATTATCTATAAGGACCTAGGACACTATTATATTGTTGCATTTTATCACTATAAAAAGTGGTTTGGTATGCTGACTGCCATCTTCTCCCAACTCTTCGGGTGAGAAGGATATCTGATCCATGGTAAGGATTGAGTTGGTGATGTGGCTCAATTTTTCTATCGTAATACCCTTCGGTATTTTGACCTGTTTGAATACTTTGAAGAGTGCCTCTCGGTATGGTTCAGATGAAATGAGAAGGTCCATAAGTGATATTTAGGCAAAGGATTTAGCAAGTTGCTCCATGATCTTGTACTCAATTGATTTAATCATCTTTGTAAACACAGAAAGTCCCTCTTCCTCTTCTTTCTCAAACTCGACGATGGGCTCTTCAACAAAAGCCTTATTTTTAGTATCATAGACCCTTCCCGAGTGAGTGATTCCTTGGTAGTTGAA
Source organism: Laguncularia racemosa (assembly GCA_037954665.1). Lineage (NCBI taxonomy): Eukaryota > Viridiplantae > Streptophyta > Magnoliopsida > Myrtales > Combretaceae > Laguncularia > Laguncularia racemosa. The sequence continues at coordinate 2,477,247 of JBBMOL010000091.1, read as the reverse complement.
TGGTGCCGCTTTTATTTTTCTAAGGAGATTGGGACATAGAACATGCACTTCTTCTTTAGAACCTTCACCTCTACCTCCAATTCCTCATAGCACTTTATAACCATTGGCATTATATTAGATCCAATCATATTGATGGACTTATCTTTCTGGTCTCGACAATTGTCTTCTTCCTCAAATTCAGGTCCCCAACCAATATATGGTACATCAGCATAAACTGTTAGTGTGAATGAGTAATCCACCAAGTATTCAAATTTTCTAGATGATTCGCCTAAGGTGCCGACTGTTGGGTCTCCTGCCAACCACCTCCTTCTTAGCTCCCTTTGTATGCAACTCTTGTGTGGCTTAGGAGTTAATGTAGCCATAATTTCATTCTTCTTGTTCTTTCCTTCTCTAAGCAACTAGTAAATAGCAAGCCTAGCCTAAGCTTTGTCATTTGGGTTCATATACTATAAATGGCCTACCTATTGCAAGTTCCATGTCATCTGTTCTATTGGGGCAAGGAGCTCATTCAATTCAGGCTCTGACTCTTCGACTGTGGTCATATTTATTGTAGGACCATGATTAGGCAGTGGATTATTGCTAATATTTAGAGTCGGTGCATTAACGAAATCCAACTGTACGATTCCCGCATCAATCAAGTATTGGATTTTGTTTTGAAGTCTCCAGCATCTATCAGTTGAGTATCCTTCTTGCTCCATATGATACTCACATTTGAGGTTGGGGTCAAAATTTCTTAGCCTATACTAGTCATTAAGAATCTCAAAATTGATCAGATTATTTGCTTGTAATCGAGCGAAAACTTGGCTAAGTAGGATAGGGATTAGAGTGAACTATCTTTAGGTTTTGGTGGATTGGGTTTAATTCACTAGTTATTGTTGGATTATGGTGGTTGTTGTTTGGAAAGTCATGTGAGACCCCAATCTGTTGTTTCTGCTTGAGTTACCCATACCGACTGTGGCTTCTTTACCTTTATTGTTCCCCATAAGTCTTGGTGATTATGAGATTCTGGAAGAGTCATTCATTTAGAGATTTCCAGATGTAATGGCATTCTCTATCTTGCATCCTGCTACCACTACCTCTGTGAAGCTAGATAAAGTTTGCCTAAATAAAGGTCAACTTTTTCTCAGAGATTAAAGTGGAAACCCTAGCAGCTTAAGCCCTCCAATGCTGAGCGTATTCTTTGAAGGACTCGTTGTGCTTCTTTTAGAGGCTCCCTAAGTCCAGCACTGAAGGGGCAACCTCGATGTTAAATTTATATTGCTCATAAAATCCACGTGCCAACTTATCCTATGTATTGACTTTACTGAGATCTAATTGTGCATACCATGTTAAAGCGGGACCTATAAAGCTATCTTGACAGGTTTCAAACATAAGTTGGTCGTATTGTGCATGTCGAGTCTAATTTAAAAATTTTATATTATCTCCCTAATTTGATTTATATTAGATCCTATACTCATCCAATATAAATCATTAACTTGAATTAAGAATTTTATTATTTATTTGAAGTCGCCACCCAACTGAAGTTGGGAAAAATTATTGAATTAGAATTAATTGAGTGGATTAATTCTAATCTAAATGACTAGTCGATGAAATCTCTCTTTTTAAAAAAAAAGAAAGAAAGAAAAACCAAAGATTCTCGACTCGGGGGCTATCCTATTAAAACCCTAAAGTTAACACCTTATCCTTCTAAAATCTGAATTATGTTATGATATCTTTTTTTAGCATAAAAGAAAATACTAAAAAAAATGATACAACTATTATTCTAATAATAATTTAAAAATATTTTATTTAGAGTTACCCCATAAAGATACCTATATGCCCGTTATTCAAGATCAAACAGTTCGTAATTCACTTTTCATAAAACTTTAGTGGATTAGTTAATTTTAATTACGAAAATATGCCAAGTTTATATTTATTACCATTTAAATTTATTTAAAGAAATTTCTAAGCCTAAGCTTTATTTCTTAATTTTGAAAAAAAACGTCAATTATCATTCAATCAATTATTTTTTATGAAAAGAAGTTTTCTAAATATTAATTTTTTTATTTTATTAATTTTTTCTTGATAATAATATATATATATTTTAGAAAATTCTAAACCTAGTTTCATTAACACATTCCTAAAAATATAAAAACATGCATTTTTATTATATATATATATTATTTTTTATTATCTTATATATATTTTATTTTTCCATACATATTCTTATTTTAAAAAAAATAATAATAATAAATGAATAAAAATAAAGAAATCTAGCTAACCTGGACGTGGGTCGCGGGTTGGGTACGTGCAGCGATCGGAGGTCTTCGACGGCGGCGTTCCGGAGGCGGTTAGTGTCGATTAATGGGGGGTTCTAAAGCTTTCAAGAGTGAGGAATCCAATGGTGGTGTTGGTTTTCATAAAAAAACCACCTTAGGTAGCAGTTTGAGTAACCACGGCGAGATTTAGAGAGAGAGAGAAAGCTCCGGCGAGTTTTTTTTTCGTGTTTCTTCCACTTTTTCTTCCTTTTGATTCCTCCCCATTTTCCCTCTCTTAGAGTCTTATTTATAGACTCGCAAAATCCCTATTGATAAGCTCAGATCGAACTTACGGTTGAAACCCACTTTTCCGTTTTAGATTCAGCTCAACCTTGGAGATTTCATGCCAATCTGTTGTATTAGATTCATTGTTTATGATTTATCAAGTTGGTTTATTGTTAAGATCGATAATAATCCGAAAAGATACTAAAAAAAATGATCCCAGCTCGCCAAATTTTCTTCAGCTTCTTCTCACGTCTATTTCGCTAGAGAAGGCGATCAGGCGAACAACTCGTGATTTGAGTTGCCCTATCATATGTTGCCACGTGGCAGCTTGAAGAAAAAAAAAAGAAACAACACAAAGTGCCTCTTCTAAGATTCGAACTTGTGACCACACGGCTTCCCACGCGTACCCGAGCACGCACATGAGCCAGCTAAGTTGGCCCAAATCTCAATTTTATCTTACACGCAAATTGTATATAAGCACAATAATATTTATTAATTTTATATTATTTTAAAATTCTAAAATGTAATAAAAATCCCTAAATATCTTTAATTGTTATTTTTACCTTTGTTTTCTATTATTTTGGTATTACTCTTATTTATTTTATTTTTTGTTATTTATTTTTCCTTTATATTTGAAAAATGAAAAAAAAAGCATTAATAATAATAATTAAGGGACAAAAATTGGGTGTTTACAGTGCATACTTGCTCATTTTTTGCACATATAGCCATATGTGCTTCTAAGGACAACCAGTGTCGTTATATTTCTCAAACTCTAACACTTTAAAATTTTTTGGGTAAGCACCTACACCATATGTTAATAAATCGGTGATGCTGACTTGATCGAAACTGTCGGGGCCTTCTAAAGTCCTTATTTTATTAGTCAATTGCTGGAAGAGTTTCCTTTCCATTTCTTTTTGCCTATCTTCCAATTCCCTTTTAGGTCATCAGGAGTTGGCCCCATATTGATTGTTGTTTTGGGCTCATATTTAAAGGTAAGATTGAGTCAGGAGTTAATTTCCTCGTATTCGGGTGGCTGGATTTCAGTTGCCTTTCCCTTTTGAGCCCTTGAGTGTTCCTCTTGAGCAGGTTAGGTGGTACGAAGGAGACTAATGCTTTCAGTCAAGAAACAGACTTGAATGGTCAACTACTGGACTATTTGTTCCAATGAAATGATCCTTGGGTTAGAGGAGGTGTCGGTGTTGTTGCCACTGCCGCTATTGGCATGGTTATTGCCATTGTTGTTCCTGTTGCTAGCCATCTTAGTCTTGGAATGGGTGTTGATTGGACTTCTCGAGGGTTTTGGTTGTTTAAAAGCAATCTTTGATACTTGGCAGACCAAACTTGAACCCTATCAGCAAGCATTTATTTATTACTTTTCATTATTTCATTTTATTATTTATTATTATATATATTTTACATATATGTAAAGGGCGAAAAAATGAAATATGATGTATACAGATGCAAAAGAACCAACAATTAATCAATGATGTGACAATATTGAAATTTTATTAATATTGCAAACTTTGGAGTTTGATCACTTTATTCAAAATATGTATAAAAAAATCCTATAATCTATTTTTTTTTTCTTCTCCTTTGCTAATTTCTACACTTCCTCTTCTTTTGTTGGGTAGGTGTTGGATCTTTCTTTTTCTCCTTAGCATTCATGGCAGCTTCTATTTCCCTAACCCTCATTTGGGTGTTCCTTAACTGGGCTTCAAGTACCTTATTCTTCTGGCTAGACTCCTTGAATCTATTTTTTCATACATCATTCTTGCTTTCTATGGTTTCAAAATGGACTTTCATCCGAACTTGCACCTGCTCCATGTAAGTCTTCATTTTTGGGCTTGGATTATTTGGCGTAGGCTAAGTGACATCAAGAGCATAGTATATACTTTCCCTCATCTTGTATAATTGGTTGATGATAAAATCCTTGATAGCTCGGTGTTTTCCTACTTCACCATCAAATTCCCCTAAGTCAATATTAGGGCTCTCAATTCAAGATTCCCATTGGGCCCTTACCTCTATTAGCTTAGCGACCTTGTCAGCTATTAATATGTTTAGATCTTGAAACTCCACTATAACCATCTCTAATGAGGGTCTATGAACTATGTCTTGGATGGTGCCAAATTGATGGACCATTGAATTTGAATGATAGCACGTACACTAGTTAAGCCCAATTAATGGAACAGCTTGAAAGTTTCTATACATCAGAATAATCTTATTGCATTAGCTCCATCTGGCAATCCATAAGATGTCTTCAGCACTGAAGCTTTTGAGTACCTCAACCCAACTATAGCTTGGAATGTCATCTGGTAACTTCATCCTATCTACATAAGAATCTATGAAGTCCGCTTGTTAGGCTAGTGATCACCTAATCATGTTTAGCCTAAAACACTTGGGATGGCTCACGAACTATATCAAAATGAGATTAATGTTGGAGTGGAAGATTCCATGACCCTTTTTCTTCACAAAATTCAAATTTCAGATCTACTCAACTAGAAGGGCTGGAATGTAGGACTTTCCTTCTAAAAACTGAGTTACTAACTCCGCAACTCCATAATGAATGTAGAAGGCCTTGGTAGGGAAAAGAATGGTTGCAAATGCTGTTAAGATGAAGACATGAATCCAACTCTGTCTGTAATCCTTAGGGTTTCCACAAAAGATATCTTTCTTACTTCTATTGTCAAAACGTGCCATAAACCATGTCTCCAAGTCATCCATTCGGAGGCAGTATCCATTACTATCCTCCAATGCTTTGTTGATCACTGATCTGCGAACCCTTAAAAGTTTACTGAAGATGCTGGCTGGCCCAGCCTCTAAATCTGGCACATATATCTCATTGGAAAGTGGAGGGGCCTAGAGAAGTTGGGTATACTCTTCAATGGTTGGGATAATCTCATATGGCCTAATAAAGAAAGCCACAAACTTAGCATCCCAAAAGTGTAACACAACTCGAATCAAAGGTATGTTGACGTCGATCTTCATTAATGAGAGGATGGGCCCTACTTTGTCTTGGATGATGGCCCGCTCTTCTGGATTATATAGAGTAAGCCAATGATCTAGTGTCAACTTGGGGTCTAGGAGCTTGCGAACATGGATCTCTTTGCAAAGAAGACAATCGATCGAAGTGCTAGCCATCTAGCAAAGTTACAAATAAAAATTTCTATGTTACAAACAAATATCTTATTTTACAAATTTAACATTTGCATCGAAAAAATACATCACCATCATGATAACAATCTCTTTACAGAAAATGTTTATAAAAAGAAATTGTCTCAAAACTCCAAGGTGCTACATCGTTAATTATTTTTTGGTTTAAAATCTCATGTATGCAAAAAGGTGGGTTCTAACGGTTTCCAAGCTCTGTGGCCTCCCACATTTTCGAAGAAATGAATCTCGGGCTACATCAAAGCATTGGGTAAGGTAGCCTAATCGACCCCGAGTAATGATCACCTCACTACACCCAGAACTTACACAACGACTCCCCATCCTAATTTCCTAAATGGCTTGGGTTTGTCTATATCTAATCCACACATGAAAAAAGAAAAAAAAAACTATTCAAGGCTAAGTTTATCAAATCCCTATATCACTATAAAATACAAACATTAATATAACTAAATATTTACAGAAATAATGAAAATTAAGGATATCTAAAATAAATTATAATTTTAGAAGGCTTAGGTAGCTAGCCCACTTAAGGTGTCCCTAGTGGAGTCACCAAGTTGTCATGTCTAATTTTAATTTAATTTTTTATTTTTTTCTAATTCAATTCATATTAAATCCTATGCTCAATTAATATAAACCCTCAACTTAAATTAGGAATTTTTTTTTATTTATTTATAGTCGTCACCTAACTGGAGTTAGGAAAAATTGTCAAGTTTAGGATTAATTGAGCGGATTAATCTTAAGTTAAACACTAGTCAATGAAATCATCTCTTTTTATTTGGAAAAAGAAAAAGAAAAACTAAAAAAAACCAAAGATTTCTTATTTAGGGGCTAACCTATTAAAACCCTACAGTTACTACTTTAACCTTATAAAATTTGGATTATATTTTTGTGATATCCTTTTTAGTATATATAAAAAAATTACTTAAAATGGAAAAGGGTAAGGAAAAAATAATAACGATTATACTAATAATAATTTGAAAAAAAAAGTTTTTTTTTAGAGTTGTCCCATAAGGGTGCCTACGTACCCACTATTCAGGATCACACAAGTTGTAGTTCGCCTGTTTATAAAACTTTAGGGATTTTATTTAATTTTAATTAAAAAAAAAAGAACAAGCCAGATTTACGTTTATTACCATTTAAATTAATTTTTTAAGAAAAAAAGGAAAATTCTAAACCTAATTTTTATTTACCAATTTTTAAAAGATTAAAAAAAATGCTAATTTTAAAAACATCAATTAAAATTTTATTTCATGAAAATCATTTTTTCTATGACAAAACATTTTTTTTTCAAAATAAAACCATGTCTTAAACCCTTAAATTTTTTGTTTTTTTTTAAATTTATATCTTTATATTTATAAACTAGGTATTACTAAAAAAAAATATTGGGAACCTAATCATCCTCAGGTGATGGTTACACCTCAACACCTAAGGCTTACACAATGGTTCCCTCCTAACAATTTGCATAATCATGACATTTATTGAAACCATTTTCTTAATCATGTTATGTCATCATATATTATTATTTTTTATTATCATTATTATTTTTTCAATCCTATAATTAAATTTATTAAGCTAAGATCATTAACTAAACTAAGCTAAAGTTATTAACCTAATTAATTTAAAACTTACCTTATTATCATATTTATTTAATTAGATTCTAATCATCATAAGAAGATAAAATTGAATAAGCCAATTACTGTAAATAATAATAATAATAATAATAATACTGCTTATCTAGACGCGGGTCACACCGTGGATCGATTTAGGTTGGATCCGAGTTGAACTCGGGTCGGATTGGATCGATTGCAACTCGAGCTTTTTGATATGGGAAGAATGAGTAGTGCATGGGTTGTTTCATAAACTACACAGGTCACCAATGTGAATTGAATAGAGGAGAAGAAGACAATGACCGTAGGGTTTGTTTTAGGTACTGTAGTGGTTGTTGTCAATAAGGGAGATGCTTGTAGGTGAATGAAGCTTGAACCTTTGATTTGACAAGCTCACAATAACTCGATGTAAAGTCAGCTCTTTTTTAAATCAATCAAAAGCTCAAATATACCATCGATTTGCTTTAAGGCTACTTAAATCAAATGCAATTCTAGAGAGAGAGAGTGGACTATGTATGTGACTTTTAGTGAGAGAAAGTGGCAAGGGGGTTGAATTCACACTAGCTTTCGTGATTTTCTTTTCTTCTTTTTGTGTTTACAAAGCCGAGCTCTATTTATAAGCTTGCGAAGATCAGCTTGATAAGCTTAGATCAAACCTACGGTGAAGACTCATTTTTATTCGTTTGAGATTTGAATTGATCTTGAAAAAATTTGACGTAATCATTAGATTAAATTTATTTTGTGATTTATACCAATTTTTTTTAGTTACAAATTGATGATAATCTAAAAAAGAAAATCATTTTGGTTTGCTTAGATTTGTTTCGGCTTCTTCTCCTTTTTGTTCGTGTTGGTTGATCTGTTGGGGAAGATAATCATGTGTGCCGTACGTGACCCAACTGAAGGGAAGAAGACAAAAGAAAAAAAAAAATGGATAAAGCTCCATGCATGTTTCAAACCTATGACTTGTGACTTTCCTTAGTTATTTAGGCACAATGTAGACCGGCTGAGCTGGTCCTTTTTCTCATTTATTATGTGTGATCAATTTGTATATAAGCTATCATCCTTAGTTAATTTTTTCTTGATTTGAAGTTCCCAAGCTTGATTTAGAGACCCATATTTTCTTAATTTTGTTGAAAATTTTATTATTATTATTTTTTATTACTTGTTATTGTTATTTTTATTATTTTTCATTTCATTTTTACTATCTCATAAACGAAGCCCCCTTTTTATTATTATTACTATTATTTTTTATCATATTTATTTATTTATTAAAAAAATCTATATAGGGAGGCAAAAACGGGATGTCTACAAACATCATGACTGACTTATATATCCATTGCTAATATATCCATTTTACCCTATGTTAGGATAAGTAGTCCCATAACTAATGTTGTACCAATCACTTTATTTAATCTAACTCATTCTAATGGCCACCATAAGTTGGCTCATAACCCATGTACCTTACTCATACTTAGAGTTTGCATCTCCCAATACATACAATCAATAATGATTAACACTAGCATATATAATTAAAGCAAACTAATTAAAGCCTAATTTCAATTGGGTGACATGCGATGACATGCATTCATAAATACTAAATAAAGACACAAGAGTAAACAATCTGAGGGCCTTAGTCACTCATCTATAATGCACTTATGATTAATTTAGCATTTATAGGAGTTTATATTAAAAATATAGGGTTAGATTGACTTAACTCAAAAGATTCATTTAATTCAACTTCCTTAGAAGGTTTAAAGGTGTAGGGTGTCACACCCCGTAGGGGATCTTAAATGTGATAATTCACTGCGGTTACCTAACTTCTATTAGATAATCGCGAAGTGTCTAAACCATCATATTAAGTTATCTTGTCACAATTAAACAATAGAAGATAAGGCCTTATATCGGCTCTCATTTCATATTTCCCTACTTGAAATCTAAACATCCAAAGTCCAACATCACATTCAAAGTTTTCTATTACTTATTTATCATACACATTATCCAAAATAGACCTTACTTAGGTTATGCTACACAGAAAGCCTAAAATTACACTAAATCTCTCAAAATATTCATTTCATAATATATTACATTTTCCCAAAATATTTTAAAGGGAATTCTGCTCTATCTCTTGATCTTTGCTCTCAATTCCAATCCTTTCCCAATGAAGAATTACTTAATTGGGTGATAAGTCTACCTTAAAGATTCTTGTAACCGCGACCTGCATAGTCTAAAGGAGTGAGCTATTATTGCTCAGTGAGATTGGAGTGCAATCTCTTGATACTACACACGCATAAGCAAATTAAACAAAATTTTCAAACAATGCTATGCATAGGCAATCAAATGTAATATGACATTGCAAGCGGTCTTCTAGTAACCAGCATAAAGATTAAGATTTAATGTCCTCCTTAACCTTAGGTTAAGAATTCTCATATCCATCAGTGCCTAGATATCATAATCTGCTTATTTTTCATCTTATCTTTTTATTAATTATTTTAAGGTTTTTAAAGCCTTAAGCTGTAGGTGCCCAATTAGCACTCTGAGAAAACACTCTTAAGGATATGTAGGACTCTTTCACTCAATTCTATCAAAGGCTTAGCAATCCCCTTAGTCACGTAGCTCGCCATTGGTGAAATAGTAATTCATACAAGATTACTTCTTATGTATCCTATAATAATGATGGCCTTCTATTTAGATGCAGTGTATCATACAATGCATGTCAAGTTTTGTTTAAGTCATACTTTTTAATTCATTGATTTGGGGTGATCAAACATTAGGTATTTACAAACTAAATCACAAAATATACAACTTAGCATGTATTTAGACATCCAATGAAATCCACATTCAAACAAACATCCCAAAAGTCAAATTATTCATTGAAGAATGACTACCACAATATACAAAATCCAGTATGATTTTATGTAAATAGTTATGTTTATAATGTATACACTCTATTAAGGAATCTAAGCATTTATTTATTTAATGTATCTATTAAGAAACTCATCTATTTATTTAATCACCCATTGATTGATTTTTTAAAATTATTTATTTATTTATTTTTCACACACACACTACATTCGGTTACACGTGCCCACCCGCAGGAAAACATACACATGCAGAAACACACCTACATTACAGGACACACCCACACTTAGGAAAGAAAGACACCCACACATACACACGAAAACACACACACATGCACACAACTATGGAAACACACCCACATGCACACATCCGTAGAAACACACACACACAGCAACATGCATGTGCACAAAAACACTTACATAGACACAAACACGACATCAACAGAATGCACACACATACACAAATGGATACAACGACAACAAAACACACACACACAACAACACACATATACACAGAAACACACAGATATATTAAGACTCTATAGCAATAAAATGCACACACACTCTAAGACATACACACATAACATTTCGGACATAAACACATGCAGCCACTCACACACCGGAAACACACACGCCTGTAGACACATACGTAGCAACACACAACACATACACTAGGGAACACACACATGTAGCATCACATGCACCAAAACATACACTCACATGTGGACACACACGCACAACATAATACATAACAACGGACACTCACACACCTACAACCACATACATAGTAACACCCTACAGACACACACACACAGCAACCTACACACTAGGAACGCACTAAAAGCATACACACCCATGAACACATACACGTACACAGCACGAGCACATCACCAGTAGAGACACCACATGTATTGCACACACGCACCACTAGTAGAGACACCACATGTACCGCACATGCACACACTACAGGACACACCCCTGCACCGATGATTACATAGATACATATACACACCCATGAAAACACACATTGTCGGATGCACACACACACACTACAACACACATCGAAAACACACACACAATACTACAAATACATAAACACACCCACATAGCAGAACATCAACTATATATATATATGTATGTGTGTATGTATGTATATATATTTAGTTTACATGCAATAGAATACAATCATTATAGTAAATTATTGAGTTCCCACGCATCTTGATCTCATTTTCTCTTAAGGTGTGAAATAATCCTCGAATTATTAAGTTAGTTAATTTCCTCACCTAAAATTAAAGAAAAGGAATGTTATTATTCACTATTCATGCTAGGATCACCTTAACTCCTATATTTCTAGCTTTTCCCACTATTTCCTAGACTAAAAAATCTTGATGTTACACTACTAAAATTGTATATGTGGGGTGTGTTGGCTCAAGTGCGGGGTCACGTAGGTATTATGTGCAAACGCACTACGTGTAGCCTAACGAAGAAGTGACACGTGTGAGGATTATTAGGGGGTGATCGAGACGGGAGGAGAAGTAGTCGGTCTTAAATAAGACCTAACTTTATGGTAATAGGTGTATAATTTGAGAGATAAATGTGGGTAAGTGATAATTCGAATCTTCTAGAGAAAATTCAGCAAAATAACTACACTTTTTCCAAAAGAAGTCCCCTTTTTAATCAGGAGGCATGAGGTATTTATATTGAATGGTTATAAATCACATCTGTCGAATAATGATGGCAATCAACGGTCCCTAGCAAATAAGGTTTTATATGGACCTTATATGGATTTAGACCTACCAAAAGCCTTTAGTGTGTATGTGTATGTGTATGAGTCTTATTTAAGAAAGGTTAGATCAGGCAAGCCGATCCAACGAGCTCTACTCTAAGCCCACCATACTAAATCTCCCATGATCATCCCATAACATAGACTTTACTCTTTGGGCCCTGTCACCTCAACCCAAAGAGTCAAATCCATTAAAATAATAAGGTATAAGCCCATGAATTAAATTCAATACCCCTACATTTTGCCCCTTAACCAAAGTCCTTTGAGTAAGGTCGAAGGGACTTGGGTATCAAATAAGCCTTTATCATGGCTAAGAAACTACTTGGCGCATGTGCGCTTGTAGAATAGCTGCACTGCTGCCGTTTACTCTTATATAGAATTAAAGCCTAACACCGACACTTGTGAAGTAATTTAAGTTTTTCTTATCGTATAAATATGCCCCCCCCCCCCCCCCCCCCCCCCCCATCATTCCTAAATACCATAGAGCATAGAGTGGATGTATAAATGATAACTTCTTTAACAATCAATAAACTTGACTTGAATTGGTTTTTTTTTTAAAAAAAAAAAAAAAGATGGTAAATAGTAGAATATTATTGAAAACTCTATGTTAAGATTTCATAGTCAACATTCTTAAATTTAATCACCTTAAGAGAGGCATTTTGTGTTGAGGTGTGGCTTATACTCCCCTACGGTAAGAAAGCACGTGGGTCCTGCTCAACGGGCGGGGGTTTGGGGAAGCCGCCTCGGTAGGGGTCTTGATAGAGCCATTTTATACTCAATCTTTATAGTATGAATTGTGTTAATTTATTATTGATTTTATAGAAATCATAAGGAAATGGTACTTAATTTTATTATGGTGATAAATCAGGTTAAATGGAGTCAAGAGTGCTAATTCAAATAAATTAGAGAAGTCATCTACAATTTGGATCAAAGGCAAGGATTTACATCACCGGAGGAAAGTACATGGGCGTGTAGTTGAAGTACACGGCCGTGTAGTTAGTTTTGAAGCCACAGGAAAATACACGGTTGAAGTACACGATCGTGTATCTGTCTTGAAGAATTCACGGGGAAAATACACGGTTGAAGTACACGACCGTGTATCTATCTAGAAGGAGGCACGGTTTGTAATACGGCCATGGTGCAAGCCGTGCTATACACTGCACAAGAAGGTGGAAATGTGGACTATCAACAGAGAGAGACACGACTCGTGATATGGCTGTGGTGGAAGACGTGCCATATACTAAACAAGGAGGAGAAATTGTTGAAGAATGACCAGAGGATGGCACGGCTTTACATCTAGCCATGGTGGAAGACGTGGCACACACTGGACATGGAAGATAATATGTGAATTATACACAGAGGAAGGCACGGCTTGACCCACGGCCGTGTTATAGGGTGTATCAGGCGGACGATTATTCACTTCTCGAGATTTACATCAAAAAGGAAATATATTTTCGTATCTTGCTAGCAAAAGATCCTCTGCCATTCCCTTAACAATATAAATAGAACTAACCCTAGAGGAGTTTTACAATCTTGGATCATCTTGGAGACAAGAAGGAAAGAGGGAGGCAGAGCAAGGAAACCGGGAACAGAGGCTTATCATGTTTTTACTTTTAATTTTCGTTTTGATGATGAACATGTGTAGCTAAGCAGATTTTCTAGCCAAAGGGTCATTGAAATTTAATTCTCCACGAATTGTGAGATCTAACTGAGTTGTCTTTAATCTATTCTTTGTTTTTAGATATTTATATATCTTCTGGAAGTTTTGTCAATATTATCTTTGTTCATTGGTATGAATTAGAGCTCTTCTACTCAATTAGCAAGTTAATATATTGTCAACTAGCACGTCAAATCCGTAATTGTTTGATAGTTCTAGTCTCGGTGACACAATAACATGTTTGATTATAAAATAGATAATCGAATTCATGTTATAGAGATGTATGATCTTGTTTAAATAGGTTATCTTATAATCTATTGGCATGAATTAGTGGTCTCTCTTGTTTTTAATGCTATTGATAGATTAAATCCTAAGAGCTTGTTTAGGGTTGTCTAATCGATAAGAGAAATAATCAAAGAGCTTGTTTTGATTATCGAGGAAGTAAGGAGAGATAGGTTGTTAGAGCTTGTTAATAACCATAACCAGTTTATCTAGAAATAAGAATAGAAAACATTTGCATCGATGATCAATTCCTAGAATTAAACTATCTTGATTCCTTTGGCTAGGTTTTTATCAATATTCGACTTTATTATATTGTTTCAATATTATTTAATTCACAAACAAAACCCCCCATTTTTCTTTTCCTCTTTATTCTCTTTGAATAGAAATATATTTAACCAATCCCTGTGGATACGACCCTACTCACTACTATACGCAAATCAAATCATTGTCTAGGAGTAGGTGTTTATTTTTGTTGGATTCGACACCCATCAAATTTTGGCGCCGCTGCTGGGGATTGATGTCAAATTTATTTCTATTCTTGTATGACTCGTTCTTCTCATACAGGTGCACTCACTTATAATCCAGAGATTGAGAAGACTCTTAAGAGGTTGCGAAGAGAAGCTAGATCATCCCCTGGACTGAACTTGGCATCGGATTTGTCTGATTCATCCATTGATTCTGAAAAAGAAGACGATATGGCAAATCCCGAGAGAACATTAAGAGAATTGGCTGCACCAGATGTGAATCAACAACCCCTTTGTATTCACTATCCCGAACTAGCTGTTGAATTCGAGTTGAAATCTGGGTTGATACATCTGCTACCCACCTTTCATGGTCTTGAGAATGAAGATCCTCACAAACATTTTAAAGAGTTTCATATAGTGTGTTCTAATATGAGGCCGTAAGGAATAACCGACGATCAAATCAAGTTACGTGCTTTTCCATTTTCTTTAAGTACTAGAGCTAAAGATTGGTTGTTTTATTTGCCTCCAGGTTCTATAACTACTTAGACAGATATGGTGAGGCTTTTCTTGGACAAATTTTTCCCCGCGTCTAGAGCTGCTGGCATAAGAAGAGAAATTTGTGGTATCAAACAAAGGGATACCGAGACTCTTCATGAGTATTGGGAGAGGTTCAAGCAACTTTGTGCAAGCTGTCCACAACATGGGATATCTGAATAACTTCTCATCCAATACTTCTATGAAGGCCTGCTTCCGATGGAAAGGAAAATGATGGATGCTGCTAGTGGAGGCGCCATAGTGAATAAAACCCCTGGTCAAGCTAGGGAATTGATCTCCATTATGGTTGCTAATTCGCAACAATTTAGGTACAGGCATGATACATCTTCAAGGAAGGTAAATGAGGTAAGTGTTTCTAACCTTGAACATCAAATTTCTAACCTGACCTCCCTTGTGCAGCAGATAGCTCTTGGAAATACACAACAGGTGAAGGCTTGTGGAATTTGTGCTGCTCCTAATCATCCTATCGACATGTGTCCTTCATTGCAAGATGACAATCATGAGCATGCCAATGCTATAGGAGGATTCCCAAGACAGCCACAAAGGAAATATGATCCCTACTCGAATACTTATAATCCTGGATGGAGGGATCATCCTAACTTCAGATATGGCAATAAACCACAAAACTTCCAACAATTCCAACCTAAGCAATCAAACCAAGTACCACAAGCTCCTTCCACTTCAGGTATGTCTCTTGAGGAAATTGTTAAATCTCTTGCTGTTAATACAAAACAATTTCAGGATGAGACAAAGCAGAGCATTCACAACTTGGAAAATCAGGTAAGCCAACTTGCTTCTTCTATAAACAGGTTAGAAACTCAAGGTAAGTTACCCTCTCAGACTATCACAAATCCAAAGCAAAGCGCTAACGCAATTACCTTGAGAAGTGGAACGAAATTGCAGGAATCAAATGAGAAAGGATATCGAACTAATCTTGAGGAAGAGACTGAGAAAGAGACTACAACTCCGGACCAGCAGAACAACCAGACCAAAGGATCCCTCGTTGAACCACCAAAGGTAATGACAACAGCACCTCCTTTCCCTTCTAGATTAGCGAAAACCAAGAATGAAGCTGAAGAAAAAGAGATTCTTGAAACTTTTCGAAAAGTTGAGGTAAATATTCCTTTGCTGGATTCAATTAAGCAAGTACCTCGTTATGCTAAATTTCTCAAAGAATTGTGCACTAACAAAAGAAAGCTGAAAGGTAATGAAAAGATTAGTGTGGGTGAGAATGTTTCAACTATTCTTCAGAAAAAGCTTCCTCCTAAATGTAAGGATCCAGTTATGTTTACCATTCCTTGCAAAATAGGTAATCTTGGAATCGCTAAAGCTATGTGTGATTTAGGAGCTTCAATCAATGTTATGCCTTTGTTTGTTTATCAATGCTTGAATGTTGGTCCCTTGAAGGAAACAGGTGTTATTGTTCAACTTGCTGATAGGTCCAATGTCTATCCTGAGGGAGTCTTAGAAGATGTTTTAGTACAAGTTAATGGGTTGGTTTTCCCTGCAGATTTTTATGTGCTTGACATGGAGAATGATGATTCTCGTAATTCCTCAATGATATTATTAGGGAGACCATTTCTTAAGACATCCAGAACGAAAATTGATGTACATGACGGTAACCTCACTATGGAATTTGATGGTGAAGTGATTAAATTTAACATTTATGATGCCATGAAATATCCTAGTGATATCTCCCCTATTTTTGTTGTGGATGTTATTGACCCATTAACACAGGCTACATTTGATTTGATAGACGATGATGAGTTGAAAATTGTACTTAATAAGAGTCTTACTATTAATGCATTGAAAACTCTTAAGGAGAAGCTTGTAATATCCTCTGATTTGCAGGACATGATTTGGGAGTTGGAATCATTAAAACCTACCAGGTATGATGTGTCCTACATTAATTTACCCCCTTCTAACACAATACTTCTTCCCTCTATTGTGCAGGCACCAAAGTTGGAATTAAAACCCTTACCCGAACATCTACATCATCTTAGGAGAAAATGGGACTCTTGCTGTGATAGTCTCTAACAAACTAAGTACTTTAGAAGAAGAAAAGTTGATTCGGGTGTTAAGAGAATATAAAGAAGCCATTGGATGGTCCATAGCCGATATCAAAGGACTAAGCCCCTCCACATGCATGCACAAGATTTTAATGGAAGATAATTGCAAACCTTCAAGGGAAGTTCAGCATCGTTTGAACCCGCCTATGATGGAGGTAGTTAAGAAAGAGATCTTGAAACTTCTTGATGCAGGTATGATCTATCCAATTTCCGATAGCAAATGGGTAAGTCCAATTCAAGTTGTTCCAAAGAAAACAGGCTTGACTGTGATTGAAAACTCTAATGGTGAGTTAATTCCTACTCGGGTTCAGAATGGATGGAGGGTTTGTGTTGATTACAGGAAGTTAAATGCGTCAACTAGAAAAGATCACTTCCCTCTTCCTTTTCTTGATCAGATGCTTGAACGTTTGGCTAGCCATTCTCACTATTGTTGTCTTGATGGTTATTCAGGTTTTCATCAAATTCCAATGGCACCGGAAGATTAAGAGAAGACTACTTTCACTTGTCCATTCGGTACTTTTGCGTATCGAAGGATGCCTTTTGGGCTTTGCAATGCCCCAGCCACATTCCAAAGGTGTATGGTTAATATATTTTCAGATTATGTGGAGAATATCATAGAGGTTTTCATGGATGACTTCACCGTCTATGGTAATTCTTTTGATTCATGTTTGACTAACCTTACAAAAGTGCTTTAAAGATGTATAGATAAAAATCTAGTGTTGAATTATGAAAAATGTCACTTCATGGTTGAACAGAGTCTTTTAGGTCATATTGTATCCTCTAAGGGGCTTGAAGTCGATAAAGCTAAGGTAGAATTGATTAAATCTTTACCTTACCCTGTAAGTGTACGGGAAATTCGCTCTTTTCTTGGGAGTGCAGGATTCTATCGACGCTTCATCAAGGATTTTTCCAAAACTACTCAACCCCTATGTCGATTGCTGCAAAAAGAAGTGACATTTGAGTTCGATGAGGCCTGCAAACACGCTTTTGACACATTGAGGGATAAGTTAACTTTTGCTCCAATCATCCAACCACCTGACTGGAACCTTCCCTTTGAAATTATGTGTGATGCGAGCAATTACGCAGTTGGAGCCGTTCTTGGCCAAAGAGTTGGAAGAGCTTCTCATGTCATTTATTACGCTTCCAGAACATTGGATAATGCTCAATGCAACTATTCCACAACGGAAAAAGAACTCTTGGCTGTTGTTTTTGCATTAGAAAAATTCAGATCATATTTACTTGGTACTAAGGTAATTGTTTACTCTGATCATGCAGCTCTCAAATACCTGCTCGCGAAGAAGGAGGCGAAACCAAGACTTATTCGATGGATACTCTTATTACAAGAGTTTGATCTGGAAATACGCGATAGGAAAGGCTCTGAAAACTTAGTTGCCGACCACCTCAGTAGAATACCTATCAGTGAAGGGTCAACACCAATACAAGATGATTTTCCAGATGAGTATCTCTTTTCTATTCAAAAGACAATTCCGTGGTATGCTGATATTGTCAACTATTTGGTTACTAAGACACTACCAAGTGATTTGTCTAAGGCTCAAAAAAATAAAATTAAAAGTGATGCTAAGTACTATGTATGGGATGATCCATATTTGTGGAAACATTGTGCTGATCAGATCATTAGAAGGTGTATTGCTCAAGACGATATTCCTTCTGTCTTGCAATTTTGTCACTCATATGCATGTGGTGGACATTTTGGCTCTAAGAGGACAGTTCAAAAGGTATTAGGGTGTGGTTTTTTTTTGCCTACATTGTTTCGTGATTCTTTTATGTTTTGTAAGTCTTGTGAACGATGTCAAAAAATTGGCAACTTAGGACGTAGAGACCAAATGCCACTTACCCCTATTCTTGCTTGTGAAATATTTGATATATGGGGTATTGACTTTATGGGTCATTTTCCTCCTTCTTTCGGTAATGTTTACATCCTTCTTACTGTGGATTATGTTTCAAAATGGGTGGAAGCCAAAGCGACCCGAACTAATGATGCCAAAGTTGTTGTGGATTTTGTTAAATCTCATATTTTTGCTAGGTTCGGGACACCAAAGGCTCTTATCAGTGATCGTAGCACACACTTTTGTAATAGGGTAGTGGAAACTCTACTAAAAAAATACAGGGTCACTCATCGCACTTCCACCACATACCACCCTTAAACCAATGGATTGGCAGAAGTTTCAAATCGAGAAATCAAGTCTATTCTGGAAAAAACCGTCAATCCAAGCAGGAAGGATTGGAGTACAAGACTTGAAGATGCATTATGGGCCTACCGGACAGCTTACAAGACCCCTATAGGTATGTCTCCTTATCGTTTGATATTTGGCAAACCGTGTCACCTCCCTGTGGAGCTGGAACATAGGGCGTACTGGGCTATAAAATAATGTAACATGCGAATGGATGAGGTTGGTGAGCACAGAAAACTTCAAGTACAAGAACTTGAGGAAATTCGAAGAGAAGCTTATGAGAGTACTAAAATCTACAAGGAAAAAACAAAGAATTTTCATGATTAAATGATTTCCCGAAAGAATTTTTCTGTAGGTCAAAAAGTACTACTTTATCATTCTCGATTGAAGTTGTTTTCTGGAAAACTACAATCACGGTGGATTGGTCCTTTTGTTATCACTAACATATTTTCACATGGTGCAGTTGAGATCGCAAGTCTTGAAACTGGTAAGAACTTCAAAGTCAATGGTCATCGCTTGAAACCTTTTTATGAAGGATTTCAAGTATGTAATATTGAAGAAACCAGTTTAACTCACCCCGAGTATTGTGATTAATTACAGGAACGTCTAGCCAAAGACGTTAAAGAAAGGCGCTTCATGGGAGGCAACCCATATCAATTATTTTGTTTTAGTTTTCTTTTGAATTTTTTTTCTTTTGATTAGCTGCAGCAAGGGTATATATCATTAGATGACACTCTCTAGTGCTTAAGGGGAGAACTCCAATTACTCTACACTTCATACCAGGGAAGTACCAGTATTCCTTTTCTCTTATTCTCTAATGTTTCTTATGTTGATTCCTCTTTAATTGTGCTGAATTAGGAACAGTGAGGACACTGTTCAAGCTAAGTGTGGGGGAGAGGATAATAAAATATAGAGAATAGAGAATTGACTCATACTTTAAATGTTTGTCCTTAAGCAATTTTAAGCCAAATTTTTTCAAAATTATCATGAAATCTAAAGATTGTACTAAATGTTGTAATAAGCATCTACAAAATGTGAAATTGACTTATTCAAATGCTTTACTCACCTACTGCTGTGATTAGAATACTTGGTTAAAATTAAGTAGTGAAATCTTTAAGAAACAAATTTACCCTGTATTTAGCTTTAGAATTGGAAGTCTAAGAGTAAGTCGAGTCCCTAAGTGAACAATAAACAAGTTTACTTCTAGGTTATATTAGCAACTGTATACTCTTTGAAGGTGTTGTGAAAAAAAAAATCAAGCATAGCCATTACTCTAATAATTCAAATAATTGAGTTAAGAGTATTCAAACTTGAATGTTAGAGTGAGGAAGAGTCCGTAGGGGTATCTCAAAACCCAGTCACTTGAGTGACGAGCTCGGGATGTGCCGACTCAATGAACTCACTATAACGATAAGGGCGAAAAAGGCAAAAGTTCATGAAAAGAAGCGGGCAAAAACCCGTCAAAATAGATGCTTGATTAAATCAAAAGAACAATGAATGTAAACATTCATTGAATTAAACAAGACTTATAATAAAAAGGGAGAAAATCTATGGAAAGAGTTGATACTATATGCTTTTACTTTATGTTGCAAGGATTATATACTTGATAATATCCAATGAAGTTTAATTGGGTGTTTTTCCTTAGTGGATTAAGTATTTACTTTTGGAATAAAAATTCTTTTGCTAAACATGAGGATTAAAGTTTGTTTTGTTTAGATTAGCTATTAAATTTTGTCCATGGTAATTTGATCACATAAAACCAGTTTGGTTGAAGTAGTAGACATTAAAATTACAAGTCATGAATTACAAATGAATAGATGCTTGGAATGATGAAAAGAAAGTTCATATAATCTATGACGGATTTCTCAATTGATTTGATTCAATTCCTTGAGGACAAGCAAGAATTTAAGTGTGGGGGAATTTGATAGAGCCATTTTATACTCAATCTTTATAGTATGAATTGTGTTAATTTATTATTGATTTTATAAAAATCATAAGGAAATGGTACTTAATTTTATTATGGTGATAAATCAAGTTAAATGGAGTCAAGAGTGCTAATTCAAATAAATTAGAGAAGTCATCTACAATTTGGATCAAAGGCAAGGATTTACATCACCGGAAGAAAGTACATGGGCGTGTAGTTGAAGTACACGGCCGTGTACTTAGTTTTGAAGCCACAGGAAAATACACGGTTGAAGTACACGACCGTGTATCTGTCTTGAAGAATTCACGGGGAAAATACACGGTTGAAGTACACGACCGTGTATCTGTCTAGAAGGAGGCACGGTTTGTAATACGGCCATGGTGCAAGCCGTGCTATACACTACACAAGAAGGTGGAAATGTGGACTATCAACAGAGAGAGACACGGCTCGTGATCTGGCCGTGGTGGAAGACGTGCCATATACTAAACAAGGAGGAGAAATTGTTGAAGAATGACCAGAGGATGGCACGGCTTTACATCTAGCCGTGGTGGAAGACGTGGCACACACTGGACATGGAAGATAATATGTGAATTATACACAGAGGAAGGCACGGCTTGACCCACGGCCATGTTGTAGGGCGTGTCAGGTGGACGATTATTCACTTCTCGAGATTTACATCAAAAAGGAAAGATATTTTCGTATCTTGCTAGCAAAAGATCATCTGCCATTCCCTTAACAATATAAATAGAACTAACCCTAGAGGAGTTTTACAATCTTGGATCATCTTAGAGACAAGAAGGAAAGAGGGAGGCAAAGCAAGGAAACCGGGAACAGAGGCTTATCATGTTTTTACTTTTAATTTTCGTTTTGATGATGAACATGTGTAGCTAAGCAGATTTTCTAGCCAAAGGGTCATTGAAGTTTAATTCTCCACAAATTGTGAGATCTAACTGAGTTGTCTTTAATCTATTCTTTGTTTTTAGATATTTATATATCTTCTGGAAGTTTTGTCAATATTATCTTTGTTGATTGGTATGAATTAGAGCTCTTCTACTCAATTAGCAAGTTAATATATTGTCAACTAGCACGTCAAATCCATAATTGTTTGATAGTTCTAGTCTCGGTGACACAATAACATGTTTGATTATAAAATAGATGATCGAATTCATTTTATAGAGATGTATGATCTTGTTTAAATAGGTTATCTTATAATCTACTGGCATGAATTGGTGGTCTCTCTTGTTTTTAATGCTATTGATAGATTAAATCGTAAGAGCTTGTTTAGGGTTGTCTAATCGATAAGAGAAATAATCAAATAGCTTGTTTTGATTATCGAGGAAGTAAGGAGAGATAGGTTGTTAGAGCTTGTTAATAACCATAACCAGTTTATCTAGAAATAAGAATAGAAAACATTTGCATCGATGATCAATTCCTAGAATTAAACTATCTTGATTCCTTTGGCTGGGCTTTTATCAATATTTGACTTTATTATATTGTTTCAATATTATTTGATTCACAAACAAAACCCCCCATTTTTCTTTTCCTCTTTATTCTCTTTGAATAGAAATATATTTACCCAATCCCTATGGATACGACCCTACTCACTACTATACGCAAATCAAATCATTGTCTAGGAGTAGGTTTTTATTTTTGTTGGATTCGACACCCATTAGGTCTCAAGGGGATAGCATCCCTTGGACACCATAGGGCTTTTAATATTTAAGCCCATATTTGTTCATTAAAAATTTGAGCTTCGGCTCATGTGTTCCGATTTCTCCTATTTTATTTTATTTTTATTGTGCATCGACCTCAACCCTAACAGTGTGATACTAAATAAGAATACATATTGCAAATTCGTATAATATAAGGTTAACCTCATTAAGTCAGATTGGGATCCTAAAATGTTTTTTTTTCTAATATAGGAATCATCTATCTCATTGAATAAATTATATTCCCTTTCTATTTGTTTGTTTATGGTAAGAAGGAAATAGACCATGTTGGGATTACCATGCTCCAAATTAGGTTAAGGAGCTCGCATTACCACGCTCCACATAGAGGAAAGCATCGGATTCATTTCTATTGAAGACATCACACTCTGTTCATCGAAGGCGATTGTCAAGCTAACCCAAAAAGCCTTCAAGAAGAAATCTTCATTTCTGTCGAGATTAGCTTCAACCGAGGAGCACGACATAGCCTCGCAATTGGTTGATGTTCATGACGGCCTGATCTTTGTTTTCAGATTTTTTTTTTACTTTAAATATTATCTTACTTGTTGATTCCTTTTCCTTTTTTTTTTATCTGGTTCTAAGATAATCTCGTTCCATCGATTGGCAATATAGTTTTCAACAATTGGAAATGCAATCTTGTTCTAGCAATTGACAATCTCGTAAGACCATTGCCTCATCGGTTGTCGTTGTGTTTCGACATTTTCTCATCACCGAACATTATAGATTTAGTCTCAATAGTTAAGTTTGCAACGTTTGTCAATTTCGTTTTGGTAATTAGAATTGCTTTGCCAACCGCTGCAAGTTTGATTCAATAGCGGTAGCTGCATCGCTAGACATTGCAAGTGAGATTCTTCTATGTTTGTCACTTTTTTTTTAGATGGGGTCTTGCATATATCTTTTTGCATGCTTTAGTGTCTCCTAAGATGTTCCTTAAATGGTGTTTCCGACATCGTTCGCCTGAGGTGTTGATTAAGCAGTATTATCAATGTCGCTCGCCTGAGAAGTATCTCTTGGAAAGGAAAGGCTCTTTAATCTTCTTCTTTGAAACTACTAAAGCCTGAATCAATATAATAGTCAATCGTTAACACCCGCTCTAGCTCCATGACATAACCAACCTCACACTATACTGGCCTCTAGTTGCACGTAGCTTCTCCATTTGTGTGAATATAAAGAGATTTTAAAAGAATGATGATGGAAGAGTTTGCTTTCATCTTTGTTCTACTATTGGAGTTGGGTTTTGAAGGTGATAGACCACATGATGATGCAAAGGCAATAGAGGAAGACAATGCTTTAAGACAGTTTTTTTCATAGATTGCAACTGAGTTTGGTAAAGAGAGCATGTTATCTCTACATAAGTTTTTTTAGCTCCTAACATAAACTGGTAATATCGATAAGGTCTTTAAAGCTTGACTTAGCACTATAGATTGGTGGTGTAAAAGAAATCAACTTAGCTTCAATAGTAACGTCAAATGACTATGATTGTTGTATCAATTTATGTTTCCTACGTTCGTTCTTTATGGTGGGACATTCTATAGCAATAATAGAATGACCATAATAACTGCATCAAACCTTGTGACATAATTGTTCTTCGTCACAGGACATTCTTGTTGTTAGAGAGCTTTTGTTAGTTAATTTCTATTAGACAATGCTTAATAAGTTAAAGATAAGGTTTCTCCCCCCTTCTCAAAAACCTTCATGGTTTGTGAACTTTATCTTAGATAGTAGCACAAGATGACAATGATGACTGCGTCGAGCCATGTCGCTTGTGTTCATGCTTCATTACAGGACATTCTTGTTCACGTAATGACATAGAATGACTGTGATGGTTACATTGAACTACACGATTTGAGTTTGTGCCCGTCATGGGACATTTTGGCTTCTAAAAAGATCCTTGATGGTTGTTTGGGGTTCTCACTTCCTTACACAGATTTTTTTTTTTTTTTTTGAAATAGGTTTGATGATTTAGTAGGGTTTCGTAGTATTTTGCTACACTCTTAGTTGATAGATTTTTTTATTACTCTTAATTTTTTTTTTATTCTAGTGTCTTTTTTTTTAGTGTCCTTTCTTTTTTATTGTAAGAGTAATCTACCTTCGTTTGCCTTTGCAGGTAGTAAGGTCATTAGGAGATTTTCAGCACTTTTCTCTCCCCCCTTCCTTTTTTTAGTAATATTAGATAGATTCGGTTATTGCTACCACTTGTAATGGGTAAGGACACTAGAAAAGTTAAATCACGTAGTGGGATTAGCGACAAAGGTAAAGAGATAGTAGTAGCATATTCTAACGGTCACATACCTATAGCGCCTTCTTGTCGGAGTAAATGGCCTAACCCGATGATTAAGGAAGATTTCTTTTGGAGTTACATAGGCAAAAGGGACATGCAAGAGCACCAACATGTTGATAGCATGTGGCATTTCATAAGACGAGAGCCTAAGGTTGAAGCCAGAGAGAATATAGAGGGGACTTCTATATTACGTTTTAGGAATGAAATGGGGGAACTTCCCTTGTCAAATACTCAATTTTTTATTCATAAGCAAGTTATGCCAAGTTAGTGTCCCTGGGTCAATCACATCATGGGCAACCTGAGATATGTAGATGCTATGGAGTCTACAAAAATCTACTACCCTATGATGATTTCCTCCCGTTTTGGGTTTCCTCAACCAAGCGAAATGGATTTTTAGCGAAGTGTTATGACTCGTTAGAGTATACAGACACACACTTTTATAACTTCTTGGGATGAGATTACTCCTACATTGGAGGACGTGTGCACACTCCTTCACTTTCGTGATTTTAGGTTAATAGACATTGTAACCGCTAATGTCATTAAGGAAGATGAAGTAGTCATATCGGCTTTAGAAGCAACGATGGCAGTGGCCATCGATAGTCGCAGGAAATCTACTTTCTTTGCATTGATTAATTACTTTTTTGAGCAAAAGAGTTTAGATGACTCAGATGATCGATACAAATAAGTTTTTCCTAGTCCCATGTGTGATGACCCCACCCCCCTTCTTTTTTATCATATAAGGTTTAGTTTAATTAACTCGCTTACCATCGTTTCTGTTGTTCTTAGGTTCGAGCTTGAGGCCTTTTTGGCATGTTGGTTGTCTTTGTGTGTATTTCCTAGTGGTCCAGCTAATGGTATGAGTTGTCGTTTTTTTATTTGACCGTTCATATGGCTCGTGGCACTCATTTTACTTTGGGATTATTTTACCTTAGATCTTTGTATCGGTGTTTGGACTTGTATCATGAGGCTTCAGTTTGATCGAAAGGGGCGTTACATCATACTGTCACATGTCGATGTGGTGTTTTTGCAAGTATTCTTCGCCGAGCGGTTTAGAAGACACTTGATTCGCCTCCTAATAGGCCTAGTCTTGTTGAGCCCCAAGCCTTCACGTGGATTGATAGAAAGCCTTTAGGTTTGCTATTTCATGTAATAGATGACATGAAGGAGGTGAATTTTTGACCTTACACAAGCAAATTAGCCGATTATTTGTGGTTTCCAGAGTTTTATCCCAAAGGGTCAAAAGATATGGTGAACCTTCTCAGGACTCGCGAGAGACTCAATGCTGGCGAAGTGGGGCTTATCTTATGGTGCTCGCTTGGGGGTCTTCCTTCTCTTCATGACTGGAGAGACTCCTCTGGCTATTTTCTAAAGTGTAAAGTCATGTTATACTCGCCTCATAAAGTAGCCCGACAATTTGGTTTTGGCTAAGGAGTTCCTTGGACCATCTATATAAAGGAGGATTTTAATTTGTGTTGCCAATCACCCAATCCTACAAATTTCAAAGATGTTCATCTAGATACGAGGCAATTATATTTTCCCTCTTTATCCCGTTCTAGACTTGCTTCTGTCGGGCGGTTGACAAACTGGACTAATTGTTTAGACGATTTTAAGAAGTGTATGGATACGTCCATTGAGGAGGAGCTACTTGAGGAGTGTATTTTTAAATATGACTTTCAATTTCATCTCCCGAATGAAAAGGCAAAGTCATCTGCTAATGTAAAGAATAAAGCATCGAGCAGTCATTCTACTCCTTCTTCCTTGATTATGAGTCAAGTAAAGCAATCACACGTTCAAGAGGTATTACCATTATTTATACGTATCTTATTCTTCTAATTTTCAACTATTACTATGCAATCATGCTAACTTTTTCCCTTTCTTTTGTTGTAGGACAAAAGAGATCACATTGCTACCAATCCCCATGTTGGTCCTTCAAAATCGACTCCTCCTAGTATTGCACCATTCCCTAGTCGTTACAGTGTTGGGAAGGAGTTTTGAATTAAAGATCATCTTGTTATCGTTGATGTTATAAATAAAGTAGATGATAACGAAATGGTTGATTTGGAGGATACTCTCGAGCACAATATTGATAGTGGTAAAGGTACTCCATTTCATGTTGATGATAGGGAGATTGAGCCCTTACTAAGTAATAATGTTGAGTCAAATGCTACCATTCATATGGATGACATTGATAATGACAAGATTGGACATTTCGATGAGCAAGACATTCAAGCTTATGCCAATGAACTGAGAGAAGCGAGGCTTTTTGATAATCAAACAAATGGGACATTAAATAAGGCTTCAATTGGAATTGGTATGTCCCATGACACACCTACTCTTTGTAGCGAAGTTACTTCACTTGTGACTCTTCCTAATATCATCCCTTCCCTACAGAATGAAGAGGACTCCTCGAATATATTGCAAGCAGCTTCATTTCACGGGTTTGTGGTTCATTCACAACTCTTGCCTTCACTAAGGTGCTTATACAAATTAGAGGGGGAATTCTAGTCTAAAGCTATTTGTCAAGGTTCTGAATTGAGTACCACCATGGTATCTATGCTTGGGCAAACTATGTCCCTTCTAAATAGACATTGGAGCACATTATCTGAAATGGAACTAAAACTCATCATTGATAGCATTGAAGGAGAACGGGCTCTAAAATTCAAAGTTAGTAGTATAGAACCTATCGCGATTGAAGTAAGGAAGGTTCTAGGTTGCCAAGACTTAATGGAATAACGTAAGGGAATTTTAGAGGAATTGTCAAAGATTGATCTCAAAATGGAGGCCAACTTAGCTAATCTAGATGTTAATTCCTTAGTCAGATTTGTTATAGGTTCCTGATTTGGCATTATCCCTTTTCATGTGTTTCTTTTTTTTTTTTAACATGATATGTAAACTTGTTTGATGAAAAATGATTTTTGCCTTGATTTAGAGACTAGTTTCATGTATTGATGATATGTTATTTCATAGCGCACTTAATAATAGCTGCACTTACATGAATAACATGATAGAGCATGAGTTGATAGCATGTCTCCTGCCCTTTTAGAGAAAAAATTACTAAAGGGGTATTACCCACTACTTGATAAGTCGCTTGTAAAATTGCTAGCAAATGCATTGAATAATAGAATCATCACCTTTATTGAGGGTGTTATGCTATGCGCTTAGGAAATGATATTTTCACTAGTCAGGATGGCATGACCCACAAGACATTGCGCATTTAGGAGATTAATCTACTACCAAATTGCAACAACGTAATGTATATAATGTACACTAGGGAATTAAATTTCTATCCTTGCAACAACAAATGAAATCTTTGAGACAAAAAGGTTGGACGTAAGTTCTCATGTCTTAAGATGTGTTTTCATTGATCTCATTTCTCATGTTCATTCAGCTCATTACAAACGAAACTTTTTAATGTACTGGAAATTGATAGGAGTTGTGATAGCATTCGTATTTGGATTACTAAGTTTACAGTAACCACTGTCATGAACTTCCTCAAAGATAAAAGGTCCTTCCCGCTTGGGTGTAAACTACAGTGCTAGAATACCTCGGCACACATGATCTACTACTCGAAGCACAACATCGCCCTTTTGAAATGACCTTTCCCTCACTAAGCGGTTATAAGCTATACCTAATTTCTACTGGTAATGAATTAGCTTATGCTTAGCAATATCTCGTCTCTCCTACAAGGATTCTAAATCTAGCATACACAAGGCACCTGGTTCAAGCTCAGCATTGATAGCTAAGCGTGCGGATGGAATCAAGACTTCCATCGAGACTATCGCTTCAATGCCATATACTAAAGGGAAAGGTGTTGCTTGAGTTGGCTTTCGCTTCGAAGTTCTATACACCCAAAGTGCTAATGGCAGCTTATCATGCCATTCCTTATGGTTATCATGAACCATACGACTCAACACCTTTAACAAACTCTTGTTGGTAGCTTTCGCCTGGCCGTTGGCTTTTGGGTAGTAAGGTATGGACTTAACATGATTTATTCCACAGGAAACCATCAATTGTTGCACATGAGTATTGATGAAAGGAGTACCATTATTAGACAAGATGTGCTTCGGACTGCCAAATCTACATATAATGTTCTCCTTCATGAAATTTGCAATTGCTAGTCCTATAGCCTTTTTCGAGGGGACAGCTTCCACCCATTTAGTGAAACATCCAATTCTTGCCAAAATCCAAATGCAGCCTCTTGGCAACGGATGAATTGGGCTAATCAAATCGAATGCCCATGTATAGAAGGGCCATGGCATTGTCACACTATGGAGTGTAACTGTAGGAGCATGAATGGTGTTACCATGCTGTTGACAAACGTGACATCTTTTAACAAAATTGAAAGTATCAGCTTCCATAGTTGGCCAATAATAACCCATATCAAGCAAGTGATAATACAATTTCCTTCCTCCTTAATGCTCTCCACATTCTTTAGCATGTACTTCAGTTAATATTGCTTCTGTTTCAGGGGGTGCAATGCATCTAAGAGGCTTTCCCATGACTAAAACCCTGTATAGTTCATCCCCATGCATAAGATATTTTCTTGCCTTTGTTTTCACAAGCCTTGCATTCGTACTATCAGTGGGCAGTATATTGTTCTTCTAGTAGTCAATATACGGCTGCCGCCAATCACCTGCACTTGCCACGAAGTTACATTCCTTCTTGTTAGGTAACTCAAAGCATTTGGGACGATTTGCTTATACTTAGAATGCATCCTTAGACATTGACAACCAATAGTATCCTGCGTGCTGAATGTAATGATACAAGGGTGGCCCCTCTTCTCCACACCAAATCTTGTGGTATTTGTCCAATTTCAAGCAAGCTTCTTTTATCCCAACATAACGGGACAAAACACCCCCTGGTCCCTGATAGAGCCATTTTATACTTAATCTTTATAGTATAAATTGTGCTAATTCATTATTGATTTTATAGAAATCATAAGGAGATGGTACTTAATTCTATTATGGTGATAAATCAGGTTAAATGCAGTCAAGGGTGCCAATTCAAGTAAATTAGAGAAGGCATCTACAACTTGGTTCAAAGACAAGGATTTACACCACCGGAAGGAAGTACATAGGCGTGTAATTGAAGTACACGGCCGTGTACTTGGTTTTGAATCAACAGGAAGATAAACGGTTGAAGTACACGGCCGTGTATCTGCCTAGGGGGAAGCACGGTTTGAGGCACGGCCATGGTGCAAACCGTGTTACACACTGGACAAGAAGGCGGTAATGTGGACTTTCAACAGAGAGAGACACGACTTAGGGCACGGCCGTGGTGGCAGCCGTGGGAGAAACCGTGCTTGGAGCCGTGGTGGAAGCTAGACGTGCCAAGGAGAAGAAATTGTGGAACTTTGACAGAGGATTGCACAGAGGAAGGCACGGTTGAAAATCTAGCCGTGGGTGGAGCCGTGGTACACACTGGACACGGAAGATAATACGTGAATTATGCACAGAGGAAGGCACGGCTTGACCCACAACCGTGTGGTAGGGCGTGCCAGGCACATGAAGATTCACTTCTCGAAATCTACTTGAAAAAGGAAAGATATTTTCATATCTTGCTAGCAAAAGATCACATGCCATCCCTCTAACAATATAAATAGAATCAACCCTAGAGGGTGAGGGCAACTTTTGAATCTTTAATCTGGAATCTTTGGATCTTGAAGAACCTTGGACCATCTTGGAGGCAGAGCAGGCAACCGGGTTCATCATGTTTCTACTTTTTATTTTCGTTTTATTGATGAACATGAGTAGCTAAGCTACTTTTCTAGCCAAAGGGTCATAGATGTTTAATTCTACACGAATTGTGAGGTCTAATTGACTTGTATTTAATCTATTCGTTGTTTTCGGATATTCATATATCTTCTGATCGTTTTTTCATTATTATCTTTGTTGATTGGTACGAATAGAGCTCTTCTACTCAATTAGCAAGTTAATATATTGTCAACTAGCACGTCAAATCCATAATTGTTTGATTGTTCTAGTCTCAGTGACACAATAACATGTTTGATTATAAAATAGATGATCGAATTCATGTTATGGAGGTGTGTGATCATGTTTAAATAGGTTATCTTATAATCTACTGGCATGAATTGGTGGTCTCTCTAGTTTTTAATGCTATTGGTAGATTAAATCCTAAGCGCTTGTCTGAGGTTGTCTAATCGATAAGAGAAATAATCAAAGAGCTTCTCTTGGTTATCAAGGAAGTACGGAGAGATAGGTTGTTAGAGCTTGTTAATAACCATAACCAGTTTATCTAGGAATAAGAATAGAAAACATTTGCATCGATGATCAATTCCTTGAATTAAACTATCTTGATTCCTTTGGCTAGGCTTTTATCAATATACGATTCTATTATTTTGTTTCGACTTTATTTTGATTCATAAACAAAACCCCCCTCGTTTTCTTTTCATCTTTATGCCCTTTGAATAGAAATATCTTTAACCAATCCCTGTGGATTCGACCCTACTCACCACTATATGCAAATCATATAATTGTCTAGGAGTAGGTTTTATTTTTGTTGGATTTGACACCCATCAAATTTTGGCGCCGTTGCCGGGGATTGGTGTCAAATTTATTTCTATTCTTGTATGACTCGTTCTTCTCAGACAGGTGAACTAACTTATAATCCGGAGATTGAGAAGACTCTAAAGAGGCTGCGACAAGAAGCTAGATCATCCACTAGACTGAACTTAGCATCAGATTTATCTGATTCATCCCTTAATTCAAAAAAAGAAGACAATATGGCAAATCCCGAGAGAACCTTAAGGGAGTTGGTTGCGCCGGATGTGAATCAACAACCACTTTGTATTCACTATCCCGAACTAGCTATGGAATTCGAGTTGAAATCTGGGTTGATACATCTGCTACCCACCTTTCATGGTCTTGAGAATGAAGATCCTCATAAGCATTTGAAAGAGTTTCATATAGTGTGTTCTAGTATGAGGCCGCAAGGGATAACCGACGATCAAATCAAGCTACATGCTTTCCCGTTTTCTTTAAGTACTAAAGCTAAAGATTGGTTGTTTTATTTGCCTCCAGGTTCTATCACCACTTGGACAGATATGGTGAGACTCTTTTTGGACAAATTCTTCCCCGCATCCAGAGCCGCTGGTATAAGAAGAGAAATTTGTGGTATAAAACAGAGGGACACCGAGACTCTTCATGAGTATTGGGAGAGGTTCAAGCAACTGTGTGCAAGCTGCCCACAACATGGGATATCTGAACAACTCCTCATCCAATATTTTTACGAAGGCCTACTTCCGATGGAGAGGAAGATGATGGACGCTGCAAGTGGAGGCGCCATAGTAAACAAAACCCCTGGTCAAGCTAGGGAATTGATCTCCATTATGGCTGCCAATTCGCAACAATTTGGGTATAGGCATGATACATCTTCAAGGAAGGTAAATGAGGTAAGTGTGTCTAACCTTGAACATCAAATTTCTAATCTAACCTCCCTTGTGCAGCAGCTAGCTCTTGGAAAAACACAACAGGTGAAGGCTTGTGGAATTTGTGCTGCTCCTAATCATCCGACCGACATGTGCCCCACATTGCAAGATGACAACCATGAACACGCCAATGCTGTAGGCGAATTTCCAGGACAACCGCAGAGGAAGTATGATCCCTATTCAAATACTTACAATCCCGGATGGAGGGATCATCCTAACTTTCGATATGGCAATAACCCTCAACATTTCCAACAATTCCAGCTTAAGCCATCACACCAAGTACCCCAAGCTCCTTCCACCTCAGGTATGTCTCTTGAGGACATTGTTAAGTCTCTTACTGTTAATACAAAACAATTTCAGGAGGAAACAAAGCAGAGCATTCTAAACTTGGAGAATCAGGTAAGCCAACTTGCTTCTGTTGTAAATAGGTTATAAACTCAAGGTAAGTTACCTTCTCAGACTATCACAAATCCGAAGCAAAGCGTTAATGCAATTACCTTGAGGAGTGGAACAGCATTGCAGGGATCAAATAAGAAAGGAAACCCATCTACTCTTGGGGAAGAGACTAAGCAAGAAATTTCAACTCCGAGCCAGCAGGACAACCAGATTAGCAAGTCTCTAGTTGAGCCATCAAAGGTCACATTGATACCACCTCCTTTCCCCTCCAGATTGGAGAAATCTAAGATTGAAGCGGAAGAAAAAGAGATTCTGGAAACTTTTCGCAAAGTCGAGGTAAATATTCCTTTACTTGATGCAATTAAGCAAATACCGCGCTATGCTAGATTTCTCAAAGACTTATGCACTAACAAAAGGAAGCTGAAAGGCAATGAAAAGATTAGTGTGAGTGAAAATGTTTCAGCTATTATTCAGAAGAAGCTTCCTCCTAAATGCAAGGATCCAGGTATGTTTACTATTCCTTGAAAAATAGGTAATCTTGGAATCGCTAAAGCCATGTATGATTTAGGAGCTTCTATCAATGTCATGCCTTTGTCTGTTTATCAACGTTTAAATGTTGGTCCCTTGAAGGAAATGGGTGTCATTGTTCAACTTGCTGACAGGTCCAATGTTTATCCTGAGGGAGTTTTAGAGGATGTTTTAGTTCAAGTCAATGGGTTGGTTTTTCCTGCTGATTTTTATGTGCTTGATATGGAAGATAATGATTCTCATAATTCATCAATGATATTATTAGGGCGACCATTCCTTGAGACATCCAAGACGAAAATTGATGTAAATGATGGTACCCTCACTATAGAATTTGATGGTGAAGTGATTAAATTTAACATTTATGATGCCATGAAACATCCTAGCGATATCTCTCCTGTTTTTATTGCGGATGTTATTAACCCATCATCACAGGCACCAAAGCTAGAATCAAAATCCTTATCCGAATATCTAGCCAAGAACGTCTAGCCAAAGATGTTAAAGAAAGGCGCTTCATGGGAGGCAACCCATGTCAAAAAAAAAAAAAATCAATTTTTAGTTTTGTTTTGCTTTTGTTTTAGTTTAGTTTTGTTTTGATTTTCGTGTAGTTTTGAACTCTTTGGATCAGCTGCAGCAAGGATACACATAATTAGATGACACTTTCCAGAGCTTAAGGGGAGAACTCCAATACCAGGGAAGTACTAGTATTTCCTTTCTCTTATCCTCTAATGTTCCTTGAGTTGTTAATTCATCTTTCATTGTGCTGAATTTGGAACAGTGAGGACACTGTTCAAGCTAAGTGTGGGGGAGAAGATAATAAAATATAGAGAATAGAGAACTAACTTATACTCTGAATGTTTGTCCTTAAGCAATTTTAAGCTAAAATTTTTCAAAATTATCATGACATCTGGAGATTGTACTAAATGTTGTAATAAGCATCTACAAAATGTGAAATTGACTTGTTCAAATGTTTTACTCACCCACTGCTGTGATTAGAATACATGGTTAAAATTAAGTAGTGAAATCTTTAAAAAACAAATTTACCTTGTATTTAGCTTTAGAATTGGAAGTCTAAGAGTAAGTCGAGTCCCTAAGTGAAAAATAAACAAGTTTACTTCTAGGTTATATTAGCTACTGTATACTCTTTGAAGTTGTTTGTAAAGCAATCATAACACTTAGTGAAAAAAAAAAAAAAAAGAATCAAGCATAGCCATTACTCCAATGATTCAACTAATTGAGTTAAGAGTATTCAAACTTGAATGTTAGAGTGAGGAAGAGTCTGTTGGGGTATCTCAAAACCCGGTCACTTGAGTGATGAGCTCGGGATGTTGCCGACTCAATGAACTCACTATAACGATAAGGGCGAAAAAGGCAAAAGTTCATGAAAAGAAGCGGGCAAAAACCCGTTAAAATAGATGCTTGAATAGATCAAAAGAACATGAATGTAAACATTCATTGAATAAAACAAGACGTATAAAAGAGAGAATATCTAGCAAAGAGCTTATACCATATGCTTTTACTTTATGCTGCAAGGATTATATGCTTGATAATATCCAATGAAGTTTAATTGGGTGTTTTTCTTTAGTGGATTAAGTATTTACTTTTGGAATAAAAATTCTTTTGCTAAACATGAGGATTAAAGTTTGTTTTGTTTAGATTAGCTATTAAATTTTGTCCATGGTAATTTGATCTCAGGAAACCAGTTTGGTTGAAGTAGTAGACATTAAAATTACAAGTCATGAATTACAAATGAATAGATGCTTGGAATGATGAAAAGAAAGTTTGTATAATCTATGACAGATTTCTCAATTGATTTGATTCAATTGCTTGAGGACAAGCAAGAGTTTAAGTGTGGGGGAATTTGATAGAGCCATTGTATACTTAATCTTTATAGTATAAATTGTGCTAATTCATTATTGATTTTATAGAAATCATAAGGAGATGGTACTTAATTCTATTATGGTGATAAATTAGGTTAAATGGAGTCAAGGGTGCCAATTCAAGTAAATTAGAGAAGTCATCTACAACTTGGTTCAAAGACAAGGATTTACACCGCCGAAGGGAAGTACATGGGCATGTAATTGAAGTACACGGCCGTGTACTTGGTTTTAAATCAACAGGAAGATAAACGGTTGAAGTACACGGCCGTGTATCTGCCTAGGGGGAAGCACGGTCATGGTGCAAACCGTGTTACACACTGGACAAGAAGGCGGAAATGTGGACTTTCAATAGAGAGAGACACGGCTTAGGGCACGGTCGTGGTGGCAGCCGTGAGAGAAACCGTGCTTGGAGCCGTGGTGGAAGCTAGACGTGCCAAGGAGAAGAAATTGTGGAACTTTGACAGAGGATTGCACAAAGGAAGGCACGGTTGAAAATCTAGCCGTGGGTGGAGCCGTGGTACACATTGGACACGGAAGATGATACGTGAATTATCCACAGAGGAAGGCACGGCTTGACCCACGGCCGTATGGTAGGGCGTGCCAGGCAGATGAAGATTCACTTCTCGAAATCTACTTGAAAAAGGAAAGATATTTTCGTATCTTGCTAGCAAAAGATCACATGCCATCCCTCTAACAATATAAATAGAATCAACCCTAGAGGGTGAGGGCAACTTTTGAATCTTTAATCTGGAATCTTTGGATCTTGAAGAACCTTGGACCATCTTGGAGGCAGAGCAGGCAACCGGGTTCATCATGTTTCTACTTTTTATTTTCGTTTTATTGATGAACATGAGTAGCTGAGCTACTTTTCTAGCCAAAGGGTCATAGATGTTTAATTCTCCATGAATTGTGAGGTCTAATTGACTTGTATTTAATCTATTCGTTGTTTTCGGATATTCATATATCTTCTGACCGTTTTGTCATTATTATCTTTGTTGATTGGTACGAATAGAGCTCTTCTACTCAATTAGCAAGTTAATATATTGTCAACTAGCACGTCAAATCCATAATTGTTTGATTGTTCTAGTCTCAGTGACACAATAACATGTTTGATTATAAAACAGATGATCGAATTCATGTTATGGAGGTGTGTGATCATGTTTAAATAGGTTATCTTATAATCTACTGGCATGAATTGGTGGTCTCTCTAGTTTTTAATGCTATTGGTAGATTAAATCCTAAGCGCTTGTCTGGGGTTGTCTAATCGATAAGAGAAATAATCAAAGAGCTTCTCTTAGTTATCGAGGAAGTACGGAGAGATAGGTTGTTAGAGCTTGTTAGTAACCATAACCAGTTTATCTAGGAATAAGAATAGAAAACACTTGCATCGATGATCAATTCCTTGAATTAAACTATCTTGATTCCTTTGGCTAGGCTTTTATCAATATACGATTCTATTATTTTGTTTCGACTTTATTTTGATTCATAAACAAAACCCCCCCCTCGTTTTCTTTTCATCTTTATGCCCTTTGAATAGAAATATCTTTAACCAATCCATGTGGATTCGACCCTACTCACCACTATATGCAAATCATATAATTGTCTAGGAGTAGGTTTTATTTTTGTTGGATTCGACACCCATCAGTCCCTTATAATATAGTGATCCATTAACTTGAATGAAATTCTTCAGTGCTGAAACAAAAGCTGCACTTAGGTGCACTAACTGTTTCTTTAGCAACATGTGCCAATCATCATGTACTTCTTCATTCTCATCAACAAGACCCAATGCAGTACATAGGATAGATATCTTAAGTACCCAAATATCTAAAGCAGTACTTACATCCTAGATCAGGACTTTTGAAGCTAATGTGGCCAGAGCATCTACATGTCTATTGACAAATCAAGTTGTATGCTCATAGCGTGCTGACTGAAATTTTGCCACCAAAGCTTGTACCACAACCTTTTAGGGTGCTAACGAAGGTTCTTTGAGTCCAAACTTACCATTGGCTTGCTTAATGATCAAATTGGAGTCTCCTCAAATGCATAGTTGATTTACTCCCACCTCTTAGGCGAATATCAGTCTTAGCAACAAGGCTTCGTATTTATCTTCATTATTGGTGCAATAAAAATCAAGTTTGAACTCCAATGGTATTTCCTGACTGTCGGGTGAGGTTAACACAATTCCTGCTCCCCATTCCTTACTTCTTGTGAAGCTATCAAACTGAAGTGACAACTCCCCTTCTGATTCGATCATAAGAGAGTCTTCATGAAACTCTGCTGGAATAGCACCCACAATGAGGCTTTCACGCGCGTATGGGAAGTGTGCTAACAAATCGGCTAGAGCTTGTGATTTAATGGCCTTAAGGGAGTAAACTGCGATGTCAAACTCTCTAAGAAGGAGTAACCACTTAGCAACTTGACCTAATAAGGTTAGTCGAGACAATAAATACTTAATGGGATCCGAATGTGTGATAAGATTGACCTTATGCGCTAGGAAATAGTGTTGTAACTTTTGCGAGGTAAATACTAGTGTGAGACAATGCTTTTCGTAGGCTAAGTAGTTAACCTCACTCCCTTGAAGGGTCCGACTCAACTAGTAAATTGGTCTTTCTTGCCTATCTATTTCTTATGCGAGTAAAGTTGCAATCGATTTATCAGTAGAGGTAAGATACAAAATCAGTAGTAATCCCTTCACTGGCATTGTCATAGTTTGAGGGGAAGTCAAGATCCTTTTAATCTTTTCAACTGCTCTCTCATGTATTTCCTTCCACTCAAACGAGACCCCTTTCTTCATAAGTTGATGTAGAGGATATGAAATCCCTACCAATGATGGCATGAATCTTCTGATGTAGGAAACTTTTCCTATAAAAGTTTTTAATTCTTTTGGCGTAATAAGGAATGGCATAGATAATATAGCTTGGATTTTTGCCAGATCCACATCAATTCCCTTCCTATGAACTACAAATCCCAAAAACGTCCCTGAAGCTATACCAAATACACACTTTAGAGGGATCATGCGGAGCTTATATAACTGACATCACTCAAAACCTTTTGCAGGTAAACTTGAGGATCATGTGCTCTCCTAAACTTGATAACTATATCATCAACATAATCTTCCATAAAGTCATGCATCATATCATGAAATATGACAATCATGGCTCTCTAGTAGGTTGTGCTTGGATTTTTCAATCCAAAAGGCATGATAGTGTAATAAAAATTTCCCATCGGCATTCTGAATGTTGTACGCTCAGCATCTCCAATAGCCATCTTAATTTGATTATAACCACTGAAACCATCCATGAATGAAAATAACTTGTGTCTTGTCGTTGCATCAACTAATGTGTCAATATTCGGTAAAGGAAAGTCATCCTTTAGGCATGCCTTGTTAGATCACGAAAATCAACACAAACACGTATTTACCCATTCTTCTTCCTTACCGGTATGACATTATCTAACCACTCAGGATGTTCAATTGGCTTGATAAAATTTGCATGGAGTAACTTTTCGATCTCATGCTTGATTTAGATTTCAACCTCAGGACGAAAAATCCTCTGTGTTTACTTCACAGGCACCACTCTCGGGGCAACATTTAACCTATGTACCACTAGACTAAGATCAAGCCCTGGCATTTCTTCGTACATCCATGCAAAAACATCTAGATATTCCCTTAATAACTCTATAAGGGGAGCCTTTATCTCATGTGACAAACCCTTGTTGATAAAGATTGGCCACGACAACTCTCCAGGTCGCACTAGATCCAATTCTTCTATCTCCTCGACTTGAGCTTTCATTTGATCCCGTAATTGATGTTGGGCAGGCTGGACATCTTAGAGTGGTATGGGATCTGATGAGGATAAGCACTTCTCATCAAATCCCTGTAACCATCATAAGCGGTATATCATTCGCCTATCATCCCTAACATAACTTTTAATTCCAGTTGGCTTCTTATTTTTCTTTCTTCCTCCACGACATCATTGCATCTTCCTCTTCTTTTGCTGGCCCTCCTGAATTTCGTCCCATGTGGGCAGTGGAATACCAGTAGGGTGTGCAATGGCTGTCTCTCTTTCTTCAGTAAACTCGTCAAAAAAGGTTGACTCTATGAAATATGATTCATCATTCTCAAAGGGATTCTAAGTAGTAGCGACAAACAAACCATTTCCTTTCCAATGGCCCTTGATACATTGATGTAATGTTGAAGGAATCATATTGTGATCATGCAACCATTTTCTTCCCACCAATTAGTGGTAGGACACAGGCACATCAATCACATGAAAAGTTACCGAATCATGTATAGGGCCAACCTTGAGTTCTACATTAACTTGTCTCAGTGTTTTAGTAAGAGAATGGCTAAAGCCATTTATCAAGATGGGTTACCTCACAAGCTTTCAAATATCAATCCTAGTAGCTTTGAAGGTGGATATTAGCATGATGTTCAAAGAAGAATTAGCATAAATAAATATACTCTTCACTGAATAGCCATTAAGCGTTCCTTCGACATACAAAGGACGGTTATGATTTGAACCTTTGACACATATATTAGCTTTAGTGAATAAGATTGCATTTTCATGGACATGATCCATTCTTTTCACAAGTTGCGCCACACTACATTTTGCATATTGATCTTCTAAGATCTGCATGAGTGATGTTGCTATTGCAAGCCTTGCCTTCTCATCAAATCCAAGAAGGTTAAAGAAATTCCTAAAACTTGATGTCTTCATAAGCGCCGCAATAGCAAGAGGGCACTCATCTTCCTCAACTTGAGCTTACTTTCCCTTTTTCTTACTTGCCTCAACAAGTGGTTCCTCATTTACCTTAACAGTGGTAGGGTCATGAGTGATAGCATTCACCCCTCCCCATTGATCGTTATGAGCTGGAAGAGGGTTATTACAAATATTGTTATCCTCAATAATGAGCTCCCCAGTTCGTACCCTCTCATTAAATATTTTTTTCAAAGTAAAACAATATTTGATAGAATGACCCACAATTCTATGAAATCTACAGAATTTTGGGTCATTCCTTTCTTCAAGAGTAGGAAGGCGCTCAACCCTCAGGAGTCTAATATTTCCATCTCGAAGCCATATATCAAGCATTGCATGTACCTTACCCATCGAGCAAGGGTACACAAAACTTTGAAGCTTAGACTTCTCCACTCTACGTTTCTTTCCTGCCTTAGGTTCTTTCCCTTCAATGGAATTCACAGATGGGCCTCATTTATTGAACCTTATAAGTTCACCCCTTTGCCTTGCAACCGAGTTATTAGTTCTTCGTGCGTTTTCGACTAATGTCACAAATGAAACCAGCGATAGGTTCTCTAAGTGAACAACATACTCAGTAAACATCCATTGTATGCAAATCTTTACCAATTCTCTTTCATCACAAATATCTTAGATTTCATAGCCCATAAGGTCTTCTCTCGGCTTTTAGCGGATTCTCCTCATGTCAATGAGGGTGACATTTTCTTCAGTTGAGAAAGATTTTTCAAGGAACTTCTTACACATGTTCCCCCATGAATCTACCAACCCTAGAGGAAGATTGACATACCATGTATATGCCTTCTCAGTGAGAGACTTGGAGAATTTCTTTAGTTTCAAGTCATCATCCAGCCCATAGACTTCCAGCGTCTCAATGAACTTTAACAAATGCTCTTTGGCACTTCCCTTCTTACTATTAAAGAGAATAAACTTAGGGCTTACATAGTCCTTTAGGTAAGGCTTTGCAGCAATACGCCAATGATAAGGGAGCTTTAATTCTAGAATCCTTATAACAGACTTCACTTGTATTTCTCTCAAGTCCGCATCTAGATCCTCCTTTGTAACAAATGAACCTCTCGGAGCAGAGGTTCCAAGATCTATTGGTGTTATAAGGACAGGGTTAGGGTGATTTAAGTGTTCAGCAATAGTAACATGTGGGGTACTATGTAAAGACGAAGGGCCACTAATTTGAATCCCTACTTCTCTCCCTACAGCAACTGAACGTTGTAGAGGTGTAGGTTCTTGAACTGGTGCTCGCTCCTCAGTTGCTACTTGATCATTAATGATAGGAAGTTTATCTTGTTAAGGTGCTTAAGGAGCACACTGTAATGTAGAATATACAGGGTTTAGCAAAGCCTCACCCTGATGTGCATTTACAGCGACGGCTACAACATGCATGAATTGAGTCATCATGGTAATTAAAAGGTCCATCTTCCTATTATTCTCTTGGATAGCTTGAATAATTTATGTACTATCAAGTGCGCCTTCTGGTGCGGTATTCACTTGGTTTACATCACTAAAGGCAAGTGTGATTTACTTAGTAGCTTCAATATTAGCATCTGTTTCTTGATTGTTCCCACCAGTAAGGTTAGGTATTCTTCTCCTTGGAGGTGCCATATTACCAACTTCCTCGTTTTCCCCAGCGAAGTCACCAAATAAATGTGGGGTGCATTGGCTTAAGTGCGGGGTCACATAGGTATTATGGGCAAACACACTACGGATGGCCTAACAAGGAAGTGACACGTGTAAGGATGATTAGGGGGTGATCGAGACAGGAGGAGAAGTAGTTAGTCTTAAATAAAGCCCAACTCTACGATGATAGGTATATAATTTGTGAGATAAATGTGGGTAAGTGATAATTCGAATCTTCTGGAGAAAATCCGGCAGAGTAACCACACTTTTTCCAAAAGAAGTCCCCCTTTTTAGCCAAGAGGCATGAGGTATTTATAGTGTTTGGTTATAAATCCCATCCGTCAGATAGTGATGGCAATCAACGATTCCTAGCAAATGATGACTCATATGGGCTTTGTATGGATTTAGGCCCACCAAAGGCCTTTAGTGTGTATGTGTATGAGTCTTATTTAAGAAAGGTTAGATCGAACAAGTTGATTCAATGGGCCCTACTCCAAGCCCACCATGCCAAATCTCCTCTGATCATCCGATAACATAGACTTTACTCTTTAGGCCCTATCACCTCAATCCAAAAAGTTAAATCCATTAAAATAATAGAGCGTAAGCCCATGAGTTAAATTTAGCACCCCTACAGTATCCAAATTTTGGAGTTGAAAATTACCTTGCAAGTGGAGTTTAGTTTCGTAGAGTTTACTTCAACGATTGCATTAGTGGTCCTGAATTAAAATTTAGAGGTTATATGTGGCAATTACGGATTTATTTTTTTTTTGAAATTTTTAAAAGGTTAACTCACATGCAGGAAAGGAAAAATGAAAGGAAGAAAAGAAGGAAAAGAAAAGGGAAGGAGAAGTCAGCTAAGGGAAAGAGAAAAAGTAATGGAATTTATATGATGGGAAAATTTTTTAATTTTTTGGGTTTGTTTAACGTGCTTGTAATAATTTTACTTAAAGGTTTTAACTAAAATATTTTTACATAAAACTTTACGATTAGACTAAATGAATTATCTGATATCTAAATATTTACTTGAAATTTTCATTTAACCACCCTAAACTTATAGTTTTAATTTATTTTATCTTTTATCCCCTAATTTACTTAATTAAGCTATTAAATAACTATTTCCCATAATTTAAAATCATAAAGGTTAAGAATAAGATTTTAAAAATAATTATTAAGCTAATTTGGTATTAATTTTTAGTTAAATTATAAGGTTTCACAATGGAGAGGGAGATTTTAGGTTTTATTGAGTTCGATTAGTTGGACTTTTCCAAAATTGAACTACCTTCATATTTGACCAAGTCTAGTTCATAAGTGTTGAAAGAATCTTATTTATAGTATTTATTGAATATGATTTTTATGAATTTTGTATGAATTTATAAAAAAAAAAAAAGACAATAAAGTGCTTAATATTTGATTTCAAGGTTCAGATAGTGCAATTTAAATGTTTAAAGAAGATTCAAGCGAAAACGAGGCAAAATTTAGCAAAATATAAGAAAATGTGATTTTCACAATATACATAACCTTCGTCATAACCGTGCTGACACTAGTGTTGGAGACAAAAAGTAATCAAAATGCATCATGAAATCGTGCCATGGCTGCTATACAACTGATGTAGAGAATAATGCTGAAGTAGGAAATTTGTCTAGAGAAGAAACTATAAGAATTCCAGAGTGTACAACCCCGAGCACGGCTGTGCAGGAGGCCGTGCAGAACTCAGAATGCCAAAATTTCACTTTTTTGCCAAAGTACATGGCCCCGAGCACAAGCGTACAGTAAGCCATGCATGCTACCATATTTCTTAAACTATAAATACTCGCTTTATTATGAAAATTAGGGATCCGAATTTATTTTTTTTCTCACAGCCACTTTAAAAACCCTATGAGAGCAAAATTACAAATCTAGAAGGAGAAATCGCTGAAGCATCATCGAAAATCACCAAAATGTCTATAAAGATTTATTCTTTTTATCATGAGTTCTTATTACTTCTCTAGATTTCTCATGATTACTATAAATTCTATGATGGAGAATATTAATATACCCTACATCTTGCAAAACTCTAAACCATGTAATTAAATTACTTATTGCTTAATGAAAAGTTTATATCTTTGTATCTATTCATGTGTTTTAACTGCTGTGTGATTAATTTATGCTCATGAATTGATTGTATGTCTTATTCTTATTAGATAGAGAGAGGTCTCATCTAATATGATAGATTTTCATGAATTGAAAGATTG
This sequence comes from Laguncularia racemosa, assembly GCA_037954665.1. Lineage (NCBI taxonomy): Eukaryota > Viridiplantae > Streptophyta > Magnoliopsida > Myrtales > Combretaceae > Laguncularia > Laguncularia racemosa. The sequence continues at coordinate 2,433,296 of JBBMOL010000091.1, read as the reverse complement.
TATGTTTTACCTAAAAGTAAGAAAATTTCGATTTTCTACGTAAAGATTTAATCTTTATTTAAGAATTATGAACTTAATGAAATCTTATAGGGTGATAGTGAAGGAGATGTCTCCATTATTCCATATAAGGTTATTAATTAATTAACTCGAGGAAGTAATTAGTTTAATTAAAAATTCTTACAATACAAAGCATAACCAATTAATTAATCAATAACTTGTTTTAAGAAAGTTAAGGTTTAGAGTAGATCAAGATGAATGATATGTTTTTGTGATTGAATTCATTTATTATAGCGATTATAATTAATATTAGTGTTATTAAATTAGTTAATTAGTGATTCAATTTATTAACATCACATTAAGATTTAGATTAAATAGCAGAAAAACAATAATACTAATACTTATTTTTAAGATCCTTGAGGACGATACCCATTGCAATATATATTACATTAGATAGGTATACTTACATAGCTAAGTCGTTAGATTTCTTTGGATTGATAAATTTATAATTTGATACGATTGGATAAATGACCCTTCACTAGTCAATCAAAGTAATCTTTAGTCAACTTAAATCTAGGTATTCTAAATTTACTTTGAGCTACTAAGTTTGATTCTCTATACTTGGTTCTTATTATATTATTTGCCCTTATCATTGACTCCCACTCAAGTCAACCACCATTGGCATCATTTATAAGCTAAACATTCCATCTAAAAAATCACACTAACTAAAATTTTAAAATATAATCTTTTTACTCTTAGAAATTGTTTATAAATGTTTAGGACTCGAATTAAAAACAAATAAATATTTAGGACTAAAATAGAATAACAACAAAAAATTGATAGCTAAATTTGTACTTATCTCTTTCATTTATAAATTAATCTATTTTTATCATGGATAGTTATATAAATATAACTTAAACTATTATTTGTCCATACACAGGCTTATTAAGAAATGTGCTATTAAACAAACCGGTAAATTTTCCATTGCATGATTTTTAATGAATGTCTTTTCGGAAACAACTTATAATTGGATTAAATTTCCACTTGTGTCCCCATTTCCCAACTTATGTATAAAAGATAAAAACCTCCTCTTAACTATATTTTTTCCATGAAACTTTGTACCATAGAAGGCAGAATATTTAATTAGACACCCCTATAGGCTGATTCAAAATTGCAAACCAAACTAGAATCAACGGGCCAATTCCGAACAAGAACTGCAGATTACTAGCACGAGTCACAACCCATGGTGAAACCAGTGGAACTACTAGTTTTGAACCACAATCTTTTTTTTTTATAAAAAAGAGTAGAAAAAAGGGGAAAAAAAAAAACACTAGCTAATTACTCAAAGCCAAAGGTACATTCATGTCACATGGCCTATATACTATGTACTATGTATTGATATTTGATGCACATGAGTGAACATGACACAATTAATAATAGGACATATACTATGCATAAATGCACTTGACTACATAACATTTGTGATGAGTTGAGGCAAAAAAATCTAGGTCTAAGAAAAAAAAAACGAAAATGGGATTAAATCATTGACAATTATAGGATTTTGCGGAAAACATGGCAAACATAAGAATGTTCATGTGTGAATGCAATGTATTGTAAATTTAAATTTGAAAACACAAGGAATCGACATTATTTTGTTGAGATACTAAATTCAAATTGAAAATAGGAGAGGGAGATGCTCCGCATATATCTAAATTAAAATATCAATGTTTTATAATATTCATATTTGGCAATATAAAAGACAACGGAGAAAAAGTAAAACATAACGAAACTTAGAAAAAATTCTCTCCTTTTCTATGATCAATATTTGCCTTCACATTGAGTAATCTATTACTCTCTACAATTTACTTGGTTACTTTTCTACAATTTTTTTCCATCATGATTTTACTTCTACTTCTATCATTATTATATTTTCTCTTCGTCACCATCTTTATTTTATTTCTATTTTTTTTATTTTATTAGTATTTTATTTTTATTTTTATCTAGGCCTTGTTCTTAATTAATTATCTTAATAGGACAAAAATAGGATGTCTAAAAAGACTAAAATAGAATAACAACAAAACATTGATAGCTAAATTTATACTTATCCCTTAGATTTATAAATTAATCTATTTTTATCTTGGATAATTATATAAATATAACTTAAGCTATTATATGTCCATACACAAGCTTATTAAACTAGTCTTTTACATATTAGAAATGTGCTATTAAACAAACTAGTAAATTTTCCATTGCATGATTCTTAATGAATGTCTTTTTGGAAATGGCTTATAATTGGATTAAATTTCCATTTGTGTCCCCATTTCCCAACTTATGTATAAAAGATTAAAACCTCCTCTTAACTTCATTTTTTTCCATGAAACTTCATACCATAGAAGGTGGAATATGTAGTTAGACATCCCTATGGATTGATTCGAGATTGCGAATCTGATTGGAATCGACAAGCCAATTCCAAATGAGAACCATGGACTAACAGCACGAGTCATAGCCTATGTTGGAACCACTATAGTGGAACCAGTGGAACCGTTGGTTCCAAATTGTAATTTTTTTTTACAAAAAAGTAGAAAAGAAAAAAAAAACACTAGTCAATTGCTCAAAGCTAAAGGCACATTCATGTCATATGGTTTGTGTACTATGTACTATGAATTGATATTTGATGCACATGAGTGAACATTATACAATTAATAACAGGACATATGCTATGCATTAATGTACTTGACTACATGACATGAGTGATGAGTTAAGGCAGAAAAATCCAAGGAATGTGTAAAATGGCTAACCTTTTTTCCATTGTATTACAGGTGTTAGCTCTAGCAAACAGTGTGAAAGTAAGAAAGATAAAAGTAAAGGAAAAGCAATAGAAAAGTTACAACAATATATCCATGGAGCTGACAATAAGTTTGAGTGTTATGATTTCAATGATGACGAAGTGGTCAATTTAATTTAAATCAACCTATTCCATCACCCAATTTCAAGCATATAGTACTGCCGCAATTACAATGACCAAAATTACATCCATTATTAAATGTTCATATATAACTATATCCTTTGTTTTGTTTTAATTATGTGGCTATTCCAAAATCTACATATGCGTATAAATATTTTGTTAAATTTAGGGATAAGTACAAGTTAGTCCTTAGGGTTTTACTACTTTTCTATTTCAATCCTAAACTTTTATTTATTTAATTATTTATTTATGCATTTCAGTCCTTAACATTTGCAAAAACTTATAAATAAGTTCTTTTTTTAAACATTGCTTATTTTTCTATTAGCATCTAACATATGATACCTCTTGATTGGTTAATGTAATTATTTTAAATAAATAATATAATAAAATATAGAAAAAAAAGTACATTTTTAGTCTTTAACATTTACTTACCTTTCTATTTGAGCCCTAAATCCATTTTTCCTTCTATTTGAATTCTAAACATTTTCAAAACCTTATTTAAAAAAAAAAAAGATTTACATTAAACCTATTAAGTTTTTCATCAATTTGTGATATGTATCAACCTTAAATGGGTCCAAAATAATTAAATTAACCAAATGATAATATTAAATATATAAAATGATATAATATAATAACAAATAATAAAAATAGAAATTGAAAGTATGAAAAGGTGCTAAAATTTTGTGTATATCTTAGCCATCTTGGCCAACTAATTCAAGGCTAAATGGAAGCTAATATACATAAATTTAACATATTTAACCAAAGTCTTATTTTTATAAGATTTTAAAAACGTTGATGACTCAAATAAAAGGAAAAAAAATGTTAAGATTTTGAATAGAAAAGTAAGTAACTTTAAGGACTAAAAGTATATTTATTCCTAAAATATAAATTAATTAATTAATTAAAAGAAAAACAAAATAAAAATGAAAAAAAGTAAGGCAAAAAAAAAAAAAATCGTAGGCACCTACTCACTAGCTTTAGTGTGGCCAGAATGGCCACTATAGGCCTGGCCAAGTAAGTTGCAACCCACTTAACTCACCGGTTGGCAAAATAAATAAAAAAAAAAAGAAGAAGAAGAAGAAAAAGAAAAGTGACTGGAAGCTAACCTAATTTGGTTTTAGCAAATTATTTCTTTTATTTTTTATTTTTTAACTTTTGGTGGTCATAGGTGGCCGTCCACCATTTTTTCTTTAGGGGGACTCCCCTTACATGGTGAGTAGTCACCCATAGCTACTAGTGGGTCAAATGATCCACTTAGCCCATAGATTTTTTGTATATATATGTTCATGCATATATTATATATTTGTTTATTTATTTTTTACTTTTTATGTTTTTTTTACTTCATTATTTAAAAAAAGTTTTTATTAATTTTATTTAATTTTTGTATTTTTATTGTATTATTTCTCTTATATATTTATGTGGACTAATTAAATTAAGCCACGCGTCATCTTCAATTTCATTAAAATGACTCATTTATAAATGTTTGCAAATGTTAAGGACTTAAATGCAAAAAGAAAAAAGAAAAAAGAACATTTAGGTTTAGGATTGTTATTTGTGGACTCAATCGGGAAATAAGTGAACCTGCAAAGCACAAGAAGAGTATGAGATATGGGTGTGTTGGGGCTATCAAGCATTACTACTCCAATGCTCAAGTTAGAAATCTTAGTGAGAGTTAAGAAATAATTAGAAATATAGTCGAGAGACTAAAAGGTTCTAATCCTCTTATCAATAGGTAACTTTTGGCATTTATAGATAGTACTTATGTGTGATTATCCTTAGAGAACGTGAGACACATCTGTGGCTACACATCCAGGGTATTCAAGTAGTGCAAGATTGAGTGACTCAGTCTACAACAAAGTCCTACTTGCAATTGACCGAGTTAAGGGACTAAGAAGGCCAATGTCTCACTTAGGCTCATGCTTCCTATGTGAAATAAAATATGGGCGTGGACCAGGTCTAAACTTATAGCCGAAATGGCCAATCAACAAAGACTAAATTAGAAGATAATAAAATATTGATCACTAAATTTATACTTATCCTTTAGATTTATTAGTCGATCTATTTTTGTTATAAATAATTATATAAATATAACTTAAACTGTTATCTCCCCATACACAAGTTTATTAGATTGGTCTTTTACACATTGGAAATGTGCAATTAAACAAACTAATAAATTTTGCATTGCATGATTTTTAATGAACGTCTTTTTTGAAACCGCTTATAATGAGATTAAATTTTCATTTTGCTGTCCCCATGTCTCAACTTATGTATAAAAAATAAAAACCTCCTTTTAATTACACATTTTCATGAAACTATGTAGCATAGAAAGCGGATTATGTAGTTATGTGGGCACACACTTAAAGTCCTTGTCTGTGATGTTATGTTAGGTATATAATATAATAATCATGAATAAAACGATATATCTATTCTTAATTAGAAATATATATAAAAAAATACGTGTAAAGTAGTATTTATTAAAAACATTTTAATTATTAAATATTATAATAAGATGAAATATTAAATAAATAATTTTAATTAATAATTATTAAAGAGATTAAAATAAACTTGTGATTATATCATCTCAACTGTGGAATCATTTATCACGATTTTAAATAATAATGATTTCAGTTTTTAAAAACACAAAAAAAAAAAATTAGAACCGCGATTTTATTCCAAAGTTATTCCAAAACACAAAGAAAAGAGTAGGATGAGAAGATTCTTTTTGTAAATTCTATGGACGAGTAATTGATAATTTCGGTTAGCGGGGGACAGACGGAAAGAAAATCAGTTTAATGGAATGGGTGGACCCACAACATCTTCTGGCAATGCCATGGTGGATAGCCAGCATGAAGCCACGTGTTGAATTTGAGGAATTATTTTTAACCAAACTTTTTTTCTGTTAAGCCCTTCCCTAACTAACAAAGACATCCCCTCAATTGACGAGCTGATGCATTTATTGACCGGCAATGGACCCCCCCCCCCCACCGTCCGCCGGGGCATGTATCGGTGGACCCCGGCAAAGCCATCGAAACGACGAAGCCTTTCCTCATGCCAACCCATAAAACGGCACAACACTCGATTGAATCATTGAATTTGCCAAGAAAGAGAAACATTAAAATAGAAAAATAATCAATAGAAGACGAAGGGCAAGAATGAAAAGAAAATTCAAAAATAGCCCAAGTGAAGAAAAACGCGTGTTTTTCAAAGACCTCTGTTGGACTCTGTCTCTCTCTTTCCCTCTCTCTCTCTCTCTCCTTTCTCTTTTTCTCTCTTTCTGAGGCTGAAAATTAGGGTTTTTAGTCTTTTGGGTAGAAGAAAAAAGCTTGTGTTTGTTCCGTCATTACTGTTACTGAGAGGGGGCTTTTTGCCGACTGTTGTGAACACCCTTTTAGGTGTTCTCTAATGGGTCCTCCTTGTTTCAAGCAATTAGTGATCAAATCGTGTTTATCTCGCAAAACCACTTCCAAAAATCCTGTCTTTAGGTTTTTCCTGTTTTGGGTCTTCTTGTTGTTTGCTCATCAGGCGTCTGTTCGAGCTGATTCAGAGGAATCAGTACTTCTGGAGCTCAAGAATTCACTTTCAGACCCATCAGGTTTACTTTGGGGTTGGAACAAGACTTCAGGTTTGACCGGTTCTAATCATTATTGTACCTGGTTTGGTGTCACATGTGACTTGAATTCCAGGGTTGTGTCTTTGAATATTACGGGTAATGCTGGCCAAGGTAAGGAAAATGTTTTTTTCTGCTCTGATTCTGCTCAGTTCCCTATTTATGGGTATGGGTTTAGGAGAAACTGTGTGGGCAGTAATGGGAAACTAGTTGGGAAGTTGTTGGCTTCCATTGCGAAGCTTACTGAGCTTAAAATTTTGTCGCTCCCTTTCAATGGTCTGTTTGGTGAATTGCCCGTTGAAGTTTGGGGTATGGAGAAGATAGAGGTTATTGATTTTGAGGGTAATTCATTATCTGGGTCACTGCCTGTTCGGTTTGCTGGATTAAAAAGTTTGAGGGTTCTTAATCTCGGGTATAATGGTATTCATGGCGAAATACCCAATTCCTTGTCTGGTTTAAGCAACTTAGAAATCTTGAATTTGGCTGGAAATTCAATGAGCGGGTCGTTACCCGGTTATCTAGGGCAGATTAAGGGGGTCTATCTGTCCTTTAACCAATTGACTGGCTCCATTTCCAGTGAAATGGGAGAGAATTGTGCTAAACTTGAACACTTGGATTTATCGGGTAATTTCTTACGGGGCCAAATCCCAAGGAGCATTGGGAGTTGTGGGAAGCTGAGATCACTTTTGCTATACTCTAACATGTTGGAGGAGGTTTTACCCCCTGAAATTGGCAAACTTAAGAATCTTGAGGTATTGGATGTCTCTAGGAATATCCTTGGCGGTTCAATACCTGTTCAGCTGGGTAACTGTACTAGTTTGTCTGTGCTTGTGCTTTCAAACCCTTTTGATCCAATTCATGTTATGAACAGTATGATACCCACTTTCATGCTAAAAGCATTTGGTTCTATGAATGACGATTCCAATTCCTACAAAGGTGGGATTCCTGAAGAAATTACAAAGCTTCCCAATCTTAGGATACTTTGGGCACCAAGGACGAATCTCAAGGGTGAAATTCCTATTGACTGGGCCACTTGTGACAAATTGGAAATGATCAACTTGTCCCACAATTTTTTATCTGGAGCAGTTCCACATCAACTTTCTCAATGTAAGAAACTCCACTTCCTTGACTTGAGTGCAAACAAATTAAGTGGAAAGCTCTTTCAGGGAATTTCGGTTCCATGTATGACACTGTTTGATGTAAGCAGCAATAGTTTGTCAGGATCAATACCGACATTCCTCAACAACAGTTGCCTTTTGGCATCTTCCACTTTGCAAACCTTCTCCCAGTCAGCTGCCTATATGACATTTATTTCATATAAGGCTGAAGTAGGTTTTCTGTTGCCTTTCTTTGAAGATGCTTCTGCCGTTACAATTCACAATTTTGGCCAGAATAACTTCAGTGGCAGTTTAAAAGAACTGCGAATTCCCCCAAAACTTGCTGGCAAGCGGACAGTTTATGCATTTCTTGCTGGGAGTAACAATCTTTCTGGGCCATTTCCCAAGAATCTGCTGGGCAACTGTGATGGAATAGATGCACTAGTTATTAACATTAGTTCCAACAGAATATCTGGTCAAATTCCTTCAAGCTTGGGTACATCATGCAGATCACTTTTGTTTCTTGATGCCTACGGGAATCAGATTGCAGGTTCCTTTTCGCCTAGTTTTGGGAATTCTATCTCTCTTGCTGCTCTGAACTTAAGTTGGAATTTGTTGCATGGTCAAATTCCAAATAGTATTGACCTAATGACTGATTTGAAGTACCTTTCTTTGGCAAATAATAACCTCAGTGGCTCCATCCCCCCAAGCTTGGTGCAACTGCAGTCTTTACAAGTATTGGATCTGTCTTCAAACTCTCTTTCCGGTGAAATTCCAAACGATTTTGGGAAGTTGAAGAACTTGTCTGTTCTTCTGCTAAATAACAATAGGCTCTCTGGTCAACTACCACCAGATTTGACCAATGCGACATCGCTCACAGCATTTAACGTGTCTGCCAATAATTTATCTGGCCCATTGCTTTCCAATGCTATTCTAATGAAGTGCCCTAATGTTATTGGAAACCATTTTAACCAATCTTGTCAAAAGGTCTCCCTTGCTGTGCCTTCAACAGAAATGCAGAAGACTGGAGATTCACAAAATTATGTTACTTCAGGACCTCCCTTGGCATCCACTGGTAATAGTCGTTTTAACTCAGTAGAAATAGCATCCATTGCTTGTGCTTCAACCATTGTAACTGTTCTTTTAGCCCTTATCATCTTGTTTGTATATACAAGGAAGTGTAAACCAAGACCCAATTTTGGCTCTGTTAGAAAGGAACTTACAGTTTTTCAAGATATTGGCGTTCCATTAACATTTGAGAATGTAGTGCGAGCAACAGGTGGTTTTAATGCAAGCAACTGCATAGGAAGTGGAGGTTTTGGGGCAACTTACAAGGCAGAGATCTCACCTGGAGTGCTAGTTGCCATAAAAAGGCTTGCAGTTGGACGCTTTCAGCAGGGGGTTGAACAGTTTCATGCAGAAATAAGAACCCTTGGAAGGTTCTGCCACCCAAATCTTGTCACTTTGATTGGCTACCATGCCAGTGAAACTGAGATGTTCCTTATCTATAATTATTTGCCCGGTGGTAACTTAGAGAAATTCATCCATGAAAGGTCCACTCGGGCTATGAATTGGAGGGTTCTTCACAAGATTGCTCTAGATATAGCTCGTGCACTTGCCTACTTGCATGAGCAATGTGTCCCACGTGTCCTCCATCGAGATGTCAAACCCAGCAATATCTTGCTTGATGAGCAGCATAATGCCTATTTATCTGATTTTGGACTGGCCAGGCTGCTTGGAACTTCAGAAACCCATGCAACTACTGGAGTGGCTGGAACGTTTGGCTATGTTGCACCAGAATATGCAATGACTTGCCGCGTTTCTGATAAAGCAGATGTGTACAGTTATGGTGTGGTTCTTCTCGAGTTGCTCTCAGACAAGAAAGCTCTGGATCCCTCATTCTCTTCTTATGGAAACGGTTTCAACATCGTTGCATGGGCATGCATGCTACTACGACAAGGCCGTGCAAAGGAATTCTTCACTGCTGGGTTATGGGATGTAGGCCCCCATGATGATTTGGTAGAAGTTTTACACTTGGCAGTTGTATGTACTGTGGAGTCGTTATCTACCAGACCAACGATGAAGCATGTCGTCCACCGGTTGAAGCACCTTCAACCGCCATCTCATTAGCTACCCTGGATGAGGCTTTGTGAATGACGTTAGTGGTTAGTAGGAAGTAGGTCACCCCTTGTAATTTATTGTAAGTTTTGCTTCTGTAGGTGGTCAGGCTTCTCCCAAGTTGAGAGTTTGTAGAATTGTAGGCATTGTACCATAGTATTTGCCCCCACTTAGATAGATTTTGTTGTTGAGGGGCATAGTTTACACTGATTAATCTGCTGAAGAATGCAGATATTCATTTTTCCTATGCATACGCTTATTGTATTCCTAGTTTCGCGTCTGCAATAAAATCATAGAATTGAAACACTTCATATATTACCCGCGAATGGAAAATTAAAGTTGAGTATATGCTGCTAAACATCCAGGCACAAGAATTTCATTATCTAGTTTTGTAAATGAAGCCCCTGTCTATTCGCTGCATGCACAACATCTCTAATATGGTATAATAGGGGTGGGATTGGTTTGATTTTTCCTTCAAACCAAATTAATCCATAAAAATGCAGTTTGGTTTATTATAGCTTCAAATTGAACCATATAATTTGGTTTTAGATTTTTTTCAAACTATAGAATTTCAGTTTGGTTTGGTTTGGTTTACAAATTAAACTATATTCTGTTTTCTAATTTGGTTTTAGATTTTTTTTCAAAGTATAAAATTTTGGTTTGGTTTATGGATTAAGTTATATTTGATTTTCTAAAAAAATATATTTACTTAATATATAGTTGTATATGAGTAATACTAAATTTATTTAATAATAACATATATTAATATCATATAAGAGATTGACAAAGTTAATAATTAAGCAACTAAAATATTTTAAATGTGCAATACAATTAATTTAGTTCTCAAGTTAGCATATAATATAAATTTTGAGTTAATTTACATACATTCTTGCTAAATTATGTCATAAAATTTAAATGCATATACTTTTCAATAAATATAAACTAAAAATTCTTTTAAATATTATATTATAATAATAAAAAAAAAGCTTTTTTAATTATAAGTAAAATATCACTATATTTTTCCAAAACAATTTGGTTTGTTTTGACAGTTTTGTTTGAATTACCTTTCCAAATCAACCATAAATTTTCGGTTTACTTTCAACTAGAAAATTTTCAAACTAAATTGCCAAAAAAAAAAAACTATATTTTTAATTTAGTCTAATTCAGTTTACGAATTGATTTGATTTAGTTGATTTTTTTACCTATCCCTATGGCATAGTGTTTGTCTAATCTCTCCTATGGCATAGCATTTATCTAATCTCAAGGAGTTATATTCATACAAAGGCTAGAATCTTTTATTATACTTAACTTGAGTCCTATAGAAGTCATTCCAACTTACATTGGTGAGCATTTATATTTTTTCAAGTTGTTGATTTTAATTTCTCTTTTTTCTTATCACTGAAACAAAAAGAAAGAAATGGTGTAAACACGTGATCGAATTAACTAATCGTTTTAAGCTCACTATCCTATTGGAACATGACAAATTACTTCAACTGCATCAATAAAAATGCTAATATCCATTATGTTTGATCTATCAATGCCTAATGTCCAGCATTTATCAATTTTGATACTTCAACTTTAGGTAGTTTTATAATAGGAGAAGTGTAGATTTAATGCATAACATTTGATTACTTTTTCATTTGAGTGTTTATAGTTTTTTAGTGTTATTTTCCTTCCCTATTGATCCTTAATTTTTCTAAGTTTCCTAAAATATGACTTTAGACACATGTAAATATTTATTAAGATCCACAATGATTAATTTGATAAAATAATATTATTAAATATATTCAATATAGTATATAATAAAAGGTTAATTAAAAAGTTACATAAAGATATAAAAATAATGAAAAAGAAAATTTTTCAAACCCTTTTCAATGAAAATCTTGAGTCAAGCACATTATTTAAGCAATTCAATACATTATTTAGATGATTGTGATCTAGAAAAGACAATCTAGGGCCATCACAAGGTCAACTGAGGCCAAAAGAGACTAACTAAATCAACTAGAAAAGGGTTGGACCACAAGGTGTAAACTAGAATTCACCCGAGCAACAAAGTGGGGCAAACGATCAATTGAGTAGGTAGTTGACTAGGTAGGCAATTGATCAAGTTGCCCATTAGTCGATTAAGTCAAGCCTTTTGACCATGTTTTACCAAATTTCTTATTTATTTTTTATATTTAGTTATGTATTTTGCTATATCTTTTCATAGTGAGTTATGTGTTATTTTATTTAGCTTATAAATAGTTTTGTCAAGTGATGGAATAAACGGTCATTGAGATTCTTTAAAACATTTGATTATAATGGATTAGTGAGATGCATATATCCTAATTCTTGAGCTCTTATCGATTTTTAAAAATTTTAGTGGACCAGTTGTGATTTAGATTCCGTGTATCATATTGACATCTATTTAACAATTGTTGATTGAATTTCATGTGTTATACCAAACAATTTATAACGAGATCGTCTCATAAATTATGCTTTATATCAATCTATGTTTTATTCAATTCTACTTTGTTTTGAGATTGATGCATGATATGCAATCTTTATTCCTCTAGATCTCATCTATTTTTCATTCGTATATGCATAAAAATCTATAAAAATTCTATCTTTTATTATCTCTCATTGGTTTTGAACCTCTAGATTTGAATCTTAATTTGTGTTTTTATATTGGTTCTTAATTTGGTTCATATCATAATTGGTATTTAGTATTAAGTTCATTTCACCATAAGGTCTTGGCTAGCCACCGCAAAGACGATTTAGCTAACCATCACTTGTGTAGAGCTATGTGATTGCTCTTGCCCCTACTTTGTGGTTGATAACCTATAAATGTGTGAGTGGGAGACTTACCTATGGTAGTGGATGGAAAATATCTATGTTGGTCTATAGCTAGGTTGCATGACTTTATGATGGCTCAATATAATTCAACTCAATTTTCTTTTCTTTTTTGTTTTCTAAGATGGTCAGTAGGTCATGCAAACCCCAACACCTAAACTCTTTGCTTTGATTTGGATAGTTAAGGCATAGAAATAAGTGGTGCATGGCTACTTATGATATGATTATGCTTAGATTTTGGTTTAAGTTAGTAACATGGTACTTAAAAAGTTTGAATTGAATTTTTGAGTTTTTGCGTTTTTGTTGAATTTATCGTATATTTAGTTTAGATATGTATGTGCATTATGGTATGCTTTATAATTGGAAATGAGTGAATATATACATGACGATTGATAACTTATTTGATCATGTATGTATTTTAATTGCCATATACTAAATTTTATTATACATTTTATATTGAATGTTCACACACTAGTTGCATGTGCACATTTGCTAATTCCTTAAAATCTTAGCAATAGATTATTAATCATACCATCATATTAATACCAATTAATCAAATTAGACATTTTTTTAATTTATAAAAATCGTAATTGTTATTCTAGAGTGATTTTATCTAGAAACAACATATACCAATACCAACCAATTGATCAAGTCAATTTGTAACAAAATTATAAAACTGTTATATGAAGAAATGGATAAGACAAACTTATACTAATTATGTGAACAAGTGGCAAATGATTTTGTGAGAGAACAAAAAAAAAAAAATAGTGGGTTGCAAACAAAAATAAGGCATATAATAGAGAAGCAAAATTTAACTATGAAAAATAAAACCCATATATCCAAAAATAATACTTTACTTTAGCTGAAATCTTCCATCACAAACAAATTCTTCTCCTCTTTGTGATTTTTACTTGCAAGCATGAAAATAGCAATTCCATCTTGGGAAAGAATGATGGATCCCATTTTCTTTTAAAAGATGAAAACTTGGTATTAGAAAGTGAAAAGGTTTAGAGTAATTAAGAAATTGCCAATTAAGTTTTGTAAATCAATATGACTGGTTTTGAATTATCTGTGAGTTTTGGGAGCTGGAGAAAGAAAAGAGAATTAAGAGGAGGAGGAGAGAGAAAGAATTGAGAGAGGAAAACAAACCATCCATTGTTTTAGAGGTCTTGAAAATGTGAGTGGCAATAGAAACAATGCAACTTTCTTAATAAAATTACTATCATATCCTCAAAAGTACGCAATGTTTAGTGAATGAATAGCTTTAATTGTCGGATAATAGATAGAATAGCATGAATAAGTTGTTTTTTAAATGACTTTGGAGATGAATCATAAACTATTATCTTAATATATATATATAAAAGAAGACTTAAGCATGTTTTTCGCTTACGTCATCAGGCAATTGCATTCTTAATGCATAGTAGCATCTCATTTCAACCTCTAGTATAATAACACTTTTCTTCCCTTCTCTCTCTCTCCTCCATTATTTTTAACGTCTTTTTTTTAAGCAAATAATCCATAAAAGCAATTGTCAATTTTGACATTTTGAAAATTTTCAATAAAAGTAAGGTATTATTAATTGAAATCATCAAATATATTTTTTTTATAAAAAAAAGTCTTAAGTCCCTGTAATCGAATAGCATAAACATTGAATATTAGTTTTTAATATAATCGATTAAATTCGAATTTTCCATTCTCTTACTGTAAAAGTAATTGACTAAGGAAGAAAAAAAAATCATTATAACATAAGTATTAACATTCGGTGAATAGTATTGATAGAGAAGTCTTTAAACAAACTTTTGCAAGAAAAATTCCAGTACAATATTCAAATTTCCAAGAGTTTCCTAATCTCTTTTTTCTTACCATTGATTATCCTTTATTTGGGAAAAAAAAAAAAAAAAGAGAAAATAATAAAATGAGATACTTGGCCAAGAAGGAAACCGTGCAATGCCCTTTCCCAAAAGACATTCAAACCTCCCGACCTGAGCTGACCTCCACTTCCGGGAAGCAATCATAAACTCACCTGCGAATTACACGCTAAAGAAAACCATCAAATAAAATAAGACGCGTGGCAGATCCTATTACGAGTCATCTCCAAACAAAAAAGTTAAGCCTGTAATCTTATCATCGATATCCAGGGAAATTTCCCATATCCTGGCACAGGGGAATAAGCACGGGTATCGTTATTAGTTATTTGCAAAAGCACCCCGCGTTTTCGAGAATATTCGAAATCGATCTCCGATCACCGTCCCGAACAATCTCCGACGATTTCAACGGGGTCAGTTTCCGATTCTTCCCCGATTCTAGTACTTATTTTATCTTTTTATTACTAATGGCAAATTGGTTTCATGTTACTCTACATAATTAGGTTTTTTCTCTTTCTTTTTTCGGAAATTCTATCGACGCCCGCAGATAAGATGAGCGAGGTTTTTGAAGGATATGAACGCCAATACTGCGAGCTGTCGGCGAATCTATCGAAGAAATGTACCTCTGCTGGTGCTTTCAATGGAGGTATTTATTTATTTATTTTTAAACCTAATTAGGTCTGTTGCCTGCAAGAATTTCGTTTTCTTGTCATCAGTTTTATTGAAAATCGATGCTGAAATGAGATTGAAGCTGCGCCCTAAATAATTAAGGATGGGGATCGTGTATATTAGTTAGCGATTTAGATTAGCATAGAAGCGGTTAACTGAACGGGTTCGATTTGACCTTTTTTCTTTCCTCCTTGAATTTCATGTGTGTTAATCATAGAAGAGACTAAGTGAAAGTAGTGGTTTGTTATCACGTTTGAAATTGATAAGTTTTGAACCGAGAAATTGTCTGTGCAATAGTTTACATATATGAGGTCAAATAAGCGGAGCATTAACCTTGGTGATTATGGAGTTGTGTTCTCAAGGGAAGCCTTTTAGCGGTAATTTTTTTGCTGATCTTCTAGAAATGGTACCTTTTTAAACATTGTCCTCAGAATAATGGAGAATCTGTAACAAAGGAATGCCTTTCCAACATTCTTCTGGTGCATTTGCAATTCATGGTTTTTTGGGTGTTCCTGATATAATTTATCCAACAAAATCATATGCCATTACAGACTCTTCTGTTATTGCAAATATTTCAGCAAAAAACCATCATCAAAGCCTTATCCCTCTGCTATTATTACTAAGGTTATTACTAAGGGTTGCGGGGGAAGAGGGGGGCTTGTATTTACTTTTAGCTGTACTTGCCAATTGGTTCCTTCATGGTATATCCTTGTATGGCTGGATGTTTTCTTATTTGCTTAAGTTGAGCCAGTTTTTCATTGATTTGTAAGAGAGGTCTGTTTCTTAATGACTCCATTGATATACAGAGCTGAAGAAACAAAAGCTTTCGGAGATAAAAGCAGGAATTGATGAAGCAGAAGCATTGGTGCCTAGCATTTTTTTCTTTTGGATTTTTTTTGTCTTTGGTTATCATGTCATGCATATGATTCTATTTTATCTCATCTTTCTCATTAGATCAGAAAAATGGATCTCGAGGCAAGAAGTTTACAGCCAAGTGTTAAAGGAGTACTTCTTGTTAAGTTGAGGGAGTATAAATCAGACCTAAACAACCTAAAAACTGAGGTTAAAAGACTGTCTTCTGGCTACTCCCATTTGGCTGCTCGGGATGAATTGCTGGAATCGGGAATGGCTGATACTCTGACAGTAAGTTTTGGCTTCTTTAGTTGTTTTTATTTGCTCCATTTCTCTGTTATTGTCTCTATAACATCCAGCTCCATTATTGAATATGGTTTCCTTTACAATCTATTGAGGAAGTCCCACCTCTCCTGCAAATAGGTAGGTTCAGCCATGCAGTTTGCTTCAATAAACCATTCAAATTGAGCTTTTGTACTCTCTACTCCTGATGTTGACAAGCACTTATGGAATAAAAAATTCTAGCCAGCTTGGATAAATAACTCTTTTGTGTAAACTTGTCGCTATTTATTGCTGAAAGATACATGGCCACCATATTAAATATCTCCTAAATTAATTTATACGGGGTTCTGAAAATTATCCTTGCGATGTGTTATTAATCAACCTACCCGAGAACATTGCAAATAAAGGCTGTTACAGTTCTACGTACTGGTGAAAGCAGAGTCTGTCTTCATTGTTTGAGAAGAAAGGGTACATGATTGAGACTTTGCCGGTATATATTATCTAAGGGGGGGAAGGGGAGTTTTTGACTCCAGATTCAATTGTACCTGAACTATTTTATGCTCTATTTGTTTGAAGAAAAATATTTTTCGGAAAACATTTACGCTATTTTTTTTTTCTGTTTGTTATGCTGAAAAAGAGCTTTTAGGTAGAAAACATTTTCCCTGCTAAAGGGTAAATCATACTCTATTATAGGAAAACGATTTACTCTTTTCAAAATGGAATGCTGTTTTCTGAATTAGGCATTGGAAGAGCTTTGACTCTAACAAAATGATATTTATATTTTTTTTTTTATAACTAACCTGTAAATTATATTTTAAACATGAAAAAAATTGTAATTGGCAAAAAAAAATTAAAGACTTCAAAAATTATGAAATTCAACTAAAGAGTTTGTAATAATACATATTATAAAATTATTTTTGTTTTACGTCTAACTAAAATGCTTGAAATAATATATTTATAATAACATGCATTTATAATATTTGCAAATTAAACATTGGAAAAGTCTTTTGAACATATTTCTATAAATACAATCAAACACATAAAAAGGAAAAACATATCATTTTTGGAAAAATAATTTTAAGGGAAAATATTTTACGTTGACAAATAATTTTCTTTGAAACAGATGGGGCCTTATATTAATACTAAAATGCTACTACTATTGCAACTACTTACAATTACCTAGCTCTCTTCATATCATCACTTTATCTTTCTTTGTTTTTGGTTTCCGTTTTGCTCTTTTCTATTAGATTTGTTGTTTTTTAAGTGAGTGCTTTTGTGTTTTTGGGCACCCATCCAATGGGGGTTTCGTCCTTTTGCATAAATATAGTCTGATTTTTCCTTTTTGTCTTTTTGGGTGGGTCGGGGGTGGGAGGGATAGGTTCCCTGGTTACTTCCGCTTGTTATAAATTGGAAAGAACCACAAATGAAAACATGGAAGCTTGAAGTCTAACCTTTATGTTTTGTTTGGCTGGGAGAATTAATTTTCCAATTTACAATTCTGAAGTTTACAATTTGAGGCACCACCTCAATCTACTAGGACTTTCTAAGACTCACATTTCAGTTTGTTAAGTAATGTTTTGTTATGTTCTAGCCATGGAGCTTGTTGTGGATGCATATGCAAAATGATAAGGCATTTCACTTTTGGGGTTTTTGTTAGTTGGAGAGATTGCACCGGATAAATATCCATGCTGACAAGGCTTTTGATAATTCTTCTTTTGGCAGTAATGTCATGTTGACAAAGCTTGCCCTAATTAATAATTATTGCCCATGTTTAGTAAGCATTCTAGACCATCTATGCACTTGAAGAAGCAAGTATTTGAATGAGTTTTAAGCAATTGGTCACTTTGGTGGCTTTCTTTGGTCATAACTACTACCAGTTTCATGTTCATCACTATTTAGCTTTTTACTAAAGTTTTGTGACATTATTTATAGGCATCAGCTGATCAAAGAGCAAGGCTAATGACATCTACAGAAAGAGTGGGCCGAACTGGTGAAAGAATAAAAGAAAGTAGGAGAACCATGCTGGAGACAGAAGAGCTTGGTGTCTCAATTCTCCAGGACTTGCATCAGCAGCGACAGTCTCTCTTGCATGCTAATAACACGGTACTTAACAAGTAATCTGTGTAATATGATACTTAGTGCTGACCCCAATTTTAGTGGTGTAGCAACTATAGGATTTAGCTTTTTCATTTTTGCTGTTGTAAATATTGAATTCCTGCTCTTGCAGATTCATGGAGTGGATGACAACATTGGGAAAAGCAAGAGAATTCTAACCAACATGACAAGAAGAATGAACCGGAACAAATGGATTATTGGCTCAATTATTGTGGTCCTCCTTATTGCCATTGGATTGGTATTGTACTTCAAACTCAAGTAACCAAGCTTCTCTTGTTTGTTCTGTCATTGTTTCATAAGAGAATCGTCTTGCTCTTTTGGGGCTTTCTTTGGTTTCTTGTGAGTTTGTTGCTGAGTGAAGCATAAAAATGTATGCAAATTCTTATATCTATATTGTCTCTGGTAATTGGACGACTCACCAGAATTGTATCTAAGTGATATCTCATTTTTTTGCGAGAGACTTCATCGATCGTGGAGCATTTACTCTTATGGGGTTGTATCCAAAGATATGGAAAGGAGTGTCATATGCACTTGTTTGTGCACATGCTACACGCAAGTCCCCGAGTACATAGTTCCATTTGGTTCGAATATCTATCCTCATTCGGCTTGAACAGTGAACTGAGCCAATTTTATAAAGTGGCCCATCTTTCAGTTTAATTCTTGGGGATAGAGTTAGTTGCAGGTATTTTTCTGATCTATGAACAGCCTAAACTAAAATAAACGACAAAGCACAGTATGTTGATTTGACTTTAACTACCCGAACTAAAAAAATTGAAGCATGAAATGGATCTGATAAAAAATGCAGAATGGCAATTTGGTATTGTCTGGTAGGCGTAGGCCCTCCGATTAAGGTCGTATTGGTTTTTTCATATTTCTTTCTTTCCATCTTCCCCACCACCAACCCCCGCCCTCCTCGTACCCCGCCACCCCACCCCCGCCCCCCCCCACCGCCCTCTTCTTTTTATTTTTACAATCAAACATCATAATTGGGTTTAGGAGTCTTTCCAAACCATAAATGTTTGATTTATTTGACTGTTTTGAGCGTAATTAATCATCTAACAGAAATTCGCATTCTTTGAATTTTAATATCGCAAGTTGTAACCATTGACTTCATTTGAACGTTGACATCAATGCTAGGCGTTGGCATCATATAGACATTGCTCCTACAGCGGATTGAGCAGGGAAGCAATTTCATTTTGTTTTTGATGATGTGAGGCTAACCAATGAACTAAGACTCTGTTGACCAACTCACCAACATATGAATATTCTTAGGTTTTTTAAACAAGTTATTATCTATAGTAAAGTGGAATTCGGACTGAACTGAAGGACGGTTGTCAGTTCTGTTCGCGATTTAGTTAAGGTCGTGGCTGTGATATCATTGCACTTTGCTTTGAGATCTTTCACTGGGGATTACGTGTGAATATTTCTTTGATTCTTCATAGATGTATGCTGACTTGGTAAGATCTATTTGTTAGGCTTCTTAGGTTCGTTTCTACTCACTTTGGTTTAAGATTAACCAGTAAAAGCGCTTCATCCACCAGAAATACTGACTATACTCTAAAGTGGATCGAAGCTATTTCCCAAGTCAAAACATAAATGAACTATATTCAAATTTTGAATATCGTCCAATTTGGCCCAGAAAATTTGATTTTATGAAATCAAGTGCTTCTTTTCAGATGTTTTCTAATTTGACCCTTGTATTTTTTTATCATTATAAATTAAGAAATGGTAGACAACACGTCAACATTTATCAAAAAATTTCCGCAAAAGTGTTAATAATTGCACAACTTGAAGTCTATACATTAACTTATTTCTTTTCAAGGGGTACATTTAAGCTCATGAAGGATTTCATGTTTATGCTTCCGTATAAGTATTATGTATGTGCAGCGTGTATTTAGGTACTTCACGTGATTAAATTGGGGATAGTTAGCTAGTGCTGTGATGGAATAATTCTCAAGCAAGAAAATGGATTATTTGGAGAGGTATTAAAGAGGAAAAATAGGTTGTCTTAGTGAACCAAAACCAATGTCACAGCCTACGAGTAAGAGAGCGGCTAGATTAAAAGCCGTCCCTTTCATAAGCAATTCTAATGACAATGTATGAGGAATAGTGGTAAGTCATGGCTATGTGATTGCTTTGAATAATAAGGGATATGGTTATACATAATGAAACTTGATTGACATTTAAGTGTGCCGAGAAAGATAAAAAATGTTTCAAGATAATTTTAATAAACCTTATCACAAGTCTATTAATCCAACACTTTTCGAGTCATTCCCAATTGTGTTTGATTCTTTGCATCATGTTACTAATCGAAATAATTAGTGTAAATATAATTTAGTTATATTATGCTTCCTTATCAAATTATGTTATGCAAATTGCTCCATTTATATTAGTCTATTCTTAGGAATTCATTAAATTGAGAAGAAAGGTTCTTGAGCATTCGTCAAATACCCTCAATACTCAAGCCACGCGTGTGTGTGTCGTGGGCATATTTTGCTTGGTACTCTCGTGTGATACTTAGCACTTCTAACCATACTAAGAAGGATTAAATTTAGTTTGAAAATGCACATAACACACTTAGAGAGAGAAATTTTATATGTAGTTGAATTCACTTAAATGTCTAAGTGGATTACAACTAAGGGGATCACCCCTTTATATACATGAGGCCTATACGAATCAACGACCAATATTAGATTGATCTAATAGCTAATATACAATGCCACCCACTTAGTATTAATACATCTAACTACTCTACCTACTATGATACAAACTAGGACCTTCTTGATCCTTCTAGAAGTTTCTTGTTTTTGGAACCTTCTTTAGCTTATATTTGTAGACTTCTCTTGTGAAAGGGCTTAGAGGAACCTCATAGGTTGTGACTTCTTGAAGATTCGTGACATACTTCCCCACTCAAACTGGTGACGTCCTCATTGCATCTTCCTTATAGAACTTCCTTATAAGTTCTTCAAATTGCCATAAAGCTTTTGTTGGCTCTCAACTAGCTTCACTCCTAGGTAGTCCCTTCCAAACAACTATATAGTAATGTTTGGGTGGCTGTCCGCAACGTCATATGTACTAATCGACCAACCGCTTCTTTGTCAGAGTCTCTAATGCCTAGTGGAGCCCTTGAGACACCATCTTTTCTAGATCTTCCTCATCTTGATGGTATGGTTTAAGCATACTCAAATGGAAGATTGGGTAGAACTTGAACCTCGATGGTAGCTCTGTCTTATATGAGACTTTCCCTACTCTCTTTAATATCTTAAATGGCCCTTCATATCTCCTTATAAGGATTATCTCAAAGGGACTTTATCCTGTTTGCTTGTTCTTTTGAAAGTTGAAGGAGAACTAAGCCACATCTAGCAATTTTTCCAACTTTTGTTGGTTCGCCCCTATAAAGTGCCATAGATACAACTCCACTAAAGCATTTACATGCTTTATTTGACCATCAGTTTGGGGGTGAAGACTAGTTGAAAAGTTTAGCTTTAACCCTAGCAATTTAAATAATTCGATCCAAAATCTTCCTATAAATCACTTATCATGGTCATTAACAATATTCTTTGGCAGCCCCCAATACTTCACCACATGTTTCAAGAATAATTGAGCTGCTTCATCGAATGGGCACTCCTTGGTTACTGGGACAAATGTAGTGTATTTAGAGAAGCGATCCATGGCTACAATAATTGTACCATATCCTTTTGACTTTGGTAGACTTACTATAAAATCCATCCATACACTATCCCAAGGTTCCCTTGGAATGGGAAGGGGTTCTAGTAAAACTTGCTTCTACCTTCTATTTGACTTTATTCTGCTGACATATGAGGCCAATCCTTACATAATTTTCCACATCTTCTCTCAAATGAGGCAAAAAATACTTGTCTTCTACCAAAGCCTAAGTCTGATGGATGCTCAAATGGCTAGCTCACTTTAAATCGTTGCATTCTCTAAGTATTTCTTTTCGCAAGCCTAAGGCTCGTGGTATGTATACTCATCTTCCTTTCATATATATAAGCTCGTTTGCTTCCCAAAATATTCTAGTAAGTCCTTTCCTACATTCAGTTCACAAAAATTTGGCTAGCTCATCCTATTTTATCCCTTCTTGAATGTGAACCAAGAGATCATTTTTTGGTTTGCTAATGGTTGCTAATTCCACCCTCTTACTTATGGGATCTACCATTATAGTCATCTTCCTCAACTTGTACTACAAATCAAAATTGAATTTTGCTAAAAACACTTGCCAATGAGCTTGCTTAAGAGAAAACTTCTTTTAGGTTTGGAAATAACTTGCGGTTACACTGTCCATTCTCACCTCAAACTTACTCCTGAGCAAATAGTGTCTCCACATTCTGAGGCATTGTACTATTGTTGTCATCTCCTTCTCGTGTACCATGTATCTCCTTTTAGCTTCATTCAGCTTGTGGCTTTCAAAAGCTATGGGGTATTTGTCCTGCATTAAGACACCACCAAGTGCAAAGTCACTTGCATTGGTGTAGACCTCAAAAGGTTTTGCAAAGTTGGGAAGAGACAAAACTAGTTCTTCCATAACTGCCTTCTTCAATGTATTAAAGTCATCTCGACAGTCATGGCCCCAATGCTATGAGGCATTCTTCTTGAGGAGATCTATTAGGTGTGTTGCAATTCTTGAATATCCTTAAATAAACCTTCGATAATAGTTCACTAAGCTTAAGAACGATCTCAGCTCAATTGGCTTTGTTGGCTCCTTCTAATCTCCAATGGCTTGAATTTTTGCCTCATCCATTTTGATCTTCCCTTATCCTATTATATGCCCCAGGAAAGCTACTTCTTCTTGTGAAAAGGCACATTTTTCTAACTTTATAAATAATTTATTCTTCCTTAAAGGTAGAAAAATTGCCTCGAAGATGTTCCACATGCTCTTCTATAGTGTCACTATAAACCATGATGTCATCTAAGTATACCATTACAAAATAATCTAAGAAAGGCACTAAGACTTGATTTATCAAAGTACAAAACGTAGCTGGCGCATTAGTTAAGCCAAAACGCATTACTAGGAATTCAAAGGATTCATACCTCGTGATGCAAGTGGGTTTGTGCTCATCTCCTTTCGTAATCCTCACTTAGTAGCACCTAAATTGTAGATCTAACTTAGAGAAGTATCTTGCCTCACCCAATATATCAAATAAATTAGATACTAAAGGAGTATGGTACTTTTTCTTTATTGTAATCTTGTTTAGGGCTTAATAGTCAATATAGAATCGAAGAGAACCATCATGTTTCTTCTAGAATAGTACAAGGGCCCTAAATGGTGCCTTTGAGGGTTGAATACATTTTGTTTCAAGTGACCCCTTCAATTGGCGCCTTGATTCCTCTAATTCCCAAGGTGACATTTGGTAGGGGACAATAGTAGGAGATTTAACACCTAGTTCCAACTCTATTACATTATTTACTTCTCTTCTTGGGGAAAGCTTCTTACGTGGTTTAGGAGGCATAATATCCTAAAGTTCTTTCAACAACTTCCCCACTTGGGGTGTAACTTGTACTTTCTCCCCTGCTCCATTATTTACCTTTAGAGTTTTTAGATATGTGATCTCATTTCTCTTTAGTCCCTTAGATAGTTGCATCGCTAAAAGAAATTTTGTGGCTTGGCCTATCTTTTAAGTTACTGGAACAATATGTTGGGCTTTCCTATCCAACATGCATAGATAGTTTTCTTGAGAAACAATTAGATCTTGTCTAAGAAGTCCATGCCAATCACAAACTCAAAATCATTAAGGGGCACTACCTTAAGGAATTCCATTCCTTGACATCCCCCAATGCATAGTTCAACTTCTTTAGCAACTCTAGTGAGAACTTCTTTGGAGTTCACCATCTTGAGCCAAGTCTTGGCTTTTCAAACCTTCAGTCCCAGCTTAGCTACTGCTTCTTTCGATATGAAAAGGTAAGAAGCTCTTGTGCCTATCAAGGTATTTAGCTTTTTACCTACAACCAACACATTTGTATACATAAACCCTTTTCGCCTTTGCATATCTTGAGATTTCATGGTTCAAAGGATTCATACTGATCTTATTTTAGCTTCATCCTCATCCAAACTTTCTCCTGCTACTAGTGCAACTAATCAATCTTTCTTTGGGCATTCCCTTGCATAATGAGGCTCATTATAGAAGTAAATTTCATTTCATGAGGCTTCCATTGTTCACCACCCCTCTAATCACGAGGTCTTCCCTGATCACCATCCTTCTCTTCTACCTTAGTCTTCCTTTTAGATGAACTACCATTCTTCTCCCTTTCTATCCCACTCCTTTCCTTATTCCTCAATGATTTGGGGTTTGTTCTTTTAAACTCCACCAAGCCTTGATGATTGCAATAGCCTTTGAAATGTCTTCCACTTCCCTTCGTTCTAATTTTAACCTTTCCCAAGGCTTTAGTCCATCTAGAAATATCACAAGGGCATCATTGGGGTTAAGGTAAGGAATTTCCTACATCAATTCCAAATATTCTTGCTCATATTGCTTTATTTCTCTCTTATGACTTAAATGGCACAATTTGACCTTAGGTTCCTTTGAGACATTCTAGGGAGAGAATTGGCCTTTAAGCTCTTGGACAAAGTTAGTCTAAGTGTTGATTTCATTTGCCTTCCTACGCCACCAAACCATTGCAAAATCTTTCAAATACATGGCAACGATATGTACCTTGCCTAAGTCATCTATGACTCCAATGGCATTGAAATATTGCTCCAATCTCCACAAAAAAGTTATCTAACTCATGGGTATATTGTGTCTCCTTGAAATGTTCAGGCTTAGGGACATTAGCCCTTTGGACTAGTTGGATAATCACTTTATTTGCCATAGCTACTCTACATGCTTCTAATTGGTTCTTGAGGTCATCAATCTCTTGTCGCATAGATGTGATAATAGCATTAGTTTAGGTTTCATTGGCTTCCTTCCTAACCTCCAAAGCACCCATTTGAACTTGGTGGGTCTCCTCTTTCTCCTCCAAAGCATCATCTTGTAGCTTTAGTTCCTCTAAGGCTTGATTGAAAGCACCTTGTAACTCACCCTAAATTCCCTCCCCCAATTCCTCTATATGGGCTTGAGATTTGTCTAATTGCTTTTTTTTTTTTTTCATTTCAGTGATACTTAATTCCGCTCTATCCATCTTGGTGAGAAGAGAGTTCAGAAAGTCCTTAGACTTGGCTCTTACTTTGGTGATGTGTTTCTCCTTGGGGTCAGCCACTTACTCTACAGTAAAGGCATTGTTCTTAACTCCAGATAACATCCTTCTCCTAAACTAGCTGCTTTGATACCAACTGTCATGAGTGTATTTTTCCTAGTACCCCTTGTATGGCACTTAAACACTTTTGACTACACCAAGAAAGGTTAAGTTTAGCTTGAAAATGCACATAACACACTTAAAGAGGGAAAATAGAGAGAGAAGCTTTGTGTGTAATTGAATTTATTCAAATATTTGGATAGATTACAATCAAGGGGGCCTCCCTTTTATATGCATGAGGCCTATATGAATCAATGGTTGAGATTAAATTAATCTAATGACTAATATAAAATGGCACCTACTTAGCATTAATTGCATTTAACTACTTTACGTACTATGGTACAAACTAGGACCTTCTTGATCCTTCTAGAAACTACTTGTTTCTAAAAGCTTCTCAAGCTTATATTTGTAGACTTCTCTTATGAATGGGTTTAAAGGAATCTCATGGTTGTGACTCCTTAAAGATCCATGACACATGCGCTATTTAGTACTTGTGTCTTTGCTTAGTGTGCCTAGGTTGCCTAGAGACGAGTATAACTTGACACATAGTAATGCACATAACATGTATGTCGCCTTCAATTATTTCATTTTAGTTTGTACACCATCTAGTGGCCATGCTGTAATTTGTTGAATAAGTCATTTAAAACTTTTGATTACGCATGTCATTTGAGAATGATGAATTCAACTTAATCATTGTTCAATTATTGTATGTTTCTCATATAAAGATGCAAGAACAAATCTTAATGCCTCATGATTCGATGAACTGCACCTAAACCTTACTTTGCATAGGGTTAGCTTCATGTACAATGTGTATCATGAAAAATCCATACCATAAAGAGTAGCCATTACATAAACCAACCATTAAAAAGAGCAAATCATGTGAATAATGAGAATCACAAGAAGAATACCTATCAAAAGGTGAGTTCAAACAATTGATTAGAAATGATACAATTAAGAAGAACACGTATGTTAAAGAGAAAGTGACATAGATAGTCAATGTCATAGAAACTAAACATTTCAAAGAGCATGTGACAAAAAGTATTGAGTGTAAAATAATTATTACAAATCTTAGACAGTGTCTCTTTATATGAAAGCTTGTATGTTATTCATAACAAGTGATGCACGCATTGTGTATTAATTGTTCCAATTGAAAATTTGTCATATGCAAGTGTCGAGTTTAGTTTTTATTCATTTTCCTTAATTATAATCTATAATAAATCCTACCCATTTAATATAGATTGCTTAACTAAATTAAGAAAAATTAATTTTAAAAGAAGTCGCTACTAACCTAAGTTAGAAAATAAGTTAAGATTAATTGGGTGGATTAATCTTAACTAGTTACTAATCTGCGAATTTTTCCAAAAATATTTTAGAAATATGTTTAACAAAAAATACTGGATTCGAGAGTTAACCTATTAAACTTAAACGGTTATTATGTAAAATTTTCAAGAATTTTTACTAAAAGGCCTTTATATTCTTGTTTATACTTTTCATGTATTATTATTATTATTATTATTGATTTATGCTAAAAAAAACCTAAGGTTTGAATTTCATTATACTAATTTTCTAAAGTAATCTAAAGTTTTTATTTTGTTAACCTAAAGTCTTTATTTAATTTTTCTAAAGTTTTTTTTTTAAATTTTATCTAATTTTTCTAAAGGTAAACCTAATGTTTTATTTTATTATGGTAATTTTCCTAACTTAACATTTTTAGTTTATTATGATAATTTTCCTAACATAAAGTTTTTATTTTATTATGGTTGCCTCAAATGTGCCTATGTATCTACTAGCGGGGATCAAGCCATTCGTAGTTCACTTTTCTTTTATAAAATTTTAGTTTTTTGATTAATTTTACTTAATGAAAAAACGTTAGGTTTATGTTATTTAACAACATTAATTTTAAGAAAATGCCTAGGTGAACTAGATTATTAAGTGATGATTTGAAAAAAAAAAAACTAAGATAACCTAAGTTTGGAAAAAGCATCATACTAAATTTTATTAAAACAAAAACTCTATGTGATAAAACCCTAAAATATTATATTTTAATAAAATAATTTTTCTATCATATTTATTATATTTTGTTTTTAATTCTATCTCTAAAAGCTTAAAAAATTTATACTAAAAAGAAAATTTTATTATATTTTATTTATTTATAGATTTTTCATATTTTTCTTTTATTTCATTTTTGTTTCTAAAATCTTATTTATGCTAAGGATTTTATCATATTTAATTTGGTTTTCTATATCTTTCATTTTTATATTTTTATTTCTAAGATCATAGCTTATACTAAAGATTTTTATTTTATCTTCTTACCTTTTTATATTTTTATGTTTTTTATTCTTAAGATAAATATTTTTATTTTATTAAAGGTTTTATTTAATTTTTACATATTTTTATACTTAAGATTTTATTAATTTTATTACTAAATATTTTATTTAACCTAACGTTTTTATTTTTATTTTTTTACATTTTATCTAATTTTTATTGATAAAGATTTTATTTAACCTAATGTTTTTATTTTATATTTTATTATTAAACATTTATCATTCGCTATCGAGTAATGGTATTCACCACGACAACCCAATAGGTATTCGGAGATTTATTATTTTAATTTTTCTAAACTAAACATAGATTAAAGACCTAATAATAAAAAAAATACACTTAAATGGAAAAAAAAAATACACTAACAGTAACCGAGTACATTAGGACGAGCACGGGTTAGGTCATATGTAGATCGGGTTGGGTTATAGATTGGTTCCTTAGGTCGTAAACCGGGTGATGAACATGGTAGCTGGGGGTCCTCATCGGTGGTGCTTTGACGGAGATTAGAGGTGGCTAAGGGTGTCTTTCCTAGGTTTTTAAGGTTGTAGACTCCAAATCTGGTGTTGTTTTTACCTAAAGGAGAGCTTAGGGTGGTGTTGTGAGAGGCGGTTGAGAATGGTGGTTATGGGTGTTTACAGGCAACGGTTACCGAGGTGTTATCGAACTAAAGGGGTGGTTTTCCTAACTCTAGGGGTTGCTAGGAGTTGATTGATACCTAAATAGAAGTGTTTGGTGGTGTATGTGTGGTGTTTCAGATGGTGAGAACGACGACGGGTGGTGAAGATGGGTTTTGAATGGGGTTTTTTGGAAGTATGATTTCTATCAATTTTGTGTGTGATTATTTTAGCCTTTCTTACGTTGGAGGGTCCTAGGGTATTTATAGGCATCATTGGTGAGGTCAGGGGACTTTAGATAGGCATGAATTGGGTATTGGATACTAACATGTAACATATCTCGATTCAACTAGATTCTTTTTTTTTTCTTGTTGAGATTTGTGTTTATTTGATGATGTTTATTCATTTTTTTGCTAAATGTTAATGGATTTGTACTAAAAACCAAGCTTGGAACGACTAGATTCATCTTCATCTTCTCCTCGTGTTCGTCGGTTGGAGGTTGAAGAAGATCATGTGTAGAGCATATGATCCAAGCTTAGCCAATCGCATGCTACCATGTGGTAGCTAGAGGGAAAAGAAAATGAAAATGGCACAAAGTGCCTTTTTTGAATTCGAGCCTACGACCTGCACTCCACATGTTGAATAGGGGCATAGACATGGACTAGCTTGGCTGGCCACTTTCTTGATTTTTATTGCTATCGACTTGTATTTCAATTGATTAGCTGAGTCAATTTTCTACCAATTGAGGTGCTCAAATTTAATTTAAAGACCCTTTTTTTTCCTAGTTTTTTCTAAAAAATATTAGTATTTTTTATTTAATTTTCATTATTTATTATTATATTTTTTTCATTTCATTTTTTATTTAGCTCTTTTATTTATTTTTTATTTTTTTATTCCATAAACTAGGCTTTGTTTTCTTATTTTTATTTTTCTTTTTTTTTTTTTTAAATCTAGGTAGGGGCAAAAATGAGATGTTTATAGTAAGGAAGAGTGTTTTAATCCCCACTAAGAACACTAAAATAGTAATAGTCAAATACCGAGGTTGCATGGACTCGGTATCATGTGATAAGGAGATCACTCTCCTACTTAGCAATAAAAAAATTAGTGAGTTTTCAGGGATTCCTTGTTTTTAGTAGCGCACCTCAATATATATATATATATATGGCATCATAGCAAAGAGATTGCTCTGTTACTTCACAACAAAGAACCATAGAGGTACCATTGCTTGAGTTAGCAACATATGTCAAGGCAATTGTCCTACTAATTGCCATAAAAAATGATGAGATACCTAAGCAAGCGTTGCTTGGGCTTAAAAGTGCATATAAATGGGATTGCTCAACAACTTGACAATAGCAACAAAAAGTGTTCTAAAGATTTTGGGTTAAGCATCATGAGCCAAATAGGTTATTCTATTATGAGGTAGCAATAATAATAGTTGTGATGCCAACTTTTCATGGTGCATATCAAGGAGATTGCTCTATTACTTAACAACAAAAACAAGAAGGATGTCATAGAATATGGGTTAAGCATCATGCATTAAGGAGACTATTTTACTATAAGACAAATAATGACATTTGTTTGATGTTAGGACTTGCCTGGGTTTAAAGGTATGTATCTAAAGCACTTTTCCACTACTTGACAACAAAAATAACAAGAAAATTCCAAGGATTATTTGTGCAAAGCATCAAGCACCAAGAAGATTGTCTTACTATATCGTAGTTGTGTTGATTGTAAGGTATTAAGTGAATATTGATCCAAACTCGAGTAAATGGTGAGTAAGTTTGACCAATTTACAATCTTACTATCCATTTTTATGGCTTGTTAGCATTAAAGTAATAAAGAGAAGATTGAATAATAATGTTTGCAATAAGATCTATTCCTTTATTTACACGAAACTTAACTTAGGAATAACTATTTTAGAAGGTTCCTATATTTATTTAATCCTTATAATATAACTATTACCTTTTGTTAGATGCTATTGGTTATTCTCTTTAGATATGGAATAAGTCTATAATTATGAGACAATTTTGTGCTCATTAAAATTATATTACCATAAGATACGCTAATACCACCACTACTATTCCCACACCATCAATACTACAACTTTTTATCACCATAGTTACCACCACAACCAACATTATAATAGACATGACAATAACCATTATCACCATTACCATCATTATCGTATTTTTATTCTAGCCACCATACGTATATCAACACTACTGCTATTATTATTATTACTACTACTCGAGGCACCATTACGACTAGCATTATCACCATTTTCTCTATTATTGTATCATCATCGTTTTCTCTAGTGCCATATCATTACCACCACCTTGTCGAATCACAATGAGCTGCCACCTAACTTACTATCCCATACCACTATCCAATGACGACCATTATTGTTGCCGCCACTATCACCATCACCTCTATATTGCCATTGCCATCATATTGCCACCACAGAACAGGGATCGTTGCACTACTACTTTCTCCACCACTATCATCACCACCACCATTAGATCATCAAACCCACTAACATCATCATTACTACATCACCACCTATAACTACTACCGCATGTTGCTACTCTAGCCCTACATCAACACCACCACTACCAACATTATTGATATTCCTATATCACCACCACTACCACCATGGTGTTAGCGATGTTAATGGTTCAATGGTGTTAATAATGATTGTGGTAAAGGTAGAGTGGTGGTGTAGTTGAGGTAGCACTTATTTTGATGTAGGTTTATAATGATGGTGGTAGTAATGGTAGTGATGGAATAGTAGTAGTGGTAATGGGGCTAGGTGTTGATTCGATGTTAGTGGTACATCGTTGTGGTACATTTTACTAAATAGGGCTAGATTGGTACTTTTATTCCATTTTTGGTAAATAATAAATATAATTATATGAAGTAAATAATGGAGAGATTAATAGAAAGCAAATAATAAATTATACATTATTTAGCTATTCTAATAAATATTAATAGATGATGCACCTGTAATGCGTGTACTTAAAAAAATAAATATATTAAGGTCATTAATTGATAAAATTTATCAAAAAATATATACATTGTACATCTTATTATTTATATTCTATATATTTCTTAATAACAACTTCAAAAAATTCAATTGGCTCATAACATCTTGCCAATGACGACTTTGATGGATGAAAGAATTTCTATGTCTCAATATGCTATAAATGCTAGAATATGTAGCTCTATGTGTCTCCTTGATATTTGTCTATAGTTATTAATTGTTAGTTTTTAATTTGTTTAGTGGTTAATTAAATCAATTATAGCAAAGTGGTGGAAAAAGTGGGATTTAAAGAAGATTAAGATAATTAAATTCATGGAAATGTATGAAAACTATATTGTCCAACATATAGAGATGAATAAGAAGTAATGAGTCAATATTTGATTTTTCCTTCACAAATTAATCTCCTAAAAGTTAGGAAGATTTAGAGTGAATGGGGTCGTGGAAGATTCAATGGAAAGGTTGGTAGGATGGTAGGGTGCTGTGAATTGTGATGGATGTTAGTTTATTTATTGAAATTATTATAATACCCTAATATTTAATTATCATATTAACAAATATATTAAATTGAAAGAGCATATAAACGAATATTATAAACAAAAAGTACATATGATACTAAAAGCTTCCGACTTTAATATTATAGATACAGATAAGATATTTTATGGAATAAAGATTTTATTCCCTTGAGAAAGTGAATGGTCTTGTTCTCCTCGAGAAAGGTGTGTAATTTGTAAAAAAATGGTTTTAGGAAAAGCATTTCCCAAAATATCATTTTGTTGTAAATTGGGATTGTAATTTCAAAACATGAAGAAATCGCATGTTGAACATGTAATTTCCAATTTCCAAATCTCATGTTCTATATTCAATTTCCTTTAATCTTTAGGGAGCTTGACTTTACTAAAAAAATAAGGCTCATGCATGCTATTTCTCGATCGTGTCTTTGAGGGATAGTTAAACGAATGACTCATGAATGCTGCTAGGTTAGATGAGCCAATAACTCGAACTTGTTCAGTCTGTTTATTGAGCAATAATCATAGCATTACGTTCCCTTCACCAAGATACAGACTCCAAGTTCTTATGGCAGTGCATGAGGAGATTTATCATTAATGTGATGATGGGAATGGAAAATAGAAGCTCAATCGAGGTCTTCATGGTCTAAGATGATAAAACCATCAATAACGGTAAGGTTAGCATCAGACTTTTTGGTAGTACCAGTGAACCAGATGGCCGCGACGATGGAATCTAGGACGGAGGACTCGTAATATCTCTCTAGATCTAGCAAAAGTGAAAGACCACTAACATAATTTGAATGGGGATTGACCATTGAGCCCATTCCTGTGTAAGCTGGAGTTGCCATAGCTTTGGAGGAGTGAGGAGTGATTGTTTGTTGAACTTCAACATAAGACAAAGAATATGAAGAAATCGTATATTGGATATATGATTTATTTAACATATAATTTCTTCATATTTTGAAATTGTAATTCTAATATATGATTTTAAGATAGTATTTCAATTTTTTCTTTTTCTTTTTTGAAACTGACACATTACCCCGTTCTCTCCAACGGTAAACAACGCAACAAGACACGAGGAAGGGTTTCTCGCTAATAAGAGGATGGACATGGCCCTCACGCTCTTCTAGTCTTCTCATTTTCTTTATTTCTAGAGCTGAGGCGGTTCTGTTTCTCGCCGGCTTTCCCTCTCTTTACAGTCCCCCAAGGAATAACAAAACTCAGCAGTTCCACTCTCATGACTTATGAAATGGCCCAACCCCATCTTTCTCTCTTCACTGTCTCGCCACTTTCGCTCTCTTCTCCGATCCTGCGCGCGCCAATCTTCTCTCTCCACCGGCAAGAAGCTCCACGCGATAATCCTCACTACCGGCATCACCACTACATCTCCCAAATCCTATTTGACCAACACTCTTTTGCACATGTACGCTTCTTGCGGAGATTTATCCACTGCCCACAAACTGTTCGACGAAATTTCTAACTCAAATAAAGACACCGTCGACTGGACCGTCTTAATGGGCTGTCTTACACGTCAAAACATGCCCTTCGAGGCTATTAGACTTTTTGTTAAGATGAGAGGATGTGGTGTGAAGCCGGACGATGTGGGTTTTGTTTTGTTGTTTGATGTGTGTGCAGGTTTGGTTAATTCGGAAATGGGTGCTCAGGGACATGGGTGTTTGGTGAAGATGGGTTTTGGGGTTTGTGTTAGGGCATGTAATGCGCTTATGGATGTGTATATGAAGTGCGGGATGGTGCGCGAGGCGAGAATTGTGTTTGGTACAATGGAAGAGAGGAGCGTGGTGTCTTGGACTGTGATTTTGGATGGGGTGATTAAGTGGGAAGGTGTTAGAAATGGGAGGGAGGTGTTTGATCAGATGCCTGAAAGAAACGAAGTTGCATGGACTACAATGGTTATCGGTTATGTGGAGAATGGTTTTACGAGGGAAAGTTCCTGTCTTTTGTGTGAAATGATGTTTTGTGAGGGCTTCGAGTTAAGTGTTGTTTCACTTACATCCATCCTGTCTGCTTCGACGCGTTCTGGAGATGTAATGATAGGGAAGTGGGTTCATTTGTATGCACTGAAGACATTGGGAGTGGATATCGATGTAATGATGGGAACAGCTTTGCTGGACATGTATGCAAAATGTGGTAGGATTAGCAGTGCTCTCAAGGTTTTTGAGTGCATGCCATGGAGGAATGTGGTAGCATGGAATGCAATTATTAGTGGATTGGGGATGCATGGACACGGTAAAGTTGCATTAGATATGCTCCCGCAAATGCTTCAAGAAGCAAAGCCAGATGACTTCACATTTACCTCCTTGTTGAATGCGTGCAGCCATGCAGGGCTCATTGACCAGGGTCTCCGCTGTTTTCATGATCTTCAATATAAATACAGTGTCACACCTAAGATGGAACATTATGCCTGTGTGGTGGATCTTCTGGGACGGGCTTCTCGGATAGAGGAAGCTGAAATGTTGATAAAGACAATGCCGATGCCTCCTAATGAAGTTGTTTTGGGATCACTTTTGGGTTCTTGCTATGCCCATGCAGAATTTGAAGTAGGTGAACGGATACTGCAGCGACTGCTTCAGTTTGATCCTAGCAATACTGAATATCATGTCCTGCTTTCTAACATATACTCTCAAGAAGGAAAGTTGGAGGAAGCTAATGCTCTCAGGCATGTTCTGAAGCGCAGAGGCATCAGAAAATTTCCAGGAATTAGCTCTATTCATGTGAATGGCCAGTTTCATCGATTCTCTGCTGGAGATAAACTGCATCCACAGACGAAAGAGATTTATAACATGCTGGATGAGATAATCCGGAGACTGCGATCAGCTGGATATATTCCTAATACCGCATCTCAAATATTATCTGGTGCAAGCCATGTTGATGTCAGTGCAGATGAGGATGAAGAGAGGGAGCAAGCATTGTTTGCACATAGTGAGAAGTTAGCAGTTTGCTTTGGGCTTATGAGCACGAAGGCTGGAACTCCGCTTTTTATTTTCAAAAACCTCCGAATATGCCAAGATTGTCATTCAGCAATGAAGCTTGTGTCTAAGATATATGAGAGAGAGATTGTCATCAGAGACCGCAGCCGTTTTCATAATTTCAGGCACGGCGCATGTTCTTGTTCTGATTACTGGTGAATCCATCAATGATCACCGACCAGCTACATATAGTCATTGTCGGTTGAGTGCGGAAGAGTGTCCATGTGAATGAGAGATCTGTTATCATTCTTTAACTTAAGATGTCAATAAATTTACGTTGAGAGGATGAAAATGAGTAGTCAATGACATCAACATCTCAAAGGATTACATGTGATTAATACAATTTTGAAATTTCTCATAAAAGAATTCAAGGCTTTTCCACGCACTAATACATGGAAAAGCAAAAACATGCAACGTCAATGAATGTTACTCAGCATTTCTTCAAACGAAGCATGAGGTACTTTGGTGCACTTGCAGTTGAATAAGTCCATGAGATGCTTCAAATTGATCCATGAGTCCACTAAGTTCATGAGCATTCGTTACCCCTGACCAATCTAGCAGAAAGGCTATTCGTGCATCTTCGGCTAATGCTTTCCCTTAACTCTTTTTTTTTTTTTTTTTTTTGTTGGGGGGTGGTGTGTGGGGAGTGGGGAGTGGTGGTGTTGTTGTGGTAGGGCGGGTTAGCTTTAAAGATTGGCAAGGTGAACTATATTATTCTCCCCGCATGTCATGCCTCTGCTTGGGTCTCTCTCCTTTGAATCTGCTATAATCTGCAAGCAAGCTTCCATGGACTTTATGCTTCATGTTTTCCGCCAAACGCTTTAGCACCTGAAGTCAAATGAGAAAACTTTTTGTCATCTATTTGAAGCACATATGGCTTGAATCTAGAATGAAAGCAATAATGTGAAAATTGATTCCCCTTGAGGTGGATTTTTGTATACTAACTGATTCCGCGACACTCCTTAGGACATCTTCGGGAACCAGAGTGAGCACTGGGGGTAGAATAAAGCTTATGCTCATCTCAAGTCGGCCCTTAAGCCGGCTCCTTGTTCCCTGTCGATCTGAATACAAGGTTCCTTTTACACCCAGCGAAAATTGGTTAGGCTGAAGAAAGCTGTCTAGCCCTTGGAGCTCCCACCTGGTCTGTTTAAAACAACCTTAGGAAATGTCACTAGGAGCAGTCATGCGAAGTTCATTATTATTGGAGTGGAAAAAGTTTATCAAAAACCCTCAGAGACTTACGATGTCCAACTCGAGGACCTTGGTAACATCTTGAGGAATCTGTGGAGGATAATCCACCCCTTTTGTTTTACATCTCAACCTCATGTCAATCACTGGCCAGACCGTCAGGTACAAGAAATTTATTGGCAACATCTGAATTCTCCACTCTTCCTATATCAACCTCCTATGTCATAATTCGCATCAATCTGAATACTAGCCAAACATAGCATGCAAAGCCTCATTTATAGTATGCTCATAGATTTGTAATTGCTATGCAGAGAGCTTTGAACAGGCCTTGAAGGACCGAAAACATGTATGTGGCAAAATACGGGGATGACTTGTGGCTAGGGGTAAAAGGCCAATCAACATCAGATATAGATGGTTTTCTGTAAAATTTATTTTGCCTTTGCCCCTATTCATCAGGTTTAGCTCAATTACAAAATCAACTCGGGTTAAGTCTGCCAAATAATGATTGCATACATATCCAAGTGCACCAGTTCTTGGTATGAGTCTTCTAAAAAATTGATTCAAGCTGGAGAAAGAAAATAACAATGGGAAGCAAATGCCTATCTTTTGCTAACTTTGAGAAAGCCGCAAAATGGCTTTCTAAAACTACCTCACTGAGCTGTTGGCTCCTTCTCTTATCTGGTAAGATAGCTTGGAAAA
This sequence comes from Laguncularia racemosa, assembly GCA_037954665.1. Taxonomy (NCBI): domain Eukaryota; kingdom Viridiplantae; phylum Streptophyta; class Magnoliopsida; order Myrtales; family Combretaceae; genus Laguncularia; species Laguncularia racemosa. Next base: position 2,396,293 of record JBBMOL010000091.1, on the reverse strand, counting down.
CCCTGGGTTTGTCCTCCAAATAATGATCGAAAGTAGCCTGTCCCATGAATTAACAGTGTTAGGAAAAGCTAGACCATCCACTGAAAGAAGACCCATTACAAATCACTTGCTAAAATCTCAGTATAAAGCAAACAAAAGAAACGACTTAAAGGGCAGTGTTGTTACCCCAGGCGACTCATAGAGAGGTATATCAGTGGAAATCCTAGAACTATATGATGAAGGTTTCTTCATGGTAATCTCACTCCTCGAGTTTTGTTTCTTATTACTCATTGCATGGCATTGCCACTCCTGACGTGCCTCCAACTTTGTTCTACTCAAATCATACCTACCCATGAAAGAAAACAGCGTCTGTTGAACTGGGGTGAAAGAACCAACTCCAATTTCACCCATTTCTCTTTATGGCTTCTCTTGACCTTTCTTTCCAACGAAGTTTAAATCTATACTTCAATTTCTCTTCTCGGCACATTTGTTAAATAATTGTGTCTAGGCGCTTGTCAAGCGGTGGGAGGAGAGCGAGAGCGAGAGAGAGAGAGAGAGAGAGATGTCCAGTTTCTTTGTAGTGGAAGGAAAGGGGAGATAACGCATAGAACAAGGTAGTGCCGTGGTTGTGTCAGTGAGTCAGGAGGACATGATATGACATGTTCATACAGGGTTTTGCGTAACAATGTGGACCCCTTTTGCCAACTTTCCCCCCCCTGCTTTTGGGCTTGTCGCTTGCAGCATTTGTGGTTCCGACGGATTGAGAAGGGGAACCAATGGAATTGCAGCGAGTGATCCTCGATCACGATTACGTTGTTGCTTTCCTAAAAGAGGATGATGATTTCACGACTTAGTAGTTTCTACGACCCTACACGAGGGCGAAAAATAGTTGGTTACATTTTGGTTCGATTGAAGGGAATTTGGCTGAAACAAGATAAACACTAAAATCATTTATCAATGTTTTCTTAAACCAAGTGTGTTATATATTATCGGGATAGAATTAAGAAAAACTAAGCATCTATTGGCTGTTTGAAAACATTTTAGATATCATAGTTCTTATTGAAATGATTATTGTATTTTTTTAATTAAATGAAATAGAATTATAATTTCTTTTTGGTTGGCAAGTGATACATGTAATATGTATTAAATGTCTGAAAAAGGCCAATATACCTTTAAATTTTACAAAATGAAAAAGTCATTAACAATAAAATATGTTCCACATTATTCTAAGGTATAAAGCTCATAAGAAAACTTTTTCTTTTTCAAATAAATATTCTAGTTCGTTTATCGCATTTGCTAAAGTTAATCTGCATGGTAAAAATATGAAAATAGACTGGAGTGCTCGCATACATAACTGCTGGGTGCACTACTTGTACTTATGATAAATATTGATTCCTAGGTGAGGGTATAGATCGGGTCACTTGCACCTTCACTGGATTAACACCATTCCTATTTCTATACACACCAAATCCAAGAAACTTCCCTTGTCCGGATTTTATATGTCCAACAGCGGTCAAGACCTTCTAAAGATGAATCAAATAATTAGGTGCTCACTTTGATTTGATGGCTACGCAGTCCATATAATCTTCTATATAAAGTCATAAATTATGTCGTTAGAGATAGCAGTCATTGCCCTAGAATAGTTGACTCCTATTTTCTTTAGGAACGGTCATGAAGGTGTAGTGAATGTTTTCCACAATTTTCAGGTTGTGAGCCCGGGATCTTTAGTGATCATATAATTATTAAGGCCATTTATTTATAAATGGGAACAACTCTTGTTAATATCTATCAAAAAATTGATGTTAGGACATGAGAAATAAGCCTTTTGGCATGCCTCATTTAGATTTCAAAAGTCTATATAATCATATATTTGTCCATTCTTTTTCTCAAAGGCACTGTACTTATCGATTGGGTAGATTGCTCATTACAAGATTGAGATTTAAACATGACATCTATTGATGTATTAAAAAAAAAAAAAACATCTTTATCAATTTAATGAGCTGAACCTTTAATTTTTTTGTAAATTGATCTTACTAATGAAGATGGGCTCTAGCAACTCCAAGGTCTATTAGGTCTAATTTTTCAATTTCCTTACTTTAAGGCTTCATATATACTGCATTCGTTTTCCTTTTTAATCAAACCAAACTACGAAAATACAATTCAGTTTTTTTATATCTTTATACAAAACCCTATAGTTCATATTAGAAATTTTCCCGAACTAAAAAATTTTGATTTAGTTTAGTTTAATTTATGAATTGAATTATATTTTATATTTTATGAAAGTAAAATTCATAATACATAATCTTATATTAGAAGGATAAATTCATTTAATAACAAGTATTAATATCACATAAGAAGTTGATGAAGCGATTAAGAAATTTCAAATGCCTATAAACAACTAAATTTATTTATAAAGTTAGCATATAATTAAATCTTAAGTCAGCCTCTATATATATAAGGTTACAAATAATGGTAATAAAAGTTCTATACATACACATTTCAATAATTATAAACTAAAAATATTTTTAAGTGTTATGTAACAATAAAATATTTTTTTAAGTCATAAATAAAATATTATCATGTTTTTCATTTAAATGGTTTGGTTTGATTTATCTTTTTGAAGCAATTATAATTTTTTGGTCTAGTTTGACTTGAGATTTTTCTAAATTAAATTAAAAAAAAATCATACTTTCAATTTGATTGATTTCTTTACCTACCCTTAATCTTTAGTTTGGATAAAGCTTTCTATCCCCATTGTACCATCAACCCCTTTCCGTTTCCTTTTAGCCCCACGGGAGCTATTGAAATTCAACTTTCCCATGATAAACCGGAATTTGGAGTCATTAAATTTGTAGGCCCAAAAGAAGATTTAAATTTCCACATTTTTTCCATTTTCTTACCTCCACTTCCCCAACACATGGAGAAAAATAAAATGCATTTTAACTCATTTTCTCCCCCTCTATTTTCTCCCCCCCAGGAAAATACGTTGTTCCAAGCTAGTGTTTACATTATGTTGGACAACATTAAGGTGAGTAGAAAAGAGTGAAAACGAATAAAAAATTAAAGAAATGAAAAAAAAAATAGAGTTTTCACTTCTTATATAGATTCAAATAATGGAAATAAAAGGAAATGAAATGAAATATTTTCATTTTATCTTGTTTCATTGCTATAAAAAATGTATAAAAAAAATGATTAATAAACTAAAGTATCCCCTGTATTTATGCTCAACGTCAAAAGTGATCCTAAGTCACTACTAAAAATTGCGGTGGAAAATGAGGCAATAAGTACCATTTTTTAAAGAAAGGAAATCAATTTTACTATTTTCAATAAATATTTTTAATTGTAGCTAATAAGCGCTAGATAGGCATTTGTGTTTTGTCATTGGCTATACCGTCGCTTTATTATGATATTATCAACCAAAAAATTATATATTGCTGACTGCTGTAATTTTTTCTTAATTAATTGCTAAACTAATATTTGAAAATTGTAAATTATAGTTCATACTAAACATTATATAAAATTTGAAATATATTCTTTGAAAAATCAATGCATCCATAACATTTGATGAAGTAGGATGGATTGATTTGGTTCTCTCGAGTTTATGCTCAAAAGATTCTATATAGTTTTAAAACTTAAAATAATTCTTTAAAAATTTCAAAAGCCACACATTATGATCATTATTTAAAGTTGGAAGATTTGCTTTGTTAATATTCATGTCATTCTAACATTTCTTTTTTTACTGATCATGTGGTGATCCATGTTTATAAAATTAATCTTTTTTAAGGAGTGAAGTAGTATGTGTACAAAATCACAAACTCATCGTCGTTGTACATCTCCTACCTCCAAAAAAAACTTTAGTATTGAACTTAGTCCAATAATGTCTTGGAAAAAGCATGTTTATACAAATCATAACTTCAAAACCCCTATGAATTTTAAACTTCATATTGCAAGGCTAGCTTTTACTAAGCTATACTTATAAACAAGGCCTTTTATGGTATATTTAAAAACACTTGTTAAAAACTCTGAAAATAAAAAGACTTATTACACTTTAACACTTACTATCCATTTTACAAAAAACCCAGTGTACACGGTTGATGTATATCACCATGTGATTGTTTTTTAAGACCGTCATTACATCAATATTTAATAGGGTATTTGGAGAACTATACCGATGTCTTATAATCCACCCCGTCATTTCACCAATAAGCTTCATCAAACTGTCATTGCAGCCATTTGTGGAATTTGTGTGATTCTTGAATGAGAGAGAGAGAGAGAGAGAGATAGAGAGAGTGAGTGAGAGGGGTGCATGAAGCAAATAGTTTGTGATGTCATATCAAAATGACAGTTTTAAATGATCAAGACCATGATCATGCAATATTGGTTAACTTGGAGCAAATTACACATGCATTTCTTGCCTCTTCAGTCTTTAGTTATATTTACTATGATAAGAAAAGCAAAACCACATACTTAAATGTAGAGGTCTGTTGTAGTCTCCATTTTCTCTGTTTCAGTCTTTCTAATTCCATTAACATATACCAACCAAAGGCATTGTCATAACTCATAAGATGGGAAGGCCACCTTGCTGTGACAAATCAAATGTCAAGAGGGGATTGTGGACTCCGGAGGAAGATGCCAAAATACTTGCTTATGTTTCTGCTCATGGAACCGGAAACTGGACCCTTGTACCCAAAAAAGCAGGTCTGTAATTCTTCACCGTGATCCAATCCCATATTACTTCTCCTTGTTATGTTCCTATGTACAACATATGACGTTTGCACACAGCTTTTCTGTTATACATCTATAACTATATTATTAAGGCAAAACTGACTATTTATTTCCATGCATATAGTATATAGTTTTTGAGAACTGTTTATTTAGAGAACATAAATGGGTTACAAAGATAAGAGGTCACGTTGATTTCTTTTCAACCAATATTCTCTCATGAAGCAATTACCATGTTTGTATGCAAGGTTAGAATTGAAAAAAAAAAAAAAGAAACTTAACTTCCATGTTAATTATCACATGTAGTTTTTAAGCCCCTTTTATTCTTTGGTACACGCAATGCAGGTACATTGTGTCTAGTTGCTCTTGATTTGCTGTATGTAGTTGAGGGTATGTCTTTTTCATACTATGAGCAGGGTTGAATAGGTGTGGGAAGAGCTGTAGGCTTAGATGGACTAATTATCTGAGGCCTGACCTCAAGCACAATGGCTTTACTCCTGAGGAAGAGGAACTTATCATCAACTCTCATAAAGCAATAGGGAGCAGGTACACCAACATCTTTGTTTTTTTTTTTTTTTTTACCCTTTTGACTCTTTTCATCTAGCAGTCACATAGTTATGTTTGTTTTCTAATTGAAATAAAAGCCAGCCAACATAGAGCAAACATTACGTACTTGCACATACGCATAGCTCTTTCCTCTGTCGCACATGTAAATCTCTAGCTGTTGAATAACATGTATGTGAAATGAAAGAACAATACACTGTGAAGTGATCTGCCTTTTACTAGGTAATTCATGACGAAAATCCTTAGCATCTTTGAATAGTTTTTTTTGTCTCACGCTGAAATTGTATCATAGAAATATTTTGCTCAATCTTTTACATGTATTTTCATTCATTTTGCAGTGTTTTCCAATGGTATTTTCCATGATAGTTAACAACCATCGGCTGTGATCCTTGTTTCCCACCATTAGCTACCGCTAGAAGCCACTATTAACCGTAACCTCTTGTGATCTAAGGCTCTGATTATAAGACATGTCGAGCAAAGCTTGAAAAATGTTTTCGGGAAATAAATTACATACCTTTGTTTTTTTTTGAAAGAATTCATTCTCACTTTCACGTATCAAAGTAGTCAAATTATCTTCCTGTCAATAGTATGGAACTTTTCTGTCATGATATGCAGGTGGTCTCTTATTGCAAAACAGCTACCTGGAAGGACAGACAATGATGTCAAGAACTACTGGAACACAAAATTAAGTAAGAAATTAAGAAAGATGGGGATTGATCCTGTTACCCATAAGCCTTTCTCTCAAGTTGTCTCAGAATATGAAAACATAAGTGGACTTGTTTCCCAAAATGTTAGCCTAAACTCTTCATCAACACCCAACTCACGTTCATTTCTCCAAGTGCATAACAATCATTCGACCAAAATGCCGGCTCAAGGAGATCACTTCTCCGGTGAAAGCTATACATGGAAACTTATGGGTGATCACCAAGGGGTAGTGCAGCCACACTTATGTAATGAGGCCACTTCTTCGTGTTCATCATCGTCTTCCACTACGATCACACGGATGAGCTCACCACAAACAAGTTTTATACAACCTTTTCAATCTCACACAACCCAAAATCCTCCCTTTGGCTTGATCTCTTCGAGTTCGGCAAACCCTGTGCCAGTTGAAACTATGGTGCATAATGAAGAGGGTTTTCTCCAGAGATTTTTTCCATCCGAAAAGGCGTTTAGTCTGGCTGAAAAGCAATCCATGACAGGAAAAGAAAGCTGCAGTAATCAAAGCGAGAGAAGTGAAGCTACTCCGGGGGATTACTTGAAGACTTGTCCCGAGGTTTCTCCATCTTCTGTAAGCTCTTTTGTGGAAGCTATCCTAGACAGGGATAGGCAGTTGAGGGCAGAGTTCCCTGAAATTTGGGATGGATTTTTTGATTACTGAATACCGTTAGAAAAATGCATGCTAGAAGAGCCAAGAGCTTGAACATACAATATAGAAATCTTCTCCGCTAGTATTTTCTTCTAGCTAAGACCAATTTAAGAAAAGTAAGGACATGACAATCCATTGAAGAACAATCCCGTAATCTAATTTCTTTTTGTTTCAGCATTTTTCTTTCCTTCGCTTTCTTTTTGTTTTCACTTCGGTATATGATGCGTTGATGAGGAAACTGGCTTAGGGTACGTCTGTTTCTCAGATAACATTTTTCGGATTTTTTTTTTAGCAATTATCAAATATTAGCATAATAACTTTCGAAGATTGCAAATCCTAGTGCATCTTTTCAACCTAGTTCAAACTCAATACCCCTCAGGTTATCTATCTTGGTTAATCCCAAGTTACTCATAATCTCTGAATGATGCGTCATCCATGCAACCCTTCAAATGATATTCAATTGTTAGATCAATGCTTTAATCCCCACTTAGGATCTATTAGGTTGGAATTATGATTTTTGCTACTCATTGTCTAAGTGATTATATATAAGATTAAGCATTAGACTTGGTCAAAACTTAGAATTTATTCTATCTTACATGGTAAGATAGGTTATACGATAGTTATCGAAAGTTAAATAATAAGTTTTAATTCAATTTTTTGAAATATATAATTATAGAGATGTTATATGTATTTTATAAAAAGTCTTTATATCATCTTTAACTCAACACAGACTTAAGGTCCAAACCTATTTATCTATGTAAAAAGAAGAAACTCTAAACCATATTACATCAATTGCCACCTCTCATTTCCTTCTTAAAATACTACTAATCTAACTTTCTCAACTCTTATTTTTTATCTTAAAGCATAATATAAATTCGTGGGAAAAATTAATTGATTATTAAAATTAATGAATAGCTTATCTACAAGATTTTACACTATAAAAATGCAATAAAAATCTCTACAAATTATATAGAGTATTTTTTTTTTTACTCAAATAAAATAAGCTTTGATTTCAAAATTTAAGATTCAATATTTATAAAATAAGATATAAATGAAAAATTCTACCCTAAACACTCCATACTCAATTAGCTGATACTGTTTCTCCTCAATTAATAGTTTGTCACAATCCTGCAATTAATTGCTTTTGATTTCATGGTTATTTTTTCCGATTGCTCATCAGCTTGAGTCAACTATGGAGGTGTGTTCTTGTATTGTCAAGATATTTTTCCCTTTTGTCGGCAAGCCTGTCCAAAAACCGTGTTCAAAGAGCAATGTCCCAATCCCAATGTCCCATCTCTTCCTCGACAAACAGTCATTTCACAACACGTGTCACCATTCACCTACACATAAACCATAACGCATAAGCACTACATGCTCCACCTCTCATCCATAATATAAAAACAGAAAACTTAAATATAGAATATATATATATAATTAAAATTAAATAAAAATGATATATAATTTATTTATAATACGATAGGGTTTTTAAGGTGCGAGTGGCAATTTATTTATAATACATAAAGTTTTAATGCATCGCATTGGTTTTGAAACCCAAGTGAGACGTAATATTTTTAAATATTATAACTTTTAAATTTTTTTATAAATATTATATCTAAAATAATTTATAAAAATACAGACCATATGCCTTTAATAGATTTATTTATAATACGATAGGATCTTCTCGTCTTCAGTACATTTGCCCGTAGGTATAAAAGGCGGAAAATAGTCCCGTCATTTACATCTTGCATTGCACACTGCTAGCGGAAGCCACTCCACAAAACCCGATCATTTCTCTAGAATCTACATCAAAATGCCGTACTACACTCACCACGAGGAGGACGATCTCGACTTCGATGAGTACGATCCCACCCCATACGGTGGCGGTTATGACATGCACTTAACCTACGGCCGTCCCCTCGAACCTTCCGAGGAGATTTGCCACCCATCTTCCTCCGACCAGGACGACTATGATCGCCCACACTTCTCCGACAGCTACAGCGAACCCTCTGCCTATACTGAGGATGCTCTCAACACCGAGTATTCCAGCTATGCTCGTCCCAAGCCCCGACCTGGCGGATATGGTGGGATGAAACCCGAAGGTCCCGGATCCGATTTTGGACACCCTGGCTCTGGATATGGGCGGAGGCCTGAACAGGAGTACGGATCTAGGTAAGTGATGGCATTTTAAGTCACACATATACACATACATAAATATATTTTTTGTTGAAAGATTTTTTTTTAGTTTTTTTTTTGCATTATGGGTGATTTAAAAAAAAAAAGTTGTGATGGAATGGATATGACACCTCGGCAGCGTCCAATCTTTGTAGGAGTTTGATTGTGATTGACGAGAGTAATATTGGAAATGGGTTTGATCTGTTTAGGCTGATTTGTTAGGGATAGGAATTGGGGTTTCTTGTTCATTGATTTTTGTAATATTTGGATCAAAACATGCATTACACTTATTAGAATAAAATGGAAATACAAAGTTACATGTTAAACTGATCAGATATGAGAAAAATGTCAGATCAGAAACGGATTAATATAAAAAAAATTCTTAACAAAACGCAGAAATGAAGCGAGTTCTGTTCTTTTAATGTTGGATTTGGGTGTCGGATTTTGTGATTCCTATGTTTACCAATGGCTTAAAATAAGTTGTCCTTTTCCTGATTTTTCGGTTTTCTCTTCTGTTATAGTTCATTTCTCTCGATCTCGCTGTGCACACATAGCATGTATGGAAATTTCAATTGTTTTATATTAAAATGGACTTCATTTGATTTTGTTATATGTTGATATGATTGTTAGACCTGCTTATGAGCGGCCTAGCTCGGAATATGGATCTGGATATGGTGGCAGGACTGAATATGAGAAGCCGTCGGAATATGGTGGCAGGACTGAGTATGAGAAGCCCTCGGAATATGGATCCGGATATGGTGGCAGGACTGAGTATGAAAGGCCCTCGGAATATGGTGGCAGGAGTGAGCATGAGAAGCCCTCAGAATATGGATCCGGTTATGGTGGCAGGACTGAGTATGAGAAGCCCTCAGAATATGGATCTGGATATGGTGGCAGGACTGAGTTTGAGAAGCCCTCGGAATATGGATCCGGATATGGTGGCAGGACTGAGTATGAAAGGCCCTCGGAATATGGTGGCAGGAGTGAGCATGAGAAGCCCTCAGAATATGGATCCGGTTATGGTGGCAGGACTGAGTATGAGAAGCCCTCAGAATATGGATCCGGTTATGGTGGCAGGACTGAGTATGAGAGGCCCTCCGAATATGGATCTGGATTTGGTGGCAGGACGGAGTATGAGAGGCCATCAGAATATGGATCCGGATATGGTGGCAGGACTGAATATGAGAAGCCATCTGAATATGGATCTGGATATGGTGGCAGGACTGAACATGAGAAGCCATCAGAATATGGATCCGGATATGGTGGTAGGACTGAACATGAGAAACCCTCTGAGTATGGATCTGGATATGGTGGCAAAAGTGAATATGAGAGACCTTCTGAATATGAATCCAGCTATGGAAGGAAGCAGAGCTTTGGGGAGGAGCAAGGAGGGGGATATGGTGGTGGATATGACAGGCCAAGCTATGGGCAATCCGAGGAGGGTGAGTACAGGAAGCCCAGTTATGGGAGGCGGGATGATGATGATGAAGACAAGCCCAAGTATGAGTATGGTGAGGAGAGCTATGGCCGCAAGAAATATGTGAGTCTTATATTTATTGGGGTTTCACACTTAATAGAAACAATATGGTTATTGTCTTTCAAAAGCTGTATATGTTTTGCATTGAGAGATCATCAGGCTTTTTACTTGCAGCATGTTTAGTTTGTAGTTGTTACCTCTACTCGTATTGCCTTATTTCCTTGTTAGATTACGTTTGAATGCCTCTAGAGATTTGTTTGTCATGCCGTGTTACTATATCAAAGTTCTTGCTGTGGTTGTCTGACAACAACTATGCAAATTGCAGGGAGATGATAATTCTGATGAAGATGAGGAGAAAAGGCAATACCGTCACCACCACCACCATCACCGCAAACACCATGATGATGAGTAAACAAGATGCACTGCCTTCTCAAATGAACCATCCGTTGTGCTGCTACTAAATAAAGGGTTCAAGCCTGTGTTCGTCTGAACCATCTATATGTTCTCTGAAAACTTTACGTCCCATATATAAGGGAATGTGTGTGTGAGTATGTCTCACTGTTTGTGTTGTCTTTATTTATCCTGTTTAAATATGATGTTTATTTGCATTATGTGTCGGATAATTTTAGTGCTTTTGGTTTGTTGGGAAACGTCCAAGCAGACCGGAGTTATCCTTGTGGCTTTTGAATCTACCCACAATATAATGTTTGTTAGAATCTGTAAGCTCCAATGATTAGGACCTTTTGCTGCATCTACCCATGCATATGAATCAAACTAGGTTATGATAAAGAATCTTCACCATCTTAAATGACTTTTTCTAAGGGTCCATTCAACATATTCATCTTAATAATTATAAGAGTACATAACAAATATAAACTACATAATAAGATAAGCTTAAAACTGTGGTAGCCAATAGCTATTCACTAATTTCTCATCCTATGGCATCACAGTTTTTATTATCGATAGTAGGAAGTTAAAAAATGCCTCTTACATATTATACTCGAGCTTAAGATGTAAAAATTGTCATATGGTGAAAGTTTTGTTTGCTTTATACAACGCTCCAATAATGGTTTATCAATATCATTTAACATAGCAAAAAGTTCTGTGGTAGAGGAGATTTGGTGTGTCGTGTGTCCTCTACAATCTCAATGCTACAGCAATCTAAGTTTAGACTACCATTCTTTTTAATGAGTTAATATCATCGTTCATACATTTTAACGATTCTCTTATGTTATTTTATCTGTCACTTTTAGAAAGTTCTACTTGTACGTACCACATGGGCATCTTTTAGTACTTTTAGAAAGTTCTACTTTCACTTCTTTTGGTTTAATTTAGCACATGGGCATCTTTTGTTTTGAGAAATAATTTGGATTTGAGAGAAAGCAAAGTCAAGAAATAATTTAACCTCGATGATATAAACTTTACCCCTGTAGTCATCACTAATAAATCCACGATATATACAACTACAACTAAATGACTTTTTTTTTTTCCTTTTTCTTTTGCTCTATATTAAATAAACATTTATTTAATAAGTATAAATTTCATAAATTACATTTTGATCATTTAACAGCAGGAATGAAAAAGGCAATAAACTCGAAAAGCTAATAATCTAATCAAATCATGTTTTACTTTTTACTCTTAGATGATATTCTTCCAATCGTATCCATTCATAAATAACACTTGCACATTAATTAGCGAAACTTATAATTTCATCCAAATAAATAACAAATTAGTGGATGTAAAACAATCATCAACTGGGTGATTTCAGATTCCTTCGGAACTGGGAGATGTCGAATGTGGCTGAGAGAGAGAGGTTGTGAATTGTGATGTGCAAATGGCTTAGAGAGTGAGGAGTTTCTGACGAGGTCTGTTTTAGAGTAATTAGTTTTTTTTTTTTTTTGTGAGAATATCGAGAGGGTAAATTTTGAGAGAATATACAATGGATAAAAAAAAAAGAAAAAAAGAAGGTACTGGGCGTAAAATTGAGTAGGATTTTCATTTTTGTTTTTAATGGATAAAGAAGAGGGAAAGTGGAAGTATGGGGAATCTTGAAAGTAATCGGAGTCTCTTAGGTCATATTTTTCGATTCTTTTTTATTTTTAAACAGTACAGAGTTTCAAAAGAAAACATGGACTATGCTAGTGAAGAGTGGACTTTACGATGCATAAAATGGGCTTTTCATAAGTGGGCATTGATTAAGATGCAATCATGTAGGTTTGAGGCTAAGCATTTTTTAAAAATCTTATAAAAATCTCATATGATTTTTCTTCCTATTATTGAAACTTACCTTTATAAAGTTTATATAGGTGGATAAGGTAAGGTTTTTATAGAATGCAAATAAGATAAAAAAGAAGAGTAGAATAGAGAACGGTTAGATATGATTAATGTTACATAAATAAAATTTAAAAATTGAATGTGTTGTATAGTGTAGAATTTTTATAGAACATATGTGATGTATAGTTTAAGAGAAAATATTATTCTTAATATATTTGTTTCAATGGGTTTGGTTCTCTATTGTTTTTTTTTTTTTTAATCCAAAAACTTGACTTTAAACTTATAAGGTTTTTGAATCTTATCCAAAACTTGATAAAAACCCTATAGGATAATAATATGCTGTAGGTATTTATTAGGTTGGAAAAATTAAGTATCTTATATTGACTCATTTGAATATATCCTTAGTATTGATTGGATTATGAATTATGGGGTGTTAGTTTCTTATAATTTAATACCGATTGGCAAAAGAGTAGGTTATGAGCTATTTGGGTTATCTATTTTTTTATTTATATCTAATATGTATAATTATCTCTTTAATCAAATCTTTATTTGTATCAAGGTAAACATCCATATTCAAACGAAATCAAAATAGTTAAAAAAAAAAAAAGAAAGAACCGAAGAGGCCCTATATCTAACTAACTAGAGAAATTAGACAAGAAGGTCTTGTATCTCCCATTTATTTCTTTAAATTGCTAACTCCTTATTCAAGATGTTGCACAAAGCCAATTGTCCAGGCTCTCTACAAGGTATTAGAATTAGTAGTAGCAGCTTAGCTTCCACTCATTTACTTTCTGCTGATGTTGCAAATAGTATAAAACCTCCAATAGTTGCAGATAGGGAAGTTTTAGAAGACATGGAGAATTCTAAGACTAGGGAGGAAATTCAATGGGATTCATGGAAGGATTTATCAGGAGCGAAACAAAGTGGGGGACTAAGATTCGTGACTTACGACATTTTAACATGGCCCTATTGGATAAATTAGCATAGAAAATTATAAATAATCTCGATGCTCTTTGGGTGAAGCTTTTAAAAAGTATTTTATTATTCTAAATTTAATTTTTTATTTTTAAGCTGTACGAGAGTTAGAAGTACGTTTACTATCCAATTAGATGTAGAGGTTACTTGGCAAGTTGAGAGGAGATAACATAAACTAGTTTTGGAACAACCTGTCTGAACTGAAGCAGGTTCCATGCTGACAGAGTTGGGATTCGATTTTGGGAAAACCCTGTGGATATGAAACTCAATCTTAACCCTACTTTCCAGGTATTAATATATAATTTATAGCATTGCCAATTCCTGTCCGGAAGTACACTGGTGTTAATCTTATCATGACTTATATCCCTACACATAGGACAATTCTAGTTCTAGAGTTTATATATTATGTTCACATATATTGAATTCCCAACATTTACGAGAAAACGTGCAACAATCTTTCCCTGAAGACTATGCCCCGCGCCCCACGGCGTACATAACATGTTGGATTTCCACGTCTCTTTCAACATTTTTAATGAATAAGGTTTAGACTTTCAGTTTCATTTATTTATTTATATTTTATCATTATAATATTCCATCCTATTATTTCTAAGGTACAAACTTTTACCCGTATAGTTAAAAAGCTAGTTAATATTCTACTATACAAAAATATTTCATTATCTTACTTATACCTAAACTTTTCTTTCTTAATATACTATAGGTAGTTAATTGTAACAATAAATAAATAATAAATACTAAATATAACATTTATCCTATATTATATTACAAATGACATATATGCATTGCTCTTTTGTCAAACAAACACGATATGCATATGCATGTATCATTAATGTATTTTACCTCTTTCTACTCTTTGGAAAGACATTAATCTTAATCCTACTCCTAGTATTGGAGAAAAGAGTCAGAAATTGTTAATACTCTTGGGCCCTTTGTAATAGGAGGAAAATTTTGCATTCTAATTGGTATTTATGATATATATTGTAAAGGGATAGATTTATCATATTAATATATTAGGTTAGATCCATTGTAGACTTGAGTTCGACTCTTTGGGTTAAGTAATAGGACTTAAGGAGTCTAACTTATACTTGGAATGACTTATAAAGAATTAGCTTAGTAGGCTCAAAATAGGGATTGTTAGCCATCTACATCCAACTTTTTTAAAGTAGACTCATATACTTATGAGGATGACTACTAGCCTTAACTTGTTAGCAAGCTCATTCAAGATAACTATGAAGTGAGTAAGCTTTATCTCATCCATTGATCACCGAGATGATCGAACATATGTTATTGAATTCAAGAGTTTATAAATTCTTAGTCACTCCTCATTTGATACTTTTGGGAAGAGGTCAAAGAAGCGATATTCTAGTGCATTGTCTCTACTCTCAAATTCCAAGCAAGTAACTCAAGTAATCACAAAGTTTAATTGCATAAGTTGTAAGGTTGATGCCTAAGGTTCCTTCTAGCTTTTTTGTCTATCACTTGTGTATTTAAAATACTGAGACTACCTATTTCTCTTCCCTATCACTCTTTCTAAGTCATCTCATTGCATGCCATTTTCACATCACTACTATGAAATCATGTGTATTGCAAGACTTATTCATAGTACACATGTGACCACCTTGATTAGAACCCTACAACTACATTTTGGTGACTCCACTAGGGAAATGAGTATAGTGATAGTAGAGTCATGGAACCTCTAAGGAAGAGAATGATTGACACTATCCCTTAAAAGCAAGATGCTAGTGTTGAACATAGTGGGCAAAACACACTTCCACTACCCAAAAACACTAATTAGGATAATCCACAACCTTAGGCTCTTGTAAACCCTGCACAAATGATGTAGACAATGCAAGAAACACATGAGGGTTCTGAATTAGTTCATGGCTATGTTTTCTCAATGCATGCTAGGATTAGCTGCCATGGCTGCAGCGTAACAAGGTATGGCTCAGCTAAATCCTACCACTTTTACATAGCAAAGCATTGACCCTTCAACTCGACTAAGTGACATCCCATTTTCTCTTGAGGATGACATCCCTTAAAGAGAGGGAGAGCAAACCCCTCCAGTAGAAGATGCATGATGGTTGGCTCTTGAAGTAGAGAATGTAAGAGTCTAGCCTAGTGGCTCTTCATATTCTACGCTCCTCTTTGCATCACACTTGGTGGGCTTGCTTCCCACCTTGACCTTAACCCTATCCCACCAACTATACCTACGGTATTCACTCCAAGGCCATCCTTTATAACAAAGGAAAACTTGAACACATACATGAAGAAGATACAAATAAAGTCAACTATGGAAGTGCCAAAGCTAAAACCCCCTCATCATCATCGTATCGCTGCAAAGCCTTACCTTAAGAATTGTGTTAAAACTAAGTTCATATTGTTCAATAGTAAGAAGGGAAGTGTCAAATAGCATTTGCTTAAGTCTATTGAGACTTTGGAGATATGTAGGTTAGATGATGATTTGAAGCTTAAAGAGTTTTCCAAATCATTGATTAAGAAGGCATATACCTAACATGTCAATCTTCCAGTAGGGTTAATTGATTTATGGAGGACCATGTGCAAACTCTTCTTAGAGATGTGGTTTATGCATTCAGACAAATTGCTTTGTAAGTGCGAATGCAGTCCATGTCTTTAGTACAATAAGCAATTTTTCTAAAGGTATAAACCTAGTGCAGACAGTTTATTTATTTTTTTACCCTAAAGTTGTAAATGATATTTACGTTTTTGAAATCTATTTTAAAAATAATTATTATAAATATAATATTTACATATTTAAAAAAAAAGTAATAATATTTAAGTTGGTAACCCTTGAATTATCATCCTATGTTTCACGGCTATCCTTGCTAAGAAATTAATATATTGCAGCTCCAAAATACCGGATAAGCTTCAACTTGCAGGAACAACATGTGGGTATAGTCAGTAGTGGATATAAAAAACAATATATTTCCCTTAAGTCAATTGTCAATATAAATATAGGTCCCTTGATACGACATTCTTGATACTATATAATAATTATATAAATTGGCAAGGTCAAATTCTAATGTTATATTACCTATGTACGAAAACTAAGATCTTCCCCAACTTTATAGGTTTTAAATTATAATCTAAAGCATTGTCTATTGTCCGGAAATCTCTATATAGGACAATTCTAAGACTCTATATAAGACGTTCACACAGACAAAACATTTCGAAACGTCACGAGAAAATGTCCAATAGTCATTCACGAAACACAAATTCTTATATTGCGGTTCCAAAGTACTGGATGTGCTTCAATTCGCAGAAGCAACTTGCCGGTCAATTAAAGTGTCTATGAAGTTTTATAAAAAGTGGTTAAAATATTTTTCGATTATATTTTGGAGCTGCAATATATTAATTTGCAAGAGCATATTTTTCTTCAATTATATTTTTGTTTTTTATTATGTAAAAAAGAAAAGAAAAGAAAAAGTGGTTTATATATTCGATAGTTGTAATAATCATATGAGAAAGTTGTAATATTTTCTCTCATTATCAAAATCTTTTGCATTTATTTGCAATCTGTGCTTTCTATATATATATATATCCAAATAATAAAGCAATATGTTATGTTGAATCGGTGAATTAAAATACTAATATATAAAATATATAGCCACTGTTTCATATACATTAATGTAAGAGCAATGCTAAAATTTCACGTAAATCTGACTTTATCCTATCCTTATTCTAATTTTAATTTATTTGCTTTCTACGCCTTTTATATCCAAATAACAGAACAATATTTTATTTCCTTTGTGTCTTTTTTATTTTATTTTTTTATTTGGCCTTCCACAGCGACTCAGCATTTCATTTATTCTTTACTATTTTTCATTGATGTCAGTTTATTAAATTATGCTTTAGAAATAATTATCAGGTTTATGATCGTGGTTAACTTTCGCTAGTTTTATTTTTTGTGTGATAATTGGAAATTCAACTCCTAAGTCATTGGTTTGCTGCAAATAAATTTTTTAAAACTTTTAAATTTTTAAAACATACAAATAACCTTTTAAATTACTATTGAAATTCAAAAATGGCCATTAAAAAATAGATATAACGATATTACGAGAGTTTTAATAATGATTTAAGGTCTATATAGTTTTCAAAAATTTTATAAGATAAAATTATATTTTACAAATTTGAGAAGTCCCTATTCACACATGATCATGTGTATTTAAAGTTTCCCTTTCTTTTTTCTTTTAATGATGGATAGATGAGTTAGGATGTCCATTCTCGAATCGTTTTGTTTGATATAGGTCGATTAAATCGATTTTGACCTAAATTATACGTTCACACTTGGTGGCTACTAAGCTGATCTATAGCGAACTTCAATTAAAAAAAAAAAATACACCACATCATCAAAATGAAGTCGACAAGGTAAATGATTAACGACAAGTGTAGATGCAAGTTACCCTATTTTTCATATACCCTAGGATGTGAACATAATTTCTGGTCCCAAATAATGATTTTTTTTTTTCATATCTATATATGAATAAAGAAGCAGAAATGGGGGACCATATAAAATGCCATTGATACATAATAATATATAATTGATGAAAATACAAATGAGCATATCATTTTTGGAAAAAAAAAATAATTTTCATCCATAAATTAACTTCAATAAATGAAAATAAAGCACGGTCCTGAGTTGCACCTTTACAATGACTACACATTCTGTGGTTCTCACGAAGCCAAGTCGAGCCAAATTATAAGAAATCCATACATGCGCGCCCAACCAAATTGAACTAACACCATGAAAAACATTAAAAAGGAACTCCAACAAATCATGAAAGTGATTACTGATGGTTCCATTATGGCAACTGACATCTATGAAAAGCAAAAGGAATATAAACTTACAACGAATGTGAGAAAGAAAACCGAATAGCAAAATAGTGACTGCATAGCTTTAGATGGTCAGACCATATTTTTAATTTGTAAGAGAAGAATTTTGACTTTGCAGATTCAGTTTGTATTTCGGTTCAGTTTTATGATTACAAGTCACAACTACCTGATAACATTTCAATATGTATACTGAGCATATCATAGGTATTAATGTTTATTACTATGGGCAAGATACGATATTCTTTTCTTATATGATATATTTTTAATAAATTACAGCAATTATAACCAATTTGTTGATTAGTGTTGCAATTTCATACAACCCAACTTAAAAGAAATAAGAAAATGATATTATTTTTGGTTCAAATTAAGAATCAACTCTTACGATTGAAATAGAGAAAGAAAAGAAGATTTTCTTATATTTCATTTATGAATGAGATGGTACTT
Source organism: Laguncularia racemosa (assembly GCA_037954665.1). NCBI lineage: Eukaryota > Viridiplantae > Streptophyta > Magnoliopsida > Myrtales > Combretaceae > Laguncularia > Laguncularia racemosa. The sequence continues at coordinate 2,377,451 of JBBMOL010000091.1, read as the reverse complement.
TTTATTTTTACAATAAACTATTTATAATATTGTTTCATAAATTAACTAGCTATCTAATTTTCAAGATTATAACACAATCTTGTTGGCCTAACTTATAAACAATGATTCTAAACTTATACTTAATTTGACAATCAAATATACAAAAGCATTGAAACCTAATTGGATTTGGACAACCAACAAAAATCATATAAAGCTTATGGAGGGCTTTACAGGAATCAAAGTACCTTATAGTACTTTCTTATTAAGGGGACCCACTCAATAGAGCTAGATTGAGCATTGACATGCCATTGGTGAATAACAATCCTTGCTTGTCTCATAATAGAATAGAGATTCAAGAGATTATGCAATTCAAGAAGTGCATGAGAGTATAACATTAAATAGAGATATTCGGTTTGTGGGAAGATTCTCGGATAGTTGCACATTACCTTAAGGATAGGTTCAGTACTACATTTTATCCATAAATGAATGATCAATATGAGAGTACTATTCAAATTTCAAAGTACATGATGTGGGTTGCATCCCAAACTTTAAACGTTATTAAGATTACCAACTACCTTTAGCCAAGTTTGTTTATAACAATAGTTTAGTTAACGATCCAAATGGTATTATATAAGACTTTAATAAAGGAAGTATTGATGCCTAATCCATTGAGATGATGTAAGGAAAGAAAGATTTTGGGTCTATAATTGGTGAAAAAAGCCATTAAAAAGATCTTAAGTGGTTAAGGGAAGTTACGCTAATAAGATAAAAGATGCCTTTGGACTTTCAAGTGGTGTATCATGTTTTGCTTAAAATCTTTCTTATTGAAGATGTAGTATAGCTTGGTATTGGAGCAAGCTAAGTTCATAATATATAAAAACTAAAAGGATTTTAACATATATAATTTAGCAAAACACAAGTGATAATTATGTTAGAAATTGCCCAATTTATTATTATGCATTTTAAAATTCTATTAGTTTTTATATATTATATATATACAATACGTGATATATATCAACCAATAAATCTTTTTTCAATATGATGAGTCATATGAGATTGTAGAAAGGATTTCAATTAACCTATTTTGTTTGTCTTCCCCTCTTGCCCCTGCTTTTTAGGATTTGAATTAACCTTTTTTGTTTGTTTTTTCCCTCCCTTTTTTGATATCTTTTTGACACCATTTTCTAACTGTATATTTGCTAAAATAAGATATCAAAAGATACAAATTATTATTCTATATATGTTCCTCTTACAAAATTGCCATCTACTTTATAAAGTAAAAGTGTTAACAACCTTTTCCTTGAATTAATTAAAAGTTTGTCGATTAACTCTCACCTTTTTAAAAAAATATATATATTCTTTTTGGGATAATTGAAAGTCCCATCTTAAATCATTAATCAAGTTATGAATAAATTCTCTAGATTTTAAATATGCAATTTTATGCTTTTTTAACATTTAAAAATACACAAATAACTTTTCAAACTACTACTACAACACCAAAATAGATGATACAAAAAAGATATAGCAATGTTTTGAGGGTTTTAATGATAATTTAGGATGTATACAATATTGAAAAGTTTTGCAGAATAAAATGATATTTTAAAAGCTTAAAAAGTTCTATCTACACCACATGTGATTAATAGTTTAGGAAGTGCATTTATTTATATTTTTCCTTTTCGTTTTTTATTTAATAACAGGTAGATGAGTTAGGTTGTGCATTCCCAAATCATGGGATTGACTTGAATGTGCTTTTGTTTACTGATATAAGGTCGATTCGGTCGATTTTAGCCCCAATTATACGTTCGCACTTCCTGGGTCGCTATTGAGCTGGTCCATCATATTCTTCAATTAAAAACCAATACTATCACAGCGACATCATTAAAAAAACAATTATAAGCGTGAAACGTTTGGGCTAACGGTGTTAGAAAAGGCCAAAACAAAGCAGTCATTTTCTATGATCCCACGTTATCACACTAAACCTCTTAGCATCCTAAGGAGGTTTTTTTTTTTTTTTAATTTTCTATTTTATTATTATTATTTGCATCCAACAGTTGATTTTGATTTAGACTTGATCTCTCGTTCTTAATTATCTTGATCATAAAAGAAATAAAAATTGAAATAGGCGCTTTGTTTATTGTTAATCTTTTCTAATTTTCTTTAAATTTGGTTCTTTAATTTTATTTTGTCCTTTCTAATTCGGAAAATCTCTAATTTAGTCCCATAACTTCCAAAATTTATGGAAGTTAAAGTTCATGTTTTAGCTATATATGGGTAAAGTCATATGTAAACAATTAGCCAAGGGAGCATATTGCAAACTGTCCAATATTGTAGTTACTCTAAATTAAAAAGTAAAAGGGGAAATTTAATTAAATTATACATGAAATCATTTTTTTATTGGTTCTGACATTAATTTGAAAGCTTCGATCTTATGATAAATATAACTTAAATATATATATATATATATTTATAAATGCTTTAAGGAAGCATTTATAATAATAAAAAAAAGAAAGGATTTGCTATTTTCATTTGTTTAGTATCCCTTAATATGTGAAATAACTAATTAACAGGAATGCTTTTGGTTTTATTGATTTACCTTCTTTTGCAATATAGATACAGTATGTAAGTTGCTGATACTGTGGCGCAATTTTTGCGGAAAATCGAATTATGGCCAAATGACACTTGGAATTTATCGAGTTTCTGCTCAAAAAAAGCAAATATGACAGCCGTGATTACCGAAAACAACACGAACAGGCGTCTCTTTCTGCTAGGCTAGCTTATTTTGATGTCGTCTTCTCTAAGTAAAATAATCAACTTCCCTCCTCTCTTGGCATTTTTGTAATATATTTATATTTGGTGGTCGAACCGTTAAACGCAGATAGTCTACAGTCTTGGTTCTTCTGAAACTTCTCACACTGGCCCTTCTTCCATACTACATTTCGTGAATAATTCATTATAAGACAGCAACAACCCACCCCCCCATCAGAAATGCATGCTTCATAGCTGATCTTTTGGAGCATCCATGTTTATGTAAAAGAAGAAGAAGAAACAGGAGGAGAAGGTTTTGATTGGATCCAAGCAAAAATGAAGTTTGGGAAAGAATTTGCAGTGCAAATGGTGCCAGAATGGCAAGATGCTTACATGGATTACAACAAACTCAAGCTGTTGTTGAAAGACGTCTCGATTATCAAACAAAGACAAGAACCACCTCCACAAGCAGCAGCCCCACGAGGGTCTTTGGGTAGAAGGGCCTCTCTTTACAGAGCCTTTAGTGGCCTGACAAGCAGAAGCAGGTATGGACACAATCCTATAGAGAAACATGAAGATGAAGTCATACTTGTGGGTACAGGCCCTGACCAAGATTCATCAGATGAGCATTACCAGACATTGTTCCTAATGTCATCCGAAGAAGGCGGTGAGTGTGAGGTGATATTTTTCAAAAGGCTTGATGAGGAGTTCAACAAAGTGGTGGATTTTTATAGGAAAAAAGTCAAGGAAGCGGTCGATGAAGCGGATGAGTTGAGTAGACAGATGGATGCTTTGATTGCTCTTCGGATTAAGGTTGAGGAGCCGGTTGTCGAAGTTGATGGGGGTAGTGTTCCTCTTGCGACTGCAGATGATGCTACATCATTCTCAGCTTCGATGAATCACACCATTGGGCGAAAAAATCCAGGTTTGATAAAGCTTTTAGTGCTATACTGATGAAGTGGTCCTCCTCCTATTGTTGATTATTATTTAATTAGTGTGGTAGTCTTGGTGCTATGTGAAGATGGTTTTTATGCAAGGAAAAATTTTCTAACCACCTTACTGCTGAGTACTTGTATACCAGATGAACACGGTTCATGTTACCTTTTGATCTTACCGGTGGTTCTAACATCTGGCCGTTTTCTAGCAAAGATGCCAATGGAAGCCATTCAGGAAGTTGAGATGTCGGTGGAAGGAGGAGAAGAGGGAGATGGTCAGGTTAGAACCAGTGAAGTGAGAAGCAGCACAGGCAAGGTAGATGCCGCTGGTTTTAGACCAGCTCCTTTAGAGATTCTAGATCATGTCAAGATTAATATTGAATCCGAAACACTAGCTTCCACTGTCAGAGGTCCTTCTCTGCACGAACGCAAACACAGAACACTCTTTCAACCCAGCAGACCTAAAGAAGGCAGAGGAAAAAATTGCGACAGCCTTCATTGAGTTTTACCACAAGCTTCGGGTGCTAAAAAGCTACTGGTAATTACGATCTGTGTGTCTAAAAAACATCAATGACAAGTTCCTTTCATGAAGAAGTATGATAAGGTATCACTTGTTCCTTGCATGCTCCTTCTTTAACAAGTTTACGGTTTGACAGCTTCTTAAATCAGTTGGCATTCTCCAAAATCATGAAGAAGTATGACAAGGTATCACTTGTAATGTCACTGTGGTACTCTGGGTACACTTCTTTCTTAGTTTTGTAGTTCGGCTATGCTAATATGGAGAATTCAGGTCAGCGGAAGGAGCGCTTCAAAGGCCTACCTAAAGATGGTAGATGATTCTTATCTTGGCAGCTCAGACGAGGTTTGTACTGGATTAGGAATACTTACATTTCACAGTATGCATCTGGTTCTAATGCACACAAATTCTGCAGATTTCAAGGCTGATGGGAAGAGTTGAAGCTGCATATGTAAAGCACTTTGCTAATGGAAATCACAGGAACGGAATGCAATTCCTTCGGCCGATAGCTAAAAGAGAGAGACATAGAATTACGTTCTTGTTAGGTAAGACATCCCAAGAGGGGTAAACCGAATAGTTTTCCACCAGAGCATTTGTTTTATAAATTCTGTTCTTCATATCTATAAAATTGGAATCCTAAAAGAGAAACATTTATGAGCTTTAGTATTTCTGATTCACTCAAAACTTCTTTATATTTTTCAACCAGGTTGCTTCTTTGGCTGCTCAACAGCACTTATAGTAGCCATTATAGTTGTTATACACGCGTCAAATCTGCTTGAAAGCGAGGGTCGTACTCAGTACATGGATAATATATTTCCTCTCTATAGGTAAATTTGCTGTGACATAGATCTCGGGCAAACTGAAGTATGCCTAGTGTCTAACTTCTCTAATTCAGCTTGTTAACTACCCGGAAAATGGAAAATTATGCAGCTTATTTGGTTTCATTGTCCTACATACAATCATGTACGGTGGAAATGTATACTTTTGGAAGCGTCATCACATCAATTATCCATTTATATTCGGCTTCAAGGAAGGGACAGAGTTGGGGTACCGGGAAGTCTACCTCCTCGGTTCTGGTCTTGCGGTATTGACCTTGGCTGCTGCTTTATCTCATCTGGATATGGAAATGGACCACAGAACGAAAAGCTTTACGGTTCTGATTGAATTGGTCCCTCTATATTTAGTTGTGGTAAGTTTTCATTGGCTTAAGTTAGCGCATGCTTGTTCTCTCAGTATGCCCTTTCTTTTTTTCTCAACTTAATCAGAGCTAATTAAAAGAAGGATAAATCTGTGACTTCTCATGTTTTTGCAGGGAGTGGTTCTAATAGCATTCTGCCCCTTCAACATTATATACCGTTCAAGTCGCTACTTCTTTCTTGTTTGCGTATTTCACTGTATTTGTGCTCCTTTCTACATGGTAATAAAAGCATTTGTAGTCCCTAATGTTAAAGTAATTAATCACTCACTTTGGAAGTAAAATGATTTGGGTTACTGTTGTTGCGCCTGTTTAGGTGACGCTGCCAGATTTCTTCTTGGCACATCAGTTGACCAGCCAGGTTAGTTTTTGTACTTACGTGGAACTTTGACACATAACATATTTAGATGCACTTGGTTTACATATCTCAATGCATCGATAAAATGAAAAATCCATTTGTATCCTTATCTTTCACAGCTTGTTTCAAGTAATATATATATATATAATCAACATGTACAGACAGTTTTTTCTCATTGTTATGCCGGGAAAGTGTCGAAATGGAATCTAAGAAGTCCAAATAAACATTCTGCGAATTTTTTATGAAGGTGCCATTAAGATAAAGATCTCTTTTGTTTGCGTTCTCTCAGGTTGAGGGCTTCAGAAATCTGCAATTCTATGTATGCTACTATGGTTGGGGAGACTTTGCAAAGAGAAGTCACAAATGTGCCGAAAGTGAAAATTTTCAGCCATTTACCTTTGTGATTGCGGTCCTTCCATACTGGCTCCGAGTTCTTCAGGTAAAATCATGCTTCCACACATTATTTCTCTGAAATTGGTCGAGTTCCTCTTGCATTGCATTGATCCAATTGCTATCTTTAAGAGCATTCTCCACAGAACTATATTCTATTTCGGAAACTAAAGCAAAATGATTTTTGATTTTCTTTAGGCTGGATCCCGTTCTAATGCTAGAGTCAATATTATCAATAACTAACTCTGTTGGATGAGATGATCCGTATCTCAATGTTCTTGAAGAATTTTCTTAAGTCCTCCGATAGCTTGGTCTGTTCCACATTGTCTTCCCAAATTACATAACATTAGTACCTTTTTCTGTACTTTTATTTGTTCGCTTAAGATTTTTGCTGGCTAAGGTCATTTTCAGGCGTAGGACTCACTGTTTTTCATCTTTCAGTGCCTGAGGCGGCTAATTGATGAAAAGGATTCACATCACTTATTCAATGGGCTTAAATACTTCTCGACTATTGTTGCTGTTGTCATGAAAATAATGTTCGAACTCAGGAAGGGAGTTTATTGGCAGATTATGGCTGCAGTTACTTCAACTATCACCACAATCTTCAGTACATATTGGGATATTATCATGGATTGGGGCCTTCTACGTAAAAACTCGAAAAACCCCTGGCTCAGAGACAAACTCACTCTACAGAACCATAAAATTTACTTCATAGCCATGGTAAGATGATACCTCCCTTTCTACTTATAGCTGCTCACTGAGAGGAAAACCTTTTAGAACTATCATCTACCTTCTGTTGCGATTAAATTTCTTATTTAGGAATTCTAATTGAAGCTTTGGTGATAACCGCTGTAGGTAGTAAATGTTATTCTAAGACTGGCATGGATGCAATCTGTTCTAGGTTTCAGAGAAACGGCTTTCTTGCATAGAACTGCACTGACTGCCATTGTTGCTAGTTTAGAAATAATCCGTCGTGGAATCTGGAACTTTTTCAGGTATGCATTTTTCTTTTGCTTAATGTTTCATCTGATCAAAAGTACAGCAACACTAGGAATCATTTGTTGACACTTGAGACTTATTAGCTAAGTGAAAAGGGCATTTAAACCTACTTCATTCTCTAGGCATTGGCAGTGTCTCTAGGCGATTAAACTATTAGATAGAACGATGAATTTCATGTGAAACTACATCAAATCCATACCTATATCGGAGTCTCATTTCCATTGTCGATTCACAATGTTAGTCTCTTGATTTGTTCAGTTTTCTAGTTTCGAAGTCTTACCCCGTTTCTCAATTCTAATGGATGAATTTGTGATGCTTCTCTGGAGCAGGTTAGAAAACGAACACTTGAACAACGTGGGCAAGTTTCGAGCATTCAAGTCCGTACCCCTACCTTTTCACCATGTTGGCAAAGTTGCCTGAACACTCCAGAAGAGAAGTGTACAACAAAACACAATGACCAATTGTTTGGTGCCCACCATTTTTCCCAGTACCTCAACGGATTAGAGTGTTCATGCTTTCATACTTTTGTCAGAAAATTAGGTTTTTTTTTCTCCCCCTTTACATACACAGAGAAATCATGTTTTTGTTGGGTGAAAAAAGAATGTACAACAAACAGATAAAAAATAAAAAATAAAGAAATACAACGTTGTGCAGTCATTTCCAATGTACATGGACTTCACTTCAGGCAATCTTTGAATGAAGAGAAGCAGCCAATGCCTATTGCAATTTCATCTATCCCGATTGATATGTTTTGCCACTCTGCTTCTCTCTAAATGTTATGTCCTGGAAAGGGTGTATAAACACACCACTACTTAAGTCATCCTAAATAACAGAACGTTTCGCCCCGTATGCAATTGGTTTGTATGATAAACCCGATTCACGAAAATCCTGGCTGTTCGTTTGCAATAAAACTTGCTGATTGAAAAGAAGTGTTCCCAAACCTGAAAAACGTTTTGACTACTAGAATTCATAATCCAATTTTTCCCAAGTTCAAAAGGAATGGTTTCTGTAGATTCAAAAATCCAACATGACAGACAAGTCAAGAGTATCCTGTCATCAACTCATGGAAAAAGTGGGAGCAACCTAAGCCAATGAGATGCCACTCATAATTTCAATGGCAGTTATACCTAAGGCTTCCTTTCTGGGTTTAAGCACTTGAATTTTGGTAATAAGGCCATTTGTGATAGCGCGTTGCCTCGGTTGATAATTCCACTTGCATTCATCAAGCGTGTAGCTGCTAAAACAACAAATTCCATGGGGTGTCGCTATCGTCACAACCCTGGAGGATTTGAGAAAGATCCAGTTGAATTGTGTTAATAATTTGCTCTAAATTTAGGGTAAGCAAGATTTGCAAGGAGAGAATAAATATGTCGCCACACAATATAATTGGAAAATTTTGCCAATTGTTAGATGTAATTACAATAGGGAAATCATTTTTTTTTTCCTTTTTTCATTTAAAAAAAATTGTTTCTTCTAGCCAATAGAAATAACAAAAAAAAAAAAAAAATGCCACCACCTTTTCATTTGAAAACAAAAGCATTTCTTATTGATCTCGTAGAGTTTATTGCTAACTAGATATCATCCACATATGGAGATAGAATAATGAACTTTTCATGTTGAGTGTAGCCTTTTACTACTAGACCAATTTTATATCTTTCAATTTTTCAGTTTGCTACTCTTTTGATTTTAAGAACTCACTTATACCCAATAGCTTTGTCTCACTTGACTTAATGTGTTAGATTGATAATGTAAAAGTGAAGTAGGTGGAATTTTCAAGAGGCAGTTGAGATATTTTATATAAATCATTAGATGAGATATAACAGTTGTAGGGTCAAATCAATCTCCATAACTCACTTAAGGAGGTTAAAAATGTTAAATAGGCATGGATTAAGCTCACTTGAATGAAGCTAGAAGAATAGAATAAAGTTCTCTACTTAAGTGTGAAGTCCTTTCTATTGTATTCACCTTTGCAAAAACTCTATTACATAGTAGCTATTCCCACGGGAATGTTGCCTTCACAAGAAAGAGTTCTCTAGTATTAGAATCTCGTCCAGTCACCTATCGAGTGCAATCTTGTTAATTTTTCTAAACCTTTCATATTGGAATCCCACCATGGCCATTAAATCAATCAACCAAATTGCACTTCCAATCTTTTATGAGGAAAAGTATTACTATTGTTCCATCAAGATGAGGACCTATGTTTTATCTCAACGGTTTATAGGATATTAACCATAAAAGGGGTTACTGTGCCCAAACATAAATCATGTTTGGAATTGAAGTGGCAAAATGAAAAGCATAGAAAGGAGAGAAAGTTAGAAGCCGCTTTATCTTGTTCCATTGGCATTGAAATATCATGTTTTTTCAAGGATTAATGGAAGCAAGCATTGGATATAATAAAGGGGGAGTTTAAGGGTAGTGAGAAAGGTGCATCTTATAGAACCTTGAACCTTAAGAAGATATTTTGAAAATGCTACTACCATGTACATGTTCCAGTGGTTAAGAGACATAACCTAGAGGAGAAGATATAGCCTAATCATATGTTCCTCAAGTATGACACATGGTCTAAAGGCTACAAACTATATAATCTCAAGAGTTGAGACCCAAGAAGGTGGTTTTTATGAGAGATGTTGAGTTCGATGGAAATGTTACATAGAGTAAGATGCATAACAAATGGAGAAACAAAGCATCACCATCCTAAGAATGGAGGACACACAAGATGCAACCTAAAAGAAGTCCTAGCACATCAGCGTCAATACTAAGCTCATCAATTTCGAAATGAAGCAAGAAGACTTTTCTCCAAATTCACCATCAAGATGAATAAGACTACTTACAGATTTATATGAGTTGTAACTTGGTAGCTGCAAAGCCACAAAGCTTTTTAGCTGTAGTAAAACATGACGCAAAGGTATGAGCCATGGAGAAGGAGATAATGTCACACCTTAAAGAGGGCTTAGAAGCTTTAACTAAAAGTTATCATGTCACGTATATACTCGTTACATGATAACCGCCTTACAAGTCAAAGGTCATAAGACCCTAAATAATTATTTAATTAATTAAACTGATTATATTACATATGATCATGTAATAAGAATATAACTACAGATTCTTATTTTATATGGTTGACCAAGATCATAGAGAATTGGAATCCCTACCAAAATAGTAGAATGGAAAAACACATTTAAGTTTTACAAATTATTTCCACATCGAGTTTCTAAGAATAAGATTTTATCTAAATGATCTATTAAAACACATGTTACTATATCATTCTTGATTTCTGTAACTTTTGTCACATCTTATCTTATCCTATCTCAAGCTTTTGTGATGTTTTCTACAAAACAATCTATAGAGGGGTGAGTACACCACAACTTAGTGAGATGGGAGTGCAATATTCTCAATACTACACACGCACAAGTAATTCTAAAAAAAATTCTAACCATATGCTATGTGTGGATAATCATATGCAATGCAATATTACATGCGGTCTTTTGGTATCCAGTGTGAAGTCTAAGATTTAATGCTCTCCTTAACCCTAGATTGGGGATTCTCATTTACCATAAGTGCCTGAGTACCACATCTTACTTAATTCTTGTCTTTTCACTTAGTTAATTATCATACATCTTTTAATTCTTAAGCTTTAACAACATGTTTACTTGAACGTAATAGCTATTCCATTTTGAGTCTATTAAGTGTGGAATAGCTATTATGTCGTTTACTTCATGGAATAACAATTCTCACGGAATTGCAATTCCACAAAATCCCAAATCACCATTCCCTCTCCCATTCCCCATAATAGCAATTTTTTGTTAAACACATTACAACTATGACAGACCTTTCGTGACTTCAACCCTTTTCCTCCCTTCATAGTCAGCCGTCCATCATCGGTTTGAATGTCAATAGGGCAATTGCTGGTGGAAATGTCGGTTCTCGTGCAACCTTGGTCGTGCATCTACCATTGTCGTCGTCTTTGCTGTGGTCAGCCATATTAGCAATTTTGTGCTAAACACATTACAACTATGACAGACCTTTCACGACTTCAACCCTTTTCCTCCCTTCATAGTCGGCCGTCCATCATCGGTTTGAATGTCGATAGGCCAATTGCTGGTGGAAACGTCGATCCTCGTGCAGCCTTGGTCGTGCATCTGCCATTGTCGTTGTCTTCGCTGTGGTTAGCCATCGTCATTTTCCTCGTGCAACCTTACTCGTCCCCCGCCGTCGTGGATCTACTATCAAACCTCGTGCATTGTTCTAAGTTCTGCCCATCGTCACCGATCTCAATCATCCCTCACTGTAGTCATCGCTGGCTCCATCGTAGTTGCTTCTGTTTAACCCTTTGATCGTGGATCTGCCACCATTATGTCTCCTTCGTAGCTGGCGTTGACTGAGGTATGGTACTTCTTCTTAGATTTGCATTGAACACTAGCTTGCTCTTAATTAAATTAAGCAACTTTAGTACCTGTATCCTACTTGTTTAAATACACCTCTATGATAGGACGAGCCAACATGATAGGTATCAGATGTTGAGCACCTCTTGACATGTTCTCGAAAGTGATCTATGGTTGTTTGATTTGTGCAAAATGATTTATACCTTAGCTTTCTTCTGAGTCCGCTAATTACAAATTTAGATGCTTCTTGGAACCAAATAAATGGTTAATAGTTATGCTAACCATTTCATTGCTTAGCTACCATAGCTTGTTTCATAAGTTTAACATAATGCGATAACAATGCCACTAGTCTTGCTTATAGTCTATGTAATCTGTATGCCAATGAGATTTATTATTTAGTATTTTAGTTTTACTAGAAATGTGGTTACGTTTTATTGAGAATTCAAATCTAACTGCATTTCTTTCATTTTCTAAAGATGCTCGAAATAGCTGAAGGCCTCAAAAGTGGAAGTTGTAGCCCTTTCTCTGGTGCATGGAGGGGGAAAAACCACCAACCTAGCAACCTTAATCTTCATTTGATTCAGGTTCTCAAGGATGATGCATTTTGTTGAAGTATATTAGGAAATATGGCCATTCCTATGACAACATCAATCCAATAGAAAGCTTCATTCATTCGTTAAAAGCATTGTTGTTGCATTTTGGTTGAGCTATTAGATAGCTGCCTCATTTAGTGTACCCCTTTTCAGACTTCCCTTTTCTACTATTCAGTTACCTTGGGTAGCATAGTTATCTATACAAACTTGGACACAGTTTTTGCTCTTATAAGAAATCGAATGATCAGCTCGACCCATTAATCAATAATATCACGTTTCATTCTTCTTAGCCTTGAAGGCCTCCCATTTAAACACCACATATTACCTAACTCAATCTCAATCTCAAAGTGAACTAAACAATATAAGAAGCAATGTTGCATATATGCGAAGGCCATAAATAGGGTGCAAACGTACATAAATTACAAATGCAACAATTTAATGATTATTTTTATAGCAAAAGCTTCAACATAATAACTAACAAATGGTCATACAACACTAACAATTATTCATAAAGGACCACGAAATTAAGAGAAAGGAAGAACAAAAAACGAAATGTCTGTTTATCTTGTAGAAAATGTATTTCAAATCTTGCTTTTGTTTCCTATGATATAATCTTTGCAAAGGGTATTATTGATTGATTAAATACCATATCAATAGGTTAACATACCATGCTTGAAGCTAATTGGTGGTCAATTTATAAATATTATGATTACTTCTTCTTAGTAGTTGTTATATTACATTTTATTTGTTTGTCAGACCTACAGCGTTTGATTGTAGCTATGGATGAGTCGAACTTCAATCTCCATGTATCATAGAGGAAAAAAAAGACTTTGTTTTCTTTTAGCTTTCTTAGTAGAATACTACGACATTATGCATTATATCATGTTGTTGTTGCATGCATTGGCATTGTATACCCATCGACCAACTGTTTGGTCCTACGAATTAAACTTTTATCAACACCATGAAAATATTAGGAGACTTGTTCATTGTGATGATATAACTTGTGTTGAACAATTGAGAGTAGATAAACGTGCATTTGCAAAATTGTGTGAAATGTTAGACTGTATAGTCAGATTAAAGGCACCTAGGCATCTCTACGTGGATGAGCAAGTTGCAATGTTTTTGCATATACTTGCCTACCATGCGAAAAATAGAGTCATTAAACATAACTTTAAGAGGTTCGGGTGAACAATTAGTTGTTATTTCCAATCAATATTACATGCTACCTTGCGACTACATCATCATTTATTGAATAAGCCTGATCCCATTTTGGATAACTGCAATGATGAATTGTGGAAATTTTTCAAGGTAAATTTCGCATTACAAAAATTTCTTAAGGTTTCAACGGAGGTGGAATAACTTTTTTGAGATTGTAGAATTGTTTGGGTGTTCTAGATATGATGCATATCCAAATCAAAGTACCATTGATCGACAAAGGTAGATATAGAACTTGGAAGAATGAAATTGCCACTAATGTTCTTGGAGAATGTACACCAAACATGCTTTTCGCTTATGTTTTGCCTGGGTGGGAAGGATCTACTATCGATAGTAAGATTCTCCGAGATGCACTCACTAGGAGGAATGGCCTGAAAGTTCCACACGATACGATTTGTTTATTGGTTCATTTTTTAATACTTCTATTCTACAACAATAATTATATTTGCTAATTGATAATGTAGGTCTATGTGGGTTGCTATTTTGTCATTGATGGAGGCTATCCCAATTATGAGGGATTTTTTGGTCCATTTATGAGACAAAGGTATCGTCTACATGAGTGGCATCAAGGGCATCAACCAAGAACTGCAGAAGAGTTGTTCAACATGCACCATGCTTCAGCTAAGAATGTGATTGAGAGGTGTTTTGGCATGTTGAAGATGCGATGGACCATTCTTAGAAGCCCATCTTTTTATCATGTGTGAGTCTACAATTGAATTATTCTAGCATGTTATTTACTTCATAACTTCATTAAAATGGAGATGAATTTCAATTCGCTAAACAATTTAGTGGAGGGTATTGAGGATTAAGCAGTAGATAATGAGGATGATATGATTCTCACACTTGGGAACAATGACACATGGTCGGATTGGAGACAAAGTCTGGCCAATGAGATGTTCAATGACTGGATTGCATGTAGATGTAGTTAACATTGATTTGCATAGATTATTATTGTAACATTGCTTGCAAAATGGATATTTGGATTGTATTTCTACATGCATTTGCCTATACTTGCTATGCCATTTTTAGTAGTGATGGTGTACTCCTTATTTTTTCATGCTATATTAAATCTTTCTTGCTTTGATGTGATCTTTTCTAACATTGCATTCCACAGTTTTTTGTTTCAATGCTTGAAGGTGCTATTTATTTTTGTCATTACACATGGAGGAGGTGCAATCTACAAAGTTTGATCCTAAGAGAATGAAGCAAAGCAAGCGGAAGTGGATAGTGTCTGAGGATGATGCATTAGTTGCATGTATGGTTGAGTTGCACCATGGAGGGACACACCGTGCTGACATCGATTTCAAGAGTGGTTATCTAAATGAGTTGGAGCAAATGCTCATGCAAAGGATATCGAACTGTACATTGAAGGAAAGACCCCACATTGAGTTGCACATTCGAACATTAAAAAAGGATTGGAGCATAGTGTATGGCATGGTATATGGGAAGGCCATGAGCCGATTCGGATGGGATGATTTAAGGAAGATGGTAGTAACGGAGAAATCAGTGTAGGGAGCATATATTTCGGTATGTGCTTCAAATATGTCTTTTATTAACATTTTTTTATGTCAAGTTAATACTGGATTAATGTTATATTTTCATTGTGTCAATCTTATAGAGTCATAAAGATGCCAGTCCTTTCATGACAAGGAGTTTCCCACACCTGAATGAACTGTCAATGATTTATGTAAAGGATCGTGCAACAAGTCAGGATGCACAAACTACTGAAGACATCATTGAGGATTTAGGCAAAGAGGATCCCCTAATTTAGAACTCGGATGATGTCATACCCTCGGGAGATGATGTTGATATGGACTCCATCCACCAAAGTGCAACCCGTCTAAGTTCGAAGAGGAGGCAAAGTCAAACAGCAAATATACTTGGGGTAGATTTATTTGCAACAATGCATCGCTTCGAGGTTGGGATACAACAATTGAGGGATACAATACAAACATGTGTCAATCAATTGACAATGGATCAGCCTAGAGTTGATGCAACTGAACTAACAAGCTTTTTATCGACCATTGGGGGTTTATCTGAGAGATAATTGTATCAAGCGTTAATTAAGCTCTCACAGATGCTAGAGAATGTCAATGTCCTCTATAAGCTTGATCCATCACGTCGTGCAACATATGTCAAAGTGCTTTTAGAGGGAAATTGAAAATGTGATGTTCTTCTTAGTAGTTGATATTTGTTTTTTTTTTTTTTTTTTAATATGACAAGGGAATGACATTTCCATAGTTATTAACATAGGACTTATGTATGTGACTTATGTATGACATACCTCGTATGCTATTGTACTTAACAATGCTTTAGATGACCATAACGTATTTTGTATTCTTGAAAACATTTAACTTAGATAGGTTTATTCTAATGTCACTTGTAATAGCAGAAAATTGACAGTAGTACGGATCTCAGAGACATGTACATAGTTCCTCACCGTGGTCAACTGAGGATTACGGTTTTTTTGACACGTAATCCAATTTTGGGCTTTAATATTATGTATCGACATTTAAGGATTTATTCATTGAATCATTTATTATTCCACCCTTATTCCTTCCATTATCCTCTTAAGTAAACAATGTAGTCCCTATTCCATTACATTCAAGTAAACAAAATCATACTAATTTGTCGTAATAGCTATTCCCTAGTAATAGCTATTCCATTCCGGCCTTATTCCATTCAGCGAAGTAAATGGGTCGTAAGTGTCTTAACTGCACACTGAGCACATAAACCATTCTTAAGCTCCAAGTGCCTTAATTGCACATTGAGCACATATACCCTCAAGAATAGACAAGATCCTTAAACTCGGTTTCATCAAAGGTGCAACAACCCCCAAGTCACTTAGTTCACCAATGCAGAACAATAATCTCTAAACAATTACTTCTTGTATATCCTGTAGCAGTGATGGCCTTCAACACAATGCAATGTCTTGTGCAATGCATGTCAGATTTTATATTAGTCGAATATCATTATGACAATTTAGATTTAAGTGACCAATTAGATAAGACAAACAAATCATAAAGAAATAAAGTGTCACAATGCATCAACATACAAGGTCAGATCAACAATAGTGTTACAACCTAATTCCACTAACCCTTCAATCACATAAGCTATTAGAAGTCAAGTATGCACTTCCATGTCTAAACAAAAACAACCAAATATCCCTCTATTTTGAGACATTCTTGATTTGCCACAATCCAATTAACTAGCACTTCAATACATGACTATCAGTATACCCCACATAGTTATCATTTATCAACCATAAATGCTAAATCTACACCCTAATCATCCATGTTCTAATTCATGATTCCATTGTCTTAATCTAACAACTTCTTTATTATTAGTTTACACTATAGCAAGTGAAATCGATAAGTAATTCAATACTTTATATTACATTATACTCATATATTAGTCATAAACCCCTATATATACTTTATATGTATTTTATACATAAATTTGTTGGTTTAGGAAAAACACATATCTGTACACATATAAAAGTAAGTAAAGAGGTTTTGGTTAAGAAAAGAAGAAAAGAAAACGAAAAGAAGCAAGGGAAATAAATTAGCTTGTCTCCTAGTCTCCTTATCATTTCATTTTATTTTCTTTTACTTTCTTTTCTTTTTTTCTTTGGATAGTGGTGAGTAATATAAAAACAATAAACTTCATAATAATAAATGTACACACACACACACACACACATATACGCAATCTATAATTAATATATATATTTATTTATATTTTGGATACATACATATACTTTACATTATACTTAAATTTTCATTCCATAAACTATTTTTAAATTTTTGTGCATTGTACATATATGCATGCCTTTGTTAAAAAAAGGAAAAAGAAAAGAAAAAGAAAAGGAAAGAAATGCATGCGCACAGAAGAAAGCAAAAAGAAGAAAAGAAAAGAGATCATAGGTACGGATAGATGAAAAGAAGAAAAGAAAAAAAATGATAGAAGAAAAGAAAAAAAAATCATCTCGCACCATAGTAGTCAAACTCAATAGATTACACATATATATAACTATATTGCAAACAATATACATACATTATAGTATGTCACAAAGTTTCCACTTACCTCAATCTTTTAACTTCAAAATTCAAAATAACCTTTAGGAAGTTGCGTAAATTTGTGCCTTTCACCTAATAATAAAAGAATAACAAAACTTAAAGCTAATTCTAATAGTTAAATTCACTAAAACTTAGAATAAAAATCAAGTTTACATTTTTTTTTAATTTGTGTAAATTTAACTCAAATTTTGTGTTTGAAATTTACCTAGCAAGTGGGATCGTTATGCGACGTATTCCTTCTAAGGATCATAATGGCATTTACGATTTTTGATTTTTTGATAGTATGAGAAAATTATGAATTTTTGAAACTTTTTGGGAAAAGTTAGAATCTGTAATCTAGGAAGAAGAAAGAGAAGAGGAGAAAGGAGGAAAGAAAGAAAAAGCAAGAAGAGGAAAAGGGATGGTCCGATCGAGAGAAGGAAAAAAAAAAGAGGAGAGACAAATTGAGGTCGGAAAGATAAGAATATATGGATGGGAAAAAATATTCAAATGAGGGTTCAATTAGTATGTGTATTAATGATCTCATTAAATTATCTAAATTATAGTATTTTTATACAAAAACTTATAGGGAAGCTAAATAAAATATTTTGAGTATAAATATACATTAAAAAATTTCATTTAACCATCCCATACCTAAAATTTTAATTCTTATTTTCTATTTATTATAATTTCCTATTAAATCTAATTTCTTTCTTATTTTTGTATTTTAAGGTCTATTGTTATTGGTTATATGATTTCTATAATCTTACAGGCCTATGAATTGTACTCATATGCAATGGTTATAATTAGACTAAGTATTGAATTATTATTTATGTACCTATATAACTTATATTTGTTGGTTTTGAAATTTATATGACCAAGTATTAGACTTATTAATTAATTTATTTTTGTGTATCTTTTCTTAATATCAATATATTAAAATGATTTAATTTTTATTGTTAATCTCATGAAAATATTGTTCTTACTATCATAACCTAGAAGTACTTATTATTCCTTAATTTTAGTACACTTTTAGATAAGGAGAAGAGTGAGACATGAGAGCTAGTGAATGACCCAAAGGATGAAGAAAAAAAATTATTTGAATAAAAAATGAGTCTATAATGTAAAGACAACCCAGATGGATCAATTCACAAGTTAAATGCCTATTGGTAGTAAAGGCTTACTCTAGGATACTTGAAGTTGACTATAACAAGGCAGTTGTATAATTTGAGGCTTAAGAATCTTGACAAAAACACAATGAGTAAAAGTCTTGACAGGCAATAAAATAATATAAGGTATAAAAAAAAAACTATAGATAATTAAAGAATATACTATAATATATGATTTCTTTATTATAACACCATTTTTTATTTTTTTACTATTTATAATTTATAATTTTTATTATTTAAAGCTTTTCATTTCTCGTATCTTTTTATCTTTCTTTTTTTTTTTCAATCATATATTCAAAAAGCATATCCTTTATGTAAATAATGAAAGAAACTAAAACTTTTACATGGTTTAATATAAAATAACATAATTTTTTGTATCTTCAAAGAATTGTAACTCTTCTAAATCATATTGTATTTTATTTACAAGTATAGAAAAACCTTCAATAGTCTTTTGAAATCCACAGTCTAAATTAAATAATAGTAATTTAACCATATTCAATACAATTTATCAAAATTCATTATTAATATGTTTATTTTAATAATCTTTGATGTAAATTAATTATTTTCATCAATATACATATATTTTAAAACAAAATCCTCACATAACTTTAGGTTTTAACTAGAAATCTACTGTATCATTATAAAACGACTCTTATATTGAGAAGTAGCTACTTTGCTGATAAGGCCTGCATCAATGTCATGTCGGACTAGCGTAATGGTGTGCATAAATGGAATCAAACGAGGATAGAAGGGGCCTTCGCCTTTTCAAAGCCTTTAAAAAAAATTCCTCTCTTTTATAGATTTATTCATTTGTATTGTGAAAAATCTGTAAGGTTTACTTATTTTAAAAATATAATTTTCAAAATATTGATCGTGAAATTCCTCCTATATATAAAAACTATAGGATGGTTTTTTTTTTTTCTACATTATTGTAGAGAAATGAGTAGATAGAAAGTGAGTATGATATGAAATTCCATACTTTACTTTATAGGTATAAAATTTTATATTTTTGAACTAAAATTTGCCTTATAATACCTTTGTCGAGTCTAATTTTTGATTTTCCATTCCTAATTCGATCTATACTAGACCTTATACTCATCTAATGTAGATCCTCGACTTGAGTTAGGAATTTCGTTTTATTTTGGAGTTGCCACCCAACTGTGGTTGGGAAAAATTGAATTAGGACTAATTGAGCAGGTTAGTCATAATTTAGACCACTAGTCGTCGTGATTTCCTCTTCTCGTTTCTTGTGAAAAGAGAAAAGAGAAAAACTAGAGTTTCTGGATTCGAAGGCTAACCTATTAAAACCCTAAGGTTACCACCTAATCTCCTAAAATTTTAACCTTATCTAGAAATGTCTTTTATTTTTTATTTTTTTATTTTTTTTGTTGTCTTTTATTTTATTCTTAAATATCCTATTATGAGAAAATGAGTTTTATTCCTTTTTAGGGTTGTCTCAAATGGGTGCCTACGTACCTGCTATTCAGGATCAAACTCGCCGTAGTTCGCTTTTCCTGAAAAAACTTTAGTGTGTTGATGAATTTTAATTATGAAATTTCTTTTGATTTATGTTTTTACCATTTTAGGATTTTTCTAAAAAAATCTAAGCCTAAGCTTGATAGTTTGATTTTTTCAAAATAATAATTATTTTAAGAAAAAACCAATTTTGGATTTATTTAAGAAAATGATTTTTCTAAATGATAAAAATTTCATTCATCATTTTTTTTATTTTTCATTTTTCAACTCATTTATACTATTATAAATTTTTATTGATTTTTATAATTTTTTTGGTAATTTTTTAATATTTTTATTAACTTTTATGAATTTTCATAAATTTTTATTAATTTTTTTATTAAATTTTTATTGAAAAATTTTCTCCTATATTTTTTTTATCTATCCTATTCTAAAATCTAAATTCTTATTATTATTCTTTTCTAATATTTTTATTATTTTCTTTATAAATTTTCACATTTTATTTTTTTATTATTATAATTATAATTTTTATTTTTATCATTCATCTTAAATTAAATCCTAAAAAATAATCTAATTTCTAACATTTTTTCTATTTATTGAATTATAAATAACAAATCAGTAAATAAATTAATTCGAAATAAATAAAATAAAATAAATACAAAAAAATCGGAAAATCCGACTTACCTGGATTTGGGTCTGTGCGCGGGTCGAGTTGGTTGAGTCGGGTTGAAGCGGGTCGGGTCGATCAGATATGGCGGTTGGGGATGCTCGTTGACGACGTTCCGACGGCCTTTTGAAGCGGTTGAAGTGTTGATTCCTAGGTTTTCGGGGGTGAGGAACTCAACGGTGGCAGTGATTTACTTTAAAAACGCCTCATGGTGGCTGCTCGACGCTTGATCGGTGGTTGCAGGTGAAGAACTCCGGCGAGGCTTTGATTCTTTTTCTTTTCTCTCTTTTTCTCACTTTTGATCCGTGCTTTTACCTCTCCACTTCATCATCTATTTATAGGTGCAAGAAATCGAGCTGGATAAGCTCGGATTTCCACCGATTGAAGCAAATCGGATTTGCGGTTAAAAACCTATCTCCGATTTATGCAAATCCTTTGATTTTTTGTGATTTGATTCCAATTGGATGATGTTTATCTTATTTCTGTTGAAGATCTGTTGGATTTGTGCAAAAAATCGAATTAAAACGGCCGAAATTCTGATTTTTCTCCTTGCCGGTGATCTCGGATGAAGGTTGAAGACGATCACGCGCCTAGCGCGTGCGTTCGCCTCGGCCAATCGAATGCTGACACGTGTCCCAAGCAGAGAAAAATTTTACAAAACGAGGATTTTGCTTCCCCTGCGTTTCGAACCCTTGACCGAGCCCACTCCCGCGTGCACCTGACCCTGGTCTGGACCAGCTGGGCTAGCCTACTTTCGCGATTTTATTATTTTCGCAATTTGCATATATGCAATGCGATTTTTTTTTATTTTTTTTTGTATTTTTTGAAATTTCAAAAATTTGTAAAAATTATTTAACCCTTTTTATTACCATTTCTGCAATTATTTTCCAAAATTGATGTATTTTTCCTATTTATTTTATTTTTGAATCTTTTTCCTATTTTTGCTAAAAATGGAAAAAATTGGAAATTAATTATTATTGATCATTAGGGCAAAAATGAGGTGTTTACAGCTGCCCCTCTTTGTAGTAAAGTTTGAAAAACTTAACTACAAAGACAAGAAAGATGCCATTTGGGATGCTCGTTGACGGCGTTCCGACGGCCTTTCGAAGCGGTTGAGGTGTCGATTCCTAGGTTTTCGAGGGTGAGGAACTCAACTGTGGCAGTGGTTTGCTTTAAAAACGCCTCATGGTGGCTGCTCGACGCTTGATCGGTGGTCGTGGGTGAAGAACTCCGGCGAGGCTTCAATTCTCTCTCTTTTCTCTCTTTTTCTCACTTTTGATCTGTGCTTTTACCTCTCCACTTCATCATCTATTTATAGGTGCAAGAAATCGAGCTGGATAAGCTCGGATTTCCACCGATTGAAGTAAATCGGATTTGCGGTTAAAAACCTATCTCCGATTTGTGCAAATCCTTTAATTTGTTGCGATTTGATTCCAATTGGATGATGTTTATCTTATTTCTGTTGAAGATCTGTTGGATTTGTGCAAAAAATTGAATTAAAATGGCCGAAATTCTGATTTTTCTCCTCGCTAGTGATCTCGGACGGAGGTTGAAGATGATCACGCGCCTGGCACGTGCGTTCGCCTCGGCCAATCGAATGCTGACACGTGTCCCAAGCAGAGAAAAATTTTGCAAAACGCGGATTCTGCTTCCCCCGCGTTTCGAACCCTTAACCGAGCCCACTCCTGCGCGCACCTGACCCTGGTCCGAACCAGCTGGGCTAGCCCACTTTTGCGATTTTATTATTTTCGCAATTTGCATATATGCAATGCGATTTTTTTTTTTTTTTTTTGTAATTTTTGAAATTTCAAAAATTTGTAAAAATTATTTAACCCTTTTTATTACCATTTATGCAATTATTTTCCAAAATTGATGTATTTTTCCTATTTATTTTATTTTTGAATCTTTTTCCTATTTTTGCTAAAAATGGAAAAAATTGGAAATTAATTATTATTGATTATTATTGATCATTAGGGCAAAAATGGGGTGTTTACAGCTGCCCTTCTTTGTAGTAAAGTTTGAAAAACTTAACTACAAAGACAAGAAAGATGCCATTTTGGCCTCTTGCCTGAATGGATAACGCCTTGGTTTGGCTGGTTATCTGGATTTGGGTCTCTAGTAGGAAAATGCTCCATGAGCTAATAATCCCACGAGTATTTTGTGACGGTTGGTATTGCATAGGAAATGGTCTTAAACAACCTAACAATCTAGGATAATGTATCATCCCAAAAAGTGCTCTATGGGTTGACTAATTGGCGATAGGAAACATCTCAAGGATTGTTTAGGAGTGTGTTAATGTAAATGGAATAGCTGATGATAGGAAGCGTCTTATCGGACTAGCAACCTTAAAGAGAAGATTGTCTCAGGAAGCGTTTTTATGAGCTGGCTATCTGTCAACAGAAGCGTCTTGACTAGACTAGCGACTGTTTGGAAAAATACCTTCAAAAAGTGCTCTTATGAGCTGACTAATCGGTTATCGACAATTTGAAAAAAGTGCTCCTATGAGTTGACTAATTGATAGATTCGAAAAGTGCTCCTCTGAACAAACTCATCGATAGAATCGAAAAGTGCTCCTCTGAGCTAACTAATCGATGGATTCGAAAAGTGCTCCTCTGAGCTAACTAATCGATGGATTCGAAAAGTGCTCCTCTGAGCTAACTTTAGGAAAAGGTGTTTAGGAAAGTGCTCTTTCGCGGGCTAACTGACCTATAGCGAGAGGACATGTCTCAAAAGGTGCCCTTATGGGTTGACGTTTTTGAAGGGGTGTTTGGGAAAGTGCCCCATTGTAGGCTGACTAACCTATAGCGGGAAGTGTCTTTCTAGACTCATGACCCTGGGGAAGAAATGTCTCGAAAGGTACCCCTATGGGCTGACCTTGAGATGAGACATTTAGGAAAGTGCCCCATTGTGGGCTGACTAACCTATGGGGAGAAACGTCTCAAAAAGTGCCCTTATGGGTTAACCCTAAGAGAGAATGTTTAGGGAAGTACCCCTCTATGGGATGACTAGCCTATGACAAGAAGAAATGTCTCGAAAGGTGCCCTTATAGGCTGACCTCAAGAGAGGATATTTAGGAAAGTGCCCCATCACGGGCTGACTAACCTTTTCTAGGGGATGTTTAGACAAGTGCCCTATTGTGGGCTGACTAATCTTATGCTTTTGAACATGTTTCTACTGACTGAGCTAAATGATTTGATGTTTTCATGATATGTGGATGATAGTTATTCATTTTAATATGTTCACCAATTTATCGTGGATAGCAACCAAACAACCGAACTTTCGTGTTGGTTTGCTCCTGCTTTGCCCACTCTTGTTTTAACACAGGGTCGAAGATCTTGATGTGCTTCCTTTCTTGTGTGCATGGCTCTTTTGGCGGCAGTGTTATCCTACTAATGCACCGGGTTTTAATGCTCAAAAGTAGATAGAATTATATTACAAAATTTATTGAGATTCATTATCATTCATTGGTGAAGCGATGGGTAATGTGTTTAGGAATGTTTGTTGTAATTGGTTGGTTGGGATTATTGACCATTCAGAGACATTCAGAGACATTAACTTTGCTTGTAAAAAATGAAAACTAGACTCAACGAAACTTGTATTGAATATTGGCTTTCATAAACATTTGCAAAATTTCAATTCCCTTGCTTAAGGATAGTATATCTTAACAGCATCTGCATTGATGGGGTCTCTCAATTCTGGACCATCCATTTGAGTCAATATCAGGGTGCCTCTTGACAATACCTTTTTTACCACATACGGACCCTCATAATTTGGGGTAAATTTTCCTCTGGAGTCTTAGGCATTCAGGAGAACCTTCCTTAGCACCAGATCCCCTTCTTTAAAGTATCGATGCCTCATTTTCTTGTTAAATGCTCGGGCCATCCTTTGTTGGTAACACTGGCCTTGATACAATGCAGTGAGTCTTTTCTCATCAATCGGATTCAGCTGATCAAGCCTCTTCTTCATCCAGTCTGATTCAGTTAACTAAGTTTCTGAAAGAATTCTAAATGATGGTATCTCGACCTCGATCGGTAACACTGCCTTGGTACCATATACCAACGAATATGAGGTAGCTCCAATAGAGGTTCTTATTGAAGTCCTATAAGCCATGAGAGCAAACGGCAACATCTCGTGCCAGTCTTTGTAAGTGGTTGTCATTTTTTCGATGATCTTTTTGATATTTTTGTTAGCTACTTCTACTGCCCCATTCATCTAAGGTCGGTAGGGAGTTGAATTTCTATGGTTTATGTGGAATTGTTGACATAAACCTGTCATCGACTTGTTATTAAGATTGGTAACGTTGTCGGTGATGATGGACTCAGGAACTCCATATCGAGCTATTATGTTCGTTTTCAAGAAACGGACTATTACCCCTTTTGTGACATTGGCATATGATGAAGCTTCTACCCACTTGGTGAAGTAATCAATTGCTACCAATATGAACCTGTGGCCATTGGATGTTGTCGGAGTGATTGGGCCGATTATGTCGATTCCCCACATGGAGAAAGGCCATGGTGCTGACAATGAGTGCAACTCGTTGGGCGGAGCATTTATCCGGTTTGCGTACACTTGACACAAATGACAGTGCTTGACAT
Organism: Laguncularia racemosa; assembly: GCA_037954665.1. Classification (NCBI taxonomy): domain Eukaryota; kingdom Viridiplantae; phylum Streptophyta; class Magnoliopsida; order Myrtales; family Combretaceae; genus Laguncularia; species Laguncularia racemosa. The sequence goes on along the minus strand of JBBMOL010000091.1, from coordinate 2,352,181 downwards.
ATTTTATGCAATCTGATTCCATGGTTAACCAATAGTATCCCAATCTCATGATTTTTCAGGTCAACATGTAGCCGTTCATATGAGGTCCACATACTCCTTCATGTACTTCTTTCATCAGTTCATATGCCTCATTTTTGTCCACACATCTTAGTAAGGTGGTATCAGGCGACCTTTTGTAAAGCATAGACCCACTTAACAAGAAACGACTTGCTAACCTTCTGAGTGTTCTTTGGTCATTCTTGCTAGCCATTTCAGGGTATTTGCTTTCTTGGAGAAAAGTTTTGATGTCATGATACCAGGGCTTGTCATCTTGTGCTTTTTCAATTGCTAAACAGTAGGCGGGCCGATTTTCGATGTCTATTTTCATCGGTTGGACCTCGGCTTCCCCTGTTATCTGGATCATAGATGCTAGTGTGGCGAGTGCATCTACAAACTGATTCTGAGTTCTCGGGATGTATGTGAAAGTGATTACTTCGAATTCTTCGATTAGCTCTGTCAAATGCTGATGGTATGGTACCAGTTTGGGGTCTTTGGTCTTACATTCCCCTCTTGTCTATAGTATGATAAGTGATGAATCTCCGTATACTTCTAATTCACGGATTTCCATGTGGCAAGCCATTTTGAGGCCGAGGATGCATGCCTCATATTCCGCGATATTATTGGTATATGGAAATGTGAATCTTGTTGCAATAGGGAATTGTGTTCTGTCTGGGGATATCAACACTACCCCGATCCTACAACCGAATACATTGGCAGCTCCGTCGAAGAACATTTTCCACTTAGGGTTCTGCTCTATCCCACGGTCTTCTACTAGTGTATCTTCCACTGTTAATATATTTTCATCAGGGAATTGAACTTGTTGCTCTTGGGAATTCCCCTTGACAGGGTATTCTACCAATTGGTCGGCTAAAGATTGCCCTTTCATTTAGTTTTGATTTATGTATGTAATATCAAACTCCGATAAGAGCATTTGCCATTTAGAGATTCTCCCTATCAAGACGAGTTTCTTTGCCAAGTACTTCAGAGGATCATGTCTTGTCAGTAGCTCAATATGATAGTAAAGGGTGTATTGCCTTAATCGGTGCATGACCCAAATTAGAGCACAGCAAGTCCTCTCTACTTCTGAATACCTTTGTTCCCCGTCTGTGAATTTCTTGCTCAAATAATATATAGAACGCTCTCTTCCCTCTTCATCTTTTTGCCCCAACACGAATCCCATGGATTCAGGGAGTATCGTGAGGTATAAGAATAAGGGCTTCCCTTGCTTTGGGACTATCAAGACTGGAGGTTTTATGAGATAGTCTTTGATCGTCTTGAATGCTTCTTCGCATTCGTCGTCCCATTCTACTGCGACATTCTTTTTCAACAGATGGAATAGTGGCCGGCACTTATCTGTGAGCTGTGAGATAAAACGAGCTATGTAATTTAACCTTTCCAGCAAACTCCTTACTTCTTTGACAGTGCGTGGAGAAGGTAGCTCTAATATAGACTTTACTTTGTCAGAGTCGATTTTAATGCCTTCCCGGCTTATGACAAACCCTAATAATTTTCCTGTTGTGACCCCAAAAGTGCACTTCTCCGGATTTAACTTGAGCTGGAACTTTCTCAATCGCTTAAACAACTTTCTCAGGATATTTGTATGGCTCTCTTCTTCTTTAGACTTAGCTATCATGTCGTCAACGTATACTTCGACTTTTCGATGCATCATGTCATGAAGTATTGCGACCATGGCTCTCTAATACATTGCCCCGGCGTTTTTCAAACCAAAGGGCATGACTTTGTAACAGAAAGTTCCCCATGTTATGATGAAAGTCGTTTTGGTTTTATCTTCTTCAGCCATTTTTATTTGATTATATCTTGAGAAACCGTCCATGAACGAGAAAATATGGTTTCCTGCAGTGTTGTCTACTAGAACATCAATGTGAGGTAGGGGGAGGTTATCCTTTGGCGTAGCTTGGTTTAAGTCTTGGAAGTTTACGCACACGCGTACTTTTCCATTCTTTTTCATAACGGGGACTATATTCGCTACCCATTCTGGGTAATCGGACACTTCGATGAACCCTACTTTTAGCAGTTTCTTGACTTCTTTGATCTTTAGTAATATGTCAGGCCTAAATCTTCTCAATTTCTGTTTTTTAGGTTTTACATCTTCCCTTGTGGGAAGCCTATGAACCACTATTGATTGGTCTAGTCTTGGCATGTCACCATATGACTAGGCGAACACATCTGCATATTCCGTTAACAGCTCGGTCATCTCACACTTTTGCTCGGCACTTAAACTGGTCCTGATCTTGAGGTTTTTAGGTTTCTCAGTGCTTCTTAGATTTACTATCTCCACCAGCTCGTCGATTGAAATTCCGCTTTGTTCATGTTTTTGCCAATTTTCTTGTATTATTTCGTGGTCAAGGATATAGCCTCCAATAACTGACCCAGCAGCGTCGGAGACGATACTAGCGTTTTTATTTTCTACCTGCGCGAAATGTCCCTGATGTTCGATGGCAGGAGATCTAGAGCTATCAATAGGATAACAGAACCAATTATTGAGAGCTGGATGCTGTTCGGACGTGCGAGGGGTTGGGCTCCCATTGCTGACATCATCTTCGCTTATCCTTGGCTCTTGAATGACAGCTGCTTTTCTGAAAGATTGCTGGAGGGGTGGAATGCGCATCGGGGTGTTGCTTGGCTTCTCTTTCATCCTGCCTTTGACACCTCTAGCTTGTGCTTCTTCCCGGGCTCTAGGAACGTACCCTAGTCCAAACGTCCCTTGTTGCCCCTCCTTAAACTGATGGCCCTCCTTGCTGGTCACCACATTCACCTCATTGAATATCTGAAGACCAAGGTTTTCTGAACCATCCTCCCCAATGTATGGTATAGCGGTTTCCTTGTATATGGCATAATCTTGCTCGCCCAGCACAGTGACTATCTGCCCATTTGCAATAAATTTAACCCTTTGATGGAGACTGGAGGGTATGGCTCCAGCGGTATGTATCATCGGCCTTCCCAAGAGTAGGTTGAAAGATCTTGGGATGTCAAGGACTTGAAAAGAGATGCTGAACACTTGCGGGCCAATCTCTACCGGCAAGTTTATTTCCCCTACTATGTCTCTTTTTGAACCGTCGAAAGCCCTGACCACCGTTAAGCTAGGTTTAATATTGCTTGGATCGACCCCAAATAAGTCGAGGGTAGCCAGTGGGCAAACATTGAGGGACGACCCGTTGTCGATGAGTACTCAGGAGACAATCGTGTCGTTACACTTTACCACTATGAATAGTGGTTTTGTATGTTAGTCTCCATCCTCTCCTAGCTCTTCCAGGGAGAAAGATATCTGGTCCATGGTGAAAATAGAATCCGCCACGTGACTTATTTTGTCTGTAGCGATGCTTTCTGGGACCTGAATCTGTTTGAGCACTTTGAAGAGTACTTCCCTATGGGGCTCAAAGGCTGTAAGGAGGCCCATGAGTGATATTTGTGCTGGAACCTTGTTTAGTTATTCTATGATCTTATATTCACTCGCTTTGACCATTTTTGTAAATGCAGCGAGCCCCTCTTCTTCTTCCTCTCCTTTCCCTGTGTTGGGCTCTTCAGTTGAGATTTTATATTTCGGGTCATATACTCTCCCAGAGTGGGTGATTCCTCCCACCATAGGGGGTCGCTCTTGCTTGAGGGCCTGATAGTCAAACAGTGCGGCCTTATACCTCTTTGCAGGTATTGGGACATTGAACACATATCTCTTCTTAGGGATTTATATCTCGGTTGACTGTCCCTCATAGCATTTTATGACTCTTGGCTTTTGATTTGAATTGATCGTGTTTATAGATTTCTCCCCTTCCTTTGGCGGGTTGTCCTCTTTTTCAAACTCGGGCCCCCATCCGCTAGGCAGCCCATATACAGTTGGGGTATAAGAGTAGTTCACTAGGTACTCAAATCTCCCATGTGATTCTCCCAAGGTGCCGACTATTGGGTCTCCGACTAACCATCTCTTTTTGATATGTGACTTGGGGGTTTTCTCGGAGGCTTGGCGGGAATGCCTTTTCGGCTGGTCTGTCGCCTTTTGCTTAGAGGCTTCTTTGGAAGCCGACTTTTTAGATGTGATCATATTGATGGTGGGCTTATGATTAGGCAGTGAATTGGTGTTGACATTGGGTGCTGGGGTGTTAACAAAATCCAGCTGCACAATTCCGATGTCGATCAAATCCTGGATTTTGTGTTAGAGCCTCCAGCATTGGTTTGTAGAATGCCCCTCTTGGCCCATATGATAGTCGCATTTGAGGCTTGAGTCAAAGTTTCTGAGCTTGTACCAGTCGTTTGGGATTTCGAAGCTAATCAAGTTATCCGCTCGAAGCTGAGCAAAGACTTGGCTGAGTGGGATCGGAATTGGAGTGAACTGTCTCGGGACCCTGGTAACCTAGGCGTGATTTGCTGTGGAGTGCTAGGCTGGGGTACTCGTGGTTTGGAATGTCACACGAGTTCCAGCTTTGTCTGCTTTATTGGAGTTAATTGTGCTGACTGTAGATTCCTTGGCTCTATTGCCTCCCAAGGGCCTTTGTGCTGGTGTAACCTTGGGAGGATCCATTGCTTGGAGTCTACCTGTGGTGATGACGCTTTCAATCCGGCACCCTACAGCTACCACTTCTGCAAAACTGGATGATGTCTGGCACCCTACAGCTACCACGCTGAGCATACTCTTTGAAAGGCTCAGCGTGTCTCTTTCGAAGACTCCCTAGATCAATCACTGAGGGGGCGACTTCGATATTGAACTTATATTGGTCATAAAAAGCCTAGGCAAGCCTTTCCCAAGTGTTGACCTGATTGAAATCTAGGTGGGCATACCGGACTAATGCAGGACCCGAAAGGCTATCCTGGAATGTCTGGATCATCAGTTGGTCATATTGAGCATACTTGCTCATATTCCGGCATATAGCCTTGTGTGCATTTTGGGACATCCAGTACCGTCATACTTTTCAAATTCCGGGGTCTTGAATTTATCAGGGTACACATCTTCCCCATTTGCTGGCAGACTAGTGATTCCAACTTGCTCGAAACCGTCAGGCCCCTTTGTTGTTTTCATCTTGTCAGCCAACTGTTGGAAGAGTCTTTTTTCCATCTCTTTTTGTCTCTCCTCCATCTCTTTTTTCAGGTCATCAAAGGTTAGACCTTGGTTGATTCTCGGCTCATACTCAAAGGCTGGGTTGAGGTGGGAATTGATTTCCTCATATTCTGGAGGCTGCCCCTCCACTGCCTTCCCTTTTCTAGCCCCTGAATGTTTTTCTTGAGTCGGCTGGGTGGTGCGAAGGAGGCCAATGCTTTCAGTCAAGAGGTGTACTTGTGCAGCTAGCTGCTGGACTATTTGTTCCAAGGATACGATCCTAGAGTCTGAAGTAGCGTCAGCACTTGCGTTGTTGCGATTGTCGCCACTGTTTGCCATTTTTGTTCTTGAACGTGTACAAATTGGGCTTCTGGGAGGGTTCGGTTGTTTGGGAGCAATTTTGATACCTGGCGCGCATTTTTCTTTTTTAGTATAATGTATGCAAATGTGATGCATGTGTCACATAGATGCTAAAATAAAAGGGCCAACAATTGATTGACGATGTAACATTGAAACTTTATTTTTATTAATATGGAAACTTTGGAGTTCGATAAAAAAAACGAAAGAGTACAATGATAATCTATTTCCTAGCTTTCTTGGTCTTCTATTGTGGAGACTCGGGTTTCCCGTTGATGACGACTTTTAATTCCCTGACTTTGGCTTAGGTCTTCTCCAGCTGAGCTTCTAAGGCTTTGTTTCTCTGGTCGAATTCCTTGAATCGCCCTTTCCAGATGTCCTTTTTATAATCTGCAGTTTCAAAATATACTTCCATCCGGACCCTGACCTGCTTTAGGTAGATTTCCCGCTTCGGATTTACCTTGTCTGGCTTCGGTTAGGTGACATCTAGGACCTGGTATGCTCTTTCCCCTGTCTGATACAGCTGATGGATCACGAACTCCCTGGTGGCTCGATGCTTGCCCACTTCGCCATCTAGCTCTCTGAGGTCTACATTCGGGCTTTCGATTCTGGCTTCCTAAAGTGCTTTGACCATTGCTAGCTTAGTAAATTTTTCAGCCACTAGTAAGTTGGGATCTTGATACTTGAATGTGACTGCTTCCAGCGAGGGCCGATAAACTATGTCTTGAATAGTACCGAACTGGTGGACCACTGAGTTGGGGTGATAACCTATACATCCGCTGATACCGATTAGAGGCACGACTTGAAAGTTACTGCAGGTTAAAATAACTTTGTCGCAGCAACTCCATCTGGCTGTCCACAAAACGTCATCGGCACTGAAACTTCTAAGCACTTCTACCCAACTGTGGCTGGTAAGGTCGTCGGGTAGCTTTATCTTCTTTATGCATGAGTCCACGAGGTCCACTTGTTGAGCCAAGGTTTTCCGGACCATGTTCAGCCCAAAACACTTGAGGTGGCTTACAAACCATATCAGTATAAGGTTGATATTTGAGCGGAGGATCCCGTGGCCTTTTTTCTTGACAAAGTTTAAGTTCCGGATCTGTTTAACCAATAGAGCCGGGATGTAAGATTTTCCTTCCAGGAATTGGGCCACCAATTCTGCAACTCGGTAGTGGACATAGAAAATTCAGGTGGGGAAAAGTATGGTGGCGAAAGCTGTCAGGATGAAAGCATTTACCCTTCTTTGTTTATAAGTCTTGGGGTCCCCACACAATATGTCTTTCCTATCCCCATTATCTTCTCGGGTGATGAACCAGGCTTTTAACTCGTCCATCCGCATGCAGTATCCGTTACAATCTACTAAGGCCTTGTTAACTGCTATTTTGCGGATACCCAGGAGTCTGCTAAAAATACCGGCTGGCCCGGCCTCAAGATCTGGTACATAGACTTAGTTGGTTAGTGCTGGAGCCTATAGCAGCTAGGTGTACTCTTCCAGAGTAGGAGTAATCTCATGTGGCCCGATGAAGAAAGCTGCGAGCTCTATTTCCCATAGGTGAAGCATGGCCCGTACCAAGGGCAAGTTCATCTCCATCTTCATCAGTGAGAGGATGGGCCCTATTTTCTACTGGATGAAGGCCTGCTCCTCTAGGTTGTATAGGGTGAACCGGTGGTCCAGTACCAATTTCGGATCCAGAGGTTTGCACACTCGGATTTCTTTGCGAAGGAGGCGGTCAACTGCGGCACTAGCCATCTATTACAACAGAAATTTCCTAATTACAACCAGAATTATGATAACATTACAGGGAAATAGATTTAATCTCCATGAACAGAACAAAAAATATTACATCATTATCAATTGTCAGCCTATGATGTTTATGTATGCGAATAGGTAGGTTCTAACAGGTTCCTAAGCTCTATGGCCTCCCGCATTCTTGGAGAAATGGATCTCAGGCCATATCGAAGCAATGGGTTGGGTAGCCTAATCAGTCCCGAACGGTAATAATATCACTTTGCCCGAAACCTACACAATAGCCTCCCGTCTTAGGGTCTTAAGACGGCCCAGGTTTGACCATATCTACTCACACAATTATATGCATGCAGACTCAATAACTAAAGTAAATAGCTGAATTCAAACCTTTAGCTAAATCCCTGAAAGGTTAGCAATGATATAACAAATCAAAAAACATTTCTCAAAAAGGAGCAATTTGAGGAGATTCAGGTGGCTAGCCTATTAGAGAATGTTGATATCCCCAATGGAGTCGCCATCCTGTCGAGTCTAATTTTTGATTTCCCATTCCTAATCCGATCTATATTAGACCCTATGCTCATCTAATGTAGATCCTCGACTTGAGTTAGGAATTTCATTTTATTTTGGAGTCGCCACCCAACTGTGGTTGGGAAAAATTGAATTAGGACTCATTGAGCAGATTAGTCCTAATTTAGACCACTAGTCGTCGTGATTTCCTCTTCTCGTTTCTTGTGAAAAGAGGAAAGGGGAAAACCAGATTTTTTGGATTCGGAGGCTAACCTATTAAAACCCTAAGGTTACCACCTAATCTCCTAAAATTTTAACCTTATCTAGAAATGTCTTTTATTTTTTATTTTTTTTTATTTTTTTGTTGTCTTTTATTTTATTCTTGAATATCTTATTCTGAGAAAATGAGTTTTATTCCTTTTTAGGGTTGCCCTAAATGGGTGCCTATGTACTTGCTATTCAGGATCAAACTCACCGTAGTTCGCTTTTCCTGAAAAAACTTTAGTATGTTGATGAATTTTAATTATGAAATTTCTTTTGATTTATGTTTTTACCATTTTAGGATTTTTCTAAAAAAATCTAAGCCTAAGCTTGATAGTTTGATTTTTTGGAAATAATAATTATTTTAAGGAAAAACCAATTTTGGATTTATTTAAGAAAATGATTTTTCTAAGTGATAAAAATTTCATTCATCATTTTTTTTTATTTTTCATTTTTCAACTCATTTCTACTATTATAAATTTTTATTGATTTTTATTAATTTTTATGATTTTTATAATTTTTTGGTAATTTTTTTATATTTTTTATTAACTTTTATGAATTTTCATAAATTTTTATGAATTTTTTATTAATTTTTTATTGAAAAATTTTCTCCTAGATTTTTTTATCTATCCTATTCTAAAATCTAAATTCTTATTATTATTCTTTTCTAATATTTTTATTATTTTCTTTATAAATTTTCACATTTTATTTTTTTATTATTATAATTATTATTTTTATTTTTATCATTAATCCTAAATTAAATCCTAAAAAATAATCTAATTGCTAACATTTTTTCTATTTATTGAATTATAAATAACAAATAAGTAAATAAATAAATTCGAAATAAATAAAATAACTAAATAAATAAAATAAAATAAATACAAAAAAATCGAAAAATCCGACTTACCTGGATTCGGGTCGGTGCGCGGGTCGGGTCGGTCGAGTCGGGTCGATCGGACACGGCGATTGGGGATGCTCGTTGACGGCGTTCCGACGGCGTTCCAACGGCCTTTCGAAGTGGTTGAGGTGTTGATTCCTAGGTTTTCGGGGGTGAGGAACTCAACTGTAGCGGTGGTTTGCTTTAAAAACGCCTCCTGGTGGCTGCTCGACGCTTGATCGGTGGTCGCGGGTGAAGAACTCCGGCGAGGCTTCGATTCTCTCTCTTTTCTCTCTTTTTCTCACTTTTGATCCGTGTTTCTACCTCTCCACTTCATCCTCTATTTATAGGTGCAAGAAATCGAGTTGGATAAGCTCGGATTTCCACCGATTGAAGCAAATCGGATTTGCGGTTAAAAACCCATCTCTGATTTGTGCAAATCTTCTGATTTGTTGCGATTTGATTCCAATTGGATGATGTTTATCTTATTTCTATTGAAGATCTATTGGATTTGTGCAAAAAATCGAATTAAAACCACTGAAATTTTGATTTTTCTCCTCGCCGGCAATCTCGGACGAAGGTTGAAGACGATCACGCGCCCGACGCGTGCGTTTGCCTCGGCCAATCGGATGCTGACACGTGTCCCAAGTAGAGAAAAATTTTGCAAAACGCGGATTCTGCTTCCCCCACGTTTCGAACCCCTGACCGAGCCCACTCCCGCGCGCACCTGACCCTGGTCCGGACCAGCTGGGCTAGCCCACTTTCACGATTTTATTATTTTCACAATTTGCATATATGCAATGCGATTTTTTTTTTTTTGAAATTTCAAAAATTTGTAAAAATTATTTAACCCTTTTTATTACCATTTCTGCAATTATTTTCCAAAATTGATGTATTTTTCCTATTTATTTTATTTTTGAATCTTTTTCTTATTTTTGCTAAAAATGGAAAAAATTGGAAATTAATTATTGTTGATTATTAGGGCAAAAATGGGGTGTTTACAACCTTAGATACACTTTGAAATCTATACCTTATAGAACCTATGGAGTACTTGGAGATCCTATAGAATTTATAAATTTTCTATAGCATTTTTATAATATTAAAATTTTAAAGTAAATTTTCACAAACCGTCAATGTATTTATAACATCTTATTTATCCAAATTGATATCAAATGCATGTTTAGATACAAAAGAGTGAAAGCAATACATAAGATTTCATATTCACATGCTATGTACCATCACCATGTTGTTGTAGATATAGGTATGTAAAAGTAAAATATGAAAAATGTTATTTGCATTAATTACTTATTACGTGACACTAAAATTGGGGGAAATTGTAAATGCCTTGTTTTGAATTTTGACCTAGATCCAAATATACCCCTAAGTTTTTAAATATTGCAAATGGTCCACTTAAACTTTGATAAATTTTCAACAGAGAATTTTGCTTTTTTATTAATAAAATTTGAAAAATATTAAAGTTTAGGGAGTTAATTACAACTTTTTGAGATTATTATCGATTTATTAAAGTATATGGGATTATTTATAATATTTGAAATTTTAAGAAATATATTTGCACATAAGTCAAAGTTCATAAAATTATTCACATTTTCCCTTTAAAATCATAACATAACTTTATCCATATAAGTTAAGTAGTTGAAAAGTTTAAGTAATGTTGATAGCTTCTCTCTTCTTCTTCTTCTTCTTTTGTTTTTAATGGACCTTTGAGTCTAAGACCATCCAATTTTTTAAGCTCCCAAACTTAAGTCCAAATCACCCTTTGCCCATAAAGAGACAAGTTGATGATGGGCTAACATTACATCATAACATTGGCTCTTGCCCTCTCAAGGCTACTCCTAATCATTTAGTGGGCATACACGCATTAAATTTCACGAAAGGGATTTTGTTAAAGCTATTGTGGGTTTGTTTGATCATTATCCATCAAAAGATGGGAAAAGATTAGATCTTTAAAGGTAAATGATGAAAAAAAATTTCTTCTTCCTTTTCTTAAGTAGGATTCAATGGTTCTTTTGATTTGCCTTAAATATCTAATCTTTTATTTGTTTAGGTAAATAACCTTTATGGGCATGGTTAGGTGTAATCTTGAAATTTGGTATGACAAAAATTGATGATTATGTGTAAAAGTTTTGCAATCATGATTCTTTATTACATCTTTTGACTATGTACCCTCCCCTTTTTTTTTTTCAAAGTGAAAAAATTTAACCTTTTCTTTTTTGAAAATCTGCTACTAGATGTAAACTGCAACAAGGATTAAGCAACAGTTTTTAGGTTCATCAAAAACTCCTTACCATCACCTACACTTCATCATGTATTCTTTGTACCTCAATTTACACACAACCTCTTATCAATTTGCAAACTTCTTACTAATTAATCATTAATAGCTAAAATTGATCGATTCCAATGTAAATTTTAGGACCTAAATGATAAACAAGCAGTTGCCAAAGCAAAGATGCTAAATGAGTTGTATGTTCTTCAATTTGAAAGTCATAGATTAGTTTTAGATTCAGTTGATTCTACCAAATTACTATCACATTGTAATCAATCTCTATTTGCTAAGAAAGGTCATGTAGATCTGTTACATGCTCAGCTAGGACATGTTTCAGTTTGAATGCTTCAACATTTAGATGTTTGTAGGCATGAAAATTTGAACAATTTCATTTGTAATACATGTCAAGAAGCAAAGTTTCATAGATTTCCATTCCAAAGAAGTAATCATCTATCTACTTTTCCTTTTTAATTCTTCATTTAGATGTTTGGGGGCTGTATCATATTCCATCCCTATTTGGAGCCAAATATTTTTTAACCATTGTAGATGATTATTTAAGATCCACATGGACATATTTGCTTTGTCATAAATCACAAGTTCCAACAATTCTAACACAATTTTTCAAGTACGTTTCTAATCATTTTGATGTTGTTCCAAAAAGTGTTAGGATAGATAATGGTGTAGAATTCTTGTCAAAGACTTGTCAAAGTTTATTTCATAATTTAGGAAGTAGACATCAACATACTATAGTATATACACTACAACAAAATGGTAAGGTTGAGAGAAAACATAGACATTTACTGGATATTTCAAGAGCTTTGCGAATTCATGCAAATTTGCCTAAGAAATTTTAGGGTGAATGTATTCTAATGGCCACCTATCTTATAAATAGGATGTCAATGTTCAACTGGAAAACTCCATTTGAAAAACTTTCTTGGAAAGCCTCCTTATGATAATCTTAGGGTAATGGGTTATCTTTGTTATATTTCTAAGCATTTATCAAGACGATAAATTTGACTCTAGAGGTATATGGTGTGTATTTTTAGGATGTGAATTTGGACAAAAAGAATAGAAAGTTTGTTATATAGAAAAACAAAGTTTTTTAGTAAGTTGTGATGTTCGGTTCTTTGAACATATATTTCCTTACAAAGATCTCGATCTTAATTTTTTTTTCCAATGAATGTGTTTCTATCATTCTACATAACCATGTTCTTTTGTCCACTTCTCAACTTAGTATTTGTATGAACAATGATGTTTGTTATTTTGATAACACTGCTATTGCTTCTCATGAATAAAATAATGTGGTTAATAATCCTTTAAGACAATCAACTAGGAATCATAAAACTCCTTCTTGGCTCAATGGTTTTGTTCATATAGTCCATAATAGCAGTGCTGATAAACATAATACTTCTTCCATCCTTTATCCTTTATTCGAACAAAATACTTTTTCTTGTTATCCACATGATTATGTTACTTCATTGGCCAATGTGCTAGTAATTCAAGAGCTTATTATTTAGAGGCTGCTAAACTCAAAGAATGGATAGATGCTATGCATAATGAACTTATTGCATTAGAATTGAATGATACTTGGGAGTTGACTTATTTACCCAAAAGCAAGAAAGCTATCGGATCTAAATGGATCTATAAAGTGAAGTATAGGGCAAATGGTAGTTTGAAAGGTATAAGGCACGATTGGTTACAAAGGGGTTTAATCAAGTAGAGGGACAAGATTATCATGAGAGATTCTCTCTTGTGGCCAAGTTAAGTATAGTAAGAGTTTTAATTGCTATTACTACTACTAAGAATTGGAAACTTCATTAAATAGACATTAATAATGCGTTTCTACATGGGCATATTGATGAGGAAATCTACATGAATCCTCTGGAAAAATATGAGAAAGTAGCTCCAAACTAAGTGTGCAAACTCAGGAAATCACTTTATAGATTAAAACAAGCCTCTTGACAATGGAATGTTGAACTTTCGAATTTCTTAATTGGTCAAGGCTTTAGTCAATCCAAGCATGATCATTCCTTATTTTTATTACACTCTACTGTTGGTATTGTCATTGTTCTTCTACATGTAGATGATATGTTGATTACAAGTATAGATGAAAATGGAATTTCTAATCTTAAGCAAGCTCTAGATTCTAAATTTACTATAAAAGATCTTAGCTTAGCTCGATTCTTCCTTGGTTTAGAAATATCTAAAACAAATCATGGAACATTAATCAATCAACAAAAATTCATACTTGATGTTATCACCTCTATTGGTTTATCTGCAACAAAGCCAACCAAGACTCCCTTGCTGAGTGGTTTTAAGGCTGACAATACTTCTGGAGAATTGTTAAATAATCCAACATTTTATAGACAACTTGTAGGGAAGCTATTGTATATTACTTTAACTAGACTAGATATTAGTTTTGTTGTGCACTGTTTAAGCTAATTTCTTTCACAACCTCGTACTCCACATCTTGCTGCATTGTTTCATCTATTAAAGTACTTGAAAGGAACATTTTTTACTGGTCTCTTCTATTCTGCAATGTCTTCATTGGATTTATTTGGTTTTTTTTTTTTTATTTAGATTGAGCAGTTAGTGTTGTCGATAGAAAGCCTATTTTGGGTTATTGTATATTTCTTGGTAATTCCTTGGTTTCTTAGAAAATTAAGAAATAGTCTATAGTTTCAACTTCCATCACTGAAGCCGAATATCGAAGCATGGCTGTGACAACTAAAGAATTACTTTGGATTTCTTACATTATGAGAGATTTGCAATTATCTATTTCTTTGCCTATACGACTATTTTGTGATAATTGCTCAACTCTGTTGATAGCATCTAACCTATGTTTACATGGACAAACTAAACATGTTGATATAGACATTCATTTTATATGAGATCATATCAAGTCTGGCTTCTTACAACCTAAACATGTTTCTTCATCAGCTCAAGTTGCCGATATACTCACTAACTCTCTTCATCAGCCTCTATTCCTTCATTTATGTTCCAAGTTGTATCTTTGGATAGATCTAACTTGGTGGGGTTGTGAAACTATTAGTACTTGTAAATAGTTTAGATTGTGCCAAGTGGCAATATTAGATTGTGCCTAATGGTAATATTTCATTGGATAGGTAATTAGTATTGTTGATACACTATATATACTTCTTGTACTTCATTCAACATATTTAACTCATATAATAAGTAATAGAATTTTTTTTAGATGACTCAAATGTTTCTTGACACAAATTCCTCATAATAAACATTCAATGACTATGAGAAAGAACATTAAATAGCAAAATAGTGACGACATAGCTTTAGATGGTCAAACCATATTTTTTAATTTGTAAGAGAAGAATTTTGATTTTGTAGATCCAGTTTGTATTTTGGTTCAGTTTTATGATCACAAGTCACAACTACCCAATAATATTTCAATATGTATGCCAAGCATAACATAGGTTTTAATGTTGTATTACTATAAGCAGGATACAATATTCTTATCTTATATGATATATTTGTAATAAATATAATTAGATTTTATAGCAATTATAACTAATCCGTTGACCAATGTTGCAATTTCGCATAACCTAACTTAAAAGAAATAAGAAAATGATATTATCTTTGGTTCGAGTTAAAAATAAACTCGTACAATTAAGATAGAGAAAGAAAAGAGAATTTTAGAAAGAAGATTTTCTTGAATTTCATTTATGAATGAGATGATACATTTTGTTTTATAACAAACTATTTACAATATTGTTTCATAAACTAACTGACTATCTAATTTTCAAGATTATAACATAATCATGTTGGTCTAACTTATAAACAATGATTCTAAACTTATACTTAATCTGGAAATCAAATATACAAAAGCTTTGAAACCTAATTAGATTTAGATGACCTAGAAAAAGCATATAAAGCTTAAGGAGGGTTTTGTAGGAATGAAGGTATCTTATATTGCTTTCTTATTAAGAGGACCCACTCAATAGAGGTGGATTGAGCATTAACATGCCATTGGTGAATAGCAACCCTTACTTGTCTTATAATGGAATAGAGATTCAAGAGATTATGCAATGCAAGAACTACATGAGAGTATAATATCAAATAGAGTTATTCAGTTTGTGGGAAGATTCTAAGATAGTTGCACATTACCTTAAGGACAAGTTTGGTACTACATTTTATCCGTAAATGAATGATCAATTTGAGTGGACTATTCAAATTTTAAAGTACATGATGTGGGTTGCATCCCAAACTTTAAAGGTTGTTAAGATTACCAACTACCTTTAGTCAAGTTTGTTTATAACAATAATTTAGTTAACAAACCAAATGATATTATATAAGGCTTTATATTAAAGGAAGTATTGATGCCTAATGCACTAAGATGATGTAAGGAAAGAAAGATTTTTGGTCTATAATTGGTGAGAAAAGCCATAAAAAAGATCTTAAGCGGTTAAGGGAAAGATTCATTGAGTAGATTGCAGGTATAGAAGCTACGCCAATAAGATGAAAGATGTTTTTAGACTTTCGAGTGAGAGATCATATTCTCCCTAAAATCTCTCTTATTGAAGATGTAATATGGTTTGGTATTAGAGCAAGCTAAGTTTAGGATGTACAATAACCAATATAATTTTAACATATATAATTTATGCAAAACATAGGTGATAATTATTTTAAAAACTGCCAATTTTATTGTCACACATTTTAAAACTCTACTAGCATTTATATATTACATATATATAATACATGATATATATCAACCAATATTTTTTTTTGATATTTTAGGATTTGAATGAACCTTTTTTGTTTATTTGCTTTTTGTCCTTTTTTTTTAATATCTTTTTGACACCATTTTCAAACTATATACTTGCTAAAATAAAACATCAAAAGATAAAAGTATTAGTGTATATATATTTCTCTTACAAAATCACCATCTACTTTATAAAGTAAAAGTGTTAATGACCTTTTCTTTGAATTAATTATACGTTTGTTAATTAACTCTCACCTCTTTTTTTTTTTTTAAATATATGCTTTTTGGGATAATTGAAAATTCCCTCTTGAATTATTAATCAAGTTGTGAATAAATTCTAAACTTCAAATGTGTAATTTTTTTTAAATTTTAAAAATACACAAATAATCCTTCAAACTACTATTAGAATACCAAAATAGATGATACTAGGAATAAATATAGTAATGTTTTGAGAGCTTTAATGACAATTTAAGATGTATATAGCTTCAAAAGTCTTGCAAAATATAATGATATTTTAAGAGTTTAAAAAGTTCTATCTACATTATACATAATTAATAGTTTATGCATTTATTTATAATTTTCCTTGCCCTTTTTTCATTTAATAACGGATAGATGAGTTAGGTTGTCGATTATCAAATCGTGTGATTGACTTGAATGCGCTTTTGTTTAATGATATAAGGTCGATTTTGCCCCAATTATATGTTCACACTTGCTGGGTGGCTATTGAGCTGGTCCATTGTATATGTCAATTAAAAACTAATACTACCACAGAGACATCATTAAAAATAAAAAAGTCAAAGGTAGATGTAAGTAACGTACCCTATTTTTAATATATTCTTGAACGTAATTTCTCGCCCCAACTATTGTTTTCTTTCATATCTATATATGAATACAAAAAAATGAAGAAGAAGCAGAAAATAGGAACCGTAAAATATGTAATAGCATGTGTATTTTATTGTAATGTAATGTACCTCTATATATATATATATATATAATTTACACAATGATAAGCGTGAAGGGTCCAAGTTAACGGCGTCAGAAAAGCCGACAACCAAATATGTCAATTTTTATGATCTCACGCTACCACACGAAACCTCTTAGCATCCCGAGGAGGTGTTTTTTTTTTTTTTTTTTCCGCATCCAACGGTTGATTTTGATTAATACTTGATCTCTCGGTCTTAATTATCTTGATCAGAAAAAGAAAAAGGTGAAATAGGCGCTTTGTTTATTGTTAATTTTTCTAATTTTCTTTAAATTTGGTTCATTAATTTTATTTTATCTTTTTTAATTCGGAAAATCTCTAATTTAGTCCCATAACTTCCAAAATTTATGGAAGTTATAGTTCATGTTTTAGCTGTATTTGGCTACAGCCAACAATTAGCTGTATTTAGTTAAATTATATATGAAATCTTTTCTTCACTAGTTGATATGTTAATTTGAAAGCTTCAACTTTACAAAAAACATAACTTAAAAGTATATATATATATATATATATATATTTTCTTATGAATACTTTTGAAGAGCATTTATAATAATAAGAAAAAAAAACAAAAGATTTGCTATTTCCATTTGTTTAGTATCCCTTAATATGAGAAATAACTAATTAACAGGAATGCTTTTGGTTTTATTGATTTACCTTCTTTTGCAATATAGATACAGCTTGTAAGTTGCTGATACTGTTGTGCAATTTTTGCGGAAAACCGAATTATGGCGAAATGAAACTTGGAATTTAGCGAGTTTCTGCTCAAAAAAAGCAAATATGACAGCCGTGATTACCGAAAACAACACGAACAGGTGCCTCTTTCTGCTAGCCTAGCTAATTTTGACGTCGTCTTCTCCAAATAAAATACTAAGAAACCAAGGTAATCATCTCCCCTTTTCTCTTGGCGTTTTTGTAATATATTTATATTTGGTGGTCGAACCGTTAAACGCAGGTAGTCTACAGTCTTGATTCTTCTGAAACTTCTCACACTGACTCTTCTTCCATACTGCATTTCGTGAATGAGTTCATTATAAGACAGCCCCCCCAACAGAAATGCAAGATTCATAGCTGATCTTTTGGAGCATTCATGTTTATGTAAAAGAGGAAGAAGAACAAGAAGGAGAAGAAGAAGAAGAAAGAGGAGGAGGAGGAGGTTTTGATTGGATCCAAGAAAAAATGAAGTTTGGGAAAGAGTTTGCAGCCCAAATGGTGCCAGAATGGCAAGATGCTTACATGGATTACAACAAACTCAAGCTGTTGTTGAAAGACGTCTCGATTATCAAACAAAAACAGGAACCACCTCCACAGGCAGCAGTCCCACGAGGGTCTTTGGGTAGAAGGGCCTCTCTTTATAGAGCCTTTAGTGGCCTGACAAGCAGAAGCAGGTATGGATACAATTCTATAAAGAAACGTGAAGATGAAGTCATACTTGTGGGTACAGCCCCTGGCCAAGATTCATCAGATGAGCATTACCAGACATTGTTCCTAATGTCATCCGAAGAAGGCGGTGAGTATGAGGTGATATTTTTCAAAAGGCTTGATGAGGAGTTCAACAAAGTGGTGAATTTTTATAGGAAAAAAGTCGAGGAAGCGGTGGATGAAGCGGATGAGTTGAGTAGACAGATGAATGCTTTGATTGCTCTTCGGATTAAGGTTGAGGAGCCGGTTGTCGAAGTTGATGGAGGTAGTGTTCCTCTTGCAACTCCAGATGATGCTACATCATTCTCAGCTTCGATGAATCACACAATTGGGCGAAAACATCCAGGTTTGATAAAGCTTTTAGTGCTATATGGATGAAGTGCTGCTCTTCCTATTGTTGATTATTATTTAATTAGTGTGGTAGTCTTGGTGCTATGTGAAGATGGTTTTTATGCAAGGAAAAATTTTCTAGCCACCTTATTGCTGAGTACTTGTATGCCAGATGAGCACGGTTCATGTTACCTTTTGATCGTACCGGTGGTTCTAACATCTGGCTGTTTTCTAGGACGGATGTCAATGGAAGTCATTCAGGAAGTTGAGATGTCGGTGGAAGGAGAAGAAGAGGGAGATGGTCAGGTTAGAACCAGTGAAGAGAGAAGCAGCACGGGCAAGGTAGATGCTGCCGGTTTTAGATCAGCTCCTCTAGAGATTCTAGATCATGTCAAGATTAATATTGAATCAGAAACACCAGCTTCCACTGTCAGAGGTGTCCTCCTCTGCACGAACGCAAACTCAGAACACTCTTTCAACGCAGCAGACCTAAAGAAGGCAGAGGAAAAAATTGCGACAGCCTTCATTGAGTTTTACCACAAGCTTCGGGTGCTAAAAAGCTACTGGTAATTACGATCTGTGTGTCTAAAAAACATCAATGACAAGTTCTTTTCATGAAGAAGTATGATAAGGTATCACTTGTTCCTTGCATGCTCCTTCTTTAACAAGTTTACGGTTTGACAGCTTCTTAAATCAGTTGGCATTCTCCAAAATCATGAAGAAGTATGACAAGGTATCACTTGTAATGTCACTGTGGGACTCTGGGTACACTTCTTTCTTAGTTTTGTAGTTCGGCTATGCTAATATGGAGAATTCAGGTCAGCGGAAGGAGCGCTTCAAAAGCCTACCTAAAGATGGTAGATGATTCTTATCTTGGCAGCTCAGACGAGGTTTGTACTGGATTAGGAATACTTACATTTCACAGTATGCATCTGGTTCTAATGCACACAAATTCTGCAGATTTCAAGGCTGATGGGAAGAGTTGAAGCTGCATATGTAAAGCACTTTGCTAATGGAAATCACAGGAACGGAATGCAATTCCTTCGGCCGATAGCTAAAAGAGAGAGACATAGAATTACGTTCTTTTTAGGTAAGACATCCCAAGAGGGGTAAACCGAATAGTTTTCCACCAGAGCATTTGTTTTATAAATTCTGTTCTTCATATCTATAAAATTGGCATCCTAAAAGAGAAACATTTATGAGCTTTAGTATTTCTGATTCACTCAAAACTTCTTTATATTTTTCAACCAGGTTGCTTCTTTGGCTGCTCAATAGCACTTATAGTAGCCATTATAGTTGTTATACACGCATCAAATCTGCTTGAAAGTGAGGGTCGTACTCAGTACATGGATAATATATTTCCTCTCTATAGGTAAATTTGCTGTGACATAGATCTCGGGCAAACTGAAGTATGCCTAGTGTCTAACTTCTCTAATTCAGCTTGTTAACTACCCGGAAAATGGAAAATTATGCAGCTTATTTGGTTTCATTGTCCTACATGTAATCATGTACGGTGGAAATGTATACTTTTGGAAGCGTCATCACATCAATTATCCATTTATATTCGGCTTCAAGCAAGGGACAGAGTTGGGGTACCGGGAAGTCTACCTCCTCGGTTCTGGTCTTGCGGTATTGACCTTGGCTGCTGTGTTATCTCATCTGGATATGGAAATGGACCACAGAACGAAAAGCTTTACGGTTCTGATTGAATTGTTCCCTCTATATTTACTTGTGGTAAGTTTTCATTGGCTTAAGTTAGCGCATGTGTGTTCTCCCAGTATGCCCTTTCTTTTTTTCTCAACTTAATCAGAACTAATTAAAAGACGGATAAATCTGTGACTTATCATGTTTTTGCAGGGTGTGCTTCTAATAGCATTCTGCCCCTTCAACATTATATACCGTTCAAGTCGCTACTTCTTTCTTGTTTGCGTATTTCACTGTATTTGTGCTCCTTTCTACAAGGTAATGAGAGCATTTGTAGTCCCTAATGTTAAAGTAATTAATCACTCACTTTGGAAGTAAAATGATTTGGGTTACTGTTGTTGGGCCTGTTCAGGTGACGCTGCCAGATTTCTTCTTGGCAGATCAGTTGACCAGCCAGGTTAGTTATTGTATTTACGTGGAACTTTGGCACATAACATATTTAGATGCACTTGGTTTACCTTTCTCCATGCATCGATAAAATGAAAAATCCTTTTGTATCCTCATCTTTCACAGCTTGCTTCATGTAATATATATATTATCAACATGTACAGACAGTTTTTCCTCATTGTGATGCCGGGAAAGTCTTGAAATGGAATCTAAGAAGTCTAAATAAACATTCTGCGAATTTTTACTGAAGGTGTCATTTGGATAAAGATCTCTTTTGTTTGCATTCTGTCAGGTTCAGGGCTTCAGAAATCTGCAGTTCTATGTATGCTACTATGTTTGGGGAGACTTTGCGAAGAGAAGTCACAAATGTGCCGAAAGTGAAATTTTTCAAACATTTACCTTTGTGATTGCGGTCCTTCCATACTTGCTCCGTGTTTTTCAGGTAAAATTATGCTTCCACACATTATTTCTCCGAAATTGGTCGAGTTTCTCTTGCATTGCATTGATCCAGTTGCCATCTTTAAGAGCATTCTCCACAGATCTATATTTTATTTTGGAAACTAAAGCAAATTGATTTTCGATTTTCTTTAAGCTGGATTCTGTTCCAATGCAAGAGTCAATATTGTCAATAATTAATTCTGTTGGATGAGATGATCCATATCTCAATGTTCTTGAAGAATTTTCTTTAGTCCTCCGATAGCTTGGTCGGTTCCACATTGTCGTCCCAAATTTCATAACATTAATACCTTTTTCTGTACTTTTCCTGGCTAAAGTCATTTTCAGGCGTAGGACTCACTGTTTTTCATCTTTCAGTGCCTGAGGCGGCTAATTGATGAAAAGGATTCACATCAGTTATTCAATGGGCTTAAATACTTATCGACAATTGTTGCTGTTGTCATGAGATTAATGTTCGAACTCAGGAAGGGAGTTTATTGGCAGATTATGGCTGCAGTTACTTCAACTATCACCACAATCTTCAGTACATATTGGGATATTGTCATGGATTGGGGCCTTCTGCGTAAAAACTCGAAAAACCCCTGGCTCAGAGACAAACTCACTCTACGGAACCATAAAATTTACTTTATAGCCATGGTAAGATGATACCTCCCTTTCTACTTATAGCTGCTCACTGTGAGGAAAACCTTTTAAAACTATCGTCTACCTTCTGTTGCGTTTAAATTTCTTATTTAGGAAATCTAATTGAAGCTTTGGTGATAACCGCTGTAGGTAGTAAATGTTATTCTAAGACTAGCATGGATGCAATCTGTTCTAGGTTTCAGAGAAACGGCTTTCTTGCATAGAACAGCACTGACTGCCATTGTTGCTAGTTTAGAAATAATCCGTCGTGGAATCTGGAACTTCTTCAGGTATGCATTTTTCTTTTGCTTAATGTTTCATCTGATCAAAAGTACAGCAACACTAGGAATCATTTGTTGACACTTGAGACTTATCAACTAAGTGGAAAGGGCATTTAGACCTACTTCATTCTCTAGGCATTGGCAGTGTCTCTAGGCCATTAAACTATTAGATAGAACGATGAATTTCATGTGAAACTACATCAAATCCATACCTATATCGGAGTCTCATTTCCATTGTCAATTCACAATGTTAGTCTCTTGATTTGTTCAGTTTTCTAGTTTCGAAGTCATACCCCGTTTCTCAATTCTAATGGATGAATTTGTGATGCTTCTCTGGAGCAGGTTAGAAAACGAACACTTGAACAACGTGGGCAAGTTTCGAGCATTCAAGTCCGTACCCCTACCTTTTCACCATGTTGGCAAAGTTGCCTGAACACTCCAGAAGAGAAGTGTACAACAAAACACAATGACCAATTGTTTGGTTCTCACCATTTTTCCCAGTACCTCAACGGATTAGAGTGTTCATGCTTTCATACTTTTGTCAGAAAATTAGGGGTTTTTTTTTCTCCCCCTTTACATACACAGAGAAATCATGTTTTTGTTGGGTGAAAAAAGAATGTACAACAAACAGATAAAAAATAAAGAAATACAACGTTGTGCAGTCATTTCCAATGTACATGGACTTCACTTCAGGCAATCTTTGAATGAAGAGAAGCAGCCAATGCCTATTGCAATTTCATCTATCCCGATTGATATGTTTTGCCAGTCTGCTTCTCTCTAAATGTTATGTCCTGGAAAGGGTGTATAAACACACCACTACTTAAGTCATCCTAAATAACAGAACGTTTCGCCCCGTATGCAATTGGTTTGTATGATAAACCCGATTCACGAACATCCTGGCTGTTCGTTTGCAATAAAACTTGCTGATTGAAAAGAAGTGTTCCCAAACCTGAAAAACGTTTTGACTACTAGAATTCATAATCCAATGTTTCCCAAGTTCAAAAGGAATGGTTTCTGTAGATTCAAAAATCCAACATGACAGACAAGTCAAGAGTATCCTGTCATCAACTCATGGAAAAAGTGGGAGCAACCTAAGCCAATGAGATGCCACTCATAATTTCAATGGCAGTTATACCTAAGGCTTCCTTTCTGGGTTTAAGCACTTGAATTTTGGTAATAAGGCCATTTGTGATAGCGCGTTGCCTCGGTTGATAATTCCACTTGCATTCATCAAGCGTGTAGCTGCTAAAACAACAAATTCCATGGGGTGTCGCTATCGTCACAACCCTGGAGGATTTGAGAAAGATCCAGTGGAATTGTGTTAATAATTTGCTCTAAATTTAGGGTAAGCAAGATTTGCAAGGAGAGAATAAATATGTCGCCACACAATGTAATTGGAAAATTTTGCCAAGTGTTAGATGTAATTACTATAGGGAAATCAATTTTTTTTTTCCTTTTTTCATTTAAAAAAATTGTTTTCTTCTAGCCAATAGAAATAACCAAAAAAAAAAAAAATGCCACCGCCTTTTCATTTGAAAACAAAAGCATTTCTTAATGATCTTGTAGGGTTTATTGCTAACTAGATATCATCCACATATGGAGATAGAATAATGAACTTTTCATGTTGAGTGTAGCCTTTTACTACTAGGCTAATTTTATATCTTTCAATTTTTCAATTTGCTACTCTTTTGATTTTAAGAACTCACTTATACCCAATAGCTCCGTGTCACTTTACTTAATGTGTTAGATTGATAATGTAAAGGTGAAGTAGGTGGAATTTTCAAGAGGCAATTGAGATATTTTGTATAAATCATTAGATGAGATATAATAATTGTAGGGTCAAATCAATCTCCATAACTCACTTAAGGAGGTTAAAAACGTTAAATAGACATGAATTGAGCTCACTTGAATGAAGCTAGAAGAATAGAATGAAGTTCTCTACTTAAGTGTGAAGTCCTTTCTATTGTATTCACCTTTGCAAAAACTCTATTACATAGCAGCTATTCCCACAAGAATGTTGCCTTCACAAGAAAGAGTTCTCTAGTATTAGAATCTCATCCCGTCACCTATCGAGTGCGATCTTGTTAATTTCTCTAAACCTTTCATATTAGAATCCCACCAAGACCTTTAAATCAATCAACCAAATTGCACTTCGAATCTATTATGAGGAAAAGTATTACTATTGTTCCATCAAGATGAGGACCCACATTTTGTCTCAAAGGTCTATAAGATATTAACCATAAAGGGGGTACTGTGCCCAAACATACATCATATTTGGAACTGAAGTGGCAAAATGAAAAGCATAGAAAGGAGAGAAAGTCAGAAGCCACTTTATCTGGTTCATTGGCATTGACATATCATGTTTTCCCAAGGATTAATGGAAGTAAGAGTTAGATATAATAAAGGGGGAGTTCAAGGGTAGTGAGAAAGGTACGTCATATAGAACTTTGAACCCGAAGAAGATATTTCGAAAATGTTACTACCATGTACATGTTCCTATAGTTAAGAGACATACCCTAGAGGAGAAGATACCGGTTGATCATATCTTCTTCAGGTATGACACATGGTCTAAAGGGTATAAACTATATGATCTTGAGAGTCGAGACCCAAGAAGGTGGTTTTTATGAGAGATGTTGAGTTTAATGGAACTGTTACATAAAGTAGGATGCATAACAAGTGGAGAAACAAAGCATCAACATTTTAACAATGGAGAACACATAAGATGCAAATCATGTTGCACTTTGGTGTCGTTGTTGGG
Organism: Laguncularia racemosa; assembly: GCA_037954665.1. Taxonomy (NCBI): domain Eukaryota; kingdom Viridiplantae; phylum Streptophyta; class Magnoliopsida; order Myrtales; family Combretaceae; genus Laguncularia; species Laguncularia racemosa. Next base: position 2,327,389 of record JBBMOL010000091.1, on the reverse strand, counting down.
GATTAATTAATATTAGACCACCTTTAGTTCTATTGTTAATTTAGGTGCATTTTATGGTGTGTGTTTGTTTCTTGTTCTCTTTGCAGGTAATTTATGTGCATGAGTAGAAGTGCTAAACTTCTACCAATAGATTCTGAGATAGAACGTACCTTGTGTTAATTGAGAAGAGAACAAAACAAGGGAAGAATTGTAGGTAGTGGACATGGAAGACAACAACAACAACAATCGGATACAGGGTGTTGCCAAAGCACTTCGGGACTATACAATACCTATTTTCTCGGGTTTGACAACCAGGAGACCTACAATTCATGCCAATAATTTTGAACTAAAGTCAACACTCATTTAGATGGTTTAGATAAATCAGTTTGGAGGATATCTAAATAAGAGTCCTAATGAGCATATTGCAGTATTTCTCCAATATTGCGACACAGTGAAGATGAATAACGTCATGAATGATGTCACCAAATTACAACTTTTTCCTTTCTCACTAAGGGATAAAGCTAAAGCTTGGTTCACTTCATTACCACAAGAATCCATTACCACCAAGGCTGACCTCTCATCTAAATTTCTAAGGAGATTCTTCCCACCAGCTAGGATTGCAAGATTGAGGAATAACATCACCAACTTCACCAAGTTTAGTGGTGAATCACTTTATGAGGCATGGGAGAGATTTAAGGAGGCAATTAGAAAATGCTTACATCACAAATTACCAAATAATCTCTTGATTGAGATTTTTTTATCTTAGTTTGGCTGAGACATTGAGGTATTTAGTAGATGTTGCATCTGGAGGTGCACTAATGGGTAAGAGTTATGATGAAGCAAGTGCTTTGATAGAAGAAATGGCCTCCAATGCACATAATTGGCAAAATGAGAGAGGTAAATCAAGAGTAGCATCAGTTAATGACATGGACACTATTTCCCATTTGACAGCTCAAATTTCTGCCCTCACCACCTAGGTAAGTAAACTCACCTCAGCACCTTCTTTTAATGCTAATCAAGTTGCTTTATGTGAGTTATGTTCAAGACTATGGTCTACTATTGAGTGCCTATTTGGAAACCCCTCAACTTCATCTAATAGAGAGCAAGTGAACTATGTCAATAATTTTCAATGGGGTAATCAATGATCCTATTCGAATACTTACAATCTAGGATGGCGTAATCATCCAAATTTCTCAATGGAGGAATGAGAATAACACACTAAAACCGCCACCTAGATTCTAGAAGCAAGGAACTGCTCATAATGATCTACCTTAGCAGAGTCAACTTAGAATGGAAGAGCTCATGTTAAGTTATATGCAAAAGACTGACACCATGTTACAAAATCAACAAGCCAATATTTGAAATTTAAAGAGCCAGATTAGTCAAATTTCTCAACAGTTGAGTAATAGACCATGAAGGTCTTTACCTAGCAACATTGAGTTGAATCCTAAAGGTGTTAATGTTATAATGTTGAGAAGTGGCAAGGAATTGGAAGTAGTTGACATAAGAGTTCAAATGAAAAAGGAGAGTCTAGAGAAAGACAAAGGAAAGCAAAAGATGGAGGAACCGAGGCATTCCTCCTATTCCCTTTCTAGGAAGATTGAAGCAACAACAGCTGGATGCCCAATTTACTAAATTCCAAGATGTTTTTAAGAAGCTGCAAATCAACATTCCTTTTCCATAGGCACTTTAGAAGATGCCTTAATATGCTAGATTCATGAAGGATCTACTCACTAAGAAAAGAAAGATTGATGGGAATGAACTTGTGATGCTTACAGGGGAGTGCTCTAAGATCTTACAGAAGGACTAGTTTAGCCTGCCAAGAAAACAAAGAGATCAAGGGAGTTTTATTGTCCTTTGCACTATAGGAAATTTTCATTTTGACAAAGTTCTTATTTATTTAGGTGTAAGTATAAATTTAACACCTTTGTCTATTTTTAAGAACTTAGGACTTGGAGACTACAAGGAGACTCATATCACATTGCAACTTGCTGACAGAAGTGTTAAATACCCAAGGGGTATTGTGGAAAATGTCCTAGTAAAAGTAGACAAATTCATCTTTCTAGTTGATTTTATAATCCTGGAAATGGAGGACAGAGAAGTACTCATGATCCTGGGTAGATCGTTTCTTGCAACAGGTAAGGCATTAATAGATGTGGAATAAGGTAAGTTTACTTTAAGAGTTATGGATGAACAAATAACTTTTAATGTTTATGAGGCCATAAAGAAATTTGATGATTGCAAATCCTATTACACCATTGAGGTTATTGATGAGTTTACCTATGAGTCTATGGAAGAGAAAGCAGGATTGGACATAATGGAATCAATTCTTAGGGATATGGATTATTAGAGTGATGACGATGAACCTGAGGAAGAATCCATGGAATAGGTGTTAGAAATCAAAGCTTGACACTATGAGGAATTGGGCACCAGTGAGAAGAAGCCAGTACCATCATTGACACAACCCCCAATTGTAAAACTTAAACCATTACCTAGTCATTAAAATATGCATGTCTTGGAACGGATGATATTTTGCCTATAATCATCTCCTCTTCTTTGGCGGGTGATTAGGAGCAACAACTCCTAGGCGTTTTGAGAGAGCATAAGGAAGCCATTAGGTGGACAATTGCTGATATCAAGGGGATTAGTCCTTTGATCTGCATTCATAGGATATTACTAGAAGCTGGGTGCAAACCCACGGTACAACCACAAAGACGACTTAACCCATTTTTAAAAGGGGTAGTGAAGAAAGAGGTACCTAAATTGTTGGATGCAGGTATTATTTATCTCATCATAGATCGTAAATGGGTTAGTCCTGTTCAGGTAGTGCTTAAAAAGGGTAGTATAACTGTAGTTAAAAATGAGGCTAATGACTTAATCTTGACTCGCACTGTAACTGGGTGGAGAGTTTGTATAGATTATAAGAAACTGAATGATGCTACTAGTAAAGATCATTCCCCCCTCCCCTTCATAGATTAGATGTTAGAAAAAATTGCAAGGCATGATTATTACTACTTTTTAAATGGTTATTCTGGTTATAATTAGATTCATATAGCATTCGAGAACTTAGAGAAAACCACATTTACTTTTCTTTATGGAACCTTTACTTTTAGGAGAATGTCCTTTAGTCTCTGTAATACACTTGCCACTTTTTAGAGGTGTATGATGTCTATATTTTCTAACATGTTAGAAATTTTCATTGAAATATTTATGGATGACTTTTCTGTTTTTGGGAAGTCATTTGAATTATGTCTAACAAATTTAAGCTGTGTGCTTAAAAGATGTAAGGAGACTAATCTGCTTCTTAACTAGAAGAAATGCCATTTTATGGTAAGAGAGGGAGTAGTCTTAGATCACAAAGTGTCAAAGAAAGGGATTGAAGTTAACAAAGTAAAAGTGGAGATAATAGAGAAACTACCACCACCCACTACAGTAAAAGGAGTCAAGAGCTTCCTGGGATATGCTAGCTTTTATAGGAAATTTATTGAGAACTTCTTTAAAATCTCTAGACCTCTTTATAATCTACTAGAAAAAGATTCTGCTTTTGTTTTTTTTATGACAATTGTTTACAAGCATTCAATTTATTAAAGGAGAAGCTCACTTCTGCACTAGTAATTGTTGCACTTAATTAGAAGCTTTCGTTGAGTTGATGTGTGATGCTAGCGACTATGCTATAGGAGTGGTACTTGGGTAGAGAAAAGGTAAGTCATTTCATGTAATGTACTATGCTAGTAGAACTTTGAATGAGGCTTAGAGAAACTATGCCACAATTGAAAAAGAACTTTTAGCAGTTATATTTGCATGTGACAAGTTTCAGCCTTACTTGATAGGTTCTAAGATCATACTATACACAGACTATGCTACTTTTAAATATTTATTTGCTAAAGCCGATGCTAAACCTAAGTTAATTCGATGGATTTTACTATTGCAAGAATTAGACCTAGAAATTAAAGATAAAGAGAGAACTAAAATGTAGTGGCTAATCATTTATCCCATTTGGAATTTGATTGTTTAGATCCACCCATTAATGAAAGGTTCCTTGATAAACAGTTGCATGTAGTAGAAATCTAAGGATTACCTTGGTATGCTGATATAGTCAATTATTTGGTCAACAAAATCATACCATACGGTTTGTCATATCAATAGAAAAAGAAATTTTTGCATGATGTGAAATACTATTTTTGGGATGAACCATATGATGAGGACATGGAAGGAAGCAAGTCTAAGGAATGCAGCAAGGATGAATTACAAGGCCTTGGAGGTGCGATGACAAGGGCAAGATCTAAGAAGATTAAAGAGGCTCTAAATAAAATTGTGGCAACTTTATTGGAAGTATGCCTAAGTCATGAAGAATTGCAACTTAAGATGGTGAATTGCTTAATGCAAATTCAAGGAATAGAGGCTTGAGGGGTGTATTCAATTCTAGCCTAATTTCTCCATCTAATTACTTGAGTCTAAATTGGCAAAATGGAGCATAAAAGCTGCGTTTATGTTTAGCCCAATCTACACCTTTATTTTATTTTTTTAAAGCTGATTAAGGCCTATTTAGTTAGTCTTAGTTTTTTTTCTTTCAGTACATGTTAAAATGGGTTGAACATGGATGGAATTAACAACTTGATTTTAGGCCTTATTATAATGGACTTGGATTGGTCCAAATCTAAGCAAACTTGTAAGGTGTTGCCCATTATAAAAGGTAAACCCTAACCTCTGGAAAGGGGAATTTGAGAACATATATTTTTTTAAGTGAGTCTTACTCTCTCTTGGTTCTTGATAGAATCTCTGAACTTATCAGGGGTGCTCGTCTTTGTGACGTTCCTAGGCTTATCAATTTTTCAATTGTGGCGCCTTATTCTTTCTTTTCTATTTTTGTTAGGATTCGCGTTTAATTATTTCTCTCAAGGACGTCCATTAACCCTCGTCTATATCTCAAGATATATGAATCATATTTTGGTGATTCTTGAGCCTAAATTGTGTTTGAGAATGTGAGTTTTCTTCTTGTTCTTGAATCGTCAATTCCAAGACCTATAACATAAGATACGGGGTTGTGTTAACTTCGTGCTGAATCTGCATTTCCCAATCCTTCTTGCGTGATTCATGGAGTATGCATCATATCATGTGGTATCGGAGCTCAGTTCTAAGGTTGGATAACTTCTTTGTTTGTCTTGTCCTCTTTGTTAATTGGGTGTTGATTTTTTTTTTTTTTAAGTTAGTTACATTTCTACAGTCCTTTATTCCCTATAATTTGTGCATCACCTATTTGTCAATTGTCCTCAATTAGTCCAATTCCAACATTTTGTTTTCTGAATTTCTACATCATATCAATTTAAGTGCACACTGCTTGTTGATAAAGTTCCTAAGTGTTTTGTTGAGTCTTTTGTGTCTTCAGTCTATCATCACTTAGCTGTTCTTTTGTTTGTCCTCACTTTATTGAGTCTTTAGTAAGTACTCTTGTGTGTTCGTGGAGAATTTATTAAGAATTTAAAGAGAACTTTTGAGTGGTAAAAGGCAAGAGAGAACTTTACACAAAAGCCTATTAGAGAGCAGCAAACACAAGTGATACATCTCAAAGAGTGCAAACACGTGAGAAGTGTGGTGAGGTCCTATTGCTTTCATTTTTTTTTTTTTGTTATTTTTACTTGAATTATGGCAAGAACAGGTGGTGATAGTACCCTTCCTCCACAAGGAAACAACAGATTGTTAGTGGAGGCTATTACAACTTAAACACAAAGGATGATGAGGGAGCTTATAGAGGAGCTATATGAGAGAATTGAAAGGTTAGAAAATCAAGGACATCATGACGATGATGGAGGTAGAAGGAGGATTGATGGAAGGAGGAGAAGAGGTGATGAGGGTGATGCTAGAGAGGACCGAATTGATGGAGTAAAGCTTAATATCCCACCTTTCAAAGGGAAGAGTGATCCAGAGGCTTATCTTGAGTGGGAGATGAAAATTGAGCAGTTATTCTCATGCCATAATTACAATGAAGAGAAGAAAGTAAAGGTGGCAGCCATGGAGTTCACAGACTATGCTCTTATTTGGTGGAATCAATTACAAAAGGAGTGACTTAGATATGAAGAACCTTTGGTGGATACTTGGGTTGAAATGAAGAGGTTAATGAGAAGGAGATTTGTCCCTTATTATCATAGGGACCTTTATAACAAGCTCCAACGACTCACACAAGATAGTAGGAGTGTTGATGAATATTACAAGGAGATGGAGGTGTCTTTGATTAGAGCCAATGTGAATGAAGATAGGGAAGCTACTATGGCACGTTTTCTGAATGGGTTGAATAATGACATTAGAGATGTGGTTGAGCTACGAAATTATGTAGAGTTGGAAGACTTAGTATATCAAGCTACTAAAGTAGAGTAGCAACTCAAGAGAAAAGGTACCATGATGAGGAGTTCTTCTAATTTCAATTCTTCAAATTGGAAAGAAAGAAATAAGAAGGAGGAAAGTATTTCTTCTAACAATACCATAGTTGCACCTCAAAGAACTTAGTTCAAGTCTAATGAGACCCCTAAAAAGACAAAGAATAGTGAGATAAAATGCTTTAAGTGTTTGGGGAGAGGTCACATAGCTTTGGAGTGTCCAACCAAGATGACTATGTTACTTAAGGAGAATAGAGAAATTATAAGTGAGTCTTCAGCTAGTGAAGCCAAAGAAGAGGAAGAGGTAGATGAGGAGATCATTGTGGATGCCATAGAAGGAGATTTATTGATGATTAGGAGGTTGCTTGGAAGTCATATGCAGGCTCTTAATGATTCCCAAAGGGAGAACATCTTTCACTCTAAGTGTTCAATCAATGGAAAACTATGTTCTTTGATTGTGGATGGAGGGAGTTGCACCAATGTGGCTAGCACTAGATTAGTGTTCAAATTAAATTTGGAGACCGAGCCTTATCCTAGGCCATATAAACTCCAATGGCTTAGTGAAGATGGAGAGATGAAAGTGAGCAAGTAAGTGGAGCTAAACATTTCCATGGGGCAATACAATGACAAAGTGATATGTGATGTGATTCCAATGGACGCAAGCCATATTCTCTTAAGGGGGCCATGGCAATATGACACCAAAGCTGTTCATGATGGGTTCACAAACAAGATTTCTTTCATGCACAATGGGAGGAAAATTGTACTCAAACCTTTATCTCCTAGAGAGGTGTGTGAGGATCAAATAAAATTGAGAGAAAAGAGAGTGCAAGAGAGAAAAGAGATTAGTGACACACAAAAGAGCGAAAAACTTGATAAAAAAAAAGAGAGTGGAAAGAAAAAGAGTGAAACACTTGAGAGTAAACAGAGTTGTTTAGCAAAAGAAAGTGAGGTGAAGAGGCTGCTGTTTGCAAACAAGCCACTTTATTTACTTTATTGCAAGAAAAATGTTTTAAGTGCTGATAACTTTAATAAAATTACTGCCCCTGCTAGCATTGAGTTTCTTTTGCAGGAATACGAGGACGTGTTTCCAAAGGAGATTCCAAGCGAATTGCCACCTTTGAGAGGGATTGAGCATCATATTGATCTCATCCTTGGTCCATCTTTACCCAATCAGCCAGCTTATAGGAGCAATCCACAAGAGACCAAAGAAATACAAAAGTAAGTTAAGGAGTTGATGACAAAAGGTTGGGTGTAAGAAAGCTTGAGTCCTTGTGCTATCCTAGTGATTCTGGTGCTTAAAAAGGATGGGACTTGGAGGATGTGTAGTGAGTGTAGAGCAATCAACAACATCATAGTCATGTATCGACACCTTATTCCCAAGTTAGATGACCTTCTTGATGAACTGTATGGTGCCTGTTATTTTTATAAAATTGATTTAAAAAGTGGGTATCATCAGATTAGGATAAGGGAAGGGGATGAGTGGAAAAATGCCTTTAAAACTAAGTATGGTTTGTATGAGTGGCTGGTTATGCCTTTCGGGCTAAATAATGCCTAAGCACTTTTATGAGATTAATGAACCATGTCTTAAGAGATTTTATTGGCAAGATTGTTGTTGTTTACTTTGATGACATTCTGACCTATAGCACTAGTTTTGACTTGCATATTGAACATTTGAGAGCTGTCATGCATGTTCTTAGAAAAGAAAAATTGTATGCTAATCTTGAGAAATGCACTTTTTGCACCGATCATGTAGTGTTCTTAGGCTTTGTTGTGAGTGCAAAAGGAGTGCAAGTTGATGAGGAAAAGGTTAAGGCCATTCAAGAGTGGCCTACGCCTAAGAATGTAACTGAAGTGAGAAGTTTTCATGGCTTAGATAGTTTCTATAGGAGGTTTGTTAAGGACTTTAGCACCTTGGCTACGCCTCTTAATGATATAGTTAAAAAGCATGTGGTTTTTAAATGGAGAGAGAAACAAGAGCAAGCCTTTGCTGCCTTTAAGCATAGGCTAACTAATGCACCCATTCTTGCTTTGCCCAATTTTGCTAAATCTTTTGAACTTGAATCTGATGCATTAAATGTGGGCATTGGGGTTGTTTTGATGCAAGAAGGCCATTCGATTGCTTATTTTAGTGAGAAGTTAAATGGGGCTACCTTAAACTACTCCACTTATGATAAGGAATTGTATGCCTTAGTGCATGCTTTGCAAACTTGGCAGCATTATTTGTTCCCCAAAGAATTTGTAATTCATAGTGATCATGAGTCCCTAAAATACTTGAAAGGACAAGGGAAGCTGAATAAAGGGCATACCAAATGGGTTGAGTTTTTAGAATAATTCCCATGTCATTAAGCATAAAAAAGGGAGGGGGAACATAGTGGTTGATGCTTTATCTAGGAGACATGCATTACTTTCTACTCTTGAAACTAAAATTTTTGGACTTGAGACTTTGAGAGAAATGTATTTGCATGATGCTGAATTTTCTGAGATATATGCTACTCGTGAAAATGTGTCTCAAAATGGTTACTATAGGTACAGTGGATACTTGTTTAAAGAAAAAAGATTGTGTGTGCTTAAGTGTTCCATAAGAAATTTGCTTGTGAAAGAGGCGCATGAGGGGGGATTAATGGGACATTTTGGGGTGCATAAAACTCTGGACATATTGCATAAACATTTTTATTGGCCCCATATGAAATGTGATGTCCATAAATATTGTGAGCATTGCATTGTTTGTAAAAAGGCAAAATCAAAAGTGATGCCACATGGTTTATATACTCATCTGCTTGTTCCTGATTTTCCTTGGATTGATAGATCTATGGACTTTATTTTAGAGCTGCCTAGAACAAGGAATGGCAAGGATTCTATTTTTGTGGTTGTGGACAGGTTTTCAAAAATGGCACATTTTATACCTGGCAAAAAGGTTGATGATGCTTGCCATGTAGTTGACTTATTTTTCAGGGAAGTGGTGAGACTCCATGGCCTTCCTAGGAGCATTGTAAGTGATAGGGACACTAAGTTCCTAAGTCACTTTTGGAGAACATTGTGGGGTAAGCTTGGTACTAAATTACTTTTCTCTACTACTTGTCACCCACAAATTGATAGGCAAACTGAGGTAGTGAATAGGACTTTAGGCACTTTGCTTAGGACTATTTTATAGAAAAATCTTAATTCTTGGGAAGAATGTTTGCCTCAAGTAGAATTTGCTTATAATAGGGATGTCCATAGCACAACTAATTGCTCACCATTTGAAATTGTGTATGGATTTAATTATGACACCACTTGATTTATTGTCTATGCTTAATATTACTATTTTTAAGCATAAGGATGCACATGTTAAGGCTGATTATGTGAGAAAGCTGCATGAGCGTGTAAAAGCTCAAATTGAGAGTTATGCTAAGAAAGCTAACAAGGGAAGAAAGAAAGTTGCATTTGAGCCCGAAGATTGGGTTTGGGTGCACATGAGGAAAGAGAGGTTCCCTGAACAAAGGAAGTCTAAACTTTAACCTAGAGGGGACGGTCCTTTCCAAGTGTTAAAGAGGATCAATGACAACGCCTACAAAATTGATTTGCCTGGTGAGTATAATATAAGTGTTACTTTTAATGTTGCTGATTTGTCTCTTTTTGATGTAGGTGATGAGGCTTTAGATTTGAAGACAAATTCTGTTCAAGAAGGAGGGAATAATGAGGACATGGAAGGAAGCAAGTCTAAGGAATGCAACAAGGATGGATTACAAGGCCTTGGAGGTGCGATGACAAGGGTAAGATCTAAGAAGATTGAAGAGGCTCTAAATAAAATTATGGCAACTTTATTGGAAGTATGCTTAAGTCATGAAGAATTGCAGCCCAAGATGGTGAATTGCTTAATGCAAATTGAAGGAATAGAGGCTTGAGGGTTGTATTCAATTCCAAGCCAATTTCTCCATTTAATTACTTGAGTCTAAATTGGTAAAATGGAGCATGAAGGCTGTGTTTATGTTTGGGCCAATCTGCACCTTTATTTATTTATTTATTTTTTAAGCTAATTAAGGCCTATTTAGCTAGTCTTAGTTTTTTTTCTTTCAGTACGTGTTAAAATGGGCTGAACATGGACGGGATTAGCAATTTGATTTTAGGCCTTATTATAATGGACTTAGGTTAGGCCAGGTCTAAGCAAACTTGTAAGGTGTTGCCCATTATAAAAGACAAACCCTAACCTTTGGAAAGGGGAATTCAAAACATATATATATTTTTTTAAGTGAGTCTTGCTCTTTCTTGGTTCTTGATAGAATCTTTGAACTTATCAGGGGTGCTCGTCCTTGTAGTGTTCCTAGGCTTATCAATTTTTTGATTGTGGCGCCTTGTTCTTTCTTTTCTATTCTTGTTAGGATTCGCGTTTAATTATTTCTCTCAAGGACATCCATTAACCTTCGTCCATATCTCAAGATATACAAATCATATTTCAGTGATTCTTGAGCCTAAATTGTGTTTGAGAACGTGAGTTTTCTTCTCGTTCTTGAATCGTCCAATTCCGAGACCTGTAGCATGAGATATGGGGTTATGTTAACTTCGTGCTAAATCTGCATTTCCTAACCTTGGTAGATCTTTCTTGTGTGATTCATGGAGTATGCATCATATCACCATATCTATTTAAATATTGTGCTAACCAAGTAATTAGACATTGTGTACCTAAAAATGAATGGCTTAGCATAATACAACATTGTCATTCTAAGGAAGCAGGAGGCCACTTTGATGTGGAAAGAATTATAGTTAAGATTTTATCTTGGGGATTTTATTGGCCCAAACTATTTAATGATTGTAGGAATTACATTATGTCCTATGCTCAATGCCAAAGGACTGGCAATATTTCTAGGAGACACGAATTACCACAAAATAACATTTTTGTAATTGAGTTTTTTTATGTGTGGGGAATAGACTTTATAGATCCTTTTCCCTCATCTTTTTCAAATAAATATATTCTTGTGGCTATCAATTATGTCTCAAAATGGGTAGAAGTAGTTGCTCTACAAACTAATGACAACAGAGTTGTAATTAGATTTTTGAAAAAGAACATATTTTCAAGATTTGGGATACCTAGAGCTTATAAATGATGGGAGATCGCATTTTTGCAATAGGCAGTTTGAAAAATTATTATTAAAATATAGGGTTACTCATAAAATTGCCACCCCTTATCATCCATAGACTTGTGGATAGGTTGAGGTGTCAAATAGGGAAATAAAGCGTATCCTATAAGAAACTGTTAATGCATCTAGGAAAGATTGGTCTTTAAAACTTGATGATGCATTGTGGGCTTATAGGATAGCTTTCAAAACCCCTATAGGAATGTCCCCATATAAGATTGTTTATGGTAAATCATGTCACCTATTGGTAGAGCTTGAGCACAAGGCATACCAAGTCATAAAATACCTTAACTTTGATTTACAAGTTGTAGGTGAAAAGAGGTTACTCTAATTGAATCAGATGGTTAAGATGAGAGAGGAAGCATATGAAAGTACTAGGATATCCAAGGAGTGAGCGAAGAGATGGCACGATAAGAACATCTTGAAGTGAGAGTTTTTACTTGATCAAAAAGTTTTGTTATACAACTTTCGATTGAAGTTGTTCCCAAGTAAGTTGAAATCTCGATAGTTTGGACCATTTGTTATTTCTAATGTTTTTTCCTATGGTGTAGTTGAGTTAAAGGTAGAAGACAACTGTACTTTTAAAATAAACAGCCATCTTCTCAAACATTACTATGAAGAGGAAAATATTGATAGAAATGCCATTATTATAGATTTAGGAAATCCATTGAAATAACTTGAAAAGTTAAGCTAGCGGCTATAAATTAAGCATTTCATGGGGGGCAGCCCATGTTTAACATAGGTGTAAAATAGTTTTGTTTTGTTTTGTTTAGCCAATATTAAAAATAAAAAAATAAAAAATATATAAATAAAAATAAAAATAATAAAAAATTTTAATTAAAAAAATAAAAAATAATATTTTTGGCCGCTGACCTTTAGGTGGCTTTTCTTGTTTTGTTTTCAATCAAAATTTAAAAAACAGAATATAGGCGACAATTTTGAATTAAAAGTTGCCGACCTTGAGGCAGCCTTTCATTTAGAAAATTTTTTAAATTAAAGGCTGGCCATGTATGCCACTAGCATATAGTTGTAGTAGCCAGCATAAGTCTTGTTTAAGACACATTACAGTCTCTTTTCTCCTGCTATCACGCACACACTCACTTCCCCTTACACTCTCATGTACACCCTCACTTCCCCTTACACTCTCATGCACACCCTCACTCTCTTTTCATCTTCCATTTTCACCTTTTGCTCTCATACTTCTAGGCTTCTCTCTAACATTGAGAATGCTACCCAAAAAGTTCCAGCCAAGAAGAAAGAAGTAAAAGACCATTGAGTCATCATCTTTGGGAACTAGAAATTTGCTTTCTAATCAAGAATATGCTAAGGAGAGGAAGAAAAAGCTGCTCAAGATGACATTCATGAATCATCAGTATTTAGAATGGGGACTTTTACAAGGGAATGGGGACTTTTACAAGAGTATGGGATGGATGAGAGAATTCAACAACATGTGGAAGATAAAACTTGGTTTATGCTATTTGAGATAAAGAAACAAACCTCTAAGAATGTCACAATCAAGTTCTTATCCACCATGAAGATAGAAAGGGATGAGAATCTGTCCACTATGACCTTCCAAGCATTTAGAGAAGTTCATATAAGAGTTAAAATAGATTGGATTCTTCTTAGGGCTCTATGATGATATAGAACTTGACGTGGACTTGGCTTGAAAATATGAATGCCGAAATCTTTTGGTCCCAGATGATTCAACCTAGGAAAGATGACTTTATACCATCTAAATCCCTTGCCTCTACTTTCGCAACTGTAAAGCATAAGTTTCTTCATCACATTCTAGCTCACACCATCAGCTTTAAGAAAACTAGTCATAGTGAGGTTACCAGTTTTGACATGTTTTATCTATACAGTATAATTTCTGGGTACAAAATCAATCTTGGTGTGCAAGTGGCTAACTTTATATATAGGTAAGTGGATGATACAAGAACACATGTTATTCTTTGTAGGGGCTACATCACTACATTGCTAAAAGGAATAGGGATTTTTGGGCAGCCTTTTAGGGGGTGAAGGTATAGAGTGCAAGAGAATCTCCATTGGACCATTTAGGTCTTATGGGCTGTCTAAGATAGCAAATAGGTTCAATCCAAATGATGATGAGGAAATTCATGAAATGCCTCCTACTGAAGGAGCTTCTATATCTTATCCTGTTCCTCTTGCTAGTGGTTATGAGTAGTTAAGGCAAGAAATTAGGGAAGTTAAGAAGGAAATCCAAAATGAGCAGAAGAAGAACAAGAAGTTTAGGACCACCTTGTTTAACATGTTGAAATCCACTATCTCTTACATCTAACCAACATCTGTAGAGCAGCTACATTATGAAACTTCCAATGAGGACACTAGCAACAACGAGCTAGAAAGCTAAAGTCCTCGCTCGCTTTCTAGTTTTCTTTACTGTTGTTTTTTTTTTTGTTCTTTATTAAGCACCTATGTGATTGGGTAAACTTTTGATGTTTTGCTGCTAATTGGTACATTAGAATAGAATTTTCTTTTATGATATTCTTGCTCTTTTTGTTTTCTTAGTGGTTATAGACATAGGGCTAATCTAAACAAGATGACTTTCTAAATGATATCTTGGTTGGAATTCTCTTTTGTTGCTAAAAACTCGACACTGGGGAAGTACTAGTTTTTCCTTTTTTGTAATTTTATTTTTTCTCTATTTTTGAACTAAATTAGGAATAGTGAGAAATTTGTTCAATTTAAGTGCGAGAAAGGGATAATAGGATACAATTGAGTATAATGGTTAATGTTTGAATTTTGGAAATAACTGCACACATTATGAGCCTATATTTCTTATACTTTGACCATACATGTCCTAAAGTGTATAAATTTTTTCAAAATTTTCATGAAATCTGGAGAGAGTACTCAATGTTGTTGATAACATACGTGGAAATTTTGAATTTGACTTGAATTTGACTTGAATTTGTGCCTTACTCACCGACTGTTGTGACTTGACTACTTAGCTGAAATTAAGTAGTGAAATCTCTAAGGAACAAATTTACCTTATGTTTAGCTTTTGAGTTTGAAATTTGACAGTAAGTCAAGTCTGTAAGTCAAAAAACAAGCAGGTCTACTTCCTGGTGAATTTAGCTTGTATATCCTCTCTTGAGATTCTTTGAGAATACTTTAACACCTAGTGAAAGAGGTAGAAGAAACTTTTTACTTAGTGATCCTTTACAAAAAGAGTCTTAACTCACATTAGTAAAAAAAAAAAAAAAAGCCTTTACTCTAATGACTTGGGAAACTAAGTTAAAAGTGTCTAATCTTGAATGTTAATGTGAGGAAGAGTCCGTAAGGGTCCCTTTAAAACCTGATCACTTGGGTAATGAGCCTAGGATGTGCCAACTCAATGAACTCACCATAATGAGAAGGGTGAAAGGCAAAAGTTCAGTACTTGAACTAAAAAAAGAAAAGAGAGACATTGAATGCAAATCAATAAGTGAAATAAGACCAGTAATATAAAGGGAGAAATTCTAGGGAAAGAGTGGATACTATATGCTTTCACTATTTTTTATCTTGTTTAGAGAAGTGATTATATGCCCACTAATAGCTAATGAATTTTAAACGAGTGTTTTTCCTTGTTGGACTAAGTATTTTCTTTTGAAATAAAATTCATTTTCTAAACACTAGGACTAAAAGTTTGCTTTGTTTAGATTAACTACAAAA
This sequence comes from Laguncularia racemosa, assembly GCA_037954665.1. NCBI lineage: Eukaryota > Viridiplantae > Streptophyta > Magnoliopsida > Myrtales > Combretaceae > Laguncularia > Laguncularia racemosa. The sequence continues at coordinate 2,312,256 of JBBMOL010000091.1, read as the reverse complement.
ATTTCAATCGTAATACTCTAGTTACATATTCTAGTATGGTTAGAGCAGTAGGCACCAAAATTTCAAGTCATGAGCTACAAAAGAAAAGATGCTTGAATTTGTCAAAGTAAAAAATTTTGGATTCTCAATAACAAATTTCTCCATTGGTTTTATTCATTTTGCTTGAGGATAAGCAAAAGTTCAAGTGTGGGGAAGTTGATAAGGACACATTATACTCATATTTTATTGTGCAAATCATGTTAAATTTTCATTGATATTATAAAAAATTCTAAGGAAATGGTACTTAATTATGCGTATTGTGAAATTTCAAGTCTTTGAGGACCTAGGGTGAAAATATGAGCAATTTAGAGGAGTTTTACACAATTAAAGGACACTTGATCAATCTAGGTTAGTCAAGAAGATTCAAAGCATTCTGAAATGAAAGTTGCCTAGTGAAAGCCGACTTACAATTGAAGGCCACTGACTTATAATCCATTGGAAGATCAATTGGCCTTCAAGTTACACCACCAACTTACAACTCAAGGCCACTAGCCTTGAGCCAACTTTGAGATCTAAGCGATAGTCTTGAGAAACTTAATTTCAGCCTAAAGTTTTTTTTTTTTTTTTGAGGGTGATATAAAAATGCCTGGTTTGGTGACAAAGAGAGGCTTTTTTTTTTTTTTTTATAGAGCTATTCTAATAACCTAGAAATTTGTATTGGAAAAGGGAGAATTGTTCCTATAACGAATTTTGCTTATTGATTGGTGGGTTTTGGGAATCATCTTGGAAGATTGAAAACTATCGTCCTTAAAGTTCTTGAGGGGCTCTGCAATTTTTTCATATTATCGTTTTGTTGGGTTAGTAATCTCTAAACCTTTATTTGTTTATGCAATTCAGTAATTAATTTTTATTGTTTAATATGAATTACATTGCACTTACTCCCATCAATTGTTTGGATGTTATTAATTCCATGATGTTCTAAGTTTTCTTTGTAGGGATATGATGAAACCCTAAAGTAACTAAGATGATAATTGTATTAATGTTATAGAATTTGTAGACATGTGGAGAATTCATATGGTAATTCCTATACTATAAACTATTGTTTCTTGATTGAATCAAGTTTATAGATATTTTAATGACTCGAAAGGGAAATTAGGGTTTAATAGAAATTCCTAATTAAGATGTAATAATATATACGGAAGCAACGTTATTTAATATTATTCGAAATTGACCTAAGGATTAATGTGATGTTTCTGGTTAATCACTCGCTAAAGGATTAGGAGGGATTAATTTAGGGCATTAGTCAATCATATAACTAAAAAGTTTATGATTGTAGATTAGATTCCACTATTAATTCTATTTAGCAAGAGCTAAAGAATTAATTTGGGGTTTTGAGACCTTAAAACTTGAAAAAGGATTAGAGGTTCTGATAATTTCATATGAATATCCACATAGTTATGAATTATTATAACATGAAGGCAATTTGATCAATGAAATTAGGGTGGATTATGTTCCTCCACTATCAATTGATATATCTTTAATGGCAATTCTCTTTCTACTTATAGTAATAATCTAAGGTAATTAGTTGTTAATCAATTAATTCTCTTAATTTCATTGCCTAAATAATAATAGAATTTGATGTAGGTTTAGTACTTAGTTAATCCTCATGGGATCGACACTCTACTTACTACTTTATTACTTGATTTGATCTAGTACAATTGTTGGTAAAATTCATGTGTATTTTCATCTATATATTAATCATTACATAAAGTAAGATGCATAACAAGTGGAGAAACAAAGCATCAACATCCCAATAATGAAGAACACACAAGATGCAACCTAAAAGAAGTCCCAGCACATTAGATGTGCTACAAAGCTTTTTGGTTTGCAACCACCATGCTTCACCATCAGGATGAACAAGATTACTTATAGATTTATATGAGTTGTAACTTGGTAATTGCAAAGCCAAAAAGCTTTTTAGCTATAGTAAAACATGACGCAAAGGTATGAGCAATGGAAGATGAGATAATGTGTAACGCCTCAAAACCTGGGCCGTGCTACTGCTCGCCACGTGTCCTTATCTCATAAGTACATGTTAAGGCTTTAGACCAACTCTGATACCTTTTATTCTAAAATTCCAATATAAAGACATTCAATACATTCCATAACTTCAGAATCAATTTCATAAATCTATATTTAACATCTAATGTAGCGAAAGTTATAAAACTCTAAATTAATATTCTTCAAATGATTCTATTTATTACATTCAATTAACATAATTCTCCTAAATTTCTAATCACCATAGTAGTAATGATAACCATCTTCTTCCTCTCTTTGTGGTCTACCCAAACCCAAGTTATCTTTTGGGTTATCATCTCCCTCAACACTTGCATCTGAAAAAAAAAAATGTTCCATAAAGGGTGAGCTAATGCCCAGTATGTATAATGCAAGCACACACACATGAACAAACATGAAAAGTTATCACATACATTGTGTAGTACTTAAACACAAGCACCGTTTCACGATACAATTTTAAGTCCACACGCAACAACAGGGTACTCATGATCCCCTTAACACACTCAACATATTAGAATATGAATTGGTAATGGGAATTACCACTATAGGCCTTGCACCCATGATCACTTAACCCTTAAACTTGGTGATGAGAACTGCCACTATGGGCCCCATACCCATGGTATACTTAAGCCACTTAGTCTTGGTGATGGGAACTGCCACTACGGGCTCCACACCCATGTTCACTTAAACTACTTATTCTTGGTGATGGAAATTGTCACTACGAGCCCTACACCCATGTCCACGTAAACACTTAATCCAACATTTAACCTATATCATTTCCAAGTACGACTCCACTAGGGATAATGTAGTATAAAGATCATTGGGGTGTTCCCTAGGGATTTGGTACTACGGGCCCTAAGGTTGAGCCAAGCACATACATCATACAACTTAACACTTAGGCTTATTCATTCAATTAAACCAATTTCAATACATATACTAACTTAAACAAGCACAAATCAACACACAAGTTACACGTATCTTGAGTCTTAGTCTTAAGCGCTTCTGGTCTTGGACTCAAAGCTAATATGAAATCTGTACATCATTAACAAGTCCTTCTTAGTACTAATCTAAGATTAATATCATCTCTTAATTCTCTTAATCTTAATTATTTAAATTCTCTAAGGTTTTACTAGCTATCTAGGTTACGTGGAAATTAGATTAATTAGAAGTTAAATAGATGTATAATTAAGTTAGGTTTCACTCAATACGGCAATGTTAGAGGCAATTTAGCTCAACACGGGCTAATACATGATCAGGTCAAAGGTCGTGTATCTTTTGGTGAGGTTTAGCTTCAATATGGTTGGAATACGACCGTGCATCTCTCGGTAAGCTCTACATTTAACACAGTCAAAACACAACCATGTATCTCTCAGTTCAACACGGTCTTAACATAGTATATCTCTCGATATATTTAAGGTTCAACACAGTCAAAACATGACTATGTTAGGAAGCTATGTATCTCTAGGTTCAATACGATCAAAACACGACTGTGTTGGGAGGCCATGTATCTCTCGATAATTTTCCCGAACCTTAGTTTCTTTATTCCAAATTTGACTCTCTTTATCCTTAGGCTTACTTAACCCTAAAACACGTACTATCTAATTAAACTACACAAATTAAATTACTTACATTAATACTTCCATAGGTCGTACCCTTGATTGATGGATTCTCGTGCTTGTTTTATCCTTTCCCTAAATTTTCGAATCTTAATGTGCATACAATACCTTTAAGTTTTAAATCCAATAATCGTAATTAAATTTCTTGTATAAAATCCTTACCTCTTGTATTTGGAATTGAACTATGCCATTTCCCTTTAATCGCCTTTAGGTTCCTATAGAGAGCATCTCCTCCTTTTTCCTGTTTTTCACTATGTTGTTACTATAAGGGTAAAAAAGAGGAAAGCTAGGTTAACATAGAGTATTTATACTATATGACCGTAGAAAGACCTATTTGTCCCTCAAATTTTTATGAAATCCTTGTCTTAGCCTTGGTTTTTACGTTACAATGTTGTAATGGAAATATTACAAATTTTAGGTATTACATTCTCTCCCCTTTATAAAAACTTTCGTTCTCGAAAGTACCTAATTCTAGAAGAGTTCTGGATACTTTTTCCTCATTCTTGCTTCTAGTTCACATGTTGCTTCCCTTTTGGTTTTGTTAGTTTATTACACTTTAACATAAGGAATTGTTTTCCATCTTAGTACTTGCTCCTTGGTATCTACAATTTTGGTCGGTCTCTCCACAAATGACAGGTTTGGCTACACAATTAGTGGTTCCAAAGCTACTATCCGATCCAGGTCGGGTACATACTTCCTTAGCATGGATACATGTAATATGTTATATACTCTAGCTAAATTTAGTGGAAGAGCTAACTTGTAAGCTATTGTACTTATTCTTTCCAAGATCTCAAATGGACCAATATACCTTGGGCTTAGCTTTTCTCCCAGCTCAAATCTAATTATTCCTTTTGTTGGAGAAATTCTCAATAAGACCTTATCTCCCACTTGGAATTCTAAAGGGTACTTCTCTTGTCTGCATAACTCTTCTGCTGAGACTAGACTGTCTGTATTCTCTACCTAATTAGTTTCACCCTGTTTACTGCCTCTTGTACTAATTCTAGCCCCATCATTTGTCTTTCTCCCACCTCATCTTAGTGCATTAGTATGTAGCCCAACCTTTGAATTGAGGCATCATTATACACTGTAAACTCTTCTCCACTCTTAAGTAAGGTCAAAATCGGTGTTGACACAAGTTTCTCTTTGAATGTCTTAAAGTTGACTTCACATCTATTATCCCACTTGAATTTCACATTCTTCTTTGTTAGTTTGGTGAAAGAAGTTGCTATTTTGAAAAACCCCTCTACAAATCTCCTATAATAGCCTACCAGACCTAGAAAGCTTCTTACCTCTATAATTATCTTCGGTCGATGCCAATCCACTACTGCTCTCACCTTTTCCAGGTCCATAGATATCCCATACTAACCACATGACTTAAGAAGACTACTTATTCCGGTTAGAATTCACATTTACTGAATTTAGCATGTAACGTTTCTTCTTGTAACCTACCCAATACTAGTCTCAAGTTCTCTTCATGCTCCTCAGTGCTTTTAGAGTATATCAGGATATCATCTATAAAAATGATTACAAATTTATCTAGAAAATCCCTAAATACTCTATTCATTAAATCCATGAATATAGTTGGTGCGTTCGTTAATCTAAAGGGCATTACCAGAAACTCGTAGTGCATATATCTAATCCTAAATGTTGTTTTATGAATGTCTTCTTTTTTAATTCTTAGTTGATGGTAGCCTAATCTCAAGTCTACTTTGGAGAACACCTAAGATCTCTACAACTAGTCAAATAGGCCATCTATCCTAAGAAAAGGATATTTGTTCTTGATTATGACCTTGTTTAACTCTTTGTAGTCTATACAGAGTCCCATGCTTCCATCTTTCTTCTTCACAAACAAGACTAGTGCACCCCAATGAGAGACACTAGGTCTTATGAAACCCTTATCTTGTAGCTCTTATAATTGTTTCCTTAGTTCTTCCAATTCCACTGGTGCCATCTTGTAGACTGGTTTTGATATGGGTACTGTACCTTGTACCAAGTCAATGTTAAACTCTATCTCTCTATCTAGGGGTAAACTAAGAAGGTCTTTTGGAAACACGTTGGGAAAGTCCCTCACTACCGGTAACCCTTCCATCTTAACTTTTTCACTGACTTCGACAGATATAGTTGTTAACACACTTTTTCCCCACATCTCATAAGTGGGCAATCTAGTGGGTCTCTACACTTCTAACTTATATTCAAAATATTCCTCCCTTGGTGTATTAAATTGCACCACCATGTTGTAACAATTAATGGTGGCATGATATTTTGACAACCAATTAACACCTAGAATAATGTCAAATTCTATCATCTCCAATATTAGGAGGTTTGTTGGCATCACCCTACCATGTATTTCTATTCCTACTCCTCTACATAATCTACTTATTCTTCCTCCTACTCCTAAGGGAGTACTAATAGCTAGATACTCATTCATGTTTTTAACATTTAATGCACATGCGCATACAAAATTCTCAAACACATAGGATATAGATGCATCGGTATCGAACAACACATACGTATTGCAGGAGTGTATTGGAAGTATACCTGCAATGTTGTCTACATCAGGGATATCCTAGTACTGCTGCTGGTGAATGGCAAACACCTTAATAGGAACTCTTTGTTTAGGACCCCCTACCAGTGGTCTACCTCCTTGTCCTCTCACTAGAGGTTTGGTTGCCTATTAGAAAGGACCTACCTGATTTCTTATTTGTTTTTAAGGATAGTTGACTGCCTTGTGTCCCCTCTTATTGTACACATGATAGAAAATTAAGAGAACTGACCTCTCAGTGCAATGCCTACTGATATGTCCAGTCTTCCCATAAGAGAAACATGCCCCCTCTAGCCATCTGCACTCTTTCAACTCATGAGGCCTATAGCATCTAGTACATTTAATATTTGGGCCCGCTGTAGGAAGTGTTAAGGGCACTTGTCTAATATGCAAGGGAAAGGTTATAGCACTCTGTATTCTGATCTGTTGCATATGATGTCTTTTGCCCTTGTCTTGTCCTATTCCACTAAAGGTAGGTCTTTTTCCTAAAGCTATTGCTACTTTGTAGCTCCTCCGTTCTTCAATAATCTTCTTGTTCTGCTCGAGGTACTTAGCCTTGTCAACTATTTCAACATATGTATTTAGCTTAAAGTACCCCACTACAAGTTGTAGGTTTAAGTCCAATCCTCTTAAAAATCTTCTAGCTTGGGACCTATCATCGTTATGCACATTTTCAGGAAGGAATTGGATGAGGCAGTTTAGCTTTGCCTCATATTATTCAACTGTTCGGTCCCCTTGTTCACAATTGTAATATTCATTATCCATTATATCCCTAGAGCTACTGGAGAAGTATCTCTGATAAAATAGCTCCTTAAATACAACCCAGTTCATGCATTCCCTTGCAAGTCTAGAAACCAAGGCCCACCATTTTGCTACAGTTCCTTTTAGCACGAATGCAGTATAATTTACCTTCCTGTCTTCTAGTATCTAAAAGGCAGCAAATGTCTTCTCAATTTCCTATACCCAATCCTTAGCTTCAATTGGGTCATCCACTTTGGGGTTACACTTTTTAGCCACTCTAATGAACCTATCAAAGTTGATGGGTTCATTGGCATTCCTATAATGTGGGACATTGGGGGCTTGGTGTTGTTGTGCCACTAGTCCCACCAAATGGTTTACAGTATGTAGCAACTGAACGGTCTCTTTAGCCATTTGACCTCTTTCCCCTTGTGGTTGTGGATTCTAAACTTCCTCCTCATTGGGGTTATCACGTCTAGCACCCCTTCCAGCTCTAGATCTAGTGATTCTTCTTGGAAGTATTCTGTTTAAGAAGAGATGATTGGATGTACTTAAGGTTAGAGTCAACTAATATTAAGATTAGTATATGTTGGTATATATACATATATATATATACCCTTCTACATGATGATTTACTTATAAATAACTTAGCAAATGAAAGGAATATAAATAAAATAATAAAAAAAGAAAATAATTAAATAAATAAATGCTCCATGACTTTACCCACTCTCTTCATGTCTCGCCATCTTACAAATCAAGCACTTAATTCCTCTAAGGATCATATCTCATACTCTATTGTTTACTTATGTCTATTGATTATCACTTAATTCTAAGGATCATTACCTAAGCTCTTCAGGATCAACAACTTATGCTTTAGAGATCGAAACTTAAGTCTTAAGGATCAACAACCTATCCTTTATAGATTCAAACTTAAGCCTTTAAAGATCATAAACCTGACTCTGATACCACCTTAGCTGTAATGCCTCGAAACCTGGGCTACGCTATTGTTCACCATGTCTCCTTAACTCATAAGAACACGTTAAGGCTCTAGACCAACTCTGATACCTTTTATTTTAAATTTCCTGCATAAAGACATTCAATACATTCCATAACTTTAGAATCAATTTCATAAATCTATATTCAACATCTTACGCAGTGGAAGTCTATAAAACTCTAAATTAACATTCTCCAAATGATTCTATTTATTACATTCAATTAACATAATTCTTCCAAATTTCTAACCATCATAGTAGTAATGATAACCATCTTTTTCCTCTCTTTGTGGTTTACCCAAACTTAGGTTATCTTCTGGGTTATTATCTCCCTCAACATTTGCATCTAAAAAAAAAAAATGTTCCTTAAAGAGTGAGCTAATAATACATATAACGCAAGCGCACACGCATGAACAGTTATCACATGCATTATGCAGTACTTAAACATAGGCATTGTTTCACGATACAATTTAAGTCTACAAGTAACAACAGGGTACTCATGACTCCCTTAACAAACAACACATTGGAACATGAATTGGTGATAGGAACTGCCACTATAGGCCCCACACCCATGGTACGCTTAAGCCACTTAGTCTTGGTGATGGGAACTACCACTATAAGCCCCACACCCATGCTCACTTAAACCACTTATTCTTGGTGATGGGAACTACAACTATGGGCCCCACACCTATGTCCATTTAAACACTTAATCTAGCATTCAACTTAGATCATTTCCAAGTACGAGTCCACTAGGGACAACGCCATACAAAGATCATTGGGATACTCCTTATGGATTTGCCACTATGGGCCACTAGGCCAAGCCAAGCACATATAACATACAATTTAGCACTTAAGCCAATTCATTCAATTAAATCAATTTCAATACATATACTAACTTAAACAAGCACAAGTCAACACATAAGTTACACGTACCTTAAGTCGTAGCTTTAAGCACTTCTGGTCTTGGACATAAAGCTAATATGAAATCTATACATCATTAACAAGTCCTTCTTAGTACTAATATAAGATTAATATCATCTCTTAATTCTCTTAATCTTAATTATTTAAATTCTCTAAGGTCTTATTAGCTATCTAGGATGCATGGAAATTAGCTTAATTAGAAGTTAAATAGATATATAATTAAGTTATGTTTCACTCAATACGACCATGTTGAAGGCCGTGTAGCTCAACATAGGCTAATACATGACTGTGTCAAAGGTCATGTATCTCTTAGTAAGGTTTTGCTTCAACACGGTTGGAACACGGCCGTATAGATAGGTTATGTATCTCTTAGTAAGCTTTGCATTTAACATAGTCGAAACACAATCGTGTAGATAGGCCGTATATCTTTTGGTTCAACACGATCAAAACATGGCTGTGTATCTTTTGGTATATTTAGGGTTCAACAAGGTTGAAACATGGTGGTGTTAAGAGGCCATGTATCGCTAGGCTCAACACAGTCGAAACATGGCCATATTAGGAGGTCATGTATCTCTCGGTAATTTTACCGAACCCTAATTTCTTTATTCTAAATTCTCCTAAGTTCGAATCCCTTTATCCTTAGGCTTACTTAACCCAAAAACATGTACTATCTAATTAAACTACACAAATTAAATTACTTACATTAATACTTCCACAAGTCGTACCCTTGATTGATGGATTCCCGTGCTCGTTTTGTCCTTTCCCCAAATTTTCTAATCATGATGTGCATACGATACCTATAAGTTCTAAATCTAATAATCGTAATTGAAATTCTTGTATAAAATCCTTACCTCTTGTATTTGGAATTGAACCATGTTGTTTTTGTTAGTCTCCTTTAGGTTCCTGTAGAGAGCATCTCCTTCTTTTCCCCATTTTTTCACTATGTTGTTACTGTAAGGGTGAGAGGAGAGTTAGGTTAACATAGAGTATTTATACTCTGACCGTAGAAGGACCTATTTGTCCCTCATTTTTTTATGAAATCCCCATCTTAGCCTTGGTTTTTTACTTTATAATGTTATAATAGAAATATTACAAATTTTAGATATTACATAATGTCAAGCCCTATAGGCAGCCTAGAAGTTTTAACTAAAAGTTATCACGTCACATGTACATTCGTTACATGATAACTGTCTTATAAGTCAACTATCACAAAACTCTAAATAATTATTTAATTAATTATAACTAATTATATTACATATAATCATGTAATAAGAATATAATTACGGATTTTCATGTTCCACAATCGATCAAAATCACAAAGAATCAAAATTCCTTCCCAAAACAGTAAAATGGAAAAACACATTTAATTTTTACAAATTCCATTTCTACATTGAGTTCTTAAGAATAAGATTTCATTTAAATAATCTATTAAGACACATCTTACTATATCATTCTTGATTTCTTTAGCTCTTGTTACATCCTATCTTATCCCATCTCAAGCTTTTGTGATATTTCCTACAAAATAGTTTATGAAAGGGTGAGCACACCATGGCTCGGTGAGATGGAAGTGCAATACTCTCAATACTACACACGCACAATCAATTCTAAATAAGTTTTTAACCATATGCTATGCATGGATAAACATGTGCAATGTAACATCATACATGGTCTTCCAATAACCAACATGAAGTTTAGGGTTTAACGCTCCCCTTAACCTTGGGTTAGGAATTCTCATTTGCCATCAATGTCGGGTATCACATCTTATTTAATTCTTTTCTTCCTACTTAGTTAATTATCATACATCTTTTAATTCTCAAGCTCCAAGTATCTTAACTACACACCAAGCACACAAACCATTCTTAAGCTCCAGGTGTCTTAATTGCACACTAAGCACATACATCCTCAAGGATGGGTAAGAGCCTTAAACTCGGTTCCGTCAAAGGTGCAACAACCCCCAAGTCACTTAGTTTGCTAATGGCAGAATAGTAATCCCTAAATGATTACTTCTTGCATATCATGTAGCAATAATGGCCTTCAACACAATGCAATGTCTCATGTAATGCATATTCAATTTTATATTATCTGAATATCATATGTCAATTTAGATTTAAGTGACTAATAAGATAAAATAAATTAGATAAGGCAAATAAATCATAAGGAAATAAAGTTTCACAATACATTAACATACAAGGTTAGATCAACAATAACATATTACAACCTAATTCCACCAACCATTCAATCACACAAGTTATCAGAAGTCAAGTATTCATTTCTATGTCTAAACAGATATTTATATATATATATATTCATATTCACGCAGTTTATAATTAATTAATATATATACATACATATACTTTACGCTATACTTAAATTTTCCTTCCATATACTATTATTAAATTTTTGTACATTGTATATATATGCATGCCTTTGTTAAAAAAAAAAGAAAAAAAGAAAAGAAAAGAAAAGGAAAAGGAAAGAAATGCAAACACACAAAAAAAAAAGCAAAAAGAAGAAAAGAAAAAAAAATGGCAAAAGAAAAGGAAAAAATATATATCATCTCGCACCATAGTAGTCAAACCCAATAGATTACACACATATATAACTATTATAAACAATATATATAATGACATATTCCACTCATCTCAATTTTTTAACTTTAAAACTTAAAATAACCCTCAGAAAGTTGTGTAAATTTGTATCTTTCACCTAATAATAAAAGAATAAAAAAACTTAAAGTTTACTAAAATTTAGAAAAAAAAAAAATCAAATCTACATTTTTTAAAAATTAATGTAAATTTAACTCAAATTTCAGTTTGAAATTTACCTAGCAAGTGGAATCTTAATGCGAGGTACTTCTTCCAATGATCGTAATAGCGTTTATGCTTTTTATTTTGGAGCTAATATGAGAAGGTTATGAATTTTTGAAGTTTTTTTTTGTGAAAAGTTAAATTCGTAATCTAGGAACAGGAAAGAGAAGAGGAGAAAGGAAGAAAGAAAGAAAAGAAAGAAGAGGGAAAATATTCATATAAACTTTATAAGAAAAATATAATATTGAGGTCATAAAGATCAGAATATATGCGTGGGAAAAATATTCAATTGAGGGTTTCGTTAGTACATGTATTAAGGATCTCATTAAATGATCTAAATTATAATATTTTTATATAAAAAATTATAGAAAAATTAAATAAAATATTATGAATATAAATATACACTCAAAAATTCCATTTAACCATCCCATACCTAAAATTTTAATTTTAATTTTCTATTTATTATAATTACCTATTAGATCTAATTTCTTTCTTACTTTTGTATTTTAAGTTTCATTATTATTGGTTATATGATTTTCATATTCTTACTGTCCTATGAAATTGTACTTATATTCAATGGTTATAATTAGGCCAAGTACTAGATTATTATTTGTGTACTTATATAACTTATATTTGTTGGTGCCAAAATTTATAAGACCAGGTATTGGACTTGTTGATTTATTTATTTTTGTGTATCTTTCTTAATAGTGATATATTAAAATGACTTAATTTTTATTGTTAATCTTTTCAAAATTTTGATTTCACGAAAACATTGTCCTTGCTACTCTACTCTAAAAGTAGTTTTAGTATAGTTTTCAAAAATTTTTGTGCATTTTAGATAAGGAGAAGAATGAGACATGTATTTACGTACCTATATAACTTATATTTATTGGTTTTGAAATTTATAAGACCAAGTATTGGACTTATTGATTATTTATTTTTGTGTATTTTTCTTAATATTAATTTATTAAAATGATTTAATTTTTATTGTTATTTTTTTTAATTTTTGAAATCACGAAAATATTATCCTTGTTACTCTAGTCTAAATGTATTTTTGATATAATTTTTCAAAAGATTTTGTGCATTTTAGATAAGGAGAAGAACAAGACATGAGAGCTAGTGAATCACCCAAAGGACGAAGAAAAAAAATTATTTGAGTAAAAAATGAGTCTATAATGTAAAAGGCAACCCAAATGGATCAATTCACAAGTTCAATGCCTATTGGTAGTAAAGGCTTACTCACAGATACTTGAAGTTGACTATAAAAAGGGAGTTGTATAATTCAAGGCTTATGAATCTTGACAAAAACACAATGAGTAAAAGTCTTGACAGGCAATAAAATAATATAAGGTATAAAAAACTATAAATTATTGAAGAATATACTATAATATATAATTTCTTCATTATAATAACATTTTTTATTTTTTATTATTTATAATTTATAATTTTTATTATTTAAAGCTTTTCATTTCCCGTATCTTTTTGTCATTCTTTTTCTTTAATTATGTATTCAAAAAACATGTCATTTATGTAAATAATGAAAAAGTAGTAATTCTTACATGGTTTAATATAAAATAACATATATTTTTATATTTTTAAAGAATTGTAGTTCTTCTAAATCATATTTTATTTATGTACAAATATAGAAAAACCTTCAATGCTGTTATAAAATCTACAGTTTAAATTAAATAATAGTAATTTTTCCATATTCAATACAATTTATTGAAATTCATTATTAATATATTAGTTTTGATAATCTTTGATGTAAATTAATTATTTTCATCAATATACATATATTTTAAAACAAAATCCACACATAGCTTTGTGTTTTAATTGGAAATCTACTATATCAAGGTAAAATGACTCTTATATTGAGAAGTAGCTACTTTGTTGATAAGGCCTACATTAATGTCATGTTGGACTTGCATAATGCGTGCATGAATGGATTTGAATGAAGACAGAACAAGCCTTGACCTTTTAAAAGCCTTTTTTTTGTGTTAATTTTTTCCCCTCTCTTTTAGAGATTTATTCATTTGTATTGTAAAAAAATTTGTAAGGTTTACTTATTATAAAAATATAATTTTCAAAATATTGATCGTGAAATTCCTCCTATTTATAAAAACTGTTTGATGGTTTTTTTATTTTTTATTTATTTTAAACATTATCATATAGAAATAAGCAGACACAAAGTGAATATGATATGAGATTCCACTCTACTTTATAGGTATAAATTTTAAAAATTTTGAACTAAAATTTGTCTTATAATACCTTAAATACACTTTGAAACCTATACCCTATAGAACTTATGGAATACTTGGAGATCCTATAGAATCTATAAATTTTCTATAGTATTTTTATAATATTAAAAATTTAAAGTAAATTTTCAAAAATCGTCATTGTATTTACGACATCTTATTTATTCAAATTGATATCAAATGCATGTTTAGGTACAAAAGAGTAAAAGTGATACATAAGATTTCATATTCACATGCTATGTACCATCACCATGTGTTGTTGTAGATGTAGGTACGTATCAGTAAAATATAAAAAATGTAATTTGCATTAGTTACTTATTGCATGGCATTAAAATTGGGAGAAATTGTAAATATCTTGTTTTGAATTTTGACCAAGATGCAAATATATCCCTAAGCTTTTAAATATTGCAAATGATCCCCTTCAACTTTAATAAATTTGCAGCATAGAGACTATTTGCTTTTTTTAATAAAATTTGAAAAATATTGAAGTTTAGAGAGTTGATTACAACTTTTTAAGGTTATTATCAATTTATTAAAGTACATGAGATTATTTGTAATATTTGAAAATTTAGGAAATATATTTGCACATAAGTCAAAGCTCATAAAATTATTCACATTTTCCCTCTAAAATCATAACATAACTTTATCCATACAAGTTAAGTAATTGAAAAGTTTAAGTAATGTTGATAGCCTCTCCTTCTCTCTCTCTCTCTCTCTCTCTTTTTAATGGACCTTTAAGCCCAAGACCAACCAATTTTTTGGGGCTCCCAAACCTAAGTGCAAATTGCCCTTTGCCCATAAAGAGACACACTAGGATAGGTATTGATGATGATGGGCCAGCATTACATCCTGACATTGGCTCTTGCCCTCTCAGGGTTGCTCCCAATAATTTATTGGGCATAAAACACATTAAATGCACCCTAACATCAAATGCCTATAACATGAGAGATATGGTATAATCAATTAGCCAATAACCTCTTCTCACACATCTAAAACCTAGAACCCCATGAAGGAAGGTAGCCTTTTTTCCCCCATACACATGCATACACTCTCATCTAATTGCTGTAGTGATTCCTCTACTCTTTTCTTTAAAACTATCATTGACTTACATATTAGAGTGACAATATCAAAATACTTTCTTGTACTGCCTTTTAATTTACGTGTATTCATTTTGCAGACTCATCTTGTATTTTAAAAGTCCACAATCTCCTTTAAGCTAGTTCTAATATTGGGGAGTAAGAATTATACACAACATGAAGCAAATTAGACAAAATTAAGATATATGTGTTAAAAAGAAATAAATAAATCACATTTATTGTTGGCTACGTATAGAGTCTAGTTTTTTTAATCATTTTCCTTAATTTTAATTTATATTAAATCCTACCCATTTAATATAGATTACTCGACTAAACTAAGAAAAAATAATTTTTAAAAGGGAGTCACCACCAACCTAAGTTAGAAAATAAGTTAAGGTTAATTGGTTAGATTAACCTTAACTAGCTACTAGTCTATAAATTTTTCTAAAAATATTTTAGAAACATATTAACAAAAAATGTTGGATTCGAGAGTTAACATATTAAAACCTAAATGGTTACCATATAAAATTTTCAAGAATATTTACTAAAAAGCCTTTATATTCTTATCTTTACTTTTCATGTATCTGCTACTATATATTATACTATGCTATTTATTATTATTTTTTTATGTTTTTATGATTTTATAAGATTATGAATTTATGTTAAAAAAACCTAAAGTCTGAAGTTTATTATGCTAATATTTCTGAGGCTTTTATTATGTTTATGTTAATAACCTAAAGTTTTTATTCATCTAATTTTTGTAAAGTTTTTTTTTTCTTTTCCTACTAAGATTTTATTTTATTACGGTTGTCCCAAAGGTACTTACATACCCACTAGCTGAGATCAAACCATCCGTAGTTCGCTTTTTCTTTTATAAAATTTTAGTTTGTGGATTAATTTCATTTAATAAAAAAAAAGTCCAGTTTTTGTTATTTAATCATATTAATTTTATTAAGAAAGTACCTAGGATAACCTAGGTTATTATGTGATGATTTTTTAAAAACCTAAGATGATCTAAGTTTGGAAAAAGCATACTAAAATTTTATTTAAAAAAACTCTATGTGATAAAACTCTAAGATACTACATTTTAATAAAAAAAATTCTTTTTTGTTTTTTTTAATGCATTTTATATTTTATTGTTCTTTATTCATATTCTATACTATCCTTAAGAATTTAATTAAAGACTTTATACTAAAAAATTTATTTTTGCATTTTTATTCTTTTTACTTTTATTATATTTTGGTTTCTAAAATTTTATTTATTTGATTTTCCAAAATTTTCAATTTTTTATTTTTTTTATTTCTAAGATCCTAGCTTATACTAAAGATTTTTTTCTTTTTATATTTTTTATTCTTATGCTAAAAATTTTTATTTTATTAAAGATTTTATTTAATTGTCATCATGTTTTTGGATTTTATTTAAGTTTTTAATTTTTCATTATATTTTTATTACTAAAGATTTTATTTAACCTAATGTTTTTATTTTTATTTTTTTATTATTAAATGTTTTTCATTCGTCATTAAGTGGTGGTATACACCACGATAATCCAATGGGTACTCAAAATTTCATTATTTTAATTTTTCCTAAACTATAAACTAAAAATCTAATAATAGAAAAATACATTGAAAATGGGGTAAAAAAACAATAAACATATCACTAACCGGATCATGCGAGAGTGAGTATGGGTCATGCACATGCAAGTTGAGTCATGGGTTGGCTTCACAGGTGAGGGTCGGATCAAGGATTGATCACAAGTTTGGCCATGGCTAGATGGCAGTGGTTGTTCTGAGTACTCCGATGGTCATTGAGGGCGATTAAGGAGTCGAACTTGGGGTTTTTGAGGGTGTAAAACTTATCGAAGGTAGTATTTTTTGCCTAAAGACTAGCCTAGGTGGTGGTGTGATGGGCGGCCGATAGTGGGGTCCTTTGTGGTTTGTTGATATAAGCTTTTGGATTGCTATCAATTTACAAGACCAGCCTTTTCCCACTCCTTGCAACCTATGGAATCTACTGGCACCTAAATCAAGGCTCGAGGTTGAGTATGGGTGAAGGAATCCTAAAGAGAAGTTCTGACACGGGTATGGTGTTCTAAAGAGAGAAAGTTCACGGTTGGGGGTTTTTGAGTGTGTGTTTTTAGTGATTCCAAAGGTCCTTGAAATTGTGATACCTTAGCTTATTTATAGGAGTCCATGAACGAGTTTGATAAGCTTTGGATTCACTGATTAGATTTTAGATGAACATGACTAAACTCTAAGTTAATCCGATTTTTAGTTTGTTTGTTTTTCTTTCTAAATCTTTAAGTTTTTATGTGTTAATCCATAAAAAAAAAATTGAATGAAACCGTACTTCTTTTCCCAGATTTTTCTACATTTTCTTCTTCTTTTTATTTTTATTTTTATTTTTTGCTCTAGCTATTTGGAGTAAGAAGACGAGCATGTGCAAGGCACATGCTCCCTTCAGCCAATCACGCACTGCCACATGGTAGCTAAGAGAGAAAAAAAAAAAGCAAAACGATAGAAAGTGCCTCTTGTAGGTCTCAAACACACAACCTTGGAGCTCCATTGCATGGATCGAGTAGACACACGGACTAGTTAAGCTAGCCCTTTTTTTTTTAATTTTCTATTGCAATTAAATTGCATTTTAACTGACTATTCTAATTGATTTTTGTGGTTTTGAGGTTCCCGAATTTAATTTAGAGACCCATATTTCCTTGCTCTTATTGAAAATATTTATTTTTTATTAATTTTTTTATTTTTTATTTTTTTACTCTTATAATAATTTTCATTTGATTTTTATTTAGTTCTTTTATTATTTTTATTTTAATATATTTTTATTTTTTATTATTCTGTAAACTTGACTTTTTTTTTTCTTAAAGGGGGGAAAAAAAAAGGGTGTTTATAGTTGCCCCTCTTAGTGGTAAAGTTCGAATAAAACTTTACTACAAAGATTAAAAAAAACACACACACACAATTTTTGCCCTAAGTCATAAATAATACGCTTACTACCAACGAGATAGGACTTTAATGGTTGTCACTTACTAACGAGAATGGACTTAACTAGGATGCCAACTATTAACAAACTTGGACTAAATATAATGCCAGCTATTGACAAGCTTGGACTTAAAATGGTCGCTAGCTACTAATGAGACTAGACTTATTAGGTTGCCACCTACTAACAAGGATGGACTTAAAGAAGATGCTAGCTATTGGAAAGCTTAGGCTTATTAAAGATGCTAGCTACTAATGAGCCTGGACTTGAATATAATGCCATTTACTAATAAGAATGGACTTATAAGGGTTGCTAGCTACTACTGAGACTAAACTTATTAGGTTGCCACCTACTTATGAGAATGGACTTGAAGGTTTGCCACCAGGATAGACTTATATAAGATGCTAGCTATTAACAAGCCTAGACTTAAATATAGTGCCATCTACTAACGAGAATGGACTTATATGGTTTATTAGCTACTAATGAGATTAGACCTAAAATAGAGTGCCACCTACTGACAAGAGTGGGCTTAAAAAAAATGCTAGCTACAGACGAGTTTGGACTTATATAAGATGTCAGCTATTGACGAGCTTAGACTTAAATATAATGCCATCTACTAACAAGAATTGACTTATATGGGTTCCTAGCTACTAACGAGAATAGACTTAAAATAGAGTGTCACCTACTAACAAGAGTGAGCTTAAAGAAAATGCTAGCCATTGACGAGTTTGGACTTATAAAACATGTCAGCTACTAATGAGCCTGGACTTAAATATAATGTCATCTACTAACGGGAATTGACTTATATGGGTTGCTAGCTACTAACAAGACTAGACTTATAAGGTTACCACCTACTAACGAAGATTGACTTAAAGAAAATGCTAGCTATTAACGAGCTTAGACTTATAAAAGATGCCAGCTACTAACGAGCCTGAACTTAAATATAATGCCATCTACTAACGAAAATGGACTTATATGAGTTGCTAGCTATTAGTGAGACTAGATTTAAAATAAAGTGCCACCTACTAACAAGAGTGGGCTTAAAGAAAATGCTAGCTACTAACAAGCTTGGAACTATAAAGGATGCTAGCTACTAACGAGCCTAGACTTAAGTATAATGACATCTACTAATGAGAATGGACTTATATAGGTTGCCACTTACTAATGAAGATGGACTTAAAGAAGATGCCAACTATTCACAGGCTTGGACTTATAAAAGATGCCAACTATTAACAAGCTTGGACTTAAATATAATGTCATCTACTAACGAGAATGGACTTATATGGGTTGCTAGCTACTAATGAGACTAAACTTAAAATAGAATGCCACATACTGACGAGAGTGGGCTTAAAGAAAATGCTAGCTACTAACGGGCTTAGACTTATAAAAGATGCCAACTACTAACAAGCTTGGACTTAAATATAATGCCATTTACTAATGAGAATAGACTTATAAGGTTTGCTAGCTACTAACGAAACTAGATTTATTAGGTTACCACTTATTGACGAGGATGGACTTAAAGAAGATGCTAGCTACTAATGAGCTTAGACATATAAAAAATCTCATCTATTGATGAGAATGGACTTATAAGGGTTACTAGCTACTAACAAGACTAAACTTATTAGAATGCCATCTTCTATTGGGCTTAATAGGGTTTTACCATCTCCTAACGAGAATGGACTTAAATAAGTTGCCATCTACTTATGAGAATGGACTTAATAGGGTACCATCTACTAATGAGAATAGACTTAATAGGGCTTTGCCTTCTCCTAACAAGAATGGACTTAAATAAGTTGCCATCTACTAATGAGGATGGACTTAAATTCACTAAAGCCTAATTGTTTTGAAAAACTTTTCTTTCAAGGGTTTCCTTTTTCTAAAACATTTTAAAAGCTTTTGTTAAACATTGCTAACAAGGAAGAGAATCTTCGTTGGCTTTGAAAATTGCAAATAAGTGGAAAATTAGCCCTAATAATCATCTATGGTTTCTAGGCTTGGGTCCTGGCTCTTGGAATCAAATAATTGCATAATGAACTACATGATGATCTCTTAAGTAGTTAGGTCTTTTGATTGTGCTGAGGGACATTCAATGACTTCAAATATTCTTGCTTAGGGAATAAGTACCCCACCATTTGAATTGTTTAATCAAAGAGGACTTCCTCTAACTTTCTTTTAGGTTTATTGTCATGCTTGACTTCTACGCTAAAAATTATGGTCCAGCTTGTAGGTGATACATCTTGATCAATTAGCTAGGTCTTTTTAGGGACTGCAGCATAGGCTTTTGGTCAATTGGCTTAGTAAAGAGGATACGATGCGTAAGCCATTTTTTTTAAATGATATTCATTTCATCTCAGGTTTACAAGTCAAGAGCTTTAAAGATAAAACTAAAATGGGCTTGCCCTAGTTTCATGAGCGACCATTGCTTAAGATAAAATATTTCCTTTTAGTATAGACTCTATTTCACAAATCATTTAGCTTGCATTTTTTTCTTCTTTTTTTTTCAAAATTTTCAACATTCTTTTTTTTTTTTTTTGTTCTTTTTCAACCCCCCCCCCCCCTCCTTTTTTAGTGAGCTTTTTGAAGGAATGGAGATGATTTCCCCCTACAATTGAGTGTGATATGTGCATGGAGACTTTTTTATCTTAAGGAAATAAAGTATCTATGACAATGATTGCTTCTAAATTGAGGCAACTAAGACAAGCATAAGTTAGTTTCATTCTTTTTTTCCTTATTGTTGCCCCTAACCTCTTAATTGCCCCAATGTGGGGTGGTTTTTTATAGGGTTAATCTTTTAAAAAATGCTTCTCTAAGTGGCTCAATGGGGTTAGCAAGGGATAGTAGTATTTAGGGTAGAGAATTGAATGCTTAGCATCATTTTGACCTATGTACCAAATTCAAGATGGACTTCCTTCAAGGAATAAGTCTAAAATTCTTATTGTAATGTCACTCAACCCTCAAATGTGTTTAGGGTTAATGTTTGGGATATGGTTTGCCACTTTTCATCTTAAGCTTTCAAATGATGAGATACCTTTCCCTTATGCAAAATTTTTTTTGATCATCTCTACTTGACTTTTCCCTAGTTTAGCCTATACTAGATTGATTAGGTTAAACAAATGCCCTATTAGCTACTTTAAAAATGCCCCTAATTAGTCACTTGATTAGTCAACTTCCCCAAACTTGGTTGGATGGGTTAGTCCTTTGGGTGCCCCATTATTTGCTCAAAATGGATTGACCCTTTTAGGTTGAACTTATCGACTTTAATATAATCTGGTTAAGCTTGGTTGCGGAGAAGATAGTAGTAGGGACATTTGAACTTAGGGTCTTATGTTGGGGACTTTCTTAGTGTGTTGGTAAATGAACAAACTACATCAAGTATTTCATTATGTGCTTTCTTCATTACCTTTTGGAGTTAGATCTTAGTGGTCTCCTAAAGTGATCAACTTTATGCATTGGGGTTTTGGTTATTGATATGTGGCTCATTGTAAGCTTTTAGGATTCAAAGTGATTGATTCCAAGCTTTAGATTAGGCAAGTCTGCTTCACAGTAATTTTCTAAAGCTTTATGAAAATCTCCTCTCGTTAGCAATGTTTTCCCTTTTTATTATTATTATTTTCTTTAAAAAAAACGAAAAATTGCCTTTGTTTCATGGACACTTTATTGTTACTTAACATGATTAGATCTCTAGATGACTAAAGCTCTTAAGTTTCCAAATAATAACTATAACTCTTACTTGAACAAGGGATAACCAAAGCTCCTTAACTTAAGGATGATTAAGGTTCCCATTTTGACAATAAGGGATAACCGAAGTTCCTAAATTTGAGAATGACTAAGATTCTTATTTTCTTCTTAAGGAATAACAAAGGCTCCTAAACTTAAGGATGGCTAAAGTTTTTATTCTATTGAGGGACAACTAAAGTTCTCAAACTTCAGGATGACTAGGACTCTTAAACCTTCTAATTAGAGGATCACCTAAGTTCCTAAGCTTTGTAAGGGATGACTAAGGTTCCTATTTTACTAAGGGATGGCCAAAGTTCCCAAGCTTTAAGTGACATAAAGTATAAGGGGCACTTATGCTTTATACATGTCTAGAGAATTGACCTAATTTATTACAAAGTTGACATTATGGAGAGAGTAAAGCCATAAGAAGTGATAGGAATAATGGACTATGACAATCCATGAAAAGAGATAATTTTTTTTTACATAGATAACAATTAAGATTATAGAAAGGTAGTGAATTATTAAAAGATGGCAACTTGGAAAGGGATAATATAGGAGTGGTTACTATTTACAACCTAAAAGTAATAATAATTTAGAAGCTTATAGAAATTTTCTATATATTTGTATATATTTTAATGGAAAAATTATTGTCTTTTCTTTTTTTTTTTTCTTTTTGAAATTTCATTTCATTTTCTTTAAATTTTCTTCTTCTTCTTTTTTTTTTTTTGTAAGGAAAACCTATAATGTACATAAATAATGCTACAAATAGTAACTGGATGGTAATGTGACATTTGATCTAAGTCATAAAATTGCAAACTTTATTAATATTTAAACAGTTACATGGCCTAAAAACTGCAACTTTATGTTCATAGTGCCAAATTACTTTTCATTTGATAAACAAAGCTTAAAATAGTAAAATAAAATCCACATGCATGGTAATCAAGGTGGGTTCTAAAGGTTCTTCTGCTTTATAACTAGTAGCCACATTGAAGTCTGGAGTAGAATCGCCTAATTGCTGCCAAGCGATGATATACACCACTACAACCTGATGGGTACACAATGGCATTCCATTTTAGTTTTCTAAATGGCTCAGGTCTGGCCATATCTAAACATACATTTCACAAAAAATTTCCTGGTAGAGTGGCCCATTGGGCCATTTTCTCCCTTTCCTTTCTCTCTCTCTCTCTCTCTCTCTTTTATTTCTCTACATTACTCAAAACTTAGTTAGCATCACTATTTACAAAATAACTGATGTGCCTAAAAATCCACTTAGAAGCACAATTAAAAGACCCAAGAAAAAGCAAACTCAAGTCAACAACAAACCCGCTCCAAAAGGGCAAAAATTGCGTGAACCCTAGTGAAGATGCAATGAAATCCAAATGTTCAATGTTGCAATTGTGATACCTCAATGATAATCTCTTCTAACAACACACTAATCACATATAATCCCACGTGAATAATCCACGAATTCAAAAGAATACTTCAATTCTAAGAACTCCTTTCCACAAGTGATAATCACGTTTCAAGAGGAATTCTTCAAGGATGAATTGAATTCAAATGCAAAGGATCTTAATTAAACACAAGAATTCAAAAATAATAAGAAGCAAATCTGTCCAAGAACTATCTCAATTCATCCCTAGATATGACACACTAGAGAAGAAAAGAAATCACAACAAAATGAAATTGATACTACTCACATGAATATGAACTCTCAATTCTGCAAAATATGCCCCTCAAACCCTCTCTTAAGCAAGTATTTATACTTGCTACTCCTAGGGTTAAAAAGTGCTCAAAATTATAAGTTTGCCACTTTTAAAGCGGCTAGCCCTAAATGAAAATTACAAGGAAATAAAAGTGTCCCAAAACCAAATACAACCAAAATAGTTCATAAAAGAAGAAATATATAAAAGAAATGGTCTTCAAGATGCCGGTCTTCTATAGAATCCATCAGCCCAGCTCATCGCCGGTTCAAGTTAGTCCATGGATAACCCACAAGTTGAGTCTAAGGGAGTTTGTTCATTGCCCTATAAAATATGATAAGTATGCCTTTTGGAAAACACAATACAAGAATAATAGAAAAGAGGTTAATATATAAATAATTCTGGGGTCGATCTGCTCAAAATGGGCCCTCATCGCCAAAATTCGAATTCCTTTAGTTCTTGCCCTAATGATAGGTCTTGTCGGATTTTTATTCCTATCAATAACTCATAAGATAAACAATAGAAACATAATGCAAGAAAATAAAGGCCTTTCAAACATATTCATGAAAACTAATACATGGCTAGCCCACTTTGAAATATTGTGATACACAGCAGAGTTGCCATCCTATTGAGTCTAGTTTTTTGAACCATTTTCCTTAGTTTTAATCTATACTAAATCCTACCCATTTAATATAAATTACTCGAATAAACTAAGGAAAATTAATTTTTAAAAGGGAGTTATCATCAACCTAAGTTATAAAATAAGTTTAGGTTAAGTGGGTGGATTAACCTTAACTAGCTATTAGTTTATGAATTAAAAAAAAAATTTAAAAAAATATTAACAAAAAATGTTGGATTCGAGAGCTAACCTATTAAAACCTAAATGGTTACCATATAAAATTTTCAAGAATATTTACTGAAAGGCCTTATATTTCTATCTTTATTTTTCTTGTATTTACTATTATATATTATACTATGCTATTTATTATTATTTTTTATGCTTTATGATTTTATAAGATTATGAATTTATGTTAAAAAACCTAAAGTCTGAAGTTTATTATGCTAATATTTCTGAAGATTTTATTATGTTTATTTTAATAACCTAAAGTTTTTATTCATCTAATTTTTCTAAAGTTTTTATTTTATTTTCCTAACCTAAGTTTTTATTTTATTATGGCTATCCCAAAAGTGCCTACATACTCACCAGTCCATATCAAACTGTTTGTAATTTGCTTTTTTTTTTTATGTAAAATTTTAGTTTGTGGATTAATTTTATTTAATAAAAAAAGGTTGAGTTTATGTTATTTAATCATATTAATTTTATTAAAAAAAGTACCAAGGATAACCTAGGTTGTTATGTGATGATTTTTTAATAACCTAAGACGATCTAAGTTTGGAAAAATCATATTAAAATTTTATTTTAAAAAACTCTATGTGATAAAATCCTAAGATACTAAATTTTAATAAAAAGTTTTCTTTTTTTTAATATATTTTATATTTTATTGTTCTTTATTCCTATTTTATACTATCCCTAGGAATTTAATTAAAGACTTTATACTAAAAACTTTATTTTTTTTTTCATTTTTTATCCTTTTTACTTTTTATTATATTTTGGTTTCTAAAATTTTATTTATTTTTTTTTAATTTTTCAATTTTTATGTTTTTGTTTTTAATTTCTAAGATCCTAGCTTATACTAAAGATTTTTTTTATAGTCTTAGATTTTTATTTTTTTTATTCTTATGCTAAACATTTTTATTTTATTAAAGATTTTATTTAATTGTTATCATGTTTTTGGATTTTATTTAAGTTATTTATTTTTTATTATATTTTTATTACTAAAGATTTTATTTAACCTAATGTTTTTATTTTTATTTTTTATTATTAAATGTTTGTTATTCACCATTGAGTGGTAGCATACATCACAACAACTTAACGGATACTCAAAATTTCATTATTTTAATTTTTCCTAAACTATAAACTAAAAATCTAATAATAGAAAAATACATTGAAAATGGGATATAGAAAACAATAAAAATAGCACTAATCGGATGCTAGTTGGAGTGGGTATGGGTCATGTGCATGTAGGTTGGGTTAAGGGTTGGCTTCACAAGTGTGGGTTAGATCCGAGTTCAATCACAAGTTTGGACGTAGTTGGACAGCGATGGTTGTTTCGAGCACTTCGATGGTTGTTAAGGGTGGTTGAGAAGTCGAACTTGGGGTTTTTGAGGGTGTAGAACTTATCAGATGTGGTGTTTTCACCTAAAGGCTAGCCTAAGTGGTGGTATGATGGGCAACCAATGGCAGTGTCCTTCAGGGTTTGTTGATCCAAGCTTCTGGATTGCTGTCAATTCGCAAGACTAGCCTTTTCCCACTCCTCGCGACCTAAAGAATCTAATGGCACCTAAACTGAGGCCCAAGGTTGAGTATAGGTGGAGGAATCCTAAAGAGAAGTTCCAGTGTGGGTATGGTGTTCTAGAGATAGAAAGCTCATGGTTAAGGGTTTTTGAGTGTGTGTTTTTTGTAGTTCCAAAGGTCCTTGAAATCGTGATATCTTAGCTTATTTATAGGAGTCCATGAATGAGTTAGATAAGCTTTGGATTCACCGGTTAGATTTTGGATGAACATGACTAAACTCCGAGTTAATTTGATTTTTAGTTTATTTGTTTTTCTTTCTGAATCTTTAAGTTTTTATGTGTTAATCCATAAAAAATAAATAAATAAATAAATAATGGGATGAAATTGTACTTCTTTTCTTGGATTTTCCTGCATTTTTTTCTTCTTCTTTTATTTTTTATTTTTGGCTCCGGTTATTTGGAGGAAGAAGATGAACATGTGTCTTACACATGCTCGCTTGCATCGAGTAGACATATAGACCAGCTAAGCCAATCTTTTTCTCAATTTTCTATTGCAATTAAATTGTATTTTAATTGACTGTCTTAATTGATTTTTGTGGTTTTGAGGTTCTTGTGTTTATTTTAAAGATCTATATTCCCTTGCTTTTATTGAAAATATTCATTTTTTATTTGTTATTTTTTTACTTTTTATAATAATTTTTCATTTTATTTTTGTGTAGTTTTTTATTTTTTTATTATTTTGTAAACCTGGCTTTGTTTTTTTTTTTCCCTCCTAAGATGGGGGCAAAAATAGAGCGTCTACACTAGGTTAATTTTATATTGCATTTTTTAAAACTTCTCTAATATGTTATAGAAAATAGTTTTCAATTGTCCATAATTCATTTTCCAAATGCAATTTAAAATTAAAAAAAAAGCATTATATTTAAAGAGCAATCTCAACAAGCAAAATGTGATAATTTGATAAACAATAAAAGCAATATGAACTGAAAAATACCAAAAAAAAAATGCATTAAAAATAGGCAAGCTTAAAGTTTCAATTAGTAGGAAAAGTTAATTAAAATATGTAGTTCAAAAATAAAGTTCCAGCTTTTATGAAAACAGGCATGTTTACTCTATTCCCCCTTTATTCCTCATAAAATTGCTATTACGATGTTTAGTTCAATTTTAATCCGTAATAGCAATTCCACGAAGAATTACAATTCCTCATTTTGTTGAATTGCAATTCTTTAGTTGAAATTAAGAATTGCAATTTGGCTGGAGAAAGACCCTATTGCCCTTATCTTTTTCTTCCTCTTCATCACCAACACCAACATACCTTCACCACATAACAACCATCGAGCCCACCACCACCACCATCAACACACCATCACCACCAAACCCACCACCACCACTACCATTGAACCCACCATCGAACCCACTACCCAAACCCACCACCACCACCACTCAAACTCACTAAACCCACCATCAACAGAGGGCGTATAGCAAAGATAAAGAGAGAGAGGGTATAAGGGCATTTTGGTAATTTTATTTCCTATCATAACTTATTCTTTATCTAATTTTATGAACTAAAGAATATAATAATAATATCGTTACATCTAAGTAAATAATATAATAATAATTCATCTCTTATTATAATTTTATTTTATTTCCCAATAATAACTATTCAATATAGTCTGCAAAATAAACGTGACTTTAGGGTGCATGTCTGTCTTGTGGTGATAAAAAAAGTAATTGATAAGGTGAGGGTAAATGACAAGAAAGAAATAAGATAGAGAGATGGAAAGTAATAGTAAAAGCAGTATTAGTAATAGGAAATAAATGAGACAAGACATGAAAAACATAAATATAAAAATGAGACAGACCAGATTAAAAAAAAAAAAAATTGAAGCAGGGAATGCTTTAAGCTACAGCAGGGCAAAGGATAACCTACTCACGTCTAAATTATTATGTCATTTTCATTAAATTTCCAATATATAAAATGCTATTGACATAATTAATAATTTTGAAATGTCTCATAAACATAGTCTCAAATCATTCATTTGAAAATCCCCCATTTAAGTTGTGAGTAATTCTATGGCTATTTTCATGGAACTGTGTGTGTTTGCCTTAAATAATGGGAATTACGGAAATATATTTTCCTGTAATCGGTTCGTTGGTTTCTATTTTTTTGTCTAGTTACTTCTTGTATATATATGCTCTTTTTACTTCATTGATTGAGTATGCTGTTAAATTTCGTGAAAGGGATTCTGTTGGAAATTATTGTGGGTTTGTTTGATCATCATCCATCAAAAGATGGGAAAAGATTGGATCTTTAGAGGTAAATTTTGAAAATAACTTCTTCTTCCTTTTCTTAAATAGGATTCAATGGTTCTTTCGATTTGCCCTAAATATGCAATCTTTTATTTGTCTAGATAAATAACCTTCATGGGCATGGCTGGGCGTGATCTTGAAATTTGGTACGGCAAAAATTGATGATTAGGTGTAAAATTTTTGCAGTCGTGATTCTTTATTACATCTTTTGACTATGTCCCCCCCCTTTTTTTTTTTTTTCAAAGTGAAAAACTTTAACCTTTTCTTTTTGAAAATCTACTACTAGATTCAAACCGCAACGAGGATTAAGCAACAGTTTTTAGGTTCATCAAAAACTCCTTACCATGTTTTTTTCTTGGAAAAACTGTTGTTTATCTGATACTTATAAACCAGATTTCTTCCTGAAATTACTTAACATTTTGACATCTGTACTTTTCTTGTTTTATTCGAACTCGATAATGCTTTTTGCATTATTATGTTTTGAGCTTAAGAATGGTTTTGAGTCTGTTGGGCCTTTACTAAAAATATTACATGTTTACGTAAAATTCTCATAGATGCTAATGTACTCAGGGAAAAAAAAAATGGTCCTAAGAGAAGCTTTTGTTTAAGAGTTGCTCTATGAAACAACAAGTCCTTTAAGAAATTTCACATGGTTTGGTTTCTTCAGAGAGTATTGCTGTCTTTTCTGAGCAGTGAAGAGTCATTTAAATTGACATTTGTTTCATGAGTTCATATATATATATATATATATATTTTTTTTTCGATTTTTATTTCAAACTACTTTCTTCAAGGTGTTTTCTTTAGATGTTTCATTAACTTTTGCCGTATAATGATTTTCCTTGCACATGAAAAATCACCAAGGCATGGTTTCTTTATGCTGCAACCCATTCCGTATTTTGATACAATTTTTCCCTTATAAAAATTGTCCTAGGATACTCAACTTTTTCAATTTACTAGTTGTTTCGGTTTGATATGAATATGAAATGGTAGTTTCAATGGGCTCTAGTGAAAGTTTACATTTTGCTAGGTCGATTGAAGCTTGAATATGCATTCTGCACTTTTGTGTTTTAAGTTTGAGCTCTGTTCTTGAGAGTCATATAAGACATGTTCATAGAAAATGTCTCTCTCAGTTGATAATGTACTGGTATAAAAGCACACTGTAATAGAAGTTTTTGTTCAAGCATTGCTCCACAAAACAACTGATCTTTCAGAAAATCCACAGGGTTTGGGTTGTTCAATGAGTAATGTTATTTTTCAACAGTGAAGACTCGTTTAAAAGGATGTTTACTTCTTCAGCCACATCTTTGCAATGTAAAATTGAAACTACTCAATTGAAAATGCTTTTTTCAGGTTTTCGTTGACTCTTGTTTGCTTCTTGAAACCATATGAATGTTTGGGAAAAAGTGGAGGTTTTTATTGCTGGTTAAGTGTAATTAAAAAAGAACTCTTTGTAGCAATCATATGAACGTTTCCATTTTCAGTACAAATTTTCAAGGCACAATCTCTCTTTTATGCTGCCCTCCGCTCCATATTGATCCTTTTTCTTTGTCTTAAAAAAAAAAAAAAGAAAGAAAGAAAAAGTTGTCAAAGAAATGCAACCTCAAAATTTGCACTATTTCAGTTGTATTATGTGAAAGTTCACAATTTTCTGTCAAATTTAACTAATTAAAAATTTTTATTTCATTGTTTGACAATGACTTGTATGCTTATGCTGAATTCAACCTTTTCTTTTTTGAAAAATTTACTGTTAGCTTCTATTTGCAACGAATATGAATTGACAATCTTAAGGGCTATCTATTTTGAAATGTTAATTTCCTGTTCAATTGTTATCTATTTTTATTAAGTAATTGCCTTGTTGATGAGATACCGAATTTCTTTTTTATTTCTCATAGCATTTTCTTTTTGGAAAATCTACTACTAGCTTCAATTTGCATAAGGATTAAATAGCAATAGTTGAGGACTTTGTCTATATTCAGAAGTTCTTTGTCTTCTTTTTGTTTGATTTTATTTATTTTGAAGAACTCCTTGTGATGTCTTTTGAAAAAGCTATTGTTAATGAGGCACTTACCTACCAATCAAAAATTCCGCATCATTTTAAATTTTTTATTTTTCTTTTGCATTGCCATACTCTTCATATTTCTGTTTTTTTTTTTTTTTTGCTGTAAATTTTTAATAACTTACTCTTATTTGTTTGTTTAACTCTCCATTTTATGTTATATATACTTTATTTTGAATTTGTTTGATTGTTCCTTTTGTGTTTCAAAATTTTCATTTTATCAAATCGGTTGGTGCATGCGTTTCTTTTTACTTCAATTTTCTCTATGGCACTTATAGAGTATGTAGTGGGAATGTCGAATATTGTGCTATCGATCATGGCCCGTTCTTTGGGTGCATACATAGGTTTTTTTTTTTTTCCAACTAATCACAATATTAAGGGAACACTAGATATGAATAAAAGTGCAAAAAGTTTGCTATTCTTGTTATTATTATTAATATTAATATTGTTGTTGTTGTTATTATGTTTTTTTTGGCTTTTTGCAATGCTATATTTTTCTAATTACTTAAGGTTCATTGTATTAATTTGAATTTTTTTTTTTGAGTTTTCAAATATCTTTTCTTATTAAGGATCATTTTTTTTTTCTGTGTTTATTTTTCTATAGCAATATCTTCTTATTCTGAATGGGAGCCCCAAATAATATGCTTTCGATTGCGGTTTTCTATTGATGTTAGGGCTTCTAGTCATTGTCTACAATCTTATGGGAATGCCAAATATAAAGGAAAAATGCTTTAGATTGCAGTTCTCTATTGATGTTAGGGCTTCCATTTAGTGTCTACAATCTTATGGGAATACCGGATATAAAGGAAAAATGTTAGTGTTTTATTGCTAAATTGAAAGCTTTTGCTCCTCCCTTGCAATTATATGCTTATATTTGGATCTCATATGATTTATTTCGTTGACATTTTTTTTTCTCAAATCTTTTCGAATTTTTTCGTATTTATCTAATCATTTATTTGAATTTTGGAACCTTTTTTTTTATATATATTTCATTGCTTTCTTTCTTAATATTTCAACATGTTGGTAGCACTTAAAATATTTAAGGTGAATGCTGGATAGTCTCATTGATTATGACCTATTTTCTGATGTTGTGGTGCTTTTCATTGGCTATTGTCTCAAGGGATGCTGAATATAAATGGAAAGAGTGATAACTTTTACTTCTCTTTTTGAAAGGCATAATTTTCATATAGATATATTTTTTTGGTACCTTTTTTGGACTTCATCTTATTTATAGGTTCTTTTTTTTATTTTATGTCATATCTACTTTATTTTGAACTATCTAATTATTTGTTTTATTTTTCAAAGTTTTCTTTTAGTGAGGGAAAGTGCAAGATATTTGCTATTGTTTTGTTTTTGTTTTAAAGGCTTCTTTCCCAATACTATTTTTCTTTTCATCCAATTGTCATTAAATTTATTTGATAATTTCTTTGAGTTTTTCAAGCTTTTCTTTTTATCAAATTGGTTAAAGATCATATTTATACCACTATGGTGATATTTTCTTTTACCTAATGTGATGAGAGCCATGATGGGAGCCAAGCCAGAAGATGGAATGTGGATCCTCTTGAAGTGCCACCTGGACCGATCACAAGAACGCGAGCGAAACGATTCAAGGAAGCACTTAACGGGTTGATAAAGGATGTCCAAGAAGCCAGAAAGGATTGGAGCAACCATGAGAATGAACTTGCATTTGCACAAGTCATTCAAGGAGATCAAAGCATAGGAGGTCAAAGCTGCCAGCCTTGACAACGCTGGCTTAAACACTGCCGGCCTTAAACTGGCATTGCCATTCGCGCGCGATAGAGGGACTACGCTGGCTTACTATGCCGCCGGCCTTTATACCCGGCGTACATCCTATGCCGCCGGCTTTCATTTCCTGTTTGTTATTTTTCCATGACTTTATGATGTTATGTCGTTTTGGGTTTTTGTTATTACGAGTTGTAAACCCTAATATAAGCTGCTAGGGTTGAAAATAGAAGATAGAACACACATACAAGATTGAATAACACATTTTGAGAAAATTCCTCTCTTGGTTCTTTAAGAACTTCTCTTGAACTTATTGGATTTCTTCCGTAGCATTCATCCCGACTTATCAATCGGTCTTTCATCCCGATTGTGGCGTTAATAGAATATACCAAGGTTCTTGCCTCACCTATAGGCAACGGGTCGCGGTTCCACTTGTTTGTTTTGGCATCTTGGGTTGCAATTCCGAACGTATTGGTATTGGGTTTTGTCACACGTGGGCGTGGTTCGTATCAGTTTGGTATCAAAGCCTAGGTTTGTTAAACATCAGTTCGATTTAAGGAAGGTAACATCAAAACCCTAACTCCAATCGTTCATATCAATTGTCCATATCAAGTTTCGTGTTGTCATAGCTTCGTACTCAAGTCCATAGTGTTAATTATTTCTTGAGAGTATAGTGCATCCTATTAATCTTGTTACAAACAAAAAGAACAGAAAAAAAAATCACGACAAATAAAAAAAAAACGTGAACAAAGAACAGAAACAAAGGCAGCAAAAAGGAAAGAAAAAGAGGAAAATTCAAGCCCCTAGAGTTGTTTTGAACTCTACGGAAGGGATTGGTGTAGTTTGGATTAGTTCCAAGAGAATTGAGAAGAGGAATTGGTGAGTTGATATCATCATTGCTTGTGAGAATACACGAGTGATTGTGGGATATCATCCTTTGAGTGAAACACGTAAGGGAGTGAATCGTGAGGTTTAATCCTATATATTTGTGTTAGTACTAACCTTTATTGCAGGAACTATGTCGAGGCAACATTCTCCTGAAGGTGAGAGGGGGAGGTTTGATGCTAGGTTAGTGATTGAGGCATTGAGGAGTGAGATGAAGAGGATGTTTCAGGAGGGCATGGAACAAATTCATGAGACGGTGGAGCAAAAACTAGAGCAATCTAAAAACGTCTTCCAAGGGCATAAAGGGAGAGTTGTTCTAAGAGAGTACAAAGGGGTAGAGATGAAATTTTTGATGATGAATTTGATGAAATTTATAGTGGTAGGAATAGAGGAACTAGGGATTGGGAAGATAGAGGAGATAGGAATAGAGAAGATAATCAATTGAGTAGTATAAAGATGAGATTCCTCCTTTCCAAGGGAAGAATGATCTCGAGGAATACTTAGAGTGGGAGAAGAAGGTAGAGATGGTGTTTGATTGTCACAATTATAGTGGGAGAAAGAAAGTGAAGCTTGCTGTCATTGAATTTTCAGATTATGCCATAGTGTGGTGGGATCAACTAATGTTGAATAGAAGGAATGGCGAACCACCTATTGAGTCTTGGGAAGAGATGAAGAGGGTGATGAAGAAGCGGTTTGTGCCTGCTTATTACTATCGTGAGTTGCACAACAAATTGCAAACTCTTAAGCAGGGAAGCCAAAGTGTGGATGAGTATTTCAAGGAGATGAAGGTTACTATGATTAGGGCGAATGTAGAGGAGGATGGAGAGGCTACCATGGCTAGGATTCTTGCTGGGTTGAATAGAGAGATTCAAAATGTCGTAGAATTGCAGCATTATGTGGAATTGGAAGATATGGTACACATGGCTATAAAGGTTGAGAACCAACACAGGAGGAAAGGTAGTAGTACTGCACGATTTCAACAGGGTGCTGGTTCATCCACCTGGAAGACTAACCAATGGAAGAAGGAAGAAAAGTCTTTACCACCAAGCCAAAAGGAGAGCAGAAGCAAGCGGGTTCTACTCCCGGTAACCAAGGTAAACTTGATTCTACTACTCCTAGAAATCGTGACATTAAATGTTTTAAATGCCAAGGCAGAGGCCATATGGCTAGTCAATGTCTGAATAAGCGTGTTATGATTCTGCGTGATGATGGTGAGTATGAGACTGAGGGGGATAGTGAAGATGATGATATGCCTCCATTGGAGGACGCTAGTGATGACGAGGAGCCTACAGCAGGGAAGTTAGTGGCAGTAGTGAAGCGAGCTTTGAATGTGCAGGTGAAGGAAGAAGAGGAGGTGCAATGAGAGAATATCTTTCATACTAGATGTTATCTAGGTGATCATATTTGCAGTTTGATCATTGATGAGGGGAGTTGCACTAATGTGGTGAGTACTTTTATTGTTGAGAGGTTGGGACTCAAGACTACTAAACACCCTAGTCTATATAAATTGTAATGGCTGAATGATAATGGCGAGACTAAGGTGAGTAAGCAAGCCTTGATTGCTTTTCGCATCGGTAGGTATGAGGATGAAGTGTTATGCGATGTAGTGCCGATGCAGGCGTGTCATGTGTTGTTGGGGAGGCCATGGCAGTTTGATAGGAAGGTTGTTCATGATGGCTTTTCTAACAAGTATGCACTTGTTCACCAAGGCAAAAGCTTTAATCTTAAACCCTTAACACCTAAACAGGTGTATGAGGATCAATTGCAGCTACAACAATCTTTTGCGAAATATAAGGTGAGTGAAAAACGGAGGGAGAGTGAGAGAGCAAAAGACATAGAAAAAGAAAAAGAACACAAAAGTCAATGTCAAAAAGAAAAAGAGAGGAAAGCTGGAAAGAGCGTGAGAGACCAAGTTGAAGGGGGATCAACTTTGGTGGTGAGTGAAAAGAAGAGTGCAGCTTTGCAAAAGGAGAGTTGTGTGGCAAGAGCGAGTGTAGTGAAGAGAGCGTTAGTGATGAAGCAACCTATGTTGTTGCTGGTTTTTAAGGAAACTTGTTTGAATACTAACGAACTTTTTAACTCTTTGCCTAGTGTGGTTATGTCTATTGTGCAAGACTTTGAAGATGTCTTCCCTGAGGAGATTCCAAAGGGGTTACCACCTATTCGTGGTATTGAGCACCAGATTGACCTTGTACCTGGAGCATCTATTCTAAACAAACCAGCTTATAGGAGCAATCCAGAGGAGACAAAGGAACCCCAAAGGCAGGTCAGTGAATTAATGGAGAAGGGGTACGTGAGAGAAAGCATGAGCCCATGTGCAGTGCCTATGATTTTAGTGCCTAAGAAGGATAGTTCATGGAGAATGTATGTTGATTGCCACGCCATCAACAACATCACAGTAAAGTATCGTCATCCCATTCTTCGCTTAGATGACATGTTAGATTAGTTACATGGATCTAGTGTCTTTTCCAAAATTGATTTGAAAAGTGGATATCACCAAATTAGAATGAAAGAAGGTGATGAATGGAAAACCGCATTTAAAACAAAATATGGATTATATGAGTGGTTAGTAATGCCTTTCGGTTTAACTAACGCACTTAGTACTTTTATGAGACTTATGAACCATGTTTTGAGGACTTTTATTGGCAAATTTGTGGTTGTCTATTTTGATGATATCCTCATTTACAGTAAGAGTTTGGAAGACCATATATCTCACTTGAGGGATGTTTTGGAAGTGCTTCGAAAGGAGCAATTATATGCTAACCTCAAAAAGTGCACTTTTTGCACAGACAAACTTGTGTTTCTTGGTTTTATTGTTAGTGCACAAAGAATACAGGTTGATGAAGAGAAGATTCGTGCGATCCAAGAATGGCCTAGTCTAACTAATGTAAGTAATGTGCGGAGTTTCCATGGACTAGCGAGCTTTATAGGAGGTTTGTGAAGGATTTCAGCACCATTGCAGCACCACTTACTGAAGTAATCAAGAAGAACGTAGGGTTCAGATGGGGAGAGCAACAAGAGAAGGCCTTTTAAACGCTTAAAAATAAGCTGACTCAGGCGCCATTACTTGCCTTACCTGATTTCTCTAAAACTTTTGAAATTGAGTGTGATGCTTCAGGAATAGGTATTGGAGTAGTGCTCATGCAGGAGAGAAGACCAATTGCATTCTTTAACGAGAAGCTAAGTGGGGCAACCTTGAACTACCCTACTTATGACAAGGAGTTATATGCATTAGTTCGAGCGCTGGAGACTTAACAACACTATCTTTGGCCAAAAGAGTTTGTGATCCACACTGATCATGAATCCTTGAAGTACTTGAAGGGACAACATAAGCTAAACAAAAGGCATGCTCGTTGGGTGGTGTTCATCGAAACATTTCCGTATGTCATCCACTACAAGCAAGGTAAAGAAAATGTTGTTGCCGATGCACTTTCTAGAAGGTATGCTCTTATCTCTACTCTTAGTTCTAAATTGCTTGGTTTTGAGCATATTAAAGAATTGTATGCTGCTGATCGAGATTTTTGTGAAGAGTATGTGCACTGTGAGAAGAGTGATCATGGTAAATTTTATAAGCATGAAGGATTCTTGTTTAGGGAGAATAAACTTTGCACTCCAAATTGTTCTTTAAGAGAATTATTGGTGAGGGAGTCTCATGGAGGAGGTTTAATGGGACATTTTGGAGTAGCTAAAACCTTAGGGGGTTTGTAGGAACACTTCTATTGGCCTCACATGAAACGAGATGTTGAGAGGATTTGTGAGCGATGTGTCACTTGTAAGCAAGCAAAATCTAGAGTCCAACCTCATGGGCTTTATACCCCACTTCCCATTCCTCATGAGCCTTAGGTAGATATTTCCATGGACTTTGTGTTAGGATTACCCAGGTCTAGGCATGGTCGAGACTCTATTTTTGTAGTCGTGGATAGATTTTCTAAGATGGCACATTTCATTCCTTGCCACAAAACAGATGATGCTTACAATATTGCTAATTTGTTCTTTAGGGAAGTTATGAGATTGCATGGTATGCCTAGAACAATCGTATCGGATCGAGATGATAAGTTCTTGAGCTACTTCTGGAAGACCTGTGGGCTAGGTTAGGAACTAAGCTATTGTTTTCTACTACTTGTCATCCATAGACTGATGGTCAAACTGAGGTAGTAAATCGAAATTTATCTACTTTGTTAAGGGCAGTCATTAAAAAGAACATTAAAAGTTGTGAGGATTGCTTGCCGCATGTTGAATTTGCTTATAATTGCACAATGCATTATGCTACTAAGTTTACTCCTTTTGAAATTGTGTATGGTTTTAATCCACTAACTCTTTTGGATTTATCACCTCTGCCTATTTCTGAGTATGTTAATCTAGATGGTAAGAAGAAAGCAGAATTTGTTAAACAGATCCATGAGAAGGCAAGGCTAAACATTGAGTGAAGAACAGCGCAGTATGTGAAACAAGCCAACAAGGGTCGTCGACAAGCTGTCTTTGAACCTGGAGACTGGGTTTGGGTTCACATGCATAAAGAGCGGTTTCCTGTGCAGCGTTGATCTAAATTACTTCTTAGAGGCGATAGACCATTTCAAATTCTTGAGCGCATCAATGATAATGCCTACAAGATAGATTTGCCAGGTGAGTATCAAGTAAGTGCTACTTTTAATGTTACTGATCTGAGTCCTTTTGATATAGGCGATGATTTGAAGACAAATCCTTTTCAAGAGGAGGGGAATGATGAGAGCCATGATGGGAGCCAAGCCAGAAGATGGAATGTGGATCCTCTTGAAGTGCCACCTGGACCGATCACAAGAACGCAAGCGAAATGATTCAAGGAAGCACTTAACGGGTTAATAAAGGATGTCCAAGAAGCCGGAAAGGATTGGAGCAACCATGAGAATGAACTTGCATTTGTACAAGTCATTCAAGGAGATCAAAGCATAGGAGGTCAGAGCTGCTAGCCTTGACAACGTTGGCTTAAACACTGCCGGCCTTGAATCGGCGTTACCATTCGTGCATGACAGAGGGACTACACCGGCATACTACGCCGCCGGCCTTTATACCCAGCGTACATCCTACGCCGGCTACTACGCCGACTTTCATTTCCTGTTTGTTATTTTTCCGTAACTTTATGATGTTACGTCGTTTTGGGTTTTTGTTATTATGAGTTGTAAACCCTAATATAAGCTGTTAGGGTTGAAAATAGAAGATAGAACACACATACAAGATTGAATAACACATTTTGAGAGAATTCCTCTCTTGATTCTCTAAGAACTTCTCTTGAACTTATCGGATTTCTTTCGTGGCGTTCATCCCGACTTATCAATCGGTCTTTCATCCCGATTGTGGCGTCAACAAAATATATCAAGGTTCTTGCCTCACCTATAGGCAATGGGTCGCGGTTCTACTTGTTTGTTTTGGCATCTTGGGTTGTAATTCCGAACGTATTGGTATTGGGTTTCATCACACGTGGGCGTGGTTTGTATCATAATGGGAGCATAAATTAATATGCTTTTAATTGTGGCTTGATTTCTCTCTAGATGTCAAGACTTTCATCGATTGACCAATATCTTATGGAAACGCAGTATATAAATGAAAAATGCAAGTGTTCTATTATTGTCAGTTATAAAGCTTTTACTCTTTTCTTACAATCATATATTTTAATTTAGATCTTATCTAATTCATTGTCTCTACATTTTGATTTGACATCAATTATAATTTTCTTTGCATTTATTTGATCATTTTTGTATGTTATGGAACTTTCTTCAATTTGTTTGGTTTCTATCTTATTATTTAATATGTTTGTACTTCCATCACATATTTAATGGAAATGTTAGATAGTGTGTCATTCACTTTAGCCTGTTTTTCTAATAAAATGGTCCTTTTCCATCAATCACAATCTCAAGGGAACCATGTGAATGGAAAGTCTCTACTTCTTGTTTTTCAAAGCCATACTTTTCTTATTCTTTTTTTTTCCCTATACATCTTTTATGACTTAATTTTATTTGTGAGTCCGACTTTGTTTTTTACGTAATATGTACTTTGTTTTAATTATGTTTGGCTGTTTCATTTTTTTTTCTTCAATTCTAATGTTATTTGCATTTATCTAATTAGACAAAGGAGAGGGCCGGTTCAAGCTCGCAAACCGATCCATTAAGGCAAGTGGCCCGGTGAATAGGAACCGCCAAGCCAGCAATTTGAAGGTCGGGTTGCATTATGTAACCTGGCCAACTGACGGGTTTCGAACAGTAGATTAACTCGCTAGTTCGGCCCATCGATTCATGTCCACTTGAACCGGTGGGTTGGGCTCGTCGTATACAGCCAAATTTAAAAAAAAAAAATTGAGGGCTGACAATGTGTGTTAGCAAAGAAAAAAAGAAGAAGAAAAGAAAGCCAAAGGAAGTAGGAATGTGGAAACAACAATAATCGTTGAAGGCAATTTCAAATGCTACAACTCTGCAACCTTTGGAAAGAAAAAACAAAGACAAAGAGAATATAGCCGGAGAGAAATGTGGAAGGACAATGGAAGAAGATAGTTAGCAAAACAAAAACAGTTAAATTTGCACTCAAACATTTTTAATGCATAAAGCGCATTTTGAAAAAAAAACATTTGCATAGGTTTATAAGATTGTAAGTAGTGAGGAATAGGTTTGAGTTGTTGGTGTAGGTCTATCATGCAAGTGTTCAAATTTTCAAATTTGAACATTGCAAAAGAGCAGAAGAAATTATACAGGTTGTTGGATGTTGTATAAATTTATAGTGCAGTTTTACAAACAGAATTAACCACGTAAAAAATTTGTACTCACTCTTGTCTTCAATTTTCTATGCTCTCATCTTTTATTCTTTATGCTCCCCTCTACTACACTGTCAATACCTTGCAAATAATTTTTGTTATATTTCTTGCCAACTGTTAAATATATTTTGTCTCCTCATCTACCCATATCATTATTTTATAATTATCCTAATATTAAAAAATGGTAAGTTTTTTTCATTGTTCAAGTTATTCTAAGATGGATCATTCTGGCAATAGTGATAAAGAGAAATTTATGCAAGAGGCACCCAAACAATATTTTGAAGTGGATGATTACGATATCTACGACTTTACCAACGAATGCTTAGAGGACTTAATGATGCCACCCCCAAGCTTTTATGAAAGGCCTTCTAGTTGACAAAGCGAACCGCTACCACGACAGGACAATGAAGAGGAGGTAGAAGGAGAAGAGGAAGACGATGTGCAAAAAGTGCCAAAGGAAGAAATTTCATGCCACTTATGTGGCCCATCCAGCTTCACGGGTAAGCTACCAACACCACTTAAATAAAAAAAACTTACTAAACATTTTCATAAAATTGCAACTATTGCTAATCAAGTTATGCATGGTGTCGAGTCTAACTTTTTGCATTCCCATTCCTAATCCGATCTAGACTAGACCCTATGCTCATCTAATATAAATCCTCGACTTGAGTTAGGAATTTCGTTTAATTTTTGGAGTCGCCACCCAACTGTTGTTGGGAAATATTGAATTAAGACCAAAGGAGCGGATTAGTCTTAATTTGGACCACTAATCGTCGTTATTTCCTCTTCTCATTTTTGAAAAGAGGAAAAGGGAAAACTAGAGTTTCTAAGTCCGGAGGCTAACCTATTAAAACCTTACGGTTACCACCTAATCTCCTAAAATTGTTCCTATTTAGAAATGTGTTTTATTGTGTTTCTGTATTATGTTTTGAATTATTTCAAGAAAATGATTTTTTATTTCATTTTATGGGTTGACCCGAATGGGTGCCTACGTACCTGCTATCCAGGATCAAACAAGCCGCAGTTCGCTTTTCTGAAAACTTTAAGTGTGTTTGTGAATTTTAATTTTGAAATCTCTTTTGCTTTATGTTTTTACTATTTTTTTGGGATTTTCTAAAAAAAATCTAAGCCTAAACTTTTATCTGATTTTTGAAAATGGTTTTTAGGAAAAACATCAATTTTGGATTTATTTGAAGAAAATGATTTTTCTAAGTGCTAAAACTTATTTTTTTTATAATTTTTGAATTTTTATTAATTTTTATGATGTTTACGATTTTTCTTTTTTTTTTCTGTAATTTTATGAATTTTTATGATTTTTATAATTCTTCTACAAATTTTTTTTATAATTTTTATAATTTTTCATGATTTTTTATAGTTTTATGATTTTTATTGATTTTTATCATTTTTGTGAATTTTTGTTAAAAATTTTATCCTAAACTATTATCTATCCTATTTTGAAATCTAAAGTTCTATTATTATTTTTCTAATATTTATATTGTTTTTCTACATTATTATTTTTTTTTTATTTTTTAAATTATTTTTCTACATTATTAAATCCTAAAAAATATAATTTCTAACATTTTTCTATTTACGGAAAAATAAATAAAAATAAATAAATAAATAAATAAATAACAAACAAATTAATTAATAAATAAATAATAATAAATCAAATCGGAATAAAAATAAATAAATAAAGTAAATAAATAAATTGGAAAAAATCCAGAAAATCCGACTTACCTAGATCCGGGTTGGTGCGCGGGTCGGTTTGGTCGGGTCAAATCGGGTCGGGTCGGATCAGTTGGACACAGCGGCGGAGGATGCTCGTTCACGGCGTTCCGGCGGTCTTTTGTCACGGGTGAGGTGTCGAATCCTAGCTTCTTGAGGGTGCTGAATCCAATGGTGGCGGTGGTTTGCTCCTAGAACGTCTCCTGGTGGCGGCTTGGCTCCGATCGGCGGTTCGCGGTTTTGGGTTTCCTCCGATGCTCTCCAATTTGCTCTCTTTTCTCCCTTTCTCTCAATTGTGATTCATGCCTTGGCTTCCTCCCTTCGATTTCTATTTATAGGCACTTGAAACCGAGCTGGATAAGCTCGGATTTCCTCCGATCGAAGCTAATCGGATTTTCGGTTAAAAAAACAACTCCGATTTGTGTAAATCCATCGATTTGTTGCGATTTGATTCCAATTAGATGATGTTTATCTCATTTCTGTTGAAGATCTGTTGGATTTGTGTAAAAAATCGAATCCAAACGGCCAAAATGTGAATTTTTCTTCCACCGGCGATCTCGGACTCGAGGTAGAAGACGATCACGTGCCCGGCGCGTGCGTTTCCTCCAGCCAATCGGATGCTGCTACGTGTCCTGGATAAGTAAAAAAAACTCAAAACGCGGAAACTGCTTCCCTCACGATTCAAACCTGCGACCGAGCCCTCCTGCGCGCGCCTTAGCCCGTGGTCCGGACCAGCTGGGCTAACCCATTTTCCTGATTTTTCTAATTTCGCAAATTGCATATATGCAATGCGATTTTTTTATTTTTTTGTATTTTTTGAAATTTCAAAAATTTGTAAAAATTATTTACTATTTATTATTGCCATTTCTGAAATCATTTTTCAAAATTGATGTGTTTTCCTATTTATTTTTATTTTATGAATATTTTTATTATTTATGCTAAATTAAAGAAAAATAGAAAAAAATTAGAAAAAATTAAGAATTGATTATTAGTGATTATTATTCATTCCTAGGGCAAAAATGGGGTGTTTACAGCTGCCCCT
This sequence comes from Laguncularia racemosa, assembly GCA_037954665.1. Classification (NCBI taxonomy): domain Eukaryota; kingdom Viridiplantae; phylum Streptophyta; class Magnoliopsida; order Myrtales; family Combretaceae; genus Laguncularia; species Laguncularia racemosa. The sequence continues at coordinate 2,269,955 of JBBMOL010000091.1, read as the reverse complement.
CTTTGTAGTAAAGTTTGAAAAACTTAACTACAAAGACAAGAAAGACGCCATTTTTTGCCTCTTAAATAGATAACGCCTTGGTTTGGCTGGTTACCTGGCATTTGTTTTGGTAGAAAAATGCTCCAAGAGCTAATAATCCCACGATTTAAGATGGTCCTAACAATTTAGAGTAATGTTCCCTCCCCAAACAGTGCTTTACGGGCTGACTAATTGGCAATAGGAAACACCTCAAGCATTGTGTGGAAGAAATGATGATAGGAAGCGTCTTATCAGACTAGCAACCTTGGAAAGAAAATTTACTTAGGAAGCGCCCTTATGAGCTGGCTACCTGTCAACAGAAGCATCTTGTTAGACTAGCAACTGTTTAGAAGAATATTTTCGAAAAGTGCCCCAAGAGCTGACTAATCGGGAGAATCTAGGAAAGTCCCCCTCATAGGCTGACTAACCTTAAGATAGATTTTTAGGAAAGTGCCCATCTTGGGCTGACTAACCTATGGTAGAGTGTCTCAAAAAGTGCCCTTATGAGCTGACCTTGAGAACGGATTTTTAGGAAAGTGCCCATCTTGGGCTGACTAACCTATGATAGAGTTGTCTTAAAAAGTGCCCTTATGAGCTGACCTTGAGAACAGATTTTTAGGAAAGTGCCCATCTTGACCTGACTAACCTATGGTAGAACTGTCTTAAAAAGTGCCCTTATGAGCTGACCTTGAGAACAGATTTTTAGGAAAGTGCCCATCTTGGGCTAACTAACCTAAGATAAAAATGATATCTCAAAAAGGTGCCCCCTATGGGCTAACCTTAAGAGAGGATGTTTAGGAAAGTGCCCATCTTGGGCTGACTAACCTAAGGTAGAATTGTCTCAAAAAGTGCCCTTATGAGCTGACCTTGAGAACAGATTTTTAGGAAAGTGCCTATCTTGGGTTGACTAACCTATGGTAGAACTGTCTCAAAAAGTGCCCTTATGAGCTGACCTTGAGAACAAATTTTTAGGAAAGTGCCCATCTTAGTCTGACTAACCTATGGTAGAACTGTCTCAAAAAGTGCCCTTATGAGCTGACCTTGAGAACATATTTTTAGGAAAGTGCCCCTCTTGGGCTGACTAACCCATGATAAAAATATCTCAAAAAGGTACCCCTATGGGCTAACCTTGAGACAAGATATTTAGGAAAGTGCCCCTCTTGGGTTGACTAACCTATGATAAAAATATCTTGAAAAGGTGCCCCTATGGCTGACCTTAAGAGAGGATATTTAGGGAAGTGCCCCTTTTTGGGCTGACTACCCTATTAAAGGGGATGTTTAGACAAGTGCCCCACTATGGGCTGACTCATCTTATGCTTTTTTAATATGCTTTCTACTGACTAAGCTAAATGATGTGATGCCTTTCATGATATGATGATAGTTATTTATTTTAATATGCTTGTCAGTTTATCGTGGACAGCCACCAAACAATCGAACCTTTGCTTCTGCTTCACTTCTTCTTATCTTGACACAGGGTTGAAAATCTTGATGTGCTTCCTTTCTTTATGCACATGGCTCTTTTGATGGTAACGTTATCCTACTAATGCATTCAATTCTAATGCTCAAAAGTAGATAGAATTATATCACGAACTATATTAAGATTCATTATCATTTTAGTGTTTATCTTTCATTGGTGAAGTGGTGGGTAATGTGTTTAGGAATATTTGTTGTGATGAGAACTAATTGGGATTGTTGATCATTCAGGGATATTAACTTTGCTTGCAAAAAGTGAAAACTCGACTCAATGAAATTTATATCGAACACTGGCTTTCATAAACATTGGCAAAATTTCGATTCCCTTGCTTAAGGATAATACATCTTTACAGCATCTGTGTTAATGGGGTCTCTCAATTCCGGACCATCCATTTGAGTTAATATCAAAGCACCTCATGACAGAACCTTTTTCACTACATAAGGGCCTTCATAGTTTGGGGTAAATTTCCCTCTGGAGTCATGGGCATTCGGGAGAACCTTCCTTAGTACCAGATCCCCCTCTTTGAAGTATCGAGGTCTCATCTTCTTGTTAAATGCTCGGGCCATTCTTTGTTGGTAACACTGGCCATGACATAGTGCGGTAAGCCTTCTTTCATCAATCAGATTCAGCTGATCAAGCCTCTTCCTTACCCAATCTGATTCAGTTAGCTGAGTTTCCGACAGGATTCTGAATGATGGTATTTCAACTTCAACTAGTAGCACTGCTTCTGTACCATATACCAATGAGTAAGGGGTAGCTCCCATAAATGTTCTTATTGAAGTGCTATAAGCCATGAGAGCAAACGGTAACATTTCATGCCAATCTTTGTAAGTTGTTGTCATTTTCTCGATGATCTTCTTGATATTTTTATTAGCTGCTTCTACTGCCCCATTCATTTGAGGTCGGTAGGAAGTTGAATTTCTATGGTTTATGTGGAATTGTTGACATAAACTTGTCATCGATTTGTTGTTGAGATTGGTACCATTGTCGGTGATGATAGACTCAGGAACTCCATATCGGGCTATTATGTCCCTTTTTAAGAAGCGGATTATTACCCCCTTTATAACATTAGTATATGATGACGCTTCTACCCATTTGGTGAAATAATCAATCGCTACCAGTATGAACCTGTCGCCATTAGATGCTGTCGGAGTGATCGAGCCTATTATGTCGATTCCCCACATGGAGAAAGGTCATGGTGCTGATAACAAGTGTAGCTCATTGGGCGGAGCATTTATCCGGTTTGCGTAGACTTGACACAGATGACAGTGCTTGACATATTTTATGCAATCTGATTCCATGGTCAACCAATAATATCCTAACCTCATGATTTTTCGGGTCAACATGTAGCCATTCATATGGGGTCCACATACTCCCTCATATACTTCCTTCATTAGTTCGCATGCTTCATTTTTGTCCACACATCTCAACAAGGTGGTATCAGATGATATTTTGTAGAGTACAGACCCACTTAGTAAGAAATGGCTTGCTAACCTTCTGATTGTTCTTTGGTCATTCCTACTAGCCATTTTAGGATATTTACTTTCTTGGAGGAAAGTCTTGATGTCATGATACCAGGGCTTGTCATCTTGTACTTTTTCAATGGTTAAACAGTAGGCGGGCCGACTTTCGATGTCTATTTTCATCGGTTGAACTTCAGCTCCCCTTGTTATCTGGATCATAGATGCTAGTGTGGCTAGCGCATCTGCAAACTGATTCTGAGTTCTCGGGATGTATGTGAAAGAGATTGCCTTGAATTCTTCTATTAGCTCTGTCAAGTGTTGATGATATGGTACCAGTTTGGGGTCTTTAGTCTTGTATTCCCCTCTTGTCTGTAGTATGATGAGCGACGACTCTCCGTATACTTCTAATTCGCGGATTTCCATTTGACAGGCCATTTTGAGGCCAAGAATACACGCTTCATATTCCGCGATATTATTGGTATAGGGAAATATAAGTCTTGTCGCTGCAGGGAATTGAGTGCCATCTGGGGATATCAATACTGCCCCAACCCCACAACCAAATACGTTGGCAACTCCATCGAAAAACAGTTTCCATTTAGCATTCTGCTCTATCCTAAAGTCTTCTACTGGTATATCTTCCACTGTCAATATATTCTCATCTGGAAATTGGGCCTGTAGTTCTTGGGAATCTGTCTCGACAGGGTGTTCCGCTAATTGGTCAACTAAGGCTTGCCCTTTCATCAAGTTCTGATTTATGTATGTGATGTCGAACTCGGATAGGAGCATTTGCCACTTAGAGATTCTCCCTATCAGAGCTGGCTTCTCTGCCAAGTATTTCAAGGGATCATGTCTTGTCAGCAACTCAATATGGTAGTAAAGGGTGTATTACCTTAGTCGATGCATGACCCAGATTAAAGCACAACACGTCTTCTCCACCTCTGAGTACCTCTGTTCCCCATCTATGAACTTTTTGCTCAGATAATATATGGAACGCTCTCTTCCCTCGTCATCTTTCTACCCCAGCACACATCCCATGGATTCAGGGAGTATAGTGAGGTATAAGAATAAGGGTTTTCCTTATTTCAGGACTATCAAGACCGGAGGTTTTATAAGATAGTCTTTGATCATCCTGAATGCTTCTTCGCATTCGTCGTCCCATTCTATTGTGGCGTTCTTCTTCAACAGACGGAATAATGGCCGGCATTTGTTGGTGAGTTGTAAGATAAAACGAGCTATATAATTTAATCTTCCCAACAAGCTTCTCACTTCTTTAACGGAGCGTGGGGAAGGTAACTCTAATATAGACTTTACCTTATCAAGGTCAATTTTAATCCCTTCCTAGCTTATGACAAACCCTAACAATTTCCCCGTTGTGACCCCGAAAGTGCATTTCTCTAGGTTTAACTTGAGTTGGAATTTTCTCAGTCGTTTAAACAATTTCCTCAAGATATCTATATGGCTTTCTCCTTCTTTGGATTTGGCTATCATGTTGTCGACATATACTTCAACCTCTCGATGCATCATGTCGTGAAGTATTGCGACCATGGCTCTCTGATACGTTGCCCCGGCATTTTTCAAGCCGAAGGGCATGACTTTGTAATAGAAAGTTCCCCATGTTGTGATGAAGGTTGTTTTGGTTTTATCTTCTTCAGCCATTTTTATTTGATTATATCCTGAGAAACCGTCCATGAATGAGAAGAGATGGTTTCCCGCAGTGTTGTCTACTAGAACATCAATGTGAGGTAGGGGGAAGTTATCCTTTGGCGTAGCTTGGTTTAAGTCCCGGAAGTCTACGCATACGCGTACTTTTCCATTCTTTTTCATAACCGAGACTATATTTGCTACCCATACTGGGTAGTCGGATACTTCAATGAACCCTACTTCTAGCAGTTTCTTGACTTCTTCCTTAATCTTTAGCAAGATGTCAGGCCTAAATCTTCTCAGTTTTTATCTTTTAGGTTTGACATCTTCCCCTATGGGAAGCCTATGAACCACTATTGATTGGTCTAGCCCTAGCATGTCACCATATGACCAGGCAAACACATCCGCATATTCCGTTAATAGCTCGGTTACCTCACATTTTTGCTCGACACTCAAACTGGTCCCGATTTTGAGGTTCTTAGGGTTTTCCATGCTTCCTAGATTTACTGCCTCCACAAACTCGTCGATCGAAATTCCGCTTTGTTCATGTTTTTGCCAATTTTCTTGTATTATTTCGTGGTCTAGGATATCGCCTTCAACAACTGACCCAGCAGCGTTGGAAACGATATCAGCATTTTTACTTTCTACCTGCACGAAATATCCCTGATGTTCGATGGTAGGAGATCTAAATAACATAAAAGTGAAAGCATATATATAAGAAGAAAACAAACTGTAATTGAATTTGATAAAGAGTCTCAATAAAATTTTCTTAATAATTTTTCTCTACTTTCGAGCTAACCTAGCGCTACTGATAGGATAACAAAACCAATTGTTCAGAGCCGGATGCTGGTTGGACGTGCGGGGGATTGACTTCCCTTTGCTGTCGTCCTCTTCGTTTATCCGAAGCTCTTGAATGATGTTTGCCTTTCGGAAAGATTGTTGGAGAGGTGGGATGCACATCTGGGTGTCGATCGGCTTCCCCTTCATTTTGCCTTTGACACCTCTTACTTGCGCTTCTTCTACGGCCGTAGGAATGTACCCCAATCCAAACGTCCCATGCTGCCCCTCTTTAAACTGATGGCCCTCCTTGCTGGTCACCATGTTCACTTCATTGAAAATCTGCAGCCCCAGGTCTTTTGAACCTTCTTCCCCAATATAAGATATGGCAGTCTCTTTGTATATGGCGTAATCATGTTCGCCCAATACTGTGACTATCTGCCCGCTTGCAATGAACTTGACCCTTTGGTGGAGACTAGAGGGGATGGCTCCAGCAGCATGTATCCAAGGTCGTCCCAAAAGCAAGTTGAAAGACCTTGGGATGTCGAGGACCTAGAAAGCGATGTGGAATACTTGTGGACCAATTTCTACTGGTAGGTTCACTTCCCCCACTATGTCTCTTTTTGATCCGTCGAAAGCTCTGACCACCGTGGAGCTAGGTTTTATGTTGCTTGGATCGACCCCCAACAAGTCGAGCGTTGCCAATGGGCAAACGTTGAGGGATGATCCATTGTCGATGAGTACCCGGGAGACAATGGTGTCATTGCACCTGACCACTATGAATAATGTTTTGGTATGTTGGTCTCCCTCCTATCCTAGCTCTTCCGGAGAGAAAGATATCTGGTCTATTGTAAAGATGGAGTCCGCCACGTGACCTATTTTGTCTGTAGCAATGCCCTCTAGGACCTGAATCTGTTTTAGCACTTTAAAGAGTGCTTCCCTGTGGGGCTTGAATGTTGTGAGAAGGCCCATGAGTGATATCTGTGCTGGAACTTTATTTAATCGTTCCATGATCTTGTATTCACTTGCCTTGACCATCTTTGTAAATGCAGCTAGTCCCCTTTCCTCTTCTTCTCCTTTCTCCACATTGGGTTCTTCAGTCGGGCCTTTATACTTTGGATCGTATAATCTCCCAGAGCGGGTGATGCCTCCCACCATAGGAGGCCGCTCTTGTTCGAGGGCCCAATAGTCGAACGGTGCAGCCTTGTAATTCTCTGCCACTATTGGGACATTGAATACATATCTTTTTCTTGGGATTTGTACCTCAGCTGATTGTCCCTCGTAGCACTGTATAACCCTGGGCTTCTGATGAGAGTTGATCATGTTGATAGTCTTCCCCTCTTCCTTTGACGGGTTGTCTTCTTTCTCAAATTCCGGTCCCCATCCACTAGGCGGCCCCTGCTCAGTCGGGGTATAAGAATAATTTACCAAATACTGAAATCTCCCGTGTGATTCTCCTAAAGTGCCGACCGTTGGGTCTTCGGCTAACCACCTATTTTTAATGTGTGCCTTTGATGCTTCTTATGCAGCTTGATGGGATTGCTTCTTCTACTGCTCCGTCGTATTCTGCTTAGGGGCTTCTTTGGGAATCGACTCCTCAGATGTGATCATATTAATGGTGGGCTTGTGATTGGGCAGTGGATTGTGTTGACATTGGGTGCTGGGGCATTCACGAAATCCAGCTGTATGATTCCTGCATCAATTAAGTCTTGGATTTTGTGCCGGAGCCTCCAGCACCTATCTGTAGAATGCCCCTCTTGTCCCATATGGTAGTCACACTTGAGGCTTGAGTCGAAATTCTTGGGCCTATACCGGTCATTAGGGAGCTCGAAACTAATCAAGTTGTCTGCCCTCAACCGAGCGAAGACCTGACTGAGCAGTATGGGGATTGGAGTGAACTTCCTTGGGGCCCTGGCGGCCTGGGCGTGACCTGTCATGGGTTGTTGGGCTGGGGTACTCGTGGTCTGGAATGTCACACGAGTCCTAGATTTTTCTGCCTTACCGGAGTGGACCGTGCTGACAGTGGACTCTTTAGCTCTGTTTCCTCCTAAAGGCCTTTATGTCGGTGTGACCCTAGGAGGCTCCATTGTTTGGAGTCTGCCGGTGGTGATGGCATTCTCAATCCTGCATCCCGCAGCCACTACATCTGCAAAACTGGATGAGGTCTGGCCTACCAGGTATGAAAAGTAGGTCTTGTCCAGGGTATTGACAAATATGGATGTCAATTCCTTCTCAGATATCGGGATTGCTACCCTGGCGGCCTGGGCTCTCCAGCGCTGAGCATACTCCTTGATTGGCTCAGCATGCCTTTTTCGGAGACTCCCCAGGTCGATTACAGATGGGGCGACTTCGATATTGAACTTATATTGGTCATAAAACACCCAGGCTAGCTTCTCCCAAGTGTTGACAATGTTGAAGTCCAGGTGGGCATACCAAACCAGTGCAGGGCCTGTGAGGCTGTCTTAGAATGTCTGGAGCATGAGCTGGTCGTATTGAGCATACTTGCTCATTTTCCGGGCATATAGCCTAGTATGCATTTTGGGGCAGCCGGTCCCATCATACTTTTCGAACTCTGGGGTCTTGAACTTCTCAGGGTATACCTCTTCCTTGTATGCTAGCAGATTGGTGATTCCGGCTTGTTCAAAACCATCAGGGCCCTCAATCCTTTTCATCTTGTCATGGAGCTACTGGAAGAGTTGCTTCTCCATCTCCTTCTGCCTCTCTTCCATTTCCCTTTTCAGGTCATCGGAGGTCGGCCCTTGGTTGACCTTCGGCTCATATTCGAAGGTCGGGTTAAGGTGGGAATTGATCTCTTCATATTCCAGAGGCTGTCCCTCCACTGCCTTCCCTTTTTTGGCCCCTGAATACTCTTCTTGGGTTGGCTGAGTGTTGCGTAGGAGGCCGATGCTTTCAGTTAAGAGGTGAACCCGGGCAGCCAATTGTTGGACCGTTTGTTCTAGGGACATGATCTTGGAGTCCGAGGCAGCTTCAGCGTTGGTGTTGTTGCGGTTGTCGCTGCTGTTGGCCATTTTTGTTCTTGAACGTGTGAGAATTAGACTTTTGGGAGGGTTCAGTTACTTGGGAGCTATCTTGATACCTGGGCGCGCATTTTGTTTTTTATTTTAGTGTGATGTATGCAAAATGATATGCATGTGTCACGCGGATGCTAAAAATAAAAGGGTTGACAATTGATTGACAATGTAATATTGAAACTTTACTTTTATTAATATTGAAAATTTTGGAGTTCGATAATCAAAATAAAAGATTACAAATAATGATCTATTTCCTAGCTCTTTTAGTCTTCTATTGTGGAGGCTCAGACTTCCCATTGATGACAGCTTCTAATTCTTTGACTTTGGCTTGGGTCTTCTCCAATTGTGCTTCCAAGGCCTTGTTCCTTTGGTCGGATTCTTTGAAACGTCCCTTCCAGATGTCTTTCTTATAATCTGCAGCTTCAAAGTATACCTCCATTCGGGCCTTAACCTGTTCTAGGTATACTTCTGTCTCTGGATTGATCTTGTCTGGTCTTGGTTGGGTGACGTCTGGAACCTGGTATGCTCTTTCCCCTGTCTGGTATAACTGGCGGATTACAAACTCTCTGGTGGCTCGGTGTTTTCCCACTTCGCCATCTAACTCCCCGAGGTCCACATTCGGGCTTTCAATTCTGGCTTCCCAAAGTGCTTTGACCTCTGCCAGCTTAGCAAACTTCTCGGCTATCAACAGGTTCGGATCTTGGTACTCAAAGGTGACTGCTTCCAGCGAGGGCCGATAAACTATATCTTGGATGGTACCAAACTGGCGGAGCACTGAGTTAGGGTGATATCCAATACATCCGCCGATTCCGATTAAAGGTACTGCTTGGAAGTTACTGCAGGTCAAGATGATTTTGTCACAGTAGCTCCACCTGGCTGTCCACAGAATATCCTTGGCACTGAATCTTCTAAGTACCTCTACCCAACTGTGGCTGATAAGGTCGTCGGGTAGCTTCACCTTTTCTATACTTGAGTCTACGAGATCCACCTGCTGGGCTAAGGTTTTCCGGACCATGTTCAGCCCGAAGCACTTAAGGTGACTTACAAACCATATCAGCAGAAGGTTGAGGCTTAAGCGAAGGATCCTATGGCCTTTCTTCTTGAGGAAATTCAAGTTCCGGATCTGTTCAGCCAGTAGAGCCGGGATGTAAGATCTTCCCTCCAGAAATTGGGTCACCAGCTCTGCAACCCGGTAGTGAATATAGAAAGTCCCGGTGGGGAACAGTATGGTGGCGAAGGCTGTCAAGATGAAAGCATTCACCCTTCTCTGTCTGTAAGTTTTGGAGTCCCCCGCACAGTATGTCCTTTCTATCCCCATTATCCTCTCGAGCGATGAACCAGGCTTCTAAATCATCCATACGTATGCAATATCCATTACAGTCTGCCAGGGCTTTATTGACTGCTGTCTTATGGATGCCTAATAATCTACTGAAGGTACCGGCTAGCCCAGCCTCAAGGTCTAGTGCGTAGATTTGATTAGTCAGTGCTGGAGCCTGTAGCAACTGGGTGTACTCCTCCAGGGTAGGGGTGATCTCATGCAGCCCGATAAAGAAAGCAGCGGGCTCGATTTCCCATAATTGGAGCATGGTCCGGACTAAAGGCAAATTCACCTCTATCTTTGTCAGTGAGAGGATGGAGCCGATCTTTTGCTGGATGAAGGCTTGCTCCTCTAGGTTGTACAAGGTAAACCAATGGTCTAGTACCAACTTTGGGTCCAAAGGTTTGTACACCCGAATTTCTTTGCAGAGGAGGCGGTCGACTGCAGTACTAGCCATCTATTACAATAAGAAATTGCCTAATTACAAATAGAACTATGAAAACATTACAGGGAAATAACTTTGAACTCCAAAATAAAACAATAAACCATTACATTGTCATCAATTGTCAACCCTTATGATGCTATGTATGCAAGTAGGTTGGTTCTAATTGGTCCCCAAGCTCTATGGCTTCCCGCATTCTCGGAGAAATGGATCTCAGGAAATATCGAAGCATTGGGTGGGGTAGCCTAATCGATCCCGAACGGTGATCAACTCACTTCGCCCTAAACCTACACAATGGCTCCCCGACTTAGGTTTCTAGGACAGCCCGAGTTCGACCACATCTATTCACACAAACTTATGCATGTAAACCCCACAATAAAGAAAACTAAAATCTAACTAATCCCTGAAAAGTTAGTAACAGAATAATAATTGAAACTTAAAAAGGAACAACTTGAGGAGATTCAGGTGGCTAGCCTACTGGAATGGTTCCCTAGTGGAGCCGCCATCCTGTCGAGTTTAATTTTTTGCATTCCCATTCCTAATCCAATCTAGACTAGACCCTATGCTCATCTAATGTAGCTCCTCGACTTGAGTTAGGAATTTCGTTTGATTTTTGGAGTCGCCACCCAACTGTTGTTGGGAAATATTGAATTAAGACTAAAGGAGCGGATTAGTCTTAATTTGGACCACTAGTCGTCGTTATTTCCTCTTCTTGTTTTTGAAAAGAGGAAAAGGGAAAACCAGAGTTTCTAAGTCCGGAGGCTAACCTATTAAAACCTTACGGTTACCACCTAATCTCCTAAAATTGTTCCTATTTAGAAATGTGTTTTATTGTGTTTCTGTTACTTTTTATTATGTTTTTGAATTATTTCAAGAAAATGATTTTTTATTTCATTTTATGAGTTGACCCGAATGGGTGCCTACGTACCTACTATCCAGGATCAAACAAGCCATAGTTCGCTTTTCTGAAAACTTTAACTGTGTTTGTGAATTTTAATTTTGAAATCTCTTTTGCTTTATGTTTTTACTATTTTTTTTGGATTTTCTAAAAAAACAATTAAGCCTAAACTTTTATCTGATTTTTGAAAATGGTTTTTAGGAAAAACATCAACTTTGGATTTATTTGAAGAAAATGATTTTTCTAAGTGCTAAAACTTATTTTTTTAATAATTTTTGAATTTTTATTAATTTTTATGATTTTTACGAATTTTCTTTTTTTTTTTGTAATTTTATGATTTTTTTATCATTTTTATGATTTTTATTATTCTTCTACAATTTTTTTATAATTTTTCTAAGTTTTCATGATTTTTTATAGTTTTATGATTTTTATTGATTTTTATCATTTTTGTGAATTTTTGTTAAAAATTTTATCCTAAACTATTATCTATCCTATTTTGAAATATAAAGTTCTATTATTATTTTTCTAATATTTATATTGTTTTTCTACATTTTTATTATTATTTTTTTAATTATTTTTCTACATTATTAAATCCTAAAAAATCTAATTTCTAACATTTTCCTATTTACGGAAACATAAATAAAACATAAATAAATAAATAACAAACAAATAAATAAATAAATAAATAATAAATCAAATCGGAATAAAAATAAATAAATTGGAAAAAATCCGGAAAATCCGACTTACCTGGATCCGGGTCGGTGCGCGGGTCGGTTCGGTTGGGTCGAATCGGGTCAAATCAGGTCGGGTTAGATCGGTTGGACACAGCGGCGGAGGATGCTCGTTCACGGCGTTCCGGCGGTCTTTTGTCACGGGTGAGGTGTCGAATCCTAGCTTCTTGAGGGTGCTGAATCCAATGGTGGCGGTGGTTTGCTCCTAGAACGTCTCCTGGTGGCGGCTTGGCTCCGATCGGTGGTTCGCGGTTTTGGGTTTCCTCCGATGCTCTCCGATTTGCTCTCTTTTCTCCCTTTCTCTCAATTGTGATTCATGCCTTGGCTTCCTCCCTTCGATTTCTATTTATAGGCACTTGAAACCGAGCTGGATAAGCTCGGATTTCCTCCGATCGAAGCTAATCGGATTTTCGGTTAAAAAAAAACTCCGATTTGTGTAAATCCATCGATTTGTTGCGATTTGATTCCAATTAGATGATGTTTTATCTCATTTCTGTTGAAGATCTGTTGGATTTATGTAAAAAATCGAATCCAAACGGCCAAAATGCGATTTTTTCTTCCGTCGGCGATCTCGAACTCGAGGTAAAAGACGATCACGTGCCCGGCGCGTGCGTTTCCTCCATCCAATCGGATGCTACCACGTATCTTGGATAAGTAAAAAAAAAAACTCAAAACGCGGAAACTGCTTCCCCCGCGATTCGAACCTGCGATCGATCCCTCTTGCGCGCGCCTTAGCCCGTGGTCCGGACCAGCTGAGCTAGCCCATTTTCCTGATTTTTCTAATTTCGCAAATTACATATATGCAATGCAATTTTTTTATTTTTTTGTATTTTTTAAAATTTCAAAAATTTGTAAAAATTATTTACTATTTATTATTGCCATTTCTGAAATCATTTTTCAAAATTGATGTGTTTTCCTATTTATTTTTATTTTTTGAATATTTTAATTATTTATGCTAAATTAAAGAAAAATTGAAAAAAAATGGAAAAAATTAAGAATTGATTATTAGTGATTATTATTCATTCTTAGGGCAAAAATGGGGTGTTTACACATGGAAAAAGGGAGAGGGGTATGGCACCCTCAATAGGCACATGCGAGTAAAGCACCCCATGGAGTTTAGCATAGATAAATCATAGCAACAAATTTTGCAGTCAACAAGATTACAAGGAAGAGGCCTATTTTGTTATTCTAGTGATAGGCAACAAGTTCTACTTATAGAATACTTAGCAAAATGTAACCTATCATGGAGTCATGCATCTTCCCCACACCGATTGGAGTACGAGTGAGAAGCGTTGAATCCAAGCACACAGACTTACGACCAATAAACCATACAAAAAACCACTATTAAGTTGCATCATAACTGTAAGCATGAATTAGTTGCTCTTTTCAATTCTCTTGAGACACATGTTTCCATTTGCGTAGATATATGGACCGATCCATGGCAAGAAAATTCATACGTGGGAGTTACATGCCACTAGATAGACAATACATGGCAGGTACAAAAAAGATTAATAGCTCTAAGGGTTTTCAACAATTGCCATGCGGCGCAAAATATTTTCCATATTATAAGTATTATTTTAGGTGAATACAGTTTGACAAAAAATATTTTTCAATTGGTTTTGATAATGCGGTCACTAATATGACATTCATTAATGAATTTCAAACTTTATGTTAATCCACGCTAGGTAGGACATTTTTCCACATTCAATGTACCTGTCACAATTTAATCTTTACGTTAAGGATTGTATGAACTGTTTAGATTTTAAAATATCCCCAATAAGACAACTAATATGTTTTTTTAATTGACCATCCTTCCATAAATAAGGCATGGCTGATGATTTTGTATTGAAAATGGAATATGACCGAAAAAATTTAAAAAGAATGTTAAGCATAGGTGGAATTTCACATATCAACTTTTACAAAGTACAGTTGCTTATAAAAATGCATTATGTTTTTTTTCTACCATAAATGTCCCTAATATTCCACTGCACCTCAGCGATTAGGATGTATGTAGTAGAATTTTAAATGTTTTAAGAGGTTTTCATGACTGTACTCTAACATTTTCGCAAGTATACCAGGCTAGTGTTCATTTTTTTTCTTATAAATGCAGTGAATATACTGTTAGTGCTTATAAAGATGCAGTAAAAATTTTTCTTATACAGTTGCTTTTTTTGCTACCATGATTGTCCCAAACATTCCACTGCACCTCAACGATTGGGATGTATGTAGTAGAATGTTAAATGTTTTAAGAGTTTTTCATGACTGTATTCTAACATTTTCACAAGTGTACTAAGCTAGTGTTCATTTTTTTTCTTATAAATGCAGTGAATATACTGTTAGTGCTACTCGATGCCTGATTAGACCCTTTTTGTGTGACTATAAATGATATGGCTACAAAATGGTTACAGCATTATAGACAAATTCCAATAATTTATCTAGTTGCTTCTATTTTAGCTCAATGATGTAAAAAAGACATGTTATTAGAGTATCTTAATTTGTATTATTCGATTGTTGACACATTCTCTAACATGGAAGACACTTATGCTATTATCACTACATAAGAACTACGTCGAGTAGTCCAAATAATGGAAGAATTATATTCTAACGTTTGCACTACGTTCGATGGTCAAGTGTCTCGAACTCCCTCACCGTCTCTTGGCTCACATGGTACCATGCATGATCATACCCTCATTGCGCAATGAATGATGTTGCAAAAGTTGAAGCGACACTGTTCCAGGTCAACCAGGTACATTGAACTTGACGATTACTTCAATACACACTTTAAATTTGGTAACAACAGTATCACGAGTTTCAACATCCTTGACTGGTGGAGGAGGCATAAGAGGACGTATCCGATACTCTCATGAAAGGCTTGCTAAGTTTTGGCTACTCCCATATCAATGGTAGCTATTGAACATGCATTCGATATAGCGAGCAACCTTATCTTATCACGGCGGTGATCAAAACTGTCATCCATCAACGTTGAGGCACTGGCTTGTGTGCAAGATTGGATGAAGGCAAGGAGTCGCACACAAGAGTCATACAGGACGTCCAGTGAAGAAGATGAATACTTCAACGACTTCATTCTGTTGGATGGAAGGTCCACTAGTTCAGATTCTGATATTAGGTAAGCCAAATAATTTTATAGAGATATTAGTACTATCTTATTTATTTTTTACACTAGGTTAGATATATTTTGTAAGTAGAGTAGTACTCCTTTATTTATTTTTGTTATTTACTTATAAAGTCTTATTATCATATACAAGAGATAAGGCCAAATATCCCCATTTTTTCTGTAATAATTTTATTCAATCAATAAAATTCGAAGCTGGCATCTCCCTTCCCTCCCCCCCCCCCCCCCCCCCCCCCTAAGTTGGTTCCAATTCCCCCTCCCACCGGCCTTTGACCTGGTGGTTCTAGGCCAATTCGTCTAGATCTAATCATGTCAATCAATTTCGTTACTTTTTCTTTCAATTTTATTGGCTTATTTCTCATTGCTTAATCCATGTGTGGCACTTCCTTTATACAGTTATTAGGAAGGTTGAATAGTGTGTTATTAATTATGGTATGTTTTCTTGATGTATTAGATCTTTTCCATTAGCCATAGTTTCAAGGGAAAGTTGGATATGAATGGAAAGTCTCAAAGCTTTCTTATTATTTTTAAAGTATTTGTTGCTCTTTTGCTATGCTATACTTTTCATATTTCCATTTCTTTTTTATGATACTTTTATTATGACATAATCTTATTTGTTGGTACAACTTTCTATTCTTTATCATATTTACTTTATTTTGAATATATTTATTCATTTCTTTTATTTTCCAAAGTTTTCTTTTTATAAGATCAAACATCTTTTCATTTCCCATTGATTTTCTCCATAGCACTTATGGAATATATATAACCGGAATGTTGGATAGTATGTTATCAATCATGGCTTGCTTTTTGGGTGTATGCTAAGATTTTTTTATACTAATTACAATGTTAAGGAAACGCTAGATAGTAGATATGAAGGAAATTGCAAGAGATATGTTATTGTTTCTATATATATATATATTGTGGCTCTTTTGCAATACTATACTTTTTCTTATTATCTAATTTTCATTGAAGTTATTTGGTCATTTCTTTGATTTTTCAAACTTCTCTTTTTATTAAATCGATTAAGAATCATGTTTTATTTTGTGCCATTTTTTTTCTATAACAATATCTTGTTATACCTAATGGGAGCATCAAATAGTATGCTTTTGGTTATGGCTTGATTTATTAGTGAATGTTAAGGCTCTTATTGATTGATCAGAATCTTATGGGAACGTTGGATGTGTTAGAAAAATTGAAGTGTTTCATTGTTGTCATAATGAAAGCCTTTACTTATCTCTTGCAATCATATGGTTTAATTCAAATTTCATTTATTGGATCAACATTTAAATATTACATCTAATTTTCTTTACATTTATTAGATCATTTTTTGGAATTTAGAACTATTTCTTTGTATTTTACTGTCAAGAAGTCAATTATTCCTTTAAAAATGTGTTTGACAAACATAAGAAGAAGCAAGGAAATTATACCTAATAATTTCAAGCTTGTTAAGAGAGAACCCGGCGATCTCATGAAACTTAGGAAATTGTTTGTGAAAATAGGCTACCTTTTTCTTTCATTCCTTATGCACTTAATGTTTACAATCGACAATTACATAGAATAACTGCCTCCTATTTTCACTAGGACACTATTCTACAACACACATGTCATAACTAACTTGTAACTACTACTCCACTACACATGATAGTCCACAACAATTATAGACACATGATCTAAGCATAAATATCAACACTAAATGACACTACACACGATTTTAACACATACATACACCCCAAAAATTACACACATAACACCACACATACATATACACTCCCATCAAATCATTAAGGCCCATTGCTTGGGATTTTATGGCAATGAAGATGACTTTTATACAAGGGGAAGAGGAAATCGTGTTGCAAGGAGTGACCAAAGAGGAAAAGGCACAACTACTAGTAGTGGTGCTACAAGAAGCTAGCCATTAGGAATTGTAGTAGCTACTAGATAGTTAAAGATAAGTTTCCCATATTGGTTATTGAAGAGTTACTAGAGAAATTGTTTGAGGCAAGTTATTTTTAAAAGCTAAAGTCATGCTCTGGTTATCATCAAGTCCAGATGGATTTGAAAGATGTGGAAAAGATAGCTTTTAGGACTCATCATGGCCATTTTGAATTTCTTGTTATACCATTTAGCCTCACAAACGCGCCTTCGACATTTCAAGCATTAATAAATGAAGTGCTTAAAGGGTATTTGAGAAACTTTGTCCTTGTCATTTTTCATGATATCCTTATTTATAGCAAATCTTAGGTGGAACATTTACAACGTTTAAGTATTGTATTTCTAGTATTGAGACAACATCATTCACTATATTGAGAGGTTCCCTCGGGCTTATTGGGTATTATCGGAAATTCATTCAAAATTATGGGGTTATAGTTAAGCCATTGACATGTATGTTGAGGAAAAATAGCTTTAAGTGGAATGTGGAGTCGGAGAGAGCTTTCAAAGCCTTGAAGGAGGCATGACATAAGTGCCTATGCCAGCACTTCCTAACTTCAACTAGCAATTCATGGTAGAGTGTGATGCCTCTAATATTGGCATTGGTGCAGTAATACAACAAGAGAGCAAGCTAATCTCCTTCTTTAGCTGCCCTTTTGCATAGAGGCATTTAAAGTTACCAACCTATGAGAAAGAGTTGATTGGATTAGCTAAAGTGGTATGCCATTAGAGGGCTTAACTTTATGGACACAAATTTATTGTTCAAACTGACCATTACATGTTGAAATTTCTATTGGAACAATGCATCACAACTTCCTCTCAATAGCACTGGATAAGTAAATTACTGGGATTTGACTTTGAGATTAAGTATAGAGCAAGTTAGGAGAACAAGGTGGTAGATGCCCTATCTCGTAGGGATCAACAACCCACTAAGTTGTTTGTTATATTAGCATTAACACTAACTTTGTTTGATATGGTGTATAAGGAAACTGCAATGTCCCTAAAAGTGCAAAATTTGATTGAACGTATTTATGCAAATGAAGAGGATACTAATTGGAACTTGAAGCAAAGGCTGGTTTTCTTTAAAAATAAAATATTTTTGGAACCGACCTCATCCCTATGCATAGCTATTATACGCACTTTTCATGATCAATATTGTGAAGGCTATCAAAAGACACTCTATAGGATCAAACACGACTTCTATTGGAAAGGTCTAAGAAGACAAGTAGAGGAGGTAATGCAACCCTACATAATTTGTTAGAAAACATGGTCGGACAACTTCAGCCTATAGGTCTCCTTCAACCTCTACCAATACTACACCAAGTTTGGTCAAATATTTCAATGGAATTTATCAATAGACTTCTAATGTCACATGAAAAATCTGTTCTATTGGTGGTTGTAGATTGATTTTCAAAGTATGCACACTTCCCATGAGTCATCCTTACACTACATTGGTCGTACCTAAACTTTTCTTTGACAACATATTTAAGTTGCATGGCCTATTGGAGACGATTGTGAGTGATAGAGATGTAACTTTTATTAGCTCTTTTTAGAAGGAATTATTCAAATTGAGTATAACTAAATTATCTTTCTCTTCGGCCTATTAGCCTTAAAGTGATGGTCAAATGAAAGTAGTTAATTGGACCATCGAATTGTATTTAAGATGCTTTATAGGTGAAAGACCAAAGCATTGGATAGATTGGGTTGTGCAGGCAGAATATTGTTACAATATGGGTTACCATTCTTCGCTTATGACCACTACTTTTCAAGTTGTTTATTGCAAACCTCCTCCAAGACTTCTAACCTTTATCCTTAGTAGTACAAAGCTCAAAGTAGTGGAACAAATGCTGGCTAATAAGAATGTTTTTATAGTTGAAGTACGCTATGAGTTATCCCATGCTCACAGGTGATGAAAGATGCATATGATACGAAGTATAGAGATGTCAAATTCAATGTTGGGAACCTTTTTTTACTCAAGCTTTGACTGTATCAACAAAACTCTATAAAAAAACAGCAAGACATAAGTTGGCACAAAAAAACTATAGACCTTTCCCAATTGAAGCAAAGGTTGACAATGCTGCATATAAATTGTAGCTTCTAGAGGAAGTTAAGATACATTTGGTCTCATGTCTTAAGAGATTTATTAGAAAAGCTCTCCTTGTTCTAGCCCTTCCAAACACTTCTCAAAGGTAAGTTGTTCCTACTCCTAAAGCCATTTTGGACACACATAACATGCATCAAGAGAAGAAGTGCGAGTTTATTGGGAAGGCTACTCGCCAACAGAAGCATCTTGGGAGGATGTGTTAATGATGTGTTAGCATTATTCAAACTTTAAGCTTGAGTTCAAGCATGCTCTTAAGGGAGGGAGAAGTGTCAAGAAGTCAATTATTCCTTTTGAAAATGTGTATGGCAGATGCAAGAGGAAGCAAGAGTAAAGTAGTAGTAGCTGTTGGGAGTGTGTATGTATGTGTGGTGTAATGTGTGTATGTATGTGTTATAATCATGTGTAGTGTCGTGTGGTGTTGATATTTATGCTTAGATCATGTGTCTGTAATTGTTGTGGACTATCATGTGTAGTGGAGTAGTGGTTGCAAGTTGGTTGTGACATGTGTGTTGTGGAATAGTGTCCTAGTGAAAATAAGAGGAAGTTATTTTTCGTAACTACCAATTGTTAACTTTAAGTGCAAAAGGAAGAAAAAGTTATCCTATTTTCACAAACGATTTCCTAAGTTTCATGAGATCGTTGAGTTCTCTCTTAACAAGCCTGAAATTATTAGCACCATACGCAAAGACGAGAAGATCCTACAAACAAAGATTTGAACTAGAAGTAGTAGTAAATAGGAATGTGACTCGTTCGCAAACTAAATCCTATGAAATTTACCCATTTATTTCTTATTGTTTAATCCATTTGTAGCACTTCCTTCACATGTGCCATTGATTATGAGATGTTTTTCTAATGTTAGTCTCTCTTTTCCATCGGCCAAAATCTTAGGGAAAGCTAGATATAAATGTAAAGCATGGGAGCTTTTTTGATATTTTTAAAGTCTTCATTTTTCTTTTGCATTGCCATACTTTTCATATTTTTGTTTCTTTTTTTTTTGTAATTTTTTAATAACGTAATCTTATTTGTTGGTCTATCTCTTTATTTATGTTATATCTACTTCATTTTGAATATGTTGGATTGTTTCTTTTGTGTTTTGAATTTTTCATTTTATCAAACTAGTTGGAGTGTGCCTTTTCTTATTACTTTGATTTTCTTTGTAGCACTTATAGAGTACATAATGGGAACGTCGAACATTGTGCTATCTATCATGGCCTGATTTTTTAGTGCTAGTGCGCTCGAATTTAACCAATAGTTTTAAGTTTTAAATTTATAACCAATAAAATCTACTGTCAAGTTAAGCGGTGTACCTATCGATTATAGTATAGATTTAGCAAGTGTCGTCCTCTATGATCTAGAAAACAAATTAAGTTTTAAATTTATAACCAATAAAATCTACTGTCAAGTTAAGCGGTGTACCTATCGATTATAGTATAGATTTAGCAAGTGTCGTCCTCTATGATCTAGAAAACAAATACCAATATTACCTTTCTCTACTATCTAGTCTAATTTATAATGTGGAAATTATGAATTAAATTAACAATTAACAAATCCTAACAACCCTAGAATTAAATGATATTTTCAAAAAGTATATATATTCAATCACAAAATATACTCCTCATCTTGTTCCACCTTAACCCTTAAATTCTAAAAAATAAGATGTTGATTAACGAATCAATTTATACTTTATACCGCAGAAATTCTCAAGTAAAATCAATTACTCCCTCAAGTTAATCAATTCTTAATCATGCACAAGATAATGGAGACCTCTCCCTCACTACCATCATATAAGATCTCATTAAGTTCACAAATTCCGATTAATTGCAGAAAATAAATGTTTTCCTACCTCTAAGCAAAACATGTAATCTCTTTATTCATGAAAATCTAATTTACTAGATGAAATCTCTTTCAATCTAATAAAAATCAGACATGAAATCAATTCGCACACATAAATCAATTACAAGAATAATGGAAATACATGAATAGATGCAAAGATATAAACAATTCATTAATTAATCAATGTTTCAACACATGAGTTAGGGTTTCACAAGATGAAAGATATAAAGAATTACTCCTCTAAAGAGTTTTTAATAAGAATAGAGAATCTAGAGAAATAGAACCGATTCATGATAAAAAGAGTAATCCCTTGTTTTATTTTGTGATCTCCAAAGATGCTTAGACAATTCTCCTCTTAAAGTTCGTAAAAATGCTCCCCTAGGGTTTTCAGAATGAAGCTAGAAGAAAAAAAAGTCCGCTAAAAAATAAAACAAGACGTCTATTTATAGTTCTGCAAAAACATGGTTCGGCATGGGAGTCAGCACGGCCACACTCAAGGCCATGCTGACTTCGAAACACGTTATCTTCACTGCTCAGTTCAGTACGATCTCCAGCACAACCATGCTTGAGGCAGGGCTGAAAAAAAAAAATAAACTTGTATTCTCGTTACTGACATCAACACGGCCTGTGCTGAACCTGGGGCACACTTTAGTATAGCTACTAGTCATTTTTTGCATCCAACACTGGAATCTACATGAGTTGTGCTGAACTAAAAATCAATTTTCTTCATTTTTCGCCAAATTTCACCTCGCCTTTGCTCATATCATCCTTAAACCTTTCTTTTGTCTCCATTGGCACCTAGAATTAAAATTTAATCATATAAGTACCCTTTTCTTCACAAATCACATGAAATTCATATAAAATTATAACTAATAAGTACTATAATTAAGAGTCTTCCGACACTTATCAAGTGCATGCTTAGGTTTTTCTTCCAACTAATTACAATGTAAAGGGAATGCTAGATACAAATAAAAGTGCACAAGGTTTATTGTTATTATTTTTTTTTTATGGTTTTTTTTCCAAACTATACTTTTCTTATTATTTAATTTTCATTGTATTAATTAGATTTTTTTTTTTTTTAGTTTTCAAACATCTTTTTTTAAAAAAAAAAATCAAATCGATTAAGGATCATTTTTCTTTTGTGTTTATTTTTCTATAGCAATATCTTCTTATTCCTAATGGGAGCATTGAATAGTATGTTGATGGTAGGGTTTCCATTCAATGTCAATAATCTAGGAATGCTAAATATAATAGAAAAAAAGCTTTTGGTTGCAGTTATCTATTGACTTTTTGTTTACAATCCTATGAGAACATTAGATATAAAGAAAAAATGTAAGTGTTTTATCACCGTATCGAAAGCTTTTGCTCCTCCCTCGCAATCACATGTTTATATTCAAATCTTATATGATTTATTGCATTGATATTTTAATTTTACATCACTTCAAATTTCTTTGTATTTATATGATCATTTATTTGAATTTTGAAACCTTTTTTTTTTTAATTTCATCGCTCTCTTTCTTAATATTTTAACACACTTAACATATATAAGGGGAATGCTTATATTCAAATCTTATATGATCTATTTTATTGGCTATAATCTTAAGGAAATGCTATAGATAAATTGTAAGTGTAATAACTCTTGTTACTTTTAAAGTTTTTACTTCTCTTTTTTGAAAGGCATAATTTTCTTATATCTATATTTTTTTTCCTATACTATTTTTATGACTTAATCTTATTTGTTGGACTGATTTTTTATTTTATGTCATATCTACTTTATTTTGAATTATCTTATTCGTTTTTATTTTTCAAACTTTTCTTGTAGTGATGGAAAGTGAAATATATCTATTATTGTTTTTATGGCTTTTTACCAATACTATTTTTCTTTTCATCCAATTTTCATTGTCTTATGATTTCTTTTTTGCAAAAATCATTTTAAGGTGAAACTTTAACCTTTGCTTTTGGAAATTTTATAGCTAGTGTAGATTGTGATGAGGTTTAGATGCCTATTTTAAAGGACACTATGTTGTCAAAAGTTCTATTTTTTCTTTTCTTTTCAAATTGTCATCCATTTTTTATAGCTTCTTGTCTTTAAAATACTTTTTATGTAACTATATTTGAGCTTGAGCATCATTTGGATGTTTCTTTTTTTAGAGTACTTGGTTTTCTAAAGAATAATGTTCTTGTTTACTAGTGATGTTGAATAGTGAAGTTTAAAGTACTTCATCTAGTTTTGTCCACATCTTTTATAAACTTTGTTGTTAAATGTTTTCTTATGGCATTAAATTTGTCTCAATAAATTTGAGAAAGTAAAGATTTTCATCGAAAAGCAATTTTACTATTCACAATATTTAACTTTTACTTTGAAAAATATTACTAACTCTAATTCGCAATAGGACATGTATTCCAAAGTTGCATGTTTTTTATGATGATACAATAATAAAGAGAACATATTGTAATAGAAGCTTCTCTCTCTCTCTCTCTCTCTCTCTCTCTCTCTCTCTCTCTCTCCACAATTTACTTGGCTTTTTCTTGAGTAGTTTTTTAATTGCTAGGAATCATTCAAAAGGAAGTTTGCTTTGCGAGCCCATTTTTCTTCTGCTTTACTTGAATTTGTCTTGTTTGGATTCATCAACTTTTATTATGAAATGTTCCTTAGTACCACTAATGTTATTTAGATTATCTTTGCCTTTACTCAGAGTTATTTTTATAATGTGAAACTTCCACATTCTTATTAAGATATTTACTACTTGCTTTAATTTGCAATGGGGGACTAAGTGGTAGTTTTCAAAAATTGTTCCTTTTCTTTTTTCATTTTATTTATTTTTTATTTCAAAAATATTCATTAGCAGTGTGTATTCTTTTCCATTATACTTCAGAGAAAGTTTTGTTCAAGAGTTTCTTCTTAAAACCACAATTTTTTCAGAAATTTCACATAGTTTGGTTATGTTTTTTATTGGTGCTGTTGTTTAAAAAAAAAATAGAGTTTTTATTACTAGTTGGGAGTGAAATTCTCTAAGAGAGATCTTTCTAATGTAAACTTATTTTTTTCTGTACTTAAAAAAAAAGTGTAAATTATACCTTAGAATCAATATATTTTTTCTTTCAAATCACCATTTAAGAATGCATTATTTACATCCAATTAATAAAGTAGCCATTCTAGATTAGCTACAAAGATAAAAGAACTCAAACTAAGTTTAGTTTTGCAATCAAAGCAAATGTCTACTCGTAATTGATACAATAGTGGGTACACAAAATAGGAATGAATTAGATCTAAGTTGTGAATAAGGGAACTAACCTCACGTGAGATCATCGAGATGGAAAGAAGCAAGAGAAGCAGCTCTCCCAACAGGGAACTTCTCCCTCGAAATTCTGAAGTCTGGATGTTTTTCTCTTTCTTGTTCTCTTTAATAGCCTCCACTTTCTATTTATATCTTTTATTAATATGTTTTTAGAACACTCTAGACTCTTCTAGACTTGTTTCCCACCACTACTACTCTGACTTTTATTTACATACCATCATTGCCACCTCACACATTCAACCCAATACTATACACCAACACTTCCCAACACTGAACACAACTAGAAACAACAAAACACTTCATAATAAGACACAATACGGGAGAACAACACTCACACTAGAGAGACAACACACACACAACACCACACTATCAGACATGCACCACCAACATTTCAATATAACCAACTCCTTACTTTGACATAGCAAGCCTATGCCTATACACTTTCAACATTGGTTTAATAACCCTAGGAGTTGTATCAATAATCAATACCATAAGTTTGGGTATATCCTTAAGCCATGAGTCTAGCTTTATATCTTTCAAATACTCCCATGAGCTCTATGTTTCAAATTAAATACCCATTTGCTCTTAACAACCTTTCTTCTACCAGGTAAAGTAATAAGATCCCATGTCTTATTCTCATATAATGCCTTCATTTCATCCATTATAGCTTCTTTCCACTTTGGACTTTTTAAGTGCTTCATGAATATTTTTAGGAATGTCAACACTATCTACACTAACAAAGGCTTTAAGTTAAGTTGACAATATATCATACTTCACATAATTCGACATCAGACATTTGACATTTCTTTTGCATTCTCTTTTCCCCTTCCTAAGTGCAATTGGTAGCTCTTCCACCTTTCCCTCCATCACATTCTTACTTTCACTTGTTCCAAAAGCATACTCATTTACCTTTATTTCTAGGTTAGATTTTCGACTTTGCTTAAGAGATTTTGGATCTTTGAGTATACACCGGAAGCTTAGGAGTATTTGCTTCATGCCTCATGTTAACCTAGTGAATTTCAAGTGACATTTGTTGGTTGTTGAAATGACTCATGAAGACAACACTCTACCTTAATTTGTTCAGAAGTTGACTTACAGGATGGTCTAGAAATGGCAAGATCAAGAGAAGTTGAATACTTAGATTCATATAACAAACAATCTAGCACATATAGAAGTTGCTTAGAAAAATTTCCATGATTCTCTCCACCTAAATTCTCCCCCTAGAGTGAGCACTATAATTGGGCCGATTCTTAAGAAAGATAACATCCAATGAGATAAAGAACTTTCTTGTGGAGGGGTGATAACATCAATACCCTTATTGACTTGGAGAGTGCCCGACAAAGACACACTTAAGTCCCCTAGATTCCAATTTTGAATTATTTAAAGTAGATTGATGAACATTTACAATGCAACCAAAAATTTTTGCAAGAAGAGAGTTGAATGGGCTCAAATTTAGAAAATGTTCTAACAATATATACATAGAGGATAATGGATCCCTAGTAGTTAATGCTTCTAAAAGCATAAGCCTTATTGGAAGTCTTCTATATCTCACACCTTTGGTCCAAATATAATATATACCACAAGCCTTTGATGGAAATTTATGTAGAGCCCAAGCCAAATCTACTTTGAAGCAACAAAACCTATAATATGGTGTTTATTAGGAACCTAAGACTATGGCATATTGTTAGAGT
Source organism: Laguncularia racemosa (assembly GCA_037954665.1). Taxonomy (NCBI): domain Eukaryota; kingdom Viridiplantae; phylum Streptophyta; class Magnoliopsida; order Myrtales; family Combretaceae; genus Laguncularia; species Laguncularia racemosa. The sequence goes on along the minus strand of JBBMOL010000091.1, from coordinate 2,244,172 downwards.
TTGAGAATTTTCTAGATACTTTAAGGAGTCTTTTGTAATTTCCTTTTTGCTCAACTATTGTAGTAGTTAAAAGGAGTGATAATTCTTATTTTAGGGAATTTGTATGTGTGATAGACTAGATATTGTAGTTAACCTAACACTATTAGTTTTCTTGTAAATATAAAACATCAGATGATGGTTGAAATGCTATTGCAGTAAGCTAAAAATATTACATCAGAAAAATCTCTCTATTCACCCTTTTTTCGCTACTACGTTCTACTTTTATTCTACATATTGAACTTCAATATTTTGACATGGTATCAAAGCTTTCAATGATCTTACAGGGCATGCGAACATCCCAAAAAAACTAAGACTTCAAACTTGTCAAAACACAAAAACTTCAAGGCTTCTTCTAACATAGCAACTATAGCTCCTAGACTTCCAATTCTTGATGGTGAAAACTATCAAGTTTAGGCCATCAAAATGATGACTCACTTGAGAGGCCTTGGCTTATGGTAATATATTGAAACTAAAACCACAACCTTTGGGTAATAACCACAATCAAATAAGGGCTCATGAAGAAGAAATGGCAAAAACTCCTAGAGCTTTGTCTCATATTCAAGGTGCAGTTTCAGATTCAATATTTAACAAAATAATGGCTTTTAAAACACCAAAAGTGGCTTAAGACAAACTCAAGGAGATGTACATGGGGAGTAAAAAAACAAGGAGAACTTAGATTCTGAATTTGAAAAGGGAGTTTGAAGTATAGAAGATGAAGGATGGTGAAACGACTAAAGAATATGTAGATAGACTTATGAGAATTATTAACAAGATTTAGCTTTGTGGTAAGGAACTATCAGATCAAAGGGTTGTGGAAAAAGTTCTAGTGAGATTGCCAGAAAGATTTCCAAGATTTCTTTTCTTGAAGACTCAAGTGATTTGTCCCAAATTTCTTTAGTTGAGCTAGTTCATGCTTTCTAAGCTTAAGAGCAAAGATTGATTAGATAAGAAACTAGTAGTGAAGGGGTTTTTCTTGCAAAATAAAAGGAAAAAGCTCAAACTAAAGAGAAGAAGCAATTTAGCAAGAAGAAGGATAAGGAAATGTATGATGGCCAAGAAAGCAAAAGTGGTGGAAAACAGTAATACCCTCCAAGAATTATTGTTGGTTTAGATTAAATGTGCAATGTCGATCATGTAAGAAATTTAGCCATGTGGAGAAGGTTTGCAAGAATAAAGGTGACCAACAACAACAACAAGGATAGATTGCAAAAAGCCAACAGCAACATCAAACAAAGGAGTTGTTCGTTGCTACAAGCACTGCAATAAAACGTTCTACTATCACTTAGCTTGTTGACAGTGGTTTTACAAACCACATGACACCTAATTTAAGTAGTTTTTAGAGGTAGATCAATCGTACAAGTCCTCAATGAAGATTGGAAATGGATAATTTGTTGATGTCAAAGGTGGAGGTGTTGTTGCTGTTGAGACTTTAATAGGTACTAAATGCATTTTCAATGTGTTAGTCAATTGTTGGGAAAAAAAAAATTATTCTCTCCGTTTTCAAAATATGTCTTGTAACATTGTTGATCATGGTGGCTGTGAGATGTTAACTATAGAAATGAGAGACAAAAGCTTTCCAATCAAGTGGAGAGACAAATATGCATGCTTATAGCTCTATTAAAGATGAATCTATATTGTGGAACAAAAGATCTAGCCACTTTAACTATACTACCTTCAAGTACCTACAGTATAAAGGCTTAACTCAAGGTCTTCCTATTGTTTGTGAGAAAGAGCACGTGTGCAAAGTATGTTAATTTGGCAAGCATAATAGGTTGCCACTTCCCGTCAATCAAGCTTGGAGAGCTTTGAAGAGGCTATAATTGATTCATACGGATGTTTGTGGACCAATGAGGACACTCTCGTTAAATGGAAGCAAGTATTTCATCTTGTTTATAGATGATTATACAAGGATGTGTTGGGTTTACTTTATGAAACAAAAGTTTGAAGTGGTTGATGTGTTTCAAAATTTCAAAGCCATAGTGGAAAATCAAGTGAATAACAGTATCAAGGTGATAAGATCTGACAATGGGGCTAAATATATGTTAGACAAGTTTAGCAAATTCTATGTTAAGGTTGAAATTGAACACCAGCTCACCATTGCTTACTCTCTGCAGCAAAATGGCATGACTAAGAGAAAGAATAGAACCATTATGGAGATGGCAAGGTGTTTGTTGTTTGAAAAGAAGATGCTCAAGTATTTTTGGGAAGAAGAAGTCAACATAGTTGTGTACTTGCTAAACAAGCTTCTAACCAAGGCTATGAAGAATAAAACTCCATTTGAAGCATGGAATGGAGTTAAACCAGTCGTGAAAAACCTCAAGTTGTTTGGGAGCTTATGCTACATGCATGTACCGAGTGTGAAAAGAGAAAAATTAGATTACAAAGCTGAGATGGGAATTTTTATGGGATATAGCTCTATCTCCAAGGGCTATAAAGTTTTTAATTTGAAAAGGAAAAAAATATATGTTAGTAGAGACATCAAAATTGATGAAGCAACAGTTTGGAATTGGAACAAAAATGAGGTGGAGGTTCCAAATGTTAATCAAGCTAGGAAAATCATCCACCAACCTTCGAAAGAAATAGAAGATAAAGTTTGTGTAGAAAATCTTAATGACGCTCTAATTAGAGAAATAAGGCCACTTGTTGAAATTTATGAGAGATGCAATGTATCATTACATGAACCTACATGTTATGATGAAGCTATTAAAGAAGGGATGTGGAAAGTTGCAATGGAGGAGGAGTTGAGGATGATCAATAAAAATGATACTTGGGAGCTTGTTGATAAGTTGGAAAATCAAAAGATAATTGGTGTTAAGTGGGTTTACAAAATCAAATATAACGCTAATCAATTTGTGAATAAACTCAAGGCCATGTTGGTTGTGAAGGGTTACTTTCAAGAGTATAGTGTTGATTTTTCAAACACCTTTGCTCCCATAGCTCGACATGACACTATAAGGCCTTTAATAGTTTTAGCAGCAAAAATGGGTTAGAAAATTCATCATCTTGATGTGAAATTAGCTTTCCTCAATGGCATGCTAAAAGAAGACATCTATGTTGAATAACCGCCAGGATTTTAAGTTGTTGGTTGTGAAGACAAAGTTTACAAGCTTCACAAAGCTCTTTATAGTTTAAAACAAGCTCCAAGGGCTTGGTATGGTAGAATTGACACCTATCTTTTATAGTAAGAATTTAAAAGAAGTGAAAGTGAAGCCACTTTGTATGTGCTAAATGTTCAAGGAGATGTACAGCTCATCGTCATCTTATATGTTGATGATTTGCTGGTTACATGTTGTAATTCAAAAGCCTTGATGCAATTTGTATCGCAAATGGAGAGTGAATTTGACATGTCTAATTTGAGTGAAATGAAATATTTTTTAGGTCTGGAAGTTATCTAATGTGAAGTAAGAATTTTTATCTCTCAACAAAATTATGCTTTAGAAATATTGAAGAAATTTCATATGGAGAGGTCTAAGCTGGTTGCAACTCCATTGGTTGTGAATGAAAGGTTGTCAATAAATGAAGTAGATGGCAAAGTAGATGCTTTTGTTTATAGAAGTCTAATTGGGAGCCTACTTTATTTAAGTGCTGCAAGGTTAGATTTGATGTTCTTAGCAGATTTACTCTCTAGGTTTATGCATTCACCTAGTCAAGTTCATCTTAGTGTAGCCAAGAGAGTTTTAAGAGATATCAAAGGGACTTTTGATTATGGTTTGTGGTTTGTTAAGAAAGAAAGCAAAGAACTCCAAAGACTTGCAGATAGTGACTAGGCAAGAAGTGATGATGATTCTAAATGCACTTCTAGTTATGTTTTTTCATTTGGGAGTGGAGTTTTTTCGTGGAATTCAAGAAAGCAAGATGTTGTAGCCCAATCATTAGCGGAAATAGGGTATATTTCTACAGCAGTAGCTTCAAACCAAGCAATTTGGTTAAGAAAACTACTATTAGATTTGGGGCAACATCAAGATGACCCTATAATTATTTAGGTCGACAACAAATCTACTATTACAATTGCTAAGAACCTGATGCAGTATAGAAGAACCAAACACACAAATGTGAAGCTTCATGCAATTAAAGAAGCTGAGAAAAATCTTGAAGTAAATCTAATGCATTGTAGCTCCGAAAATCAGATTGCAGACATACTAACCAAAGCACTTTCAAAAGCCAAATTTCAAGAATTCATATCAAGACTTGGAGTCTCCAAGAAAATTCTCAAGGAGTGTTAGAGTTTGAGAATTTTCTAGGTACTTTAAGGAATCTTTTATAATTTCCTTTTTGTTCAACTATTGTAGTAGTTAAAAGGAGTGATAATCCTTATTTTGGGAAATTTGTATATGTGATAGGTTAGATGTTTTAGCTGACCAAACAGTATTAGATTTCTTGTAAATATAAAACATTAGATTATGGCTGAAATGTTATTGCAGTAAGCCAAAAATATTACATCAAAAAAATCTCTTTGTTCACCCTTTTTTTCGCTGCTATGTTCTGCTTCTATTCTACAAATTGAACTGCAATATTCTAACACATATGGTATAAGCTGCAAGTAATTTAAAGACAAACTGGATACTTAGTCAATAACTAGGTAAGATCAATTGGCGATATGAAGAGTACATCAGGTTATGTATTCAATTTGGGTTCTAGAGTATTTTCTTGGTCTTTAAAGAAGCGGGAGATAGAGTCTTGATTTTTTGTAGAAGACAAGTATATTGCAGCTGCATTACGAGAAATTCTCAAGTCAAGGAAAAGTGCATCAAGAAGGATTGTCAAAAGTATGATGCGCTTTGGCCCATCAAACCCATAAACAGTAGCCAAGTCCACTCCTAATTCACGTCCATTGAGACCTTTGTATACATTTTTTTTTTAGAGGAGATATGCTAGTTGTAGGATCAAATCAATCTCCACCGCTCAATGAGGTGGAGAGCTATAGATAGGCATGATACAATCTCAATATATATCAAACCAAAATAATACAGCGTCTTCTACTAATGTTCTTAAGTCCTTCAAAGTAAACTTGCCTTCATAAGAAAGAGTTCTCTATTCAATTCAAGCTCAGTAGCTTTCTATGTACTAACAGTAATACTCCAACGGTTTTGGGTCAGATTATATATGCCAAGAGAATAAAACATAGTAGATTCGGTAAGTGATAACTCCAAAAATTTCTGCCTTCTGCATTCCTTGGAGTTTATCACAATAGGGGAAGAACTCTTGACACAGCTCAAACTATGTCATTATTTTTACTCCCCCAAACTTGGAAATGTAAAAATGCAACTAGCACTATGTTAATCTAAGAGATAAGAAATCAAATTCAACCATCTGACTCCTTTCGATTGGCATCCTCCCTATGCGGTGATATGGAAAGGGAATTTGAAGTGGAATTTTCTGCTGTCACCTCACTTGTACTGTTGTCATCTTTCGTAGAATAAAAATATGAAATCGATAATGGATTGTAGGTAGAGCTTGCTTTTTGAAGACCTTTAATTGTTCTCATGGCAGCTAGTGTACTTCGGTAGACGTCTCTGGTTTCCTCTCCCAACGTTGTTGATGTTTCCAATGGCATATCTTCAGAGGTATCCATTGGTTGATCAAGAATCCCCTCTGTGGCCCGGGATGATTCAACAACTTCAGCTTCTGATGGAAAAAGGAGTTCAAGATTTGCCTCGCACTCATGGACTAATCTTGTGAGCGGTTCAATTGTAAAAAATGGCTGGTGTAGTGCTAGCTGTGTGAATGGTAATTGCAACAAGCCTCCCGTACGCTTGTCATATTTCTTCAAGATTTTAACCAGACCTAGTAAACCAACAGACAGAGAGTCCAAAAGCAGCAACTAGAACTAAAAACAATGCTGATATATGACAAAACTAGTCGATGTTTCTGCTTTAAAGTGATTACTTGAGAATGACGATGAAGCAACGAAAAATATAACAATGATCATGGTTACCTGCAAAGTTTAAGGAGCTGTAGTTTTTCAAAAGCACCATTTCCCCATGAATAGTAACAAAGTCCTTAAGAATTTCCATCAATTCCTCACTAAATTCAGTATCTGATGTAAACTCTACATCATTGTCTTTTTTCTCTTTAATTTGCTCAATCCTTTCCTTCAATTCCTATCATCAAAACAACAATATATTAGCGTCTTCTCACAATAGCGATTTAGAAATGCTGGGAATGCTACAATAGCAAGTTGCATTTTGCGACGATTTTTTATAGTACAAATCTTCAAGTGTCCCTAATATACCAATTATTACTATGATATGTAAACAATTGTTGCTATAGTTAATTATTAAAAAAAATTGTTATTGTAAATCGGTAACTATAACACCGCTCATAAACCACCGCTAATTTACAGTTCATATTATCCTTTTTTTAAAAAAAAAAAAATGAAATTGCATTCCAAAATGTTATGTGCCCTTGCCAAATATATGATTTGCCTACATGAGTTATCAATCGGATATATCATTGACATATTCGAAACCTTAGGGCAGCATTTCCATTAGAATATGAACCCAAGTTAAGATTAATAAGATCAAGATACAATTGCATTAAAGTCAACCGTCACAACCATACGCACTCTAGAAAGCATCATCCAGCTCAAGAATGAAAAGATAAAAGAAAAGAATACATAAAAGTCAACCGTCAGAACAAGAAAGGACCATAGATTACACACCATGAACAAGTGTACCTGAAACCTGATGATGAACTCTTCCTCCTTATCAATATAGAAATCATTGAACTTGTCAAGCTCTTCATTTAAAATCCTAACAAACCAATCCTGGAGGTTAAACAAAGGCGGCCTCCTGGTGGTGGTGTTGTGTGGAACAGTATTATTCTGATCATGATCATCGGTGGATGGTAAGTTCTTGAGAAGTTTCTTCAAAGGCTTGTAGCAGAGGAACTTGTCCCTCCACTCAGGCAAGGTCTCCTCAAGATGTGTCCTGAACTCCTTACCAAATTTCATAGATTATTGTTTTTCAGTTATGTATGCGTTTGATGCTTATGAAGTGAGGACTGGTAGGACTGGAATGGCTCAAAGGAATAGTGGGTGTTTAGAGAGAGATAGAGAGAGAGAGAGTAGAAGAATATGTAATCTAATGAAGTGGATGTGAATGGCATGGGATGGGACTGAAGATAGATCTTTAGGTTGGATAAAGATGCATAGACAGACAGAGTGGAACGTAAATATTCTCGTCTCTCGCTGCTTTGGGGGTACACTTTCTATAAAAAGGCTGTTATCCTGTGGGTGACACTAATCAGAAACGTTTTCTTTTTGGCTTCTTTTCATGATTTGGAAATATTCCAATTGCAAAATCATTTCTTTAAGGCAAAAGCAGATAAAATGAAATTCCCTTTAATTTCAAGATTTTACAGCTAACCCCTTGGAATCTGTTTCAGTAGTTAAAGTATTGGCATGAATTTTTTAAGTGCATCTTGGTGGGACTAAGATGGAGAAAGTAATCTTTACTTATGTATCGTCCATGTAGACCGTCACTTTAACTTACTCGATACTGAAAAGGAAAATTATTATAAGCAAACAATGAAAAAAGACCTAGTTATATCATCTATTTAGCTTCTCTTCATATGTTAACATCGGTTATTATTTAATCGTTGTCATCAAAGTTTTATTATTTTTTATTTTTTATTTTTTCAATAATTATAATGTAAAACGGTAATTCGAATCTAGTCCATATCATTAAGAAATCAATATTTATACTATTAAATTTCAAAAGGGTTAAGTACTAGCATAATATTTATATATTTAAATTGTTAAGATATAATATATATATATATATTCAAAATTGTCTTGTTTTAGGTTGTTAATGGATCTAATCATATAAAGATAACTTTTATGACATTGTATGAGTTTATATATATATAATTTATATTAAGAAAATAATAATTTAAAAGTTATGCCGACTCTATTGTTTAAAGGTAATATCAATTGGGTAGATTCACAAGATGAATACCATATTACATGATCAAAAGTTTTTAAAGGCTTATGTGAATATAATAGTATATTATACAATCATCTGACTAAAAGTTTAAGTGATATGATGTGAGTTTTTATATTTATTATTTGATAACAACAATATTTGAATTTGGTGACATTAAACCAAAATGAATGTTTCAAAAGCATCATAAATAGCTGTATGTATAAAATTTGGAAAATGGTTTCTCTCCGGTTTCTCTTCAATTCAGTCCTTCAATTTATTTTAATTTTCAAATCAATATTAAGATTACCAAATTTTTGAACCATTTTATAATATCATTGCAATATCATCTTTTTTGTTATTATAATCTTAAACATTATTTATAGCCACAGCTTTTAAAAGGAAAAAATAGATGAAAATTGAGAGAATGAAAATAAAAAAAATCAAAATCCATAAATTTCTTATGGTCATAGTTGAGAATTAAAAGGAAATTTTAAAAAAGAAAATTATAGTAGGTAATTATCTTATATTAATTATTCAAAGTATAAATAATAATCATTAAAATTCTTATAATCAAACGGCATGTTAGTCGTCCACTGGGGTAGAGTGGATTTAAATCTCTCTAGGGAAATTGGAGAAAAAAAAACCTTAAAAAAAGTATAAACAATAACCTAGTCCTAGCTATCATCGAGAATCATGATAAAGATGTTGGAAAGAAGGATTCCATGGAAGCTTTTACATGGTCAAAGTGCTGATGGATGCCGCACTTGCCAAGATCCACTTAAATGTCAAGTGGATGATTGCCAGGGGAGAAAGAAGTTTCAGCCTCATGATTCTCCACTCCACTGTGGGCAATTTTTAAAATATGTCCTGGTATAACGTGGCCAATAATTCTCTTGAAATGTGCTGATTGGTATTATTAATTTTGGATTGGAGAGTTTAAACGAGGAGACGACAAACGATCCAAGGCAAATAAACTAGCAGATTTTAATTGTTTTCATATATATATATATATATATATATATATATGGGATTTTATATATAGGAGAATCAACTCTTATTCATTTCAATTAAAGATTAATATTTATATATATATATATATAGGGGTTCAAATCTTATTCATTTCAATTAAAGATTAGTGTTTATACGACTAAATTATAAGAATTTTAATTCTTTATACAAAGTTTTTATAAGAATTATATCAAATTAAATAACGTGTTCATCTTGTGAAATAAAAAATAAACATTCTTAGACTAGTGAAATAGGTATGTTATTATACTTTTATCACATTTAGCAAAGTAAGCTTAACAATTAGTCATAGAACATATGAATTGTAAAATTAAATTTAAAAATCTATAAATTTGTACTTTTTATTCCAATATACCTATTAATTTAATTATGTTACACCCTGAAACCATTATGGTACTAACCGTTCATCACGTACTATACTTAAGTAGAATATATAAAGTTATGATTATTAAATAGGTTTCTAAATTAGTTTTAGGATCCTGAAATCATTAATTAGATTTTAAAAACATTTTAGTGAAATATTAGATTTTTTAAAATGTCTTATAGTTGTTAGTTATAAAAGCAAATGGTAAAATAAGAAAAGATAAACTAGAGGCTATAGGGCCCATAGAACCCATAAAAGATACAATCTGTAATTAATAAGTCATGGAGCCACAAACGACTTCCAATAAGTCTCAGTACAACTAAAAATATAAAAACATAATCTAAACATAACAGATCTTAATAATAAAAATGATCATCGTGGTTTATCTTTATGATCTCATCCCATATCTCCTTATCGGAGCCATAACCCAACAAGTTGTACAATGGATCAATAAAATTCTCACTTGAAGAAAAAGGGGTAACGAGGAAGTGAGCTACGAGGGCCTAATACATAGTAATACAAATATATACATGTATGTTAAACGAGTCTACATCTAATGCACTAGTCATCACTTCATTTAGTTAATTATCTTAATTAAACACCCAACATAGGAGTACTCATGACTCTAAACATCATGACGGGGGACAAATGGTCTGATTCTACCATAGTGGACATCAAGGGTTAATGGGAGCAACTAGACTCCACGCCGTCAAAAGCCATGTGTCTAAGTAGCCTCATTTAAGAGATCTTATTATTATGCAAACTTACTGATCATAGTCCAGCTATATTATATTGCCTACCGAGTTTTATAACCTTAGACAACTCTCAATATACCTTCTTCCAACTTACGGTGCTCGTTATCTGATACAATCTCCTTTATCAGCTACTTGTCGAGCCACCCTTGGTGACATAAGTGCCTAACTACCATATTATTTAGAGATATATGATTACAGCCATAATCTCGATCTAAGATTTTTCGTTTGTTGGCTCAAGTAACCACGAACAAATAGCAACCAATTACTTAGTCGGGTTAATTATTAATCAGGTTTAATTTTCTACCCTAACACTGTTACACCCCGAAACCACTATAGCATTGACAATTAGCCATGTACCTTACTTAAGTAAAATATGTAAGGCTATGATTACTAAATAGGTTTCTAAACCAATTTCAAGACTTTAAAATCATTAATTAATTTTTGAAAACAAATTCACGAATCGTGGAATTTTTGAAAACGTTTGTTGATTATGGGTCATGAAATCACATAGTACGATAGGAAAGGATAAATTAGGTTTTAGGGCCTATAGAGCTCACACAAAAGATACTAACCATAAGTAGCAAGCCATGGAGTCATAGGCAATTCCCAATAAGTCTTAATACAACTGAAAATATAAAAATATAGTCTTAAACATAACAAATTTCAATCATAAAAACAATCAATGTGGTCTATCTCTGTAATCTCATTCTATATCTCTTCCTTAGAGCCATATAACCCATTGGGTTGTATGGTAGATTAATAAAATCCTCACCTAAAAAAAAAAGTTAAAAGAGAGTGATTTACGAGGGCCTAGTATATAGTAACACAAACACATACACGCATGTCAAGCAAGCCTACAACTAATACAATAGTCAATCATTTCATTCAATTAATTATCTTAATTAAGCATCTAGTATGTGAGTATTTATGACTTTAGACATCATGATGAGGGACAAGGGATATGGTTCCATCGTAGAACATCAAGGGTTGACAAGAGCAATCAAACTCTACGTCACCAAAAACCAATGTATCTAAGTAGTTTCATCTAAGTGACCCCACCGTTATGCGACTCCACTAGTCACAATCCAACTATATCGTATCACTAGCCAAGACCCATAATCTTCGAACGACTTCTAACATAACTTCTCTTCATTCACAGTGCTCATTAACAAACGCAATTTCACTTATCAGCTACTCGTCGAGCTATATATCGATGGTCTAAATGCCTAACTACCATGTCATTTTTTGGGTAAATGATCACAACTATAATCCCAATCCAAGGTTTGTCACTAGTTAGCTTAAGTAACCACATACAAGTGGAAAGCGGTTAATTAGTTCGGTTGATTATTAGCTAAGTTTAATTTTTCTACTCTAACACACAACACACAAGTTATTGCATACCTAAAAGGTCAACATTTCCCTTATCGCAATCCAAGTTTCAATTGAGTTGATTGAGTTAGTTTTATGCATCAAAAGAAAATTATAAATCAGTCAATTATTCTAAGTGATTGAACCCTATTCTAGGTTTGGTTTAGGTTACTTAAGGCTCATACTAATTATGAGCCCAATTAGGGTTATCAAGACCTGATTAGCTTTTAGCTAATTATGACTTAAACTATTTAAGGTTTATTTAATTAAACCTAATAAATTATCTGAATTTCAGGTCTAATTAAGTTTAATGCCCAATTAGGATATTTGAGCCTTTTAAGTATAGTAGGCCCAATTGTGTTTAGAATTAGGCTCACTAACCTTAATTGAATTAGTTAAGCCTAATTATAATTAGTAGTAAGTCCATTTTAAGTTCAATTATATTAATTCTATCTATTTTATTTAATCTAGGCCCATTATATTTAATTATTCCTATTTATTATGTTTTAGGTCCAATTGATTATTAGGTCTAATTTTAATTTCATTCTTAAGTCCTTCTTTGATTTAAGGCATTGTAGGGTTAAGAGCCTATTTAAATTTAATTTATTCGTTAAGGCCCATTTTGGGTATAGGCCCTAAAATTAAAGGGTACAAGTAGGATTTGGGTTTTTTTTGCCCATTTAGGTTTCATTATAATTATGTAAGTCTGTTTTATTTTATTAGGCTCACGTGTAGCTCATTTTAATTATTTAATTTGATTTAGGTCTTGAATTGATTTGAGACTTAGTTGAGTTATTTATCATAATAAGAGTTATTGAGGGTACAAGCCTTAGAAGAAATGAGCCCAATTATGGTTCAAATTTCGAATTTTAAGCTCATGGGTTATTTGGGTTTACATCATTAAGTCAATTCATATTTTGGTTCAATTATGATGGTTAAGTTAATTAAGCCCAATCTAAGTGAAATCAAAACCACTTGTTTTCTTGTCACTTTCACTACCAATTTTAATAAAAAAATCTTACTTTATTCACTTTAGGGTTCTTGTATTTCTAAATTACATGAATTAACAATATATTAACTGTATATATGATTAAGTCATAATTAGTTAAATAAGGTTCCTATTAGGTCATGATAACTAAAACTTAAGATAACAATCAAATACGCAATATGTAATGCCCTAAAATCGGGTCGTGCTATTGCTCGCTACGTGTCCTTATCTCACAAGAACACGTTAAGGCTCTGAATTACTCTGATATCTTTTTGTCTTGTAATTCATGTATAAAGACATTCAATACATCCCACAACTTCAAAATAAATTTCATAAATCCATATTCAACATCTAGCACAGCAGAAGTCTATAAACTCTAAATTAGCATTCTCCAAATAATGATATCTATTACATTCATTTAGTAGAATTCTCTCAATTTCTAATCGCTATAATAGTATGGGTAATCATCTTCTTCCTCTCTCTATGGTTCACCCAAAACCAAGTTACCTTCTAGGTTATTATCTCCCTTAACACCTGCATCTAAAAAAAACTATTCCCCAAAAGGTGAGTTAATGCCCAATACGTATAACACAAACACATACACATAAACAAGTATCACACACATCATGTAGTAGTTAAATACAAGCAACCGTTTCATGATACTATTTAAGTCCACAAGTAACAACAGGTTACTTATGACCCTCTTAACACATTTAGCACATTGGAACATGAATTGGTGATGGGAACTGCCACTACAAGCCCTACACCCATGATCCCTTAACCCTTAAACTTGGTGATGGGAATTGTCACTATAGGCCCCACACCTATACTCACTTAAACCACTTAATCTTGGTGATGGAAACTGCTACTACAGGCCCCACACCCATGTCCACTTAAACACTTAATCCAAAATTCAACTCAGATTATTTCCAAGCACAACTCCACTAGGAACAACGTCACACAAGGATCATTAGGGTGCTCCTTAGGGATCTACCACTACGAGCCCTTAGGCCGAGCCAAGCACATACAGCATACAACTTAAACTATTAAGCCAATTCATCCAATTAAATCAAATTCAATGCATAAACTAACTTAAACAAACACAAATCAACACACAAGTTACACATACCTTAAATCTCAGCCTTAAGCACTTCTAGTTTTGGACTTAAGTTAAATTGAAATCTATACACCATCAATAACCTCTTCTTAGTACTTAATCTAAGATTAATATCAATTCTTAATTTTCTTAATCCTATTCATTTAAATTCTCTAAGGTCTTATTAACTATCTAAGTCGCGTGGAAATTAGCTTAAGTAAAAGTTAAATGGATATATAATTAAATTATACTTTACTCAATATGGCCATGTTGGAAGCCATGTAGCTCGATACAAGCTAGTACACGATCATGTTAAGGGTTGTGTATCTTTTGGTGAGTTCTAGCTTTAACACAGTTGGAATACGGCCATGTAGGTAGGTCGTGTATCTCTTGATTCAATATGGTCGAAACACGACTGTGTTGGGAGGCTGTATATCTCTCGGTATAAGCTTTGTATTCAACATGGTTGAAACACGACTGTATTTGGAAGCCATGTATTTCTCGAAAATTTCCACAAACCCTAATTTCTTCATTCCAACTTCTCCTAAATTTGATTCTCTTTATTCCTAAGCTTAACTCAACCCTAAGACACATAATTAAAAATCAATTACAAGGATTACGGTACTTACATCAAAATTTCTATGAATTGAATCCTTAAGCCATTGAGTCTCATGCCCATTACTTCCTTTCCTCAAATTTGAGTTCTAGTTTACATAAGGATTGAAATGTGATTAGATTATTCATTCCACACAGAAAATTCACCAATTCACTAGTTTTCTTATCTGGTTTACTCAAAATCATCCATGTGATTCGACAGACTAATTTTTTCCCCTTTTAAAGAGTCTATGTTGTTACTGTGAGGGGGTGAAAAAGAGATGTACGTTAAGTCATCTAAAGCTTATATACTTCTTTTTGTGAAATGTCCAAATTGTCCCTTGGTTTTTATAAAATCTTCGTTCTTGTCCTTAGCTTTTTGTTACAATATATATATATTAAAAATAAGATAAAAATTATGGTATTACATTCTACCCCCTTATAAAACTTTTGTTCTTGAAAGTACTTGATTTTGGAAGAGTTCTAGATACTTCTTCCTCATTTCTGCTTCTAGTTCCCACGTCGCTTCCCTTTCTATTTGGTTGGTCCATTGTACTTTAACATAAGGGATTTTTTTCGTCTTAGTACATGTTCTTTAGTATCTCAAATTCTAATAAGCCTTTCCACAGACATCAAGTTTAGCTGCACATTCAGTAGTTCTAAAGCCACTATCTGATTTGGATCGAGTATATACTTCCTTAGCATAGATACATGGAATACATCATGCACTCCAGCTAAATTAGATGGAAGAGCTAACATGTAAGCCACTATACCTATTCTTTTCAAGATCTTAAACGAGCCTATATAGCTTAGGTTTAGCCTTCCTCTCAACCCGAATCTAATCACTCCTTCTATTGGAGAAATCCTCAACAAGACCTTATCTCCCACTTGAAATTCCAAAGGGCGTCTTCTCTTATCTGCAAAGCTCTTTTGTCGAGACTGGGCTATCTGAATTCTCTGCTTGATTAATTTCACCTTGTCTACCGCTTTTTGTACTAACTCTAGCCCCATCATCTATCTTTCTCCCACTTCATCCTAATGTAGTGGGGACTTACACCTTCTTCCATAAAAAGCATCATATGGAGCCATCTGGATTGTTGCTTCGTAACTATTATTATTGGCAAACTCTACTAGAGGTATATGCTCATTCCAATTGCCTCCAAAATCCAATGCACATGCTCTGAGCAAATCTTCCAGTATTTGTATAGTCCTTTCAGACTGACCATCCGTCTGAGGGTGGAACGTTATGCTGAACTGCAGTTTGGTGCCTAATGCTTTACACAGGCTGCTCTAGAATCTGCTCACAAACCTTGTGTCTCTATCAGAAGTGATGGTCACTGGCACTCCATGCAATCTGACTATCTCCTGTATATATATCTAAGCCAATTTCTCTAACTTGTATCCTACTTTGATAGGTATAAAATGAGCAGACTTGGTTAATTTGTCCACTATAACCCAAACTACATCCTGCTTCTCCTTGGTGTTCGAAAGGGCTATAACAAAGTCTATTGTCACATGCTCCCATTTCCACTCCGGTACTGGAAGAGGCTATAATTCTCCAGCTGGTCTCTGATGTTCTATTCTCATCTGCTGGCATGTAAGGCATCTGGCTACATACTCAGCTATCTCTCTTTTCATATTTTTCCACCAATAACAACTCTCTAAGTCCTTATATGTTTTAGTACTCCCAAGGTGTATTATGTAAGTGGAGTAATGTGCCTCTTTCATTATCTCCCTCTCCACTCTGCATCCTTTAGCACACATAGTCTCGTTTTGTATTTTAAGGTCCCTTCTGCATCTAAATTGAATTCTGGAGCCTTGTCTTGTTCCATTCTACTCTTGATCTCTTGAATATCTTTATCTTCTATCTGACCAGCTTTAATTTTGTCCATTATGGTTAATTGTATCCTTAAAGTAGCCAATTTTGCTCCCATTTCTTATGTTAAAATTTCTAGTTCCAATTTGCACATATCTTATAATAACTCCTTCTATGAAGTGATGAGAGTGGCTATATTGCCCTGTTTCTTTCTACTAAGGGCATCTATCATCACATTGGCTTTTCTTAGATGGTATTCTATCTGCAGGTTGTAATCCTTGATTAGCTCTAACTATCTCATATGTCTCATATTCAGCTCTTTCTACATAGATATGTATTTCAAGCTTCCATGGTTAGTGAAGATTTTGCACCTTTCCTCATACAAGTAATGTCCCCATAGCTTCAAAGATAATACCACAACTGCCAACTCTAAGTCATGAGTTGGGTAGTTCTTTTCATACGACTTCAATTGACGAGATGCATAAGCTATTACTTGACCACCTTGCATCAATACATAACCCAACCCTTGAACTAAGGCATCACTATATACTGCAAACTCTTCTTCACTCTTGGGCAAAGTCAAAACTAGCGCTGACACAAGTTTCTCTTTACGCATCTGGAAACTAGCTTCACATTTGTCATCCCACTCAAATCTTACATTCTTCTTTGTCGATTTAGTGAGAGGAGTTGCTATTTTGGAAAACCCCTCTATAAATCTCCCGTAGTATCCTGCTAGACCCAAGAAGCATATTACTTTTGTAACTATCTTTGGTTTGTGCCAGTCTACTACTATTCTCACCCTTTCTGGATTCACAGATGTCTTATATCTATTAACCACATGACCCAAGAAAACTACTTGTTCCAACTAAAATTCACATTTACTGAATTTGGCATACGACATTTCTTCTTGTAACCTGCCCAATACCAGTCTCAAGTGTTCTTCATGCTCCTCAGTGCTTTTAGAGTATATCAGGATATCCTCTATAAAGACGATTACAAATTTATCTAGAAAATCCTTGAATACTCTGTTTATTAAATCCATAAATGCAGTTGGTGCATTCATTAGTCCAAAAGGCATCACTAAAAACTCGTAGTGCCCATATCTAGTCTTGAATGTGGTTTTCTGAATGTCTTCTTCTTTAATTCTTAGTTAATGGTAACCCGATCTCAAGTCTACTTTAGAGAACACCTGAGCTCCCTGCAACTAGTCAAATAGGTCATCTATCCTATGAAAGAGAATATTTGTTATTGATTGTGACTTTGTTCAACTTTTTGTAGTCTATATAGAGTCTCATACTTCCATCTTTCTTCTTCACAAACAGGACTGGTGTGCCCCAGGGAAAGACATTGGGTCATATGAAAACCTTACCTTGTAGCTCCTGTAACTGTTTCTTTAGTTCTTTTAATTCCATTGATGCCATCCTGCAGAGTGATTTTGATATGGGTACTATACCCTATACCAAGTCAAACTTAAATTCTATCTCCTTAGCTAGAGGTAAACTAGAAAAGCCTTCTAGAAACACATCAGGAAACTCCCTCACTACCGATATTTCTTCTATCTTAATTTCTTCATTGGCTTCAATAGATATAGTTTCCGGTACACTTTTTCCTCACATCTCATAAATGGGCAATCTAATGGGTCTCTGCACTTCTAACTTATATTCAAAATATTCATCCCCTAGTATATTAAACTGCACCATCATGTTGTGAAAATCAATGGTGGCATGATATTTTGACAACCAGTTGACACCTAGAATAATGTCAAATTCCACCATCTCCAATATTAGAAAATCTACTGGCATCACCCTACAATGTATTTCTATCTACACTCCTCTGCATATTCTATTTATTCTTCCTCCTACTCCCAAGGGAGTACTAATAACCAAAAAGTCACTCATGTTTTCAGCATTCAATGTACATGTGCATACAAAATTCTTAAACACATAGGATACAGATGCACCGGCATCAAACAATACATATACATTGCAGGAGTATACTAGAAGCATACCTACAATGTTGTCTACGTCAGGGATGCCCCAATGCTATTGCTGGTGAATGGCAAACACCCCGGTAGGAATTCTTTGTCTAAGAACCCCTATCTGTGGTCTAACTCCCTATCCTCTCACTAGAGGTCTGGCTGCCTGTTGGACTGAGTCTACTTGATTTCTTATTTGTCCTTAAGGACAGTTGACTTCCTTGTGTCCCCTCTAGTTGCACACATGATAAAAAAATCTGGGGGGTTGACCTCTCAGTACAATGCTTGCTAACGTATCTAGTCTTCCCACAAGAGAAACATGCCCCCTTTAGCCATCCACACTCTCTCAACTCATGAGGCCCATAGCATCTGGTACATTTAACATTCGTGCCTACGACAGTGAGAGCCAAAGGCACTTATCTAATTTGTAGAGGAGGGGCTGCAGAACTCTATGTTCTACTTTACAGCACATGATGTCTTTAGCCCTTGTCTTGCCCCATTCCACTAGAGGCAAGCCTTTTTCCTAAAGCTATTGCTACTCTACAACTCCTCTATTCTTCAATAATCTTCTTATTATGCTTGAGGTACTTAGCCTTGTCAACCATTTTAGCATATGTATTTAGCTGAAAGGCCCCCACTACAAGTTGTAGGTCTAAGTCCAAGCCTCTTAGGAATCTCCTGGCTCAGGACCTATCATTATTACATGCATTTTTAGAAAGGAATTGGATGAGGTGATTCAACTTTGCCTCATACTCTTCAACCGTTCGATCCCCTTATTCACAGTTGTAGTATTCATTCTCCATTCTATCCTTGGAGCTACCGAGGAAGTATCTCTAATAAAATAGCTCTTTAAATACAACTCAATTCATGCATTCCCCTATAAGTTTGGGAACTAAGGCCCACCATTTTACTGTGGTTCCTTTTAGCATAAATGCAACATAATTTACCTTCCTATCTTTTGGTATCTTAAAGGTAGCAAATGTCTTTTCAATTTCCTGTACCTAATCCTCAGCTTTGATTGAGTCATCCACTTTTGGGTTAAATGCTTTAGCTACTCTAATGAACCTATCAAAGCTGATGGGTTCATTGGAATTCCTGTACTATAAGATAATGCAGACTTAATGTTGTTGTGCCAGTAGTCCCACCAGGTGGTTCACAGTATATAGCAACTGAATAGTCTCTTTAACCATCTAACCTCTTTCCCCTTGTGGCTATGGATTTTGAACTTCCTCCTCATTGGGGTTATCACGTCTAGTACCCCTTCTAGCTCCCGATCTGGTGATTCTTCTTGGAGGCATTATGTTTAAGAAGAGACAACCGGATTTACTTAAGTTAATATCAGTCGTGGTTAATGTCATAGTTTGTAAGTATATACACATATACCACCACACATAGGTCTACTCATATATATAACTTAGTAGTTAGAAAAATGCAAGTAAAGTAATGATACAATAAACTAATTAAATAATTAAGTAAACGTCTCATGTTTTACCCACTCTCTTCATGTCTCACTATCTTACGGATCAAGTACTTAATTCCTCTAAAGATCATATCTTATGCTCTATTGTTTACTTATGTCTATTGATCATCACTTAGTTCTAAGCATCATTACCTAAGCTCTTCAGGATCAACAACCTATGCTCTAGAGATCAAAACATAAGTCTTAAAGATCAACAACCTATCCTCTATAGATTCAAACTTAAGCCTCTAAAGATCATAAACCTGTTCTCTATAGATCTAAACTTAAGTCCCTAAAAATCATAAACCTAAAGCTCTAATACCAACTTAGCTGTAAAGCCCCGAAACCCAAGTCACGCTAATGCTCGCCATGTGTCTTTATCTCATAAGAACACATTAAAGCTCTAAATCACTCTAATACCTTTTTGTCATGCAATTCCTGTATAAAGACATTCAATCCATCCCACAACTTCAAAATAAATTTCATAAATCCATATTCAACATCTAGCACAACGAAAGTCTATAAACTCTAAATTAACATTCTTCAAATGATAATATCTATTACATTCATTTAAAAAAATTCTCTCAATTTCTAATCGCCATACTAGTAATGGTAATCATCTTCTTCCTCTCTCTGTAGTTCATCCAAACCCAAGTTATCTTTTAGGTTATCATCTCCCTCAACACTTGCATCTAAAAAAAAAATATTCCTCAAAGGGTGAGCTATTGCCCAGTACATATAACACAAATACACACACATAAACAAACATGAACAAGTATCACACACATCATGTAGTACTTAAATACAAGCAACTGTTTGATGATACTATTTAAGTCCACAAGTAACAACAGGTTACTTATGAACCCCTTAATACATTTAACACATTAGAACATGAATTGGTGATGGGAACTGCCACTACAGGCCCCTAGGCTAAGCCAAGCACATGCAGCATACAACTTAAACACGTAAGCCAATTCTTCCAATTAAATCAAATTCAATACATAAACTAACTTAAACAAGCACAAATCAACACACAAGTTACATGTACCTTGAACCCTAGTCTTAAGCACTTATGGTCTTGAACTTAAGCTAAACTGAAATTTGTACATCATCAACAAGCTCTTCTTAGTAATTAATCTAAGATTAATATTAATTCTTAATTTTCTTAATCCTATTCATTTAAATTCTCTAAGGTCTTACTAGCTATCTAGGTCAAGTGGAAATTAGCTTAAGTAGAAGTTAAATGGATATATAATTAAATTATGTTTTACTCAACATGGTCATGTTGGAGGACATGTAACTTAACACAAGCTAGTACATGACCGTGTTAAGGGTCGTGTATCTCTCAATTCAACACAGTCAAAACACGACCGTATTAGGAGGCCATGTATCTCTCGGCAATTTCCATGAACCTTAATTTCTTCATTCCAACTTCTCCTAAATTTGATTCTCTTTATTCCTAGGCTTAACTCATCCCTAAAATACATAATTAAAAATCAATTACAAGGATTATGGTACTTACATCAAAATTTCTACAAATTGAATCCTTAAATCGTTGAGTCCTATTCCCATTACATCCTTTCCTCAAATTTGAGTTTTAGTTTACACAAGAATTGAAACGTGATTAGATTATTCATTCCACACGAAAAATTAACCAATTCACTACTTTTCTTACCTGGTTTACTCAGAATCGTCTATGTGATTCGATAGACAACCTTTTGCCCTTTTGAAGAGTCTCTATTGTTACTGTGAAGGGGTGAAAAAGAGAGGGACGTTAGGTCATTTAAAGCTTATATATTCCTTTTTGTGAAATATCCAAATTGCCTCTCGATTTTTATAGAATCCCCATCCTTGTCCTTAACTTTTTATTACAATATATATATTAAAAATAAAATAAAAATTCCGATATCACACAATATAGTAAAGTTGTCATTAACTTTCATAGATATAAATAATATTTGCTATTATAATCCTTATGCGGCAACCAAAATTGGAATGATGGGCATAACGAGACATTTCCTCCCAGTTTTGAACTTCCATTATCAAAGTTACCGTGAAAATTGACAAGTGCCGTTAATCGACATCCAATGAGTTGTCACATGTAAATGATACTTGGTACAATGCAATTTAATATCTTTAGAAATTCCCAAATTTTAAATGCTAAGAGTGCAGGTTTTTGTAGAATATATCAGCAACTCTACTGTAATACCATTTGGTCCATTCATTTCAAGAATTCAGCATATATTTCAACATAATAATACATACATCATCTTATTAGTTCCTAAGTTCAGTATTATATATAAAAGACACATCAATTATGACAAATTATTATTGTCAACTACAAAACATGTGGAATAATTTCTTCATGGACAGCACTTTTCACGTCAAACGCATCCCAACTACAAGCATTATTATTATTATTACCATCATCATCATCATTCACTTATACTTGTCATTCATGGTTCAAGGATTTCTAAGTCATCGTTATTCCAATCAAGATCATCCAACTATCAATAAATTTTCCTAACAAGCATGGGATATGGCTAAACAATTAAATTCTTACACCACTCCAAAATTTTCCCATACAACACCAGAAGGCTATGCCATCAATAATACAAACCCCAAAATGCATATTCTTGGTTCAAGAAAACCCTTAAGCAACTGAATTTCTAGCCCAAATTTATATCCAACATCCCTATTGGCTTATTTTCAATAGGAACAAACAGATCATATTATCTTCCTTCGAGAGTCACGGCTCCTACGGGTCATTAGTTCCAATATCCTACTTCAAATAGTCTATTCACTTCTTATTTCACAACATTCTGAATCTACATTTCTAAGATTCCTACTCATCTGGCATATTTACACCATCTCTCAGTCATATTTTAGGGCTTTCAACATCCTGTATAACAATATTCTACTTTACTAGACACCAAAACTTAAATCTCCTAAAACTCCAATTAGTCATAGCAGCAATTACAACAACAAAGCATTCACTTTCAAATCATATTTCATCAGGTAGCATCATTAAGCATCCAAGGTGGTGTCTCTCTCCCTCATTTTTTTAACACAACTAACAGCATGTTCGTACTTAATTTCCAGTGCCATACCCAAACTTCCACTAAGCATTTACCCTTATGTTTCCTTATATTCAGCTTAAAATGTTGCTCAAACTTCATCTCAAAATGGGTATTTTAAGGGTTGGCATGCTTACCTTGAGATCTCTTGCTTCGATGGATACCAAACCTACTATAAACCTTCCAAGCAAAGCATAACCCTCCCAATACCTTAAGTCTTTGAACCGTTGCTATGAAGCTTTTGTCCACTATACTGCACCTTCAAGGGTTGCTTCCACTTCTTTTCTTTTCTTTTTTTTTCTTTGTTCAAACCAGCAGCTACACTTCACTTCCTCAAGTTTACTTTAACTCACACATTTGGCATCTTTCAATGGGGGTTTAAAGTGAGTCATAGTGAGTGATGGATTTAAGAGAGAATAATGGTTGGGTTCAAGACTCATTGAGTGTTGTGTTGTCTTCCAGTGATTGACTGAGTAAAGTTTTTGATAAATTGAGAATTTTTGTGAATACTTCAAGGTTAGTTTGTAATTTCCATTTTCTATCTACTGTTGCACTAGTTGGAAACATATATTTATTTGCTTGTAAAGAAAAAAATCAATAAACATTGTGTGTATCAGAAGTTTTTGTTGCTATAGAAAAACTTTCCTCTCCATTTCTTCTCCTCTATTTTCCATTTTACTTTGCATAATACACGTCATTTTTTCTTCTTCTGTTTTGCTCACATACTACAGTTTCCTTCTTCTTCCTTTACTACAAATTTCTTCTTCTTCCTTTTATTTGCTTTATCATGGTATCGAAGCTATAAGGATCTTAAGGGGTGAGAAATTAAAAGAAGAAAAGAGAGAGAGAGAGAGATACAAAAAACACGCAACAAGAAAAGGCAAAAATAGAAACTCCATGGCTTCTTTAAGCTCAGTAACTGTAACTCCCACACTTCCAATCCTTGATGATGAAAACTATCAAGTTTAGGCCATCAAAATGAAGACTCGTTTAAGAGGGCTAAGCTTATGGCAATACATCGAGACAGATCGAAAACTGCAACCTCTAAATGAAAATCCTATGCTCAATCAAATTAAGATTTATGAAGAAGAAATTGCTAAAGCACCAAGATAATTAGAGCATCAAGGTTGATGAAGTAGCCTTTTGGAATTGGATCAAAAATGAAATGGAGGTTCCGAGAGCTAACCAAGATAAGAATATTGTGCAACAACCTTCGAATGAAATAGAAGACGAAGTGGTTGTAGAAAATCTTGATGATGTTTCAGTTAGAGGAACAAGACCACTCGACGAAATTTATGAGAGATGCATTGTATTTTTGCAGGAATCTAAGTGTTTTGCTAAAGCTATTAAAGATGAGGAATGGAAAGCTGCAATAAAGGAGGAGCTAAGGATGATTAATAAAAATGGCACCTAGAAGCTTGTCAATAGACCAAAAAATCAAAAGGTGATTAGAGTCAAGTGGGTCTTTAGGATCAAATACAATCCTAATGGAGCTATGAACAAGCTAAATTTCATATTATTTTTCAAAGGTTATTTTCAAGAGTATGGTGTTGATTTCTCTAACACCTTTACACCCATAGCTCATCATGAAACCATAAGCCTTTTAATTGCCTTAGCAACCAAGATAGAATGGAAAATTCATCATTTGGATGTAAAGTTTGCCTTCCTCAATGGCTTACTAAAAGAGGATGTCTATGTTAAGCAACCTAAAGGATTCTAAGTTATAGGTTGTGAAGACAAAGTTTACAAACTCCACAAAGCACTCTATGGTTTAAAGCAAGCTCCAAGGGCCTGGTATAACAAAATTGACTCCTATCTCCTTCAACAAGGTTTCAAGAGAAGTGAGAGTAAAGCAACTCTATACATGTTGAACATTTAAGGAGATGTGTAGCTCATTATTTCCCTTTATGTCGATGACCTATTGGTTGTGGCTTGTAATTTCAAGGTTTTGCTGCATTTTGTGTTGAAAATGGAGAGTGAGTTCGAAATGCCTAACTTAGGCGAGATGAAATACTTTTTAAGCATGGACGTTGATCAATGTGACAATGGAATTTTTGTCTCACAACAAAGTTATGCTTTGGAAGTGTTGAAGAAGTTCCATATGGAGAAGTGCAAGCCAATTGAAACTCCTTTGAGCATGAATGAAAAGTTAGAAAAAGATGATATGGAAAGCAAGGCTGATGCATTTGCCTATAGAAGTTTGATTAGATGTCTGCTAGTATCTGAGTGCCACAAAACTAGATTTGATGTTTTCTACAAGCCGACTCTCTAGATTTATGCATTCACCTAGCCAAGCTCATCTTGGTGTTGCCAAGAGAGTTTTAAGATTCATTAAAGGGACTATTGATTATGGTTTGTGGTTTAAAAAGGGTGAGACCAAAAAGTTATAAGGCTTTGCAAATAATGATTAGGTTAGTAGTGTGGATGACTCCAAGAGCACTTCTAGTTATATCTTTTCATTTGGAAGTGGAGCATTCTCTTGGAATTCAAGAAAATAAGATGTTATAGCCCAATCATCAGCTAAAGCGGAATACATCTCAACTGCAACAACCTCGAATTAAGCAATTTAGCTCCAAAATTTGCTGTTAGACTTGAGGTATCAACAACATAATCCAACTATTATTTGGGCAGATAACAAATCCACAATTGCGATTGCAAAAAATCCAGTGTAGCATAGAAGAACTAAGCACATCAAAGTGAAGTTTCATGCAATTCGAGAAGTGGAAAGAAATTAAGAAATAAATCTA
Organism: Laguncularia racemosa; assembly: GCA_037954665.1. Taxonomy (NCBI): domain Eukaryota; kingdom Viridiplantae; phylum Streptophyta; class Magnoliopsida; order Myrtales; family Combretaceae; genus Laguncularia; species Laguncularia racemosa. The sequence continues at coordinate 2,218,943 of JBBMOL010000091.1, read as the reverse complement.
GTGTAGTGCAAATCAAAAGATCAAGAGCACTTACAAAAGTTAAATTTGAAGAACTCAAAGCAAGACTTGGAGTCTCCAAGAAAAATTCTCAATGAGGAGTATTGGTAAATTGAGAATTTTTGTAGATACTTCAAGGGGCAATTTGTTATTTCCTTTTTTATCTACTATCGTCATAGTTGGGAACATGTATTTCTTTGCTTGTAAACAAAAAATATCATAAGATATAGTGTGTATCAGAAGTTTTTTGTTACTACAAAAAAACATTCTGCTTTGTTTCTTCTCCTCTGTTTTCCATTTTGCACTGCATACTACACGTCTTTATTTTCTTCTTTTGTTCTACTCACATACTGTAGTTTCCTTCTTCTTCCTTTTATTTTCTTTATCAAAAGTTGAGGGTTGATGAAACATTGAAGGTAGTGTGTGGTGGCTCCAAAGTGTGTGAGATTAAATGAGAGAGTTAATTAGATAAGATTAGTAGAGGTATTACATATGTTAGGTTGGGGTCCTCAGTTTTTGGCATATAAAGTACTATTTTTCCCACTTTTATTTTCATTCCATTTTGACTGAAAAATACCCCATTCCAAGTCCTCAAATTGGCCCACTAATGCAAAAATTTAGCCATCCCCAATTGATACCAACTTAAGATATTTTGGTCATTTTACCCAATTAACCTCCAAATTTAAATTTTCTTTTTCAATTGTCTCTGAATGATCTGCTAATGATTTTATTTACCGAATTAAATTCTTGAAACTATATTTAGAGTCTCTAAGCTAATTCGGTTCCAAATTTGATAAAACTAATTTCAAGAGCAAAAAAGGTTATTTTTAGAAAATTATCTCCAAACTTCAAGAAATCACTCACAGTAATCTAAAATGACTCCAAATAACTTTAATTAAGTTGTTTAGTGATTTTGGAAAACTTTAATGACTCCAAATAGGATTTAGGGGCAAAATGGTCATTTTGCAAAATCAATCTCCCACCTCCAATTTTTCCTTCTTTCTTTTTTTTTAATTAACTTTAAATAATTTCTTGATGATTTTATTCACTTAATTAGAGCCTTGGAATTTTATTTAAAGTTACTAGGCTATTTCAAAGTTATTTTTGATAAAATTGTGTTTAAAGGTAAACTGTTGTCGAGTCTAATTTTTTTATTTTTCATTATCATTCCTAATTCGATTTATACTAGACCATATGCTCATCTAATATAAGTCCTCGACTTGAACTAGGAATTTCGTCTTATTTTGGAGTCGCCACCCAACCGAAGTTGGGAAGTATTATTGAATTAGGACTAATTGAGCAGATTAATCCTAATTTAGACAACTAGTCAACGAAATTTTCTCTTTTCATTTTTGTGAAAGAGGAAAGGGAAAACCAGAGTTGCTGGACTCGGAGGCTAACCTATTAAAACCTTGAAGTTACCACCCTATTCTCCTGAAATATAAACCTTATCCTAATGTCTTTTATTGTTATTCATTTTTTGTTATCTTTTTGTTGTGTTTTTGAATAATTTATTCTAATATGAAAAAATAATTTTTTATTCTTTTTAGAGTTGCCCCAAACGGGTGCCTACGTACCTGCTATTCAGGATCAAACAAGCCATAATTCGCTTTTCATGAAAAAATTTACTGGGTTTGTTAATTTTAATTATGAAATTACTTCTGGTTTACGTTTTTATTATTTTAGTATTTCTTGGAAAAAAATCTAAGCCTAAGCTTGATTATTTTATTTTTTTGAAAAAATTAGTTTAAGGAAAAACCAATTTTGGATTTATTTAAGAAAAGGATTTTTCTAAGTGATAAAAATTATTTTTTATTTTCCTATTATTAACCTACCTCTAATATTATTATTATTTGTCATTTTTTATTTTTTATTTTTATTTTTTTTGTTAATTTTTATTATTTTATCTTAATTAATTAATTAATAATAATTTTATTATTTTTATTTATTTTATCTACCATAAACTAAAAATCTAAATTCTATCATCTTTCCTAATATATTTTTTATTCTTTATTATTTTATTTATTTTATTTTTTTAATTATTTTTTTATTATTTATTCTATCCTAAACTAAACCTAAAAAAAACTAATCTAAATTCTAACATTTTCCTAATATTATTTTTTTAACTATAAATAACAAATGAATAAATAAATAAATAACAAATAAATAAAATGCGATAAATAAATAATAATAATAATAAATCAAAAAAATTGGAAAATCCGACTTACCTAGGTCTGGATAAGGTGCTCAGGTCGAGTCGGGTAGGGTCAAATCAAGCCGAATCAAGTGGCGGTCGAAGATCGTCACAGGCGGCGTTCCGACGTCCATTTCTATCGATCAAAGGGTGTTTCCAATGTTTCTGAGGACGAGGGACTCGATGGTGGTGATGAATTTCTCCAAAAGCCTTTCCAAGTGGTGGTTTGAAGAGGTGGTCGGCAGTTGTGGGTTGCATGAACTCCGACGGCCCCGATCTCTCTTATTTTCTCTCCTTTCTCTCTTCTGATTCATGCCTTGGCTTCCACTCCTCGATTCGTATTTATAGACGCAAGAAATCGAGCTGGATAAGCTCGGATTTCCTTCGATAGAGATGAATCGAATTTACGGTTAAAACCCTCCTCCGATTTACCTTTGATTTGTGTAAATCTTGGATTTTGTTGTGATTTGATTCTAATTGGATGATGTTTATCTCATTTTAGCTAAATACTTGTTGGATTTATGTAAAAAATCGAATCAAAACGGCCGAAATTTGATTTTTTCTGGCCAGCGACAATCTCGGATGAAGGAAGAAGAAGATCACACCCCCAGCGTGTGCGTTCGTGTCGTCCAATCGCGAGCTGACACGTGTCCTAAGCGAGGCAAAAAATTGCAAAACGCAGAATCTGCTTCCCCCGCGACCTGACCCCTTCCCCCGCACACACGATCATGGCTTAGACCAGCTAGGCTAGCCCATTTACTCTCTTTTCTTTCGCAACTTGCATATATGCAATGCGATTTTTATTATTTTGAAATTCCAAAAATTGGTAAAAATTATTTAATACCTTTTCTTATTGTTTCTACAATTATTTTCCAAAATTGATATATTTTCCCTATTTATTTTATTTTTTTGAATATTTTTCCTATTTTTGCTAAATTAGAAGAAAAATTGTAAAAAATGAAAAATTTGAAAATTGACCATTATTAATTATTAGGGGCAAAAATGGGGTGTTTACAACTGTCATTATGGAAAAATTTAGCCCTAAATTCTGTAAATCTTCTCTTCATTGAATTCAAATTTCCTATTTAATTTCATTGACTTTATTTGAAATTTTAGGGTTTTTCAAGCACGTAACACACAAGTTATTGCATACTTGAAAGGTCAACATTTCTCGAATTACAATCCAAATTTCAATTGAGTTGATTGAGTTAGTTTTATGCATCAAAGGAAAATTATAAATCAATTGAATAGTCTAAGTGGCTAAATCCTATTCTAAATTTGGTTTTGAATACTTAAAGTCCATACTAATTACAAATCCAATTAGGGTTACCTAGACTTGATTAGCTTTTAGCTAATCGTGACCCAGACCATTTAGAGTTTATTTAATTGAACCTAGTAAGTTCTTTAAATTTTAAGTCTAGTTGGGTTTAAGGCTAAATTAGGATATTTGGATCATTTAATTATAGCAAGTCTAATTATGTTTGAAATTAGGCCCACTAGTCTTAATTGATTCAATTAAATACAATTATAATTATTAAATATATTTTAAGTCAAATTAGATTAATTCTATCTATTTTAATTAACCTATGCTTATTATTTTTACTTAGTCCCATTGTCTCCTAAGTTCAATTGATTTATTAAGTCCAATTGTAATTCCATTGTAGGCTTTTTAGTAGATTTAGAGTCTTGGTAGGTTTAAAGCCCCTTCGAAGTTAATGTGTTTATTGGGGCCTATTTAAGATATAGGCCCTAGAGTTTAATGGATTCCAATATATTTTGAGTCTTAAGCCCATTTAAGTTTTATTGCAATTAGATAAGCCCATTTTATTTCTTAAACCTAAGTTTAATTCATTTTAATTAGTTAATTTGATTAAAGTCTTGAATTAGTTTAAGGCTCCATTGAGTTATTTATTATATTAAGACCTATTTAGAGTATAAGCCTTAGAAATAAATAAGCTTAATTATGTTTTAAATTTTGGATCTTGGGTTCATGAGTTATTTTTTCTACATTATCGTGTCAAATTTTTATTTCCAACCCAATTAAGATGGTTTAGTTAATTAAGCCCATTAAATTAAATTATCTTTAATTACGTGGGCCACCCAAGCAGGAGGGTAAAAGGGTAGTCATTGGGCCTATTTTGGTTAAGCAAACATGAGTTTGGCTCAGTCTTGACCCAATTAAATTAAACCATTATTCAACTTAAGTTTAATTCATCATCAATTAAGATCTTTAGCTCTTCACTTTAAAGGCCCATAATTTGCTCAATTTAAGTCCAAATTAGATGAAACAAAAATCATTTGTTTCCTTGTCACTTCCACTACCCATTTTATCATAAAAAAAAAAAAACTGATTTTATTCAATTCAAATCTCTTAAATTGTCAGACCAATTTTAATTATGAATTTCCAACTTTAAGAGCTCTTAACTTATTTAATTTAAGTCTAAATCATTTCAAACCAAATCCCACTTGTTCCTACTCCTTCCTAGTGTCTAATACACCATTTATTTTTCATTTTTAAGCAAAAAATATTGTCAAAATAGGGAAATCAAAATAGAGCATGCCTTAATTGATTCTCATTCATTCAACTGGTCCAATTTCTACACATCATTACTTCTAGTCCCCATTTTACATTAAATCCAACTTCTATTTATAATTAAATGATAATTCCATCAAATTTACTCAGAATAAAATGATACATCATATTTTTCTAGAATTTAATATTTTCCAAAAATCACGCAAAAAATTAACATTTCAAGTTCTCGCAATCTTTCAATTTAATCCAGTTTATCCTTAATCTTTACCAAACTTAATATTTATCAAGCAACTTCAATTTTTATCAAATTTATCACTCTAAGAACATATCAACCTGTTGGAAATTCGTAAATTAATAATTAATTCAACTCATTCACTCACTAATTCAATCATGCTACCAATTTCCAACTTTCTATATGTCATGTCTACTAATTAATTACGAAAACCACTCCATACATCACATATTCATACTCCAATCATCAATTTATCATCACCTAACATTCAAATCAGATTTAGCAAAGAAAATTTAATTCTCAATTCCATCTTTATAGTGGCAGATGCAACTATATCTAACAACCCATTATATATCTTCAATTATCATGTATCATCTTTCATTTCTATCATTCAATCCAACACCTAAAACACATAAAATATATTGAATTATAGATTAATTCCTAAATCACCAAATGACACTCAAGAATCCTCAATATGGGTAGCAACAACAAGAGTTCATCCCAATGCATCCTCAACATTCAAGAAATCATCAAATCTTCAAGTTTAATCACTTATAACTATCTTAAATCATCAACTTAAACAATATTTTTACCTTACCTTATTGGAGATCCAAGAAATACTCAAATTATTTCCAAACCGTGCTATCCACTTCCAAAATGATATTTTTCCCAAACTCCTAATTGATTTTTTTTACAATAAACATTATACACTACTTGAACTTACAATCTACAAACTAAAATTCACTTGAATCAAGTTATTTTCTTACTTACCTTCACACCCAAATCACATGTAAGATGTCCCCTCTTAGCTTGAAATCTCACTTGATTATTAACCTAAAACTTACAAGAAAACAACTAGATTAGTAAGTATAATGAGTTTTTGAAAGCATTTACCTTAGAGAGTTTTCTACAAAAACAAAATGGGGGCTACCTTTTTTTTTTTTTTTTGGGCCCCAAAATGGGTTCTTATAGTAAGATTTAGTAAGAGTTTAAGGGTAAGCATAAACGAGTCCACAAGGGTTAGTAGGTTATAGCTTATGATAACATATGTCCTCTTAATTTAGCTTATTTTAGTATTTATTTTCCATTAATTTCTTCCACTTACTCCAATTGCAAAATAGTTTTTTATTATTATTACTAAAATGCTTGTAGAATTTATTTTAATTGGTTACTCCTCCATAAGATAAGTCTAGAGGCATTTCGGTAATTTTACCCGATTCAACTCCGTATTAAAATTTTTCTTTTCCAATTGTCTTCAAATATTTTGTAGTTAATTTTACTCACCTAATTAAGGTCTTAAAGCTATATTTAAGATCTCTAAGAAATTACAAGTTTAAATTCAATAAAACCGTCTTTAAAGGCAAAGTAGATCATTTTTTGTAACTTGTCTCTAAACTCAAGAGATCATTTCCAATAGTTTAAAATAACTCCAAATGACTTTAAACCAAGTTTTTTAGTAATTTCGGCCAACCTCAAAAACTCTAAATTGAGTTTAGGAGAAAAATGGTCATTTTGCAAAATTAATCTCCAACCTCTAAATTTTCCTTTCTAATTGACTCTAAATAATTTCGTAATGATTTTATTACTTAGTTAGGGTCTTGTAATTTTATTTGGAGTTATTAGGTTATTTCAAAACTATTTTCAATAAATTGAATTCATGAGTATAATGGCCATTTTGGAAAAGTTTGACCCTAAATTTTATGAATCCTTTCTTAATTAATTTTAAATCTTTCTTCTTAATTCCATTAACCATATCTGGAATTTTAGGGTTTTTCTTACTATACACATTATTATTAGTAGTTATAGAAAGATTCCTTGTCTAATAAGAACTTAAAAATATATGGTTAAACCCTCTAAACTTTTAAGAGTGTGCTTTTAGATTCCATTTATCCATTTTACTTCTTATAATTGTAAATTTATAATAAAGACAAACAAAAAAATGACAAAAAGAAAAAGAAAAATTCTTTAGTGATTATAAAATTAAAAAAAAAATGAAAATCAACAATTAAAGAAAAATTAAAAATTATAAAAGAAAACCCTCTAATTTATCTATTGTTTGAGTTTTCATCTTTTTACCATTTTCTAATATGAACTTTTAAAATTATAAAGTTCCTTTTCTTTTTATAAATTTATCATTTTTATTTTCTAATTCTTTCTCTCTCTTTTTTTATCTGTCAATGTTTTTAAATTTTTAACTTTTTTCCATTTTTCTTAAGGCAAAAATTGCAAAATAAAAGACTAGATGCACAACTTTAAAGTTCAGCGAGTATATGCTCATATTGAAAAATAAGAGGACTAAATATAGTTTGGGTATGGCATGAGGGAATCTCTTTACAATTTACCCTTTATATAAGTAGACCAAAAAGAATTTTGTTTTGAATAGCTTTCTAAATCTACATCATTTTTGCATTTTTTTCAATGGCTTTAGGACGAGTCCAAAATATTCTACCAACGGGGGCAAATTAATGACTAAAGTTGAATTATTGATTCATGAAAAGAAGTGATAATAATGCATAAAACTGTTCCAAATTTGGTTTTCAAAATCTAAATCACACAAAAATGAAGAATTACAAGCACACAAAAGAATAATTGTATGAAATATTCTAAAAGGAAAAAAGCATCCATTCAATTAAGTGACCAGACCTTAGTAGCTTTCATTACGTACCATATTCTTTTAGCAAATGCTGAAGAAACTTGTATATTTTTCATAGCTTTAATCTTATATTTATAATCAAAGTTTGAAGCACGTTGTAGACTATACTCTTAAAAGTAATTAAATAAATAGTACTCATAAAAATAAAATTAATGCATCAAGTCCAATTATCATTATTACTTCCCAATATTTTGAATCAAGATATTTGTGCTATTGATAAAGCAATTATTTAGTTGTGCTCTAAGTACTAATAAATTTTGGAAATAATTAAAATATCATCTTCTAACAGGTGGAATTCATCTTATTATTTTCCCTTGAAACTTTTGTAATACCATCTTCTTATTTCAAAAGGCACAAGTCTTTCTGATACTGTCCACAAATTCCCCGAATGTGACTGGAATCTACAACGAACAAGAAGTAGAAGAAGAATGGAGGTGGTAGATGCTGTACATGCCAAGCGCACGTAGGCTATTCTTCACATGGAGATTATCAACCTGGTGGCGCTGCACCAATAACGTCAACAAATGAGATTCTCTCTGATCAATGGAAAATTATTATGCCAGATCAACCTAGAGCACTTAAGACTTCTGAAATAACACATTGCATTAAGTAATATAGTCACACTCCAAAACCACGAAGGTATTGACGATTCATCACATATCCTACTACTTAAGTAGATTATATAAGATTACAATTACTAAATAGGTTTCTAAATTAATTTTAAAACCTTAAAATCGATTATTAGATTTTAAAAGTATTTTGACAAAATGTTAAATTTTCAAAAACTTTTCATGATTTTTAGTTATAAAAATGCATAATAAGATAGAAAACAATAAACTAAGTCCTAAGCCTATAGGACTCACAAAAGATACAATCCATAACTAATAAGTCATGGAGGCACAGGCAACCTTCAATAAGTCTCAATATAGCTAAAATTATAAAAACATAATCTAAAACATAATAGATCCCAATCATAAAAAGTTCGATGATATCTATCTTCTTAATCTCATCCCATATCTCCTCTTCAAGATCGTAACCCATTGAGTCATACAGTTGATCAATAAAATCTTTACCTTAAAAAAAAAAAGAAAAGGTAAATGGGGAGTGAGCCACGAGAGCTCAGTACATGGTAACACAAACATATACACACATGTCAAACGAGGCTTAAAACTAATGTAGCATTCAATCACTGAATTCAATCAACAATCTTAATTCAACACCTAGCACGAGATTACTTATGACTCTGAACATCATAATAGGGACAAGGGATCCGATTCCACTACAACAAACATTAAAGGTTGACGAGAGCGACCAAACTCCATGTCGTCGAAAACCATGTACCTAAGTAGCCTCATCTAAATGATCTCGCCATTATGCGACCCCATTGATCACAGTTTATCTATATTGTATCACCCACTAGGACCCATATTCCTCAAACAAATCCCGAGATACCTTCTCTTCGTTTACAATGCTCATTATCATATGCAATTTCACTTATCAACTACCCGGCAAGTCATATATTGATGGTCTAACACCTAACTATCGTGTCATTTCAAGGAATATAACTGCAGTTATAATCTCGATCCAAGGTTTATCACTTGCTGGCTCAAGTACTCTTGCACAAACAGCAAGTAGTTACTTAATCGGATTGATTATTAATCAAGTTTAATTTTTTTACCCTATCACGCAACGCACAAGTTACTGCGTACCTGAAAGGTTGACGTTTCTTGAATTGCAATTCAAGTTTCAATTGAGTTAGTTTTATACATTAAAGAGAAAATTATAAATTAATTGATTATTTTAAGTGATTAAATCTTATTCTAAGTTTGGTTTAAGCTATTTAAGGCTCATACTAATTACGAGCCCAATTAAGGTTATCTAGTCCTGAATAGCTTTCAACTAACTGTGACTTGAACCATTTAAGATTTATTTAATTAAACATAATAAATTATTTGAATTTTAAGATTAGTTATGATTAAGGGCCAAATAGGGTGTTTGAGCCTTGTAAAAATAGCAAACCTAATTATGTTTAGAATTAGGCCCATTAACCTTAATTGAATTAATTAAGTCCAGTTATAATTATTAAGTCAATTTTAAGTTCAATTAGATTATTTTTATCTATTTTAATTAATTTAGGTCTATTATGTTTAATTATTCCTATTTGTTATGTTTTAGCCCTAATTGATTATTAGGTCCAATTTTAATTCCATTATATGCCCTTATTTGATTTAGGGCCTTGCAAGTTTAAAGGCTTATTTAAATTTAATTTATTTGTTAAGACTCATTTTGGGTGTAGGCCCTAAAGATTAATGGGTCCAAATAAATTTTGGGTCTTGAGCCCATTTGGATTATTATTTTAGTCATGTAAGCCTATTTTACTTCATTAAGCATATATTTAGTTTATTTTAATTAATTAATTTGGTTTGGACCTTAAATTGATTTGAGACTCGATTGACTTATTTATCATACTAAAACTCATTTAGGGTAAAAGCTAAGAAATAAGTCCAATTATATTTTGAATTTTAGATCTTGAGCCCATGAGTTATTTAGTCCATGTTATCATAAAAAGTTTTATTTAGTTATAATTAGGATGGTTTAGTTGATTAAGCTTAATTAAACAAATTATATTTATTTATATGGCCACTAAAAATAAATAAATGACAAAAGAAATAAATTTATATGCAAACTCATATAGATATTTCCATTCTTATGCAAATAAATTATATTTAAAATGCAAACTCATTTTATGAATTTTTTTTTTTTGGGTGAAATTTGTTTTGGAATTATGGGGCCATGTCTAAGCGTCCGCCATCTGTGAACGGTGACAATGACCAAACGCCCCTACGCCATCCATGTTCAGTTGTTCACATTCATCAACATCCGCGTCCTTTTCTCTCTTTTCAAAGCCTCGAGTGGTTTTTTAAGGAATTTTGTATACTCCAGTCATGTTTTTTATAGTTTATTTTTTAATTTTATTACTATTTTATAAATTAATAATAATTAAATAATAAAAATTTAATACATAAACTGAAAAATTAAATTAATTTCATTAAAATAGTGGGGTGTGCCGCCATCGTGTTTTTATAGCAGTACGTTACTGTGCTGTGTGGTGGTGTTGTGTCACATTATGGGTCAAATAATGAAGTGTCAGTTGTGCTTTCTTTATCCACATGAGTGTTGTCATTATTATGGGTTTTTAATGTGTCAAAATAGAAGAGGAAATGGGGTCCAGGCAGGCAATTATATTGATGATTACTACTGATGCTTGTACGGCTCGATCTGTAACACGTTAAACAAATTTTAATTCATGTTGTAATTAACCGTATATCTGTTTGGGGGGAAAAAAATATTGCGAATATGGAATTAGGTTATCTGATATTTCAAGCCTTTTTTTTTTTATAAAAAGCATAAAATTGAATGTATTTCGATGTACGTGGCTGAGAAAATGCCAATTGTTTATAATAGAAGCTTATTTGTATTTGTTAAGAAACTAAATAAATATGTAATTAATATTTGAAAGGTATGAAAATAAGTATATTAAAAATTAAAAAGCCTTTGGAAAGTACGAAAACAAATATATCAGAAAAATTAATTTTACCTATTACCGATTGATGTTAAGCCACCGGCTAACATTTTTTATATTTATATGTTAATTGGTTTTGAAAGGGATCTATCTGAAATAGTTAGATAAATAAACAACTGGATCCCAATAAATTAAGGTTCAATCTTGTCTAGATGCAACCTCCCATGTCTTTATTTAATTTATTCATATTTAAAAAAAAAAAAAAAAATCCTTTGGTGTTGGACCTTTGGTAAGGCGTAAAGGACATGAAGGGAATGCCCCCCATCGCAGCCAGTAGAATTAAGCTTGCATCCCTTTCCTACCCCCCCAGAGATTATTACTAAGGTGGATGACGTCAACGCGGCTAGTTTCAATCTTGTTTCCTTTGTGTATTCGTGATTTCTTCTCATCTCCATTAATTATTATTAAGCAAGAAATATAATATTCTCACGGAAATTTTTCTTAAATTATTTATACATGTACTATTATCCTAGTCAATGTTGAAGGTATCTTGCATATTGAAAAATTACGAGATGCCTTAACACTTGAAATCTATAATATATTGAAAATAAGTTCTTAGCAGATTTCAGGATGAATACAATGTGAAGTATCGTATGTAACTTGGTTAAAAGTTAGAAAGTTAGAAACGGAACCCAGTTTGAGATGTGTAATATCCATCTTAGAGAAGTTGGTCATATAGATTCGATGGCTTCATAATTTGCAGTAACACCTTTAAAGCCGTACGATATGATGCTTGAATGGTGACAACCTAGGAATAGGGATCCTCATCCACCCATGGTGGGGAGCTTGCCACATCCACCACTAGCAACTTACTTTGGCAGCGGTAAGGTCTTTACCTTTCGTTTTCTCTTTCTAAAATTTAAACTTTTGTAATTAAAGCTTAAAACATTTTTCTTCCTGGGCACTATCGAATATGGAGATTTACCGGCCAAAACAAAGACCTCACATAGAATTCTAAGAAGCATACGAGGGTAAGAAGCCGGGCCCGTTACGTCGGTATATATCGAAAAATGGTTTTTCTTTTTTATAATTAAAAAAAAAAAAAAGAACTTTTGTTATAGACAACACTTATCAAGTACTGCCATAATGGTATCAAAAGTTTGCGATTATCATGTTCTTTTAGTGCAAACAAAGTAGATGTTAAAAAATATCACAGAAAATAGCCATAGAAGAAAATAAATTCTCATTCTTAAAAAAAAAGAAAATATTTTTCCTAGCTGTCGACAGCATTTTCTCAACCATCTGCACGTTCGCTACGCTATTGTTATCTTCCGCCACCCCTACTGCCAAAAACCCATAGTTTTAACATCTTAAGATTATTACGTTAAAATTTAACAATTGTAATGTTTTGATGATATCTCGAAAGGGAAAAATAAATAAATAAATAAAAGGGTTTTAAAACATATCAAGAAACCAAACAGGGGAAATTGGATAAAAATAAAAGAAGAACGGAAAGTTTATGCATTAGATATTTAGTCCAGTGAAAAAAAGCAACACAGCAGAAACAAAGACTCGGTGAACAGAATTCTACGGAGACACCATAAATGGGCAAATGATAAAACTAAAAACAATGCATAACAAATTGCTAGAGCTGTGGGCACCCTAAAGTCTATATGGTCTCCAGAGCCTGCAGTATGTCAGCCTTCACATCTTCAAAGGCTTCCACCCCAATACTAAATCTAACCAAGTTATCCTTGATCCCATACTTTTCCCTCTCCGCCCTAGGCAGATCCCTGCACCAAAAGTAGGTCGGACATGTCATTACAGTTTTATGACTAAACTCTACACCAATGTCTCCAAATAATTTCATGACAACACGACACACCAAAAACAGCAGACGAGTGAAATTTACCAGTAAGACATGAGTGCAGGTTGATCAACAATGCTCTCACAGCCACCAAAAGATGGAGCAATGTAGGGAATTTCCAATGCATCCACGAGCCTTTTGGTGGTCTCAAAGTCTCCTTTAACCTGCACAAAAAGTTGATGATAGCTTAGGAATGCACTAGATAACTTTCAATTATGGCATCCGAGTCACTCTGGATAATGATATTCCAGAATAATCAGCAGACTCACCTCAAAGCTGACAACACCACCAAATCCTTTCATTTGGCGTCTAGCAAGGTGATGCTCAGGATGACTGGGCAAGCCTGGATAATAGACACGCTCAATCTGAAAGGAACATCATTAGAGTAATTCAGTATATAAATCACATACCAAAGAGAAAACAGCAGTAAAACTCCATTAAGAATCGTCATTAATTGTGAGAATGCAACAACAATCTAACATGAGATTCTGAATTATCTGCTGCAAAATGAGATGGGCAGGGCAGCAATGCAAAGGGTAATAAAGAAAACAATAAAGCAGCCTAATTCAATGCAATCATAGTAATAAAGCTCAAAGTTAACTCTTGCATTCCAGTCACAGTTACAATTGCCATGTCAAGAGTGTCTGGCATTCACATTCTCAAGAAATTTTGCATCTTGTAGTAATTGACTTTCAAATGAGTTCCAAATGATGCTATCACTGCCAAAGACAAAGTAACTGACCGCTCAGAAGAGACTATAGATATGTTGCTCCTACTCTTATGTCCTTACAAGCTCAGACACAGCAGCTCTAAGACTAGCTAAGAGAGCGCAAATTAAGTTGGAGAGAACATTAATAGTAAGTTCAAGTATGTTGCAGAAGGAGCTACTGAAGATCCTAGATGCTAGATCCCATTCATGTATAATCAAAGCACAGATAGCACAAAAGACATTTTGAACTAATTAGGAGGAAAAAATGACAATCAGGTATGATGAAATCAAAAATTGAAGGGAAAGTTAAACCAGCTCAACAATAATCCTCATTTCTCATTCACTTACAAACAGCAAGTCCCAAAAGAAAAGCACAGATAAATGCAAGCTAAAACAATGTTTGCACATTGCAATAGTTACAAATACAAAACATAAAGGGCTGATGAACTTGAGTCATACCTTAGGATGTGCCTCTAAAATTTCGGCCACCCTCTGTGCAGTAGAATTTTGCTGCTGTACACGGAGATGCAAAGTCTTCATGCCTCGGGCAATCAGATAGGAGGCAAACTGTTTTTGAAAGAGAGTAAATATAAGAGTTACTTTTTATATTCTCTAAATATTTGACCCGGCCATACCAACAATAAAAATGGTTAATAAAGGACAAATGACTGCTGTCGCAAGTGAGATTAATGACAAAGGCAACACTTTACTTTAACCATAAAAGTAGAATAATAACATTGATAGTAAGTCTTCCAGATTCACAAAAGATTTGTGGGGGTGAGCATTAATATTTGCCACAAGCATTTCAGGACTATCCCTGTTTTAGGAGATTCCCAAATTTCAATGACCATTCAATTTAAAATTCCCAATATCTAATTTTTTTATCCTTTATCTCCCTCCAACCACCTTACGGCCTGCTGAAGCACTTTCAGAATTTGCAGCATGACCAACCATTACTAGTAAATAAGTAGACATGATAGAACAATGCACAAGCAAAACACTTGCAGTTCCACAAACATCTAGAAGACACAATGCCAAGTAAAAATATCCATAATACGAAAGTAGAGTGATTTCAATTCCCATCACTCACCGGGTTGATGGTGCCACCAAATATATGATGCCAATTGCGTATTTCAGTGATCAATTTCTTTGTCCCACTGATACAACCACCAAGGACCTGCAAAATGCATTAAAAATCACTCTTGATATTTAGAATCGTTGAAAGGATAAAAAAATAAAAAATTAAACCAGTCAGAAAATGCAAGGTGACATACATCATTGTGGCCAGCAATATACTTTGTTAGAGAATGCATAACCAGATCAGCACCAAGGGTCAGTGGTTTCTGGTTTAGAGGTGTCGCAAAGGTGCCATCTATGCAGACCAATGCTCCTTTTCTATGGCAAAGTTCTGAAACCAACTCAATGTCCACACATCTGAGAAATGGATTGGTGGGAGATTCCGTGAAAAAAAGAGAGACCTATAGAAAATGCAATGCAAAATATCATTTGCTATTGTGTTCATAGAACAAAACACATTGCTGAAAGTTCAAGGATAACAAGAAATAAAGAGAGAGAAAATATTACAGAAGCATCCTGTTCTACTCACATTGCCTTTCTCGAGTGCAGACTCCAGCCCTTTGACGTCTGCAGGGTCAATGACACTGATCTGCAAGATGCAATGAATTCAAATGAAGATATCACTCCAAAGTTTTAGACATTGATATTGATTTCCAGAAGACAACCAAAAGAAAAAGTAAAATAAACAGCCACCCATGTATTAAGTGTTTTTTTCCCATGTATCATGTACTATGAAAATAATTACTAAAGTTGAGAAAATAGACTTTGTATCCTCCAGTGAAATGGAAAAATATAGATGAAATTATATTTTCTAAAGAAGGTATCAAAGACCATTTGCTTAGCTTTCCAGCAGGATTAGATCTCTGAAAAGAATATGCCACAAGCCAATCAAAACCTCCTCTGTTTCCACATAGCATGTGGATCTGCAGTTTTTCCATCCCAAGGGAATTCATGATGGAAGGAATTCTTGTGCACCAAAAGGCAGAAGATACTCTGCATGCTGAAAAAAGCAAACTTCTACCTTGATTCCCATTTTTGGAAGGTGGGTCTCAATAAATATACGAGTCTTCCTATAGCAATCTGTGGTAGTCACAATGTGCCCACCAGCTGGAACTAACGCAGAAAACAATACTATACTGGCACACATTCCAGATGCCATTATCACAGTGGATTCAGCCCTCTCCAGCGCACTGTATCAGGAACCAAGGCAACACAAAAATATGACTAAAAGAGTTTCTGAAGAGCACATTTTGTAAGCATCAAAACAGCAGAGGAAAAGGAGAAAACCTTATTTTCTTCTCTAGACTTTCTGTTGTCGGGTTACCATAGCGTCCATATTCAAAACTTTCACTGCGTTTTTCCTGTCAAAGTCATAGAATCAACATTGGTATCACAGAAACAAGCAGTAGAAGTGGTGAAAGTGAAATTTTCAAGTGAGACTTTGAATCTCTATTTTCAATAAAAATTAGAAGTACCAAAATAAGAAACACTAACATGCAAACATAAAATTGCTAATCACCAATGAAAGTTCAGATAAAATAAATTACATGGAGACAAGTACTAAGTGCCAGAAACATACCTTAAAATCAATAAGCTCGTCAGTTTCCTTAAAGAAATAAGCAGAAGTGTTGAAAATGGGTGTAGTAATAGTATCACTAACTATCCTACGGCCTAACCTCTCACCTGCAAGATCAAAAATTAAACAGATCATTAACCACCCAATACATCAGTTTCAAACAACCATCTAACATTCATGACAAACACATCTTTTTTTAAAACAATCCAGCAGTAAAGAACAATAGCCACGATAACAATAGCTATGGACATAGATATCGAGATCATTCAGATCTATGAAGCAATTACTTCAAGTCATAACCAAGAATAAGCAAAGTTATGAACCTCCTCATTTCACAGCCGGTACTTCTTGCATCTAATCTGTAGTACCGTGGTTACGTGTCGTCAAATTTAAAATACTTTCGATAAATTTAATTCACAGAAAAACTAGAATTACCTCGGTAACGAATCATAAGGGCACCAAAACACAACAAAACAACCAACCTTAATCACGAATTCATATCAATAAAATCACATCTTCGATTCAAGAGAAATTGAAGAAAAAGAAAAATGTACCGGCATGAACGGCGAGACTTCCATCGTATTTCAAAAACGCCATTTCCTTCAAATTCAAACCCTCGACCGGTACTTTCTCCAGTCCAGCGACCGGCAAGTCCTCCGCAGCGATAGCTGGAGGAGGAACCAGCGGTAGGGCGGAGGCGGCTGCATCGGCGGCAATGGCCGCCGGCGCAGGGACGCCGGAATAGTGGGCTTCGTCGTTAGTCCAAGATGCCGCGACGATCTGGGCGACGCCGATATTGCTGCAATTGCGGCGGGCCTTGGTGCTGAGCTGGCGGACGAAGTTGGGAGGGAACTTGAGGATGAGGGAGGAGAGGCCATGGACGGAGGTCATGGGGCGGAGGAGGCGGGAGGAGAAGCGGGCTGTGCGTGGGCCATCGGATTTGGGGCCGCAGGAGAAGTCTGGATCGGAACGGCACTCGAATACGGCGGAGGAAGAGCAGTGGAGCTTGTGGAAGTGAGCTGCGGATACGGCCATTGCTACGGGGGCGGCGGTCTTAGCAACTACTCTTTCCCTCTTCTTACTTTTTCTCTCTCTTCTTTGTGAAGGGCGAAAGGGTGTGTGGTTGGCGTGGATATGAAGAGAAATGGCATGGAGTCGACGGTTATATAATTACCGGGGTTTTGGTTTTTGGGTTCGTTTGGCTGCTTATCTGCTGTAATAAATACTTTTTTTGGTTGCTTTTAGTTAGTATTTTTAGTTTTAGCCAAAAATAACAAAGAAAAAAAAAATAGGATAACGATAATTAGTAATAACAGATAATTAGATTAACTACGAATATAATGATTAGGATGATAATTGCAATTAACCCATTGATAAAGAGCTTTTCTTTTAACAAAAATTTCACTACCTTTATTTAAAAGAAAAAGTATATTTTTGATTTCAACATTTATCATGTTTTTCCATTTAAGTCATCTATTTTTTTTTCTCCTCTTCTATTTAAATATCAACATTGTGAAATAGAATTTTCATCAAATTTAATAAGATTTCCATCTATCTTAAATATGTTTTAGCTTATAATTGGTCTTAAGGTAGTTGGTCAAAGTGATTGAAGTTTATATAATTTTTTTTCTAACAGCTTTTTTCTTATTTAAATTTTTTATATATTTTTATTATTTTGATAATATTGTATAGTTGAATCAATTTAATATTATTTTTTTATATTATACAATTAATTATATTTAATATTAAGTGTTGATAACCTTAATGGGTTGTGGGTTTTTTTATTAATTGTGGCCCTCCCTTCACCATCCCATGGAGATGGTCCACAAGATATATTGAAATAACTGTGTGACCTAATTTAAAGCCAACGAACAATGAATTGATGGAAGAGAAAATATTATTTTTATAAAAGTTTGAAAATATGGAGAATTAAATAGAAAAAATGATTCAAATAAAAAAAGTAAATATTAATTATAAAAAGTATATTTTTTCTATTTTTAAAATAAGAAAAAAAATTAAGATTTTATAACCTAGTTTCATGAACATTGATTTTCTAGTAATATGAATCAAATTTAAATATCCTCTTGCCGTTGCGATCGCTGAAAATTTAAAAAGAAAAAAGAACAAGAGAAAAAACTGACTTAAAAAGTAAGTAAAGTAAAGGGACTTAATGATTTTTCCATTATATGTAAAAATTAATAAAAGACAAATTAGAAAGGGAATCAAATGCCTTACCATACTTTTTGTTGGAGTGGTTAAGAGCAAGAAGTGTGTTGAAATTTAAATATTATTTTAAAAAGCATTCTTCATTTTTCTTCCTTTTTCGTTTACTCTATCAAAAAAGAAAGATTAATTATTTTTCTTCTTTTTTTTCATTTTTAGTTCTTTCCTCATATTCTCTTTCCACCCTAATTATTCCCCCACATTCCACACATAATGTTAACAACTCTATTATTATATTAATTTGGGTCGTCGGTTGTATCTAATATGCTTAGAGTATGCTAAATTTTTATATTTAGATAAGTTGCATGATAGGTATTCATAACATAGGCTAGTTTTTCTTTCTTTCTTTTTTTAGTAAATTATACTAACATTATTTAAAAACTTTTAAAATTATATAGATAATATAATATTTAAAAAAATTAGAATCTAAACCCTTAAAATAATTGTGAGATTCACTTTTTTTATGTATAGCTATCTATGTGGATTTTTCTCTGAATATGGATAATTAATTTAACATATTTAATAAAGCATGTTGAAAAATTAAAAATTCAGAAAATTGTAGGAAAATTGAAAAAAGAAATCAGAGAAAGTTAGGGGAAAAAAATTTAAAAGCCGAAACATACGAAAGACAATTTACCTTTTAAACGTGCGACAACTTAGTCCTTGTTAGATGATTAGCTTAGAGAGCTGTCAGCTAATTACCTAGTTCATGTGCTCTTTTTTCCTAATATGCTCAGTATTTTACTTTTCTACAATCTTGCTTCCTTATTTTCTGAATTTTTTGGTATTCTTTTAATATTAGTTAATTAAATATATTAAATTAATTATCCATATCAATAAGAAAATCCATATATAAATAGCCTATACATTAAAAAAAAAGTAAATTTTATAGATGCTTTAAGAAGGTGTTTGTATACTTTTTCTTTTTCAAGACAATATAGGTTAGCTACTAGTCAGTAATTCATTTATAAGGCCTACTTCTACGTAATATGTTATAAGAGGGATCATATCTACTCCAAATCTTATATTGTGTGTATCATAAGTTTTGAGTTCAAAGATATCAATATGGAATTATTATACATAAGATACAACACTGCATAGATTATTAAAGTATCTTTAATAAATACAATCAAATTTAATAAATACTTAAATAATTCAAGCCATGTTAAAACTGCCAAATTAATGGAACAAAGTTAGTCCACTATCGTAACTCAATCGCTCTAATAGTTGAAACATAAAAACCTCATAAAAATACATAAATTTGAATTTAAATTGATATTTAATGAACGTTGTTGAATAAATATTTTGGATATTTTTAGACAAAAAAAAAATAGTTACAGTATAATTATCTTCCTTCCATTCAAACAAAATAAAGATATATAGCATTATTTTTATCCTATAGAAAATAAATAATGAACTTGCAATTGCATATGATATTTACCATTTATAAATTTCAAAATGTATTGCTTTTAAATTATTTTTAAAAGGTTATAGAATAGGTAATAAATTCCAAATTTTGAATACACATACCTATAGAGTTACATAAAAAATTTTAGTCTTTCTATCTTATCCATTAGAAACCCTATTTATGAATTCTAAATTAAGATTTCAAAGTAATCGTGTAATAGCATCATTCCACCTATGTAATCTCGTGTTATAATTGTGGGTGAAAAAAAAAAAAGATCAAATAATTTTATATAATTGGAGCATTGCTCGGAGATACCTAATCGCATACCTGTATAAAAACTATTGGATCTTCTTAATAGGGTGTCGCAAGTTCATACATTAAGAGCTTTTCAAGTAAACTTTCATATATATTTTCATAATTTTTTCTAAAATACATGCAATTTTGCATGATTAAATTAGGTGGATCGTAAAAAAATAACTATCAAATTGATAAGATAAGTATCTACATGTGATTAGCATAATTCAATTATTAGCTTGTACGATGTATGTGTGTATTTAAGAACATCAAATACAAAATATTAATTATGAAACAATTTCATAGTTGATTATACGGAAGAGTACATATTAGGATTATGGAAAAAAAAAAAAAGGTTTAAGTTTAGTTATTGAAAATTACTGACAATACGGGGGTTGGTGTAAATTGTTTAGTGTTTGGGTATAGAATATAATATTCCAAGGCTGATGTGGAGGACAGGGACATGTGTTGTTGTTGTTAGATTTAGATTTGGTTCTCCTTCTATTTGTAAACAATGCTTCCGGAGAGAATCAAAATTAGAAATATAATTGAAAATTAAACGTAACAGCTTTCATCTATTATTTTTAGGGTCACTCTAATCCGTTTAATTAGGAGAAAAAAAATTCCTTTATGGTTAGATCTTCTAAATATATAATCTTCTGTTGGAAACTTATGAAGTTTCTAGATACTGACTCTCTTTTTTTTTTTGCTAACTTTTTATTAAAAAAATTTAAAAAATAAAAATAATGTGGAAATAAAAAGAAAGAATAGGAAAGATGTTTGGCTCCTTCCAGCTTAAAGGTGGTAATAAATGGCAACAAAATTCAATGAACTGTAATCCACCACCATTGATACACGTAAAACCTCTATGAAGTGATTGGGATCAGTCTCCATCGCAAAATATCTTTCTTTTTTTTTTTTTTTTCTAGTACTATTTAATTTTCCATTAATAAAATGTTTGTAATTTCGCTATCAAACATGTAACCTACTATCTAATTGGTAGAATTTCTTCTTTCTTTTTTTCTTTTTAAGTTTCAAAATGTTCGATAAAAACAATAAAATAACAATCATCAATATTTCAGAATTCTCTTTAAAAGTTGTAATTTTACATAATTTTATAAAATATTTTTAAACTCATAATTTCATTGAATAAAATGTAAAATATCATTTAAGTTTGTAAATTAGCTTAAGTTCATAAAAAAAATCCTTCGATATTTGTAAATTTCCTCAAACATTCATAGATATATTAAAAAGTTCATAAATTTACTCAAGATTTTAATGAATAATTTTCCATAAAAACTCATACAACTTAAGTTAAATTTTTTATATAATTTCATAAAATGAATTTCTTTTATAACACAAGTTATACTTTGTAACTCTATTAAGAGATTCACAAAATCCTATGTAATTATAAATTGACATGAAGTTAGGGATTTATCTCGAAACATTTGTCATTGTATTTTATAATTTATAAATTTGCATATTTTCATAGTTAGATTGTATGTTTGTATTTTTATTTTATAGTTGGTAATTTTACATAAAAATTCATAATTTCTATGAACTTCGTAAAATCTATTAACTTCATAAACATAATTTTTCACTTTAAAATCTCAATATATATCATAAATATGATCAAATTTTGTGATTTCACTTTTCAACTTTAGTTTCACTCAATAATTATCACACAACACAAACTTCATCATTTAGCCAAAGTTCATAAAAATACTCAAGTAAAGTGATTTTAATCAAACTTTAATAAAACACAAATTACAAATAATTGGATAATGTTATGAATGCAATTATTTATAAACTTGCCATATATTTCAAAGAACCACATATTTTAATGAACCAAATAAACATGAAGTTTCTCAAAATGGATTCGATTTCTCTTATGAAGAAGAAATGGCAAAATGAGACTAGAGAGAGACTAATAAATCTCTCTCTCTCTCTTCCTCCTTGCCCATCGCAAAACTTCCAACTCTTATGCTGCAAGATCTTTTAGAGTTTTTGTTTTCAAGAGATTTCCCAATACATCAAATGTGCTAAGTTTTAATAATTATGAAAACCACAAGAAAAAAAAATACATCTAAGAAAACGACTGTTTATTCACAAAATTCATATCATTCCCCAATTAAATTTATATTCATTGAACCGAGTTCTTATCACGATTTTTTTTTTTCTATTTATAACCTACAAGTATAAGTCAACTCTCTTAGTTAAATGGAATAAGTTGATATCTTCTTCCTACTAACAATAAAAATAGATTAACATTCTTTTTAAATACAATATATTTATGTGTCTCAGATATACGAAATACATGCTTGTCAAATTCTAGGGCAAAAGACGTTTGTCGATTATCGAACATTACTTTGTTAGTTGTCCTAGGAGAAGGAGGTGATGGGGCGAGAAACAATTGTTGCACTAGGCTGAAAAGTGGTCCTAAAATTTACCTACTTTATACGTATGTTGCTAGGAGAAAAAGTTGAGACTTGAAAGGCCTTGAGATCCGCCGAATGCAGCATGGTCAGACTATTTTATTTTATATAGATCCTAAAAGTTCATTAAATTTTAGTTTCAAATTTTTAGAATATATATATATATATATCCTTTATGTTGGAAATTAATTGTTTAGATTTACACACTAAGAAAAAATATATTGTGATCTCCTATAAGATCATTTTACCTCAAAAAAAAAAAAGTGGTATTAGTATTATTTAATTATTTTATCATATTACAAAATAATAAAATATAATCTAAAAAAATTCTTTTTCTTTGAAATAAAAATGGAATTTTAACACACAATTATAAAGATAAGGAGTATAATTAAACTTGGAACAAAGATGAAAGGGATGTGTTTAAAATTTTCCCTACAAAATATTTGCACCATGCAACCCCCATGAAAAGCGAAGAACACCCACTAAAATAAAATAGCTTATTAAAAATTAGTTTGATGATTGTTGTATATTAATCATTAAAAGTTTTACATCTAATTTAGAATCCAATCATTACAAGTTAAATGAATCATACACCCAAAACAAATATTCGATGCCTGGTAGATTTCATATCTTTTCTTTTTATGTGCAAGAGGGTGCCATAATGTGACGGAGGGGCCAGCTGGAGTGGTCCTACTTTGGACGCATTATTGTCAAGTGGAGTTTTATCAGTGGTGAGCGACCAGGGTTTGTTGAAAAAACTGGCTAACCTCTTGTACCGATTTGGGACAAGACGTCGGCCTTCAAAGATCTGGCAGCCTTTGTCATTCTCAACTTGTCTGTCGTGTGAGTGCTCCTCTGCCGTAAGTGGGCTTCGCTTTACAGACGCAAAAGTAAACCATCAAAGATTTATCACGACACTAGTCGTCGCGTATTGTATTTTATACTGTTCAGTGGATTTATGACTATTTGTGGGACTTGAAAAGGGAAATTTGATGTAGGGGATAGTATCTGTACTTCATAATAATAACTCGCTCAATGCCAATGTTACCCTTGAACATTATCAATGCTCGGCTCGTTACTATCAAACAAACTAGAGAGTACATGTTATTCTTTAATGTAAAAGTCGTGGCAAATACGAGTAGTAGATTTACTACTAAAAAACTCTTTCCCATAGTTTCTTAACTTTTTCCCCGCTGTTTATAGCATAGGGAATTGAGATTTCTATACTTATGTAACCGCACTTATATTTACAGGATGATATTTTGAAAGTATTGAAAACTTTGGTATTTAATTAAAAGGCGATCAAGACTAAATATGAACTAAAGTATGATCTAATAAAAGATTGTTTAGATCTTATAAATAAGATTTCAACGAATAATGTGTCTTTCTTTGTCCTCAAAACTTATTTTCTACCTTATGTGAGCTAGGATTTCGTTCAAGTCTTACTACATGTGATTCCAACAATGTCCTTGCAAGAGATTAAAAAGAAAAATAGAATAGCTACTTAATGGGTATCATAATTCACCCATTTAGGACTTACTTTAAACAATTTCTTATAATTGAAAAACTTCGGGTGAAAAAAATTAAAGCGTGTAAGGTTCCAAGCTTTACATGCCCCTCCTAGGTGATAAGGACATGTGGCGGTCTATAAGATCCTTTTGGTTGGGGGAGTGACAATTCAACTTGATGTATATGTTGCTCCTAGCTTATAAAAGAAAGTTTTTATATTGCAAAAATCTTTATATGGTCTTAAGCAAATACCTAAATGTTGTAAAATTATTAACCCGTATGTAGATAATTTGCTTTTGTTTAGTATTAGCTTTATTGTAGTTAGGTATAGAAAATCTTTTCTTGCATTGAATTTGATATGAAAGATAATGATGAAGCTAATGTCACTCTAGGTGTCAAAATTATAAGGTGTAACGATGATATCATATTATTATAAGAACATATATGGAGAAACATTTTAAGAAGTTTAGAAATTTTGAGCTAACATTAGTAGGTACCCCTTAGGAAGCTAACTTTCAATTAAAAGAAAAACTTTAGAGATTCAGTTGTACAAATTGAATATTCATATAAGTCATCGAAATTGCAATGCACTTATGGATTTTCCCCTAGCTTATGCTATATATAAGTTTAAGTGGATATACTCATAACCCTAATTGCAATAATTAAAGCGCATTTATTACTCAAAAAAAAAATTAAAGCACATAAGTCAGAATGATAAAATATTCAAGGAACCATTAATACTATGGTATCTCATATAGTGGATCGTTTATTGTATTTGGAAGGGTACAATGATGCTAATTAAGTCTTAGATTTAGATTAGATGAGATTCTCTAGTAGTTATGTGTGGCATTGTATAGTAGCTTAGAGAGCAACCAATTAATCTACAATAACCAGTCTACTATAGAGTTAAAGTTTGTAGCTTTAAAATTGGTAGGCATTGAGGTTGAGTGGTTGAGAAACTTTTTAATATAAATTCCATAAGAAATAAAATCTATACCTCTTGTGTTTATGCATCGTGACTTCTAGGGTACAATAATCATTGTGAAAAATAAATTCTTTAATAGAAAAAATAGACACGTGGAGCCAAGACATACTAATGCAATTGTTCAAATTGGTGTTTTATTGATTGATTATGTAAAGTTAAAAGTGCATTTAGTTGATCCTCTAGCAAAACCTTTCAAAAAAAAAAAAAAAAAACTCGTTAGCGAAACACTAGGGTGGAATGAGACTTTAGTCATGTGAGATCACAAATGGTAGTAACCTAATTTACGTGATTGGAGATCTTGTGAGCAAGTCATATGAGTAATAACAAGTCATTTATTGGTCTTATGTAGCAATGAAAGTTGATACAATTCATCTTGCACGATATGAGACCAATTTTACACAACAAATAAAGTTTAGGATGAGTCATAAGCTCTTAATGATTTCTATATCAATTATTGGTGGTGTATTAATTATAGGATATACTTGATGAAATAATCTATATAAACATGGATTGGGGCCATTCTAATGTGATAGGTAGCAAAATCACAAGAGCATTGATGAGATATTAGAACTGTTGATTTCTCTTTGTGCCATGCACTAGTCTTTAGGCTAAGTTGAGTCTTTAATTGGGCATTATTTGGCCTATAAAATGAACAAATGTAATATATTAAGCGCTGAAAGTGTTTTCAATGCATGCACTTTGACACTAAAGTTAGAATGGCCTAGTGATGGCAAGATAAATCAAATTTGTTGTAAGAAAATATTTTTGCCCCTAATAATTAATAATGGTCAATTTTTAATTTTTTTATTTTTTATAATTTTTCTTCTAATTTAGCAAAAATAGGAAAAATATTCAAAAAATAAAATAAATAGGGAAAATATATCAATTTTGGAAAATAATTGTAGAAATAATAATAAAAGGAGTTAAATAATTTTTACAAATTTCTATCATTTTAAAATAATATAAAATAATAAAAATTGCATTGCATATATGCAATTTGCATAAATAAAAAAAAAAACGAGTAAGTGGGCTAGCCCAGCTAGTCTGGACTATGGCCTGGCATATGGGGGGAAGGGGCTCGGTCACAAGTTCGAAACGCAGGGGAAGCAAATTCGCGTTTTACAATTTTTTTCTTCCCCCAGGACACGTGTCAGCTCATGATTAGACGGAGGGAGTGCATGTGTCGGGTGTGTGATCATCTCCAACCTCCGTCCGAGATCGTCGCCGGCGAGGAAAAATTCGAATTTTGGCCGTTTTGATGCAATTTTTACACGAAATTCACCAAATCTTTAACTGAAATAGGATAAACATCATCCCATTGGAATTAAATCGCAACAAATCAAAGGATTTACACAAATCGGAGATAGGTTTTTCAACCAAAATCCGAGCTTATCCAGCTCGATTTCTAATGCTTATAATAGAGCATGATGTGGGGAAGCCAAAGCACGAATCAAAAGTGAGAAAAGAGAGAAAATAAGAGAGATTGGAGCTTCGCCGGAGTTCTCGAGCATGACCGTCGATCACCACCGCCTCAAAACGCCACATGGGGAGGTTTTCAACCGTAACCACCACCGGCCTTAGGTTCCTCATCCTCGGAAACTTCAGAAACACCCCTCATTTGACGAAAAGGACTGTCAAAATGCTGTCGATGAGGATTTCTAGCCATCGTGGTTCGATCCGACCCACGCACCGTACCCAAATCCAGGTAAGTCAGATTTTTCGTTTTCTTTTATTTTTTTATTTTTTATTGTATTTTATTTATTTATTTATTCACAATCTGAAAAAAAAGGGTAAATAAATAAATAATTTAGATTAGTTTATTATTTTTATGTTTAGTGTAAGGTAGATAAAATAATAAAAAATTATAAAATAAAAAATAAAAAAATAAAAAAAATAATAATAATATTAGAGGTAGGTTAATCATAGAGAAACAAAAATAATTTTTTTTTATCACTCAGAAAAATCCTTTTCTTAAATAAATCCAAAATTAAGTTTTTCAAAAAAATAAAAGAATCAAGCTTAGGCTTAGATTTTTTTCCAAAAAATGCTAAAAATGATAAAAATGTAAACCAAAATTAATTTCATAATTAAAATTAACAAACCCACTAAAGTTTTTCATGAAAAGCGAACTACGACTTGTTTGATCCTGAATAGTAGGTATGTAGGCACTCGTCTAGAGCAACTCTAAAAAGAATAAAAAAAATCATTTTCCATATTAGAATAAGTTGCTTTTAATTAATAAACAAAAATAAAAAAATAAAAACAAAATAAATAACAATAAAAAACATTATGATAGGATTTAGATTTCAGAAGAATAAGGTGGTAACTTTAAGGTTTTAATAGGTTAGTCCTTAAGTTCAGCAACTTTGGTTTTTCCTTTTCTCTTTCACAAAGACGAAAAGAGGAAATCTCACTGACCAGTTGTCCAAATTGGGATTAATATGCTCAATTAGTCCTAATTCAATAATCTTTCCCAACTTTAGTTAGGTGGCGACTCCAAAAATAAGACAAAATTCATAATTCAAGTCGATGACTTATATTAGATGAGCATAATGTCTAGTATAAATCGGATTAGGAATATAAATAAAAAATAAAAAATTAGACTCGACAAGATGACGACTCCGTTGGGAACACTTCTCTAGTAGGCTAGCCACCTGAATCTTCTGAAATCATCGTTTCCAAAAATGTCTCTTGATTGTTATACTACTGATGTTAACATTTCAAGGATTTAACTAAATTTAGGGTTCGGTTATTTATTTTTACTGTTGAGTCTACATGCATGTAAACATGTGAATAGATAAGGTCAAACCCGGGCCGTCTTAAGACCCTAAGATGAGGGGCCATTGTGTAGGTTTCGGGCGAAGTGATATGATCACCGTTCGGGATTGATTAGACCACCTCACCTAACGCTTCAATATGGCTTAAGATCCATTTCTTCAAGAATGCGAGAGGCTATAGAGCTTGGGGACCGATTAGAACTCACCTCTCTACATACATGAAGTCATGGGTTGGTAATTGATTAGTGATGTAATAATTTTGTTCTATTCCTAGAGTTCAAACACATTTCCCTATGATAACATTATTTGTGCGTTGTAAAAAGTTTTTGTAATTGGAGACTTCTATTGTAATAGATGGCTAGTTCTACAATCGACCGCCTTCTCCACAAAGAGATCCGAGTTTGTAAACCTCTGGATCCAAAGTTGGTACTGGATCATTGGTTTACTCGATACAATCCCGAAGAGTAGGTCTTCATCCAACAAAAGATATGGTCCATCCTTTCACTGATGAAGATGAGAATGAACTTACCTCTGATACGGGCTATCCTCTATCTATGGGAAGTAGAGCCCGTAGCTTTCTTCATTGGGCCATATGAGATCACTCCCACTCTGGAAGAATACACTCAACTTCTGTAGGCCCCATCACTAACCAATGAAGTATACATGCTAGATCTTGAGGTCGGGCCGGCCGGTATTTTCAGTAGACTTCTAGGTATTCGCAAGACAGCAATCAACAAGGCCTTAGCAAACTGTAACGGATATTGTATATGGATGGACGAGTTATAAGCCTGGTTCATAGCCCGGGAAAATGATGGGGATAGGAAAGACATATTATGCGGGAACCCTAAGAGCTACAAACAGAGGAGGGTGAATGCTTTCATCCTGACCCTACCGGGATCTTTTACATCCATTACCGAGTTGCAGAGTTAGTGGCTTAATTCTTGGAAGGGAAACCTTATATCCCAGCTCTACTAGCTAAACAGATTCGAAACTTGAACTTTGTCAAGAGGAAGGGCCACAAGATCCTTCGCTCAAACATTAACCTCATCTTGATTTGGTTTGTGAGCCACCTCAAATGTTTTGGGTTGAACCTGGTCCGGAAATCTTTAGCCCAACAAGTGGACCTTATGGACTCCTGCATAGAGAAGATAAAGCTATCCAACGACCTTACTAGCTATAGTTGGGTGAAATTGCTTAAGAGTTTTAGTGCCGACGACATCCTGTGGACAGTTAGATGGAGTTGCTGCAACAAAGTCATCCTAACCTATAGAAACCTTCAGGCCGTTCCTCTAATTGGTATTAGCAGATGTATAGGTTATCATCCAAACCGGTGGTCCACCAGTTCGGTACCATCCAAGACATAGTTTATCGACCATCACTAGAAGCAATCACGTTTGAATATTAGGACCCAAATCTGCTGGTAGCCGAGAAGTTTGCCAAGCTGGCAAAGGTCAAAGCCCTATGGGAAGCCCGAATCAAGAGCCCCAACGTAGACCTCAGAGACTTAGATGGCGAAGTGGGCAAGCATCGAGCCACCAAGGATTTTGTTATCCACCAGCTATATCAAACAGGAGAAAGGGCATACCAAGTCCCAGATATCACCTAACTTGAGCTAGACAAGGTGGACCTAGAGCTGAGAACCTATTTGGAACAAGTCAGGGCCTGGATGGAGGTATACTTTGAAGCTGCAAACTATAAAAAGGATATTTGGAAGGGTAGATTTAAAGAGTTTGATCAAAGGAACAAGGCCTTAGAAGCTCAATTAGAGAAAACCCAAGCTAGAGTCAAAGAGCTGGAAGCTATCATCAGCGGAAAACTGACGCCTACATAGCAGAAGAAGAAGAGGACTAGGAAATAGATTAGCATTGTACTTTTACTTTTTCATTTTTCAAGTATCGAACTCCAAGTTTCCAATATTAATAAAAATAAAATTTCAGTATTATATTATTAATCAATTGCTGGCCCCTTTATTTTAGCATCTGTGTGACACATGCACCATATTTACATACATGCATTAAACTAAGAAAAATGCGTGTTAGATATCAAAGATAGCTCCCAAACAACTGAACCCTCCAAGGAGCCCAATCTGCACCCGTTCAAAGACCAAAATGGCAAACAGTGGCAACAACAGCGACAACCGCAACAACACTAGCGCTGATACCGCCTCGGATCTTAGGATCATGTCCCTATAATAAATAGTCCAGCAATTTGCTGCACAAGTCCACCTCCTGATTGAAAGTATTAGCCTCCTTTGCACCACCCAACCAACTCAGGAAGAACACTCAAGAGCCAAAAAAGGGAAAGCAATAGAGGGTCAACCTCCAGAATATGAAGAGATCAATTCCCACTTCAACCCGGCATTCGAGTATGAACCGAGAATCAATCTCGAATGACATAAAGAGGGAGATGGAGGAAGGAGAAAAGGAGATGGAAAGAAAAAAATTTTAACAGCTGGCTGATAAGATGAAAACGATAGAGGGGCCTGATGGTTTTGATCAGGCAGGGATCATTAGCTTACCAGTGTATGGGGAGGAAGTGTACCCAAAGAAGTTCAAGACCCCACAATTTGAATAATATGATGGCACTAGTTGCTCCAAGATGCATACAAGGTTGTATGTACGGAAGATGAGCAAGTATGTCCAATATGACTAGCTCATGATCCAGACTTTCCAAGACAGCCTCACAGGCTTTGCCCTCGTCTCGTCTAGTATGCACACTTAGACTTTAACCAAGTCAATACCTAGGAAAGACTCGCTCGGGTATTCCACAATCAATACAAATTCAACATCGAGGTTGCCCCTTCAGTAATGAATCTAGGAAGTCTCCGAAAGAAACATGTTGAGTCTTTCAAGGAGCATGCTTAACGTTGGAGAGCTCAGGCTGCTAGGTTAATGACCTTAATTTCTGAAAAGGAGTTGACATTTATCTTTGTTAACACTCTGGATAAGACTTACTTCTCACATTTAGTGGGCCAAACGTTATCTAGCTTTGCAAAAGTAGTAGCAGCAGGGTGTCAAATCGAGAATGCCATCACATTAGGGAAACTCCAAACAGTGGACCCTCCTAGAATCGTATCATCATAGAGGCCCCTAGGAGGTAACAAAGCCAAGGAGTTTACCGTCAACACGGTTAACTCCGGCAGAGTGGACAAAGTTGGGACCCGCGTGACATTTTAGACTGTGAATGCCTCATCCAGCAGTCACCGATGAATTACACCTAGGCCACCAGGGTCTTAAGATAATTCACTCTAATCCCGATCCTACTCAGCCAGGTCTTCACTCGACTGCAAGCGGATAATTTGATCAGCTTCGAGATCCCAAGTGACCGATACAAGCCTAGAAATTTTGACTCAAGCCTTAAATGTGATTCTCATATGGGCTAAGAGGGGCATTCTACAAACAGATGTTAGAGACTCCGAAACAAGATTCAAGATCTGATTGACGTCGGAATAGTGCAATTGGACTTTATTGACACACTAGCACCTAATGTCAACACTAATCCGCTACCCAACCATAAGCCCACTGTCAATATGATCACATCTGAAGAGCCAGACTCCAAAGAGGTCCCAAAACAGCAAAAAGCAACAGTGCAACAAGAAAGTCACCCACGCCAAGTCCCAGATGAAACCCCTAAATCACAAATCAAGAAGAGATGGTTAGCAAGAGACCCAACAGTCTGTACCTTAGGCGAATCGTATGGGAGATTTGAGTATCTAGTAAATTACTCTTTCATACCAATCGAGTATAAGTCACCTAGTGGATGGGGGCTCGAGTTTGAGAAAGAAGACAACCCACCAAAAGAGGGGGAGAAGTCCGTGAACATTATTAAATAAGACCAAAAGCCGATAGTCATAAAGTGCTACAAGGGACAATCTACTGAGGTGCAGATTCTAAAGAAGAGATATGTATTCAATGTCTCAATACCCTTGGAGAGGTATAAGGCGGCACCATTTGACTGTCGAGCTCTCGATCAAGAAAGACCCCCTATAGTAGGAGGAATCACCCGCTCTGGGAGAATTTATGACTCAAAATACAGGATTTCAACCGAAGAGCCCAACACTAAGGTAGGGAAGGAGGACGAAGAGGGGCTCTCTGCATTTACAAAGATGGTCAAGGCAAGCAAATATAAGATCATAGAACAACTGAATCCAGCCTAGATATCACTTATGGGCCTCCTCACAACATCTGAGCCTCATAGGGAAGCACTCTTCAAAGTACTCAAACATATTAAGGTACTAGAGGGCATCGCAACAGAGAAATTAAGCCATGTGGCAGATTCAATCTTCACCATGGACCAAATATCTTTCTCTCCCAAAGAGCTAAGGGAAGATGGAGATCAACATACAAAACCACTGTTCATAGTGGTGAAATGCAACGACACAATCATCTCCATAGTACTCATTGACAATGGATCTTCTCTCAACGTATGCCCTTTGGCCACCCTTAACTTGCTAGGAGTCGAGCCAAGCAACATCAAGCCCAACTCGATAGTGGTTAGGGCCTTCGATGGGTTAAAGAGAGAAATAGTAGGGGAAATTAACTTTCTAGTGGAGATTGGTCCACAGATATTCCACATATCCTTCCAAGTCTTCGACATTCCAAGGTCTTTTAATCTGCTATTGGGAAGGCCGTTGATAAGTACCGCTGGAGCCATACCCTCAAGCCTCCATCAAAAAGTCAAGTTCATAGTGAATGGACAAATCATCACTGTGCTGGGAGAGCAAGATTATGCCATCTATAAAGAGACCACTATACCCTACATCGGGGAAGACGGTTTCGAAGACTTTGGCCTCTAAATATTCAACGAGGTGAATGTGGTAACTAGCAAGGAGGGCCATCGGTTTAAGGGGGGACAACAAGTGACGTTTGGACTAGGGTACGTTCCTATAGCCCAGGAAGAGGCACAAGCAAGAGGTATCAGAGGCGAAAGGAAAGAGAAGCCAAGCGATACCTCGATGCATTTTCCACCCCTCCAACAATCATTCAAGCAAGCAACTGCCATTCAAGAGCCAAGGATAAGCAAAACCGACGTCAGCAATGAAGGCCCAACCTCTCACACGTTTGAGCAGCATCTAGCTCTTAACAATTGGTTCTATTATCTTATTAATAGTGCTAGGTCAGCTCAAGGATAGGGAACAATTATTAAACGAATTTCTATTATTGTTACTTTTCAAATTCAATAAATTACAATTCATTCCTTTTTTGCTTATATATACGTACTCTCGTTTCACTTGACCCACAGATTCCCCACTGTCGAACGTTAGGGACATTTCACGTAGGTAAGTAATGAAAAACATCAATATCGTTTCCAACACTACTAGGATAGCTGTTAGAGGCGATGTCCTTGACCATGAAATAATACAAAAAAATTGGCAAAAACATGAACAAAGTGAGATTTCAATAGAGGAGTCGGTGGAGATAGTAAATTTAGGAAGCACCGAGAAACAAAAAAATCTCAAAATCGGGGCTAATTTGAGTGCCGAGCAAAAGCGCGAGATAGTCGAGCTGTTAACTGAATATGCAGATGTATTCACTTGGTCATATGGCGACATGTCAGGACTAGACTAATCAATAGTAGTTCACAAGCTTTCCACAAGGGAAGATTTCAAACCTAAAAAATAGAAATTGAGAAGATTTAGGCCTGACATCTTACTAAAGATTAAAGAGGAAGTACAAAAACTACTAGAAGTGGGGTTCATTGAGGTGTCTGACTATCCAGAATGGGTAGCGAATATAGTCCCCGTTCTAAAAAAGAATGGGAAAGTACGCATATGTGTAGACTTTCGAGATTTAAACCAAGCTACGCCAAAAGACAATTTCCCTTTTACCTCACATCGATGTCTTGGTAGACAACACCGTAGGAAGCCATCTCTTCTCATTTATGGACGGTTTCTCAGGATATAATCAAATAAAAATGGTTGAAGAAGATAAAACTAAGACGACCTTCATCACAAAATGGAGAACTTTCTGTTACAAAGTCATGCCATTTGGTTTGAAAAACGTCGGGGCAACGGATCAAAGAGCTATAGTCGCGATACTTCATGACTTGATGCATCAAGAAGTCGAAGTATACGTCGACGATATGATAGCCAAGTCTAAGGAAGAAGAAAGCTATGCAGTTATTATGAGGAAATTGTTCAAGCGGTTGAGAAAGTTTCAGCTCAAGATAAATCTAGAAAAGTGCACTTTTGGGATCACAACAGGCAAATTGTTAGGGTTTGTCATAAGCCGAGAAGGCATTAAAATCGACCCTGACAAGGTAAAGGCCATACTGGAGCTACCCTCTCCACATACTATCAAAGAGGTGAGAGGTTTGCTGGGAAGGTTGAATTATATAGCCTGTTTCATCTCATAGCTCACAGACAAATGCCGCCCACTGTTCCGTTTACTAAAAATGAATGCCACGCTAGAATGGGATGATGAATGCGAAGAAGCATTCAAAATGATCAAAGACTATCTCATAAATCTCCTAGTCTTGATAGTTCCAAAATAAGGAAAACCCTTATTCTTATACCTCACAATACTTCCTGAATCCATGGGGTACGTGCTGGGACAGAAAGATGAAGAGGAGAGAGAAAATTCCATATATTATCTAAGTAAGAAATTCACAGACGGGAAACAGAGGTATTCGGAAATAGAGAGGACTTACTGTGCTCTAATTTGGGTCATGCACCGATTGAGGCAATACACCATTTACTATCTCATCGAGTTGCTGACAAGATATGATCTTTCGAAGTACTTAGTAGAGAAGCCCGTTTTATTAGAGAGAATCTCCAAATGACAAATGCTCTTATTAGAATTCGATATCACATATATAAATCAAAATTCAATAAAAAGGACAATCTTTAGCTGATCTGTTGGTAGAACACCCAGTTCAAGGAGATCCCTAAGAATCACAAGCCCAATTCCATGATGAAAATCTATTAACGACGGAAGGCACATCAATAGAAGACTGTAGGACGGAACAAAGCCTTAAATGGAAGATGTTCTTTAACGGAGCTGCCAATGTATTTGGTTGTGGGATCGGGGCAGTGTTGATATCACCAGAAGGAACATAATTTCCTTCAGTAACAAGACTCATATTTCCATATACTAATAATATCGCAGAATATGAGGCATGCATATTCGGCCTCAAAATGGCCTGCCACATGGAAATATGTGAATTAGAAGTGTACGGAGAGTCTTCACTCATCATATTACAGACAAGAGGGGAATACAAAACTAAAGACCCCAAATTGGTGCCATACCGACAGCATTTGACAGAGCTAATCGATGAATTCGAAGCAATCAACTTCACTTACATCCTGAGAACTCAAAATTAGTTTGTAGATGCACTCGCCACACTAGCATCTATAATTCAGATAACTGGGGGAGTCAAAGTCCAACCATTGAAAATAGAAATCGAAAATCGACCCGCCTACTGTTTGGTAATTGAAAAAGCACAAGATGATAAGCTCTAGTATCATGATATCAAAACTTTTCTCCAAGAAAGCAAATACCTTGAAATGACTAGCAAAAATGACCGAAGAACACTCATAAGGTTAGCAAGTCATTTCTTATTACATGAGCCTATGCTTTACAAAAGACCGCCTGATACCACCTTGTTAAGATGTGGGGATAGAAATGAAGTGTGTGAATTGATGAAAGAAGTGCATGAAGGAGTATGTGGACCTCACATAAACGGCTATATGTTGGCCCGAAAAATCATGAGATTGGGCTACTATTGGCTAACCATAGAATCAAATTGTATCAAATATGTTAAGCACTGTCACTTGTGTCAAGTTTATGCAAACTGAATAAATGCCCCGCCTAAAGAACTTCATTCGTTGTTAGCACCATAGCCTTTCTCCATGTGGGGAATCGACATCATTGGCCTAATCACTCTAATAGCATCTAACAGCCACAGATTTATATTAGTGGCCATTGATTACTTCACCAAGTGGGTGGAAGCTTCATCATATGCTAGTGTCACAAAAGGGGTAATAGTTCGATTCCTGAGGAGGGAGATAATAGCTTGATATGGAGTTCCTGAGTCAATCATCACTGACAACGGTACCAACCTCAACAATAAGCGATGATAGATTTGTGTCAACAGTTCCATATAAACCATAGAAATTCAACTCCCTACCGACCTCAGATGAATGGGGCAGTAGAAGCAGCTAACAAGAATATCAAAAGAATCATCGAAAAGATGATAATCACTTACAAAGATTGGCACGAGATGCTGCCATTCGCCTTCATGGCTTACAAAACCTCAATTCGAGCATCCACTGGAGTTACCCCATATTCTCTAGTATATAGTAAAGGCAGTCCTACTAGTTGAAGTCGAAATACCATCCTTCAGAATTCTATCAAAAGCACAGTTAGATGAGTCAAACCGGGTAAAGAAGAGGCTTGATCAGTTGAATTTGGTTGACGAAAAAAGACTCACTGCGTTATGTCACAACCAGTGTTACCAACAAAGAATGACCCAAGCATTTAACAAGAAAATGAGGCCTTGATGTTTCAAAGAAGGAGATCTGGTGCTAAAGAAAGTTCTCCTTAATGCTCAAAATTCCAGGGGGAAGTTTACCCCAAACTATAGGGGCCCATATGTTGTAAAGAAGGTATTGTCAGGAGGTGCTTTGATATTAACTCAAATGGATGGTCCGGAATTGAAAGACCCCATTAATACAGATGCTGTTAAGATGTACTATTCTTAGGCAAGGAAATTGAAATTTTGCTAATGTTTATGAATGCCAATATTTAGTATAAGTTTCGATGAGTCTAGTTTTCATTTCTTTTACAAGCAAAGTTAATGTCTTTAAATGATCGATAACTCCAACCAATTCTCATTAAAACAAACATTCCTAAACACATTACCCATCACTTCACCAATGAATGATGAACATTGAAATGATAATGAATCTCAATAAATTTTGTGATATAATTCTACCTACTTTTGAGCATTAAACCTAGTACATTAATATGATAATACCACAATCACAAGAGCCATGCACATAAGAAAGGAAGCACATAAAGACCCTTATCTCTGTTTTCAAGCAAGAGTTCAGTTGTTTGGTTGCTATCCGTGATAAATTGGTAAGCATCTTAGAATAAATAACCATCATTCACATATTATAAGACATCTCTTATCAAGTCATTTGACCCGTTCGTTAGAAGCATTTTCAAAAGCATAGGTTAGTCAGCTCATAATGGGGCACTTTTCTAAACATCCTTTCTTAAGGTCAGCCCGTAGGGGCACCTTTCGAGATATTTCTTCCCTAGGGTCGCGGGTCTAAGAAGACGCTTCCCACCATAGGTTAGTTAGCCCACAATGGGGAACTTTCCTAAACATCATCTCTTAGAGTCAGCCCGTAGAGGCACCTTTCGAGACATTTCTTTCCTAGGGTCGCGAGTCTAAGAAGACACTTCCTACCACCAGTAAGTCAGCCCACACTGGGGCACTTTCCTAAACATCCTCTCAGGGTTAGCCCATAGGGGCACCTTTCGAGACATTTCTTCCCGCTATAGGTCAATTAGCCCACGGAGGGGCACGTTCCTAAACACCCTTTTTCAAGGTTAGCTCATAGGAGTACCTTTCGAGATCCTTATTTTTCAAGGTTGCAAGTTTAAGAAGGTGCTTCCCACTATTGATTAGTTAGCTTATAGGAGCATTTTTCGAATCTATTGATTAGTTAGCTTATAGGAGTACTTTTTGAATTTATCGATTAGTTAGCTTATAGGAGCACTTTTGAATCTATCGATTAGTTAGCTTATAGGAGCACTTTTCGAATCTACTGATTAGTTAGCTCATAGGAGCACTTTTCGAATCTATTGATTAGTTAGCTCATAGGGGCACTTTTCAAATATGTTGATTAGACAACTCATAAGAGCACTTTTTAAATATGTCAATTAGTTAGCTCATAGGAGCACTTTTCAAATATGTCGATTAGTTAGCTCATAGGAGCACTTTTCGAATCTATTGACTAGGAACACTTTTCAAATTTGTTGATATCGATTAGTTAGCTCATGAGAACACTCTTTGAAGGTAGTTCTCCCC
Organism: Laguncularia racemosa; assembly: GCA_037954665.1. Classification (NCBI taxonomy): domain Eukaryota; kingdom Viridiplantae; phylum Streptophyta; class Magnoliopsida; order Myrtales; family Combretaceae; genus Laguncularia; species Laguncularia racemosa. Next base: position 2,180,910 of record JBBMOL010000091.1, on the reverse strand, counting down.
AAACAGTCGCTAATCTAGCTAGACGCTTCTATTGACAGGTGAACAGCTCATAAAAGCGCTTCCTGAGACAATCTTTTCTTTAAGGTTACTAGTCCGATAAGACGTTTCCTATCATCATCTATTCCAATCACAATAACACACTCTTAAACAATCATTGAGATGTTTCCTATTGTCGATTAGTTAGCCTATAGAGCACTTTTCGAGAGGATACATTAATTCAGATTGTTAAGTTATTTAAGACCATTTCCTGAGTGATACCAATCATCACAAAGCACTTGTGGGATTATTAGATCATGGAGCATTTTCCTACTAAAGACCAAATTCCAGATAACCAGCCAAACCAAGGCGTTATCCATTCAGTCTAGAGGCCAAAATGGTGTTTTTCTTATCTTTATAGTTAAGTTTTGCAAATTTTACCACAAAGAGGGGTAACTGTAAACATCCCATTTTTGCCCCTAATAATTAATAATGGTCAATTTTTAATTTTTTAATTTCTTACTATTTTTCTTCTAATTTAGCAAAAATAGGAAAAATATTCAAAAAATAAAATAAATAGGGAAAATATATCAATTTTGGAAAATAATTGTAGAAATAATAATAAAAGGAGTTAAATAATTTTTACAAATTTTTATAATTTTAAAATAATATAAAAATAATAAAAATTGCATCACATATATGCAATTTGCGTAAAAAAAAAAAAAAAAAGAGTAAGTGGGCTAGCCTAGCTGGTCTGAACCATGGCTTAGCGCACAGGGGGAAGGGGCTCGATCGCGAGTTAGAAACGCTGGGGAAGCAAATCCACATTTTGCAATTTTTTGTCTCCCCCTAGGATATGTGTCAGCTCGTGATTGGACGGAGGGAGCGCACGCTCCAGGCGCGTGATCGTCTTCAACCTCTGTCCGAGATCATCGCCGGTGAGGAAAAATTAGAATTTCGACCGTTTTGATGTGATTTTTACATGAAATTCACTAAATCGTTAACTAAAATAGGATAAACATCATCCCATTTGAATCAAATCGCAACAAATCGAAGGATTTACACAAATCGGAGATGGGTTTTTCAATCGAAATTCGATTTGCCCCAATCGGAAGAAATATGAGTTTATCCAGCTCGATTTCTGGTGCTTATAAATAGAGTACGATGTAAGGAAGCTAAAGCACAGATCAAAAGTGAGAAAAGAGAGAAAATAAGAGAGATTGAAGCTTTGCCGAAGTTCTCGAGCACGACCGCCAATCACCACCGCCTTGAAATGCCACCTGGGGAGGTTTTCGACAGCAACCATCACCGGCCTTAGGTTCCTCATCCTCGTAAGCCTCATAAACACCCCTCATTCGACGAAAAGGGCCGCCAGAACGCCGCCGACGAGGATTTCCAGCCACCGTGGTTCGACCTGACTTGATCCGACTCGACTCGACCCGCACACTGTACCCGAATCCAAGTAAGTCGAATTTTCTGTTTTCTTTTATTTATTTATTGTATTTTATTTATTTATTTATTCACAATAAAAAGGGTAAATAAATAAATAATTTAGATTAGTTTATTATTTTTATGTTTAGTGTAGGGTAGAAAAAATAATAAAATAAAAAAAAAATATTAGAGGTAGGTTAATCATAGAGAAACAAAAATAATTTTCTTATCACTTAGAGAAATCCTTTTCTTAAATAAATCCAAAATTAGTTTTTCTAAAATTAATTTTTTCAATAAAATAAAATAATCAAGCTTAGGCTTAAATTTTTTCCAAAAAATGCTAAAAATGATAAAAATGTAAACCAGAATTAATTGCATAATTAAAATTAACAAACCTACTATTTTTTTTCATGAAAAGTGAACTACGGCTCATTTGATCCTGAATAGCGGATGCGTACACACTCATCTGAGGCAATTCTAAAAAGAATTAAAAAAAATCATTTTCCATATTAGAATAAATTGCTTTTAATCAATAAACAAAAAAATAAAAAAATAAAAAAAATAAATAACAATAAAAGACATTAGGATATGGTTTAGATTTCAGAAGAATAAGAAGGTAACTTTAAGGTTTTAATATGTTAGCTCTCGAGTCCAGGAACTCTGGTTTTTCCTTTCCTCTTTCACAAAGACGAAAAGAGGAAACTCGCTGACTAATTGTTCAAATTAGGATTAATCTGATCAATTAGTCCTAATTCAATAATCTTTCCCAACTTCAGTTGGGTGGCGACTCAAAAAATAAGACAAAATTCCAAGTTCAAGTCGAGGACTTATATTAGATGAGCATATGGTCTAGTATAAATTAGATTAAGAATATAAATAAAAAATAAAAAATTAGACTCGACACTTGTAAAAGGTTTTTGGTCTCTTACCTTGATAAAGTAATCATTTATTTATAGTGTGAAAGTGACGAGGTAATTATGATAAGTGGATTTTCCTTAAAAGATATTCACTTTTATCTAAGAAGGATATGATGAAATGTATTTTTTAAGAGTTAAATGTACTTTTCATATTTATCTCAATTATCCTTGAAGTGTATATTTATGCATACAAGAGGCCAGCTAAGGTGGGCTCTAAGACCCAAGGCTTAATTAGCCTTCCACAAGAACTAAGTGTATGAACTATTTGCACGCAGCCACATCGAATAATAAAATTGAGAAAGTGTAAAGTGATTAATGAGAACTATAACTTATTAAAAAGGTTTTAGCTTATAAAAAAGCTATAGTTTTGTTGGTTCTACGTTTAGTTAATAGTTTAAAAGACACTACTTTTGATGCTTTGCACTTGAATCTTTTAACTGAGAGTGCTGTCTCATGGAAACTTCTTTTTAGCTTTTAAAATTGTAGGAGATTGGTGTTAATGTTCATACGTTTTAAAAGTAAAATCTCAAATTACTTAAGAATTTAGGTCCTTTTAACCCTATCTGATGGATAACTTTTCTTTGCCTTATAAACATCAGACTAAGATCTGGGCTCATGCTCATGGATTGGGCCAAATAAAGTGTAATTGGTGCCTTCACACTGCTCAGCTTGTGCGCGTGCAAGATGGTCACCGGCCTGCTTCTACTTCCGTTTTGTTGATGATAATTTGATTATAATTTTCTTTTTATTTCTTAGTGTTGACTAGGCTTATCTTAATTTGTATAGTTTAAGAACTGAGAGCAATTTTGACTCATCATGCATTTTTATTGAACATATACAATAATTATCAAAGCTCGTATTAACTGATACCATCTTTTGCTCATTTCAATGGTAATTAAATCATACATGACGTCAATTGTTTTTCTCGTTGTAAGTTTATTACCATTAGTTTCTTCCATTTTAGTCATGTCCTTTAACTTATATAAGTGTCATCTCTAGATACTTTCTTGCTTTGTGGTGTTAAGCTTTTGTGTCTTTCTTGTTTTCTGTTTTACTGCTACGCGAGTGCAGGTAAAGCAGAGTAGCTTGTGCCCGTCTGGAAAACAGCTGCACCAAGAGAAAAAGGGTGGGATCATATTGCAAGCTTTAAGTATGTTTTTTGTTTACATGTTCGAAGATTGTTCTGTGAGCAAAGTTCTAATTTTCTTTTTCGACAGGCAGTTCAAAATATCTGCTCCAAAAACATCATTCGAAACATATGCTCGCGTCACATATGATGTATTGTTGCCTATAATACCTATCAAATGCAGCCAAATCAGTTTAATGAGGTCTTCAGAACATGATCTTCGCGACTTTTACCATTTTTCTTATTTTTCGAACCCGCAGATTTATTTTCTTTTAATGTATTACCTCAAATTCATTGTTCACGCTTGAATTTGTGAGCTTTTCTATTATCCGTTTATAACACAAGCAAGCCTTTTTTGCTTATTCTCAGGTACATCTCTAATACACAAAATGCTATCCAGTGATAGATTGCTTAATAGATGTGGAGATAATCAATTTCTGCAGGTCAGTCCTCTGTATTCGGGTTTTTTTTTTGTGATCACAGTAAGATGTCGGAATCATGGCTGCAAACGAATTCCTCAGTGTTAAGGTTGTATTCTGTGAGTAAACTGCTTTCACTCCTTGCTTGGAATCCTGGTGCAGCAACCTTATATTATACTGCTCCTATTCCTGTTGCTGCAGTAGAGCTGAATTCAGGCATTGCAAATTTCCTGGATCGGGCAGTGTTTGAGGAAAATTAAGATGTCGACCCGATGGAGATAAGAACTCTATGCTGAAGCCAACCGGGGCATTGGTGGCGCCTTGTTTTATATGATCGGTAATGTGTTGGGAGAAGCAGGATGCCCCCATGTTACCATTGTTGGTCATGTATGGAGAGTACACCATTAATGGAGGCAGCACAAAGGATTCTACTTCATGACCCAACGAACTCAATCTCAAGCTATCTAAAGCTGATAACTGTGTTTTTTTTTTTTTTTTTTTGCCATCGGAATCCTCATAGAAAATTCTGAGTATGACCCATTTGTTCTGTAAAATGGAAGAAAAACATTGTGTTTAATCGAATTCATACCTAGGAAACAATGGAGTATTTGTGAATTCGTATTTCATTCCCCTTTCCATTTTTAAAACTTCAGAAGAACTATATATGAAATCATGCTAATAGCATGTGAATAAAAACTTTCACCAAGGTCTAATACACATGTATCAACATCAAAAAGCAAAATGCTAGTACGAGAACATAGAATAAGTACAGAAGAAACGGAGCCACAACAGAGAACCTTTGCTTTTTTGAGGAGATCACATGCAGGATACTTCTCTTCAAGCCTATATTCATGCATGATCCAGTTGATCTTTTGTCCTTCCGGAGCTCTTCCCACATAGAAAACCAAAGTTTTCTTCATACCAACTAAGACTTTCCTCCCATGTATCTCCGTATCTTTGCCTGTGGCTTTCCAGTATCTAGGCATCAATAGCTCTATTTGTGTCCTCACACCAGTTGTGTACTTCCTATCTCTCAGACAGAAGAAGCACCACTGTTTTTCGCCCATTTTAGCCCTCACTTCATTAAGAAAAGTTCAAAAATTAGAAGTTAGTATTTTAGGACATTTCTATGTTCCTTCAGTACTTAGAGTGCCTAGAGAGTAAAATGCAGGTATAGAAGAGTAAGATGCAAGAAGTATTCAGAACTTTACTTTGTAATTCCCATGGTTCATTCTTGTTTAAATCAACTCCAATAATGGCTTGGGCATGGAAGTCCCGGTCAAGATGATTATTTACACTTACTATTATTATTATTTGGTTTTTATATGGTCGTGATTTATTTTATAAGTAGTTTTTATTAAATATTACATTGACTTTACTCATATTTTGATTTTAGGTCTTTTAAATTAATAAATAAATAAATTACATGAGTTTCACGCAATTTGAAGCTCATTGGTTGGGTGGAACCGAAATCCAGGAGGCAATTCTAGCTTATCATCTTCCCTAATGATGCCTACTTCTTCCCTTTATCTGATTCCAAAAGGCAGCTCCTAAACTAGAAGAAAATATTATATTAGATGACAGGATGGGAGAAGATTAAAGCTTAACCCTATGCAGGGTGTTAGAGAATCAAGCTTGGATCCTAATTTAAGAAAGAAAGATCGTTAGGATTTGAATGTATTTGGAGCAACAGAATTGGCCATATATACATAATTTGTTTCTTTGTTTTGTTTTTGTGCCAAGAACCTTGCTTTTTAAGGCAATTTCTTGGATAGTTTCAAGTTTCTCATTTTTTTCCAAGAACTTCTTTTAGGGTCTATTCTTGTTGAGGTCTCTCCTATTTGCTTTGTATTCTTTATAAATTTAATTTGGAATAATATCAAAGTCATTATCTAAACTTTTTCTTTTTTAATTATACACTTGAAGTATGGAATTGATTAATGTTACTGTAAATATCCGAAATTCTATTTATGTAATATATATATATTATAAAATAAAATTAAGGATATAGATGTAAATATTTTAGGAATTGGGAGGGTAAGTTTGCCTTTTATGGGTAGGAGTATGTAAGTCCAAGATGACCTAATATTATCCTATTTTGTCATTTCATATAGTAAACAACAAAGAAAACTTTGGAAACTCTTTCTAGAGAAAAACCTAAAGACAACTAAGGGGAGGACAACAAGGTTCGAATTCAACTTCCTCTAGGTAAGATTTTACCATGAAATGGTTAACAAGAATATTGAATTAAAGATTTACCCCCAATTACATCACCTTGTTCTTCTAGAATTCGGAAATGGAGAAATGACATAACAAGCACAAAATTCCATAAATCAAGGATATGATCCACGGAAATTTTTATGTAAGTAATCTAACCTATGTTAATTGATTAGAAATACATGTTTTAGGGTTAAATTAAACCTAGGAAAAAAAAAATTTGGATTAGGATGAATTGGGATATAGAGGAATTAGAATTCACTAATTTTTACCGGGAAATACACGACCTCCCTACATAGTCATGTTTCGACTATGTTAAACTCAAGTGTGCCAAGAGATACACAGCCTCGCTATACGACCGTATTTTGACTATGTTAAACCTAACTGTACTGAGAGATATATAACCTTCCAACACAGTCGTCTCATTCTCATGTCAAACGCAAAACCTTTTAAAGAGATACACGGATTCCTAACACAACCATGTCTCGCCCGTGTTAAACCTAAACCTTATAGAAAGGTGCACAACCTTTGACATGGTCGTGTATTATCCCATATTAAGCTACACGGCCTCCAACATGGCCATATTGAGTGAAAAATAACTTAATTGTATATCTATTTAACTTCTAATTAAACTAATTTTTACATAACCTAGATAGTTAGCCAGACTTTAATAATCTAATAGATTAAGAGAATTAAGGAATTATACTATTTTTATATTAGTACTAAGAAGAATGTATTGATGTTGTATAGATTTCAGCTTAGATTAAGTTCAAGACCAAATGTGCTTAAGGCAAGGATTCAAGGTACGTGTAACTTATGTACTGTTCTGAGCTTATTTAAGTTAGTATATATATTGAAATGATTTAATTGAATTAATTGTCCTAAGTGTTTAAGTGTGTGCTATATGTGTTTGGCTTGGCCTAGGGGTTGTAGTGGCAAATCTCTAGAGAGTACCTCAATGATCCTTGTGTGACGTTGTCCTTAGTGGAGTTGTGCTTGGAAATGATTTAGGTTGGAAGTTGAATTAAGTGGTTTAAGTGATTATGAGTTAGGGGCTCGTAGTGGCAATTCTCATCACCAAGTTTAAGTGGATTAAGTGATCATGGGTGTGGGGTCTGTAGTGACAGTTCTTATCATCAAGTTTAAGTAGATTAAGTGTCATTGGTATGGGGCCTATAGTAGCAATTCCCATCACCAAGTTTAAGTGGTTTAAGTGATCATGGATGTGGAAGCTGTAGTGGCAATTCTCACCACCAAGTTTAAGTGATTTAAGAGATTATGGGTGTAAGGCCCGTAGTGGCAATTTTTACCACTAATTCATGTTCTAATTTGTTAAGTGTGTTAAGGGGGTCTTAAGTACCCTATTGTTACTTGTGGACTTAAATAATATCATGAAATGGTTGTTGCTGTTTAAGTGCTGTATAATGCATGTAATACATGTTCTTGTTTATTCATGCTTGTGTGCTTATGTTATACATACTGAGTATTAGCTCATCCTTTGAAGAACATTTTTTTTTTTTTATGCAAGTATTGAGTGAGATGATAACCTAGAACATAACCTAAGATTGGGTGAACCATAAAGAGAAGAAGAAGATGGTATCATTATTACTATGGTGATTAAAAATTAGGAAGAATTTTGTTATTTGGATGCAATGGTTATTATTATCTAGAGAATGTTAATTTAGAGTTTTATAGACTTCTTTTGTATTAGATGTTGATTAAAAATGAATGTTAATCTTTTTTCAAGATTTGAATGATGGTTTGAAAAGCTTTTATATCAAGTTGAAAGTATTTGATATATTTGAATTGAAATTTTTATGAATAATTGGAGTAAGAAGCATCATAATAAGTTTAGAGCTTTAACGTATCCTTGTAAGATAAGGACATGAGGCGAGTAGTAATGTATCCTTAGTTTCGGGATGTTACAGTTATACTGATGGATTTTTTCTTATTAAATTTACTAACTTCAACAAATAAGACTTAGAAATAAGATAGTAAATACTTTGATTGAATATTATGTTTAACAATTTTAAATAATAAATATAAATTGAAGAAAAAAAAAAGAAATTCCTACGCTTAGATAGTCATTTTTACATTTACATGGGAACAAATAGTGGAAAAAGAATTCTTTTGATGCTCTTTTAGCTCGTGCAATAGTCATTGGAAACTAGTATAAGAAGACAAAAATAACTCTATTCGTTCCGCCAAACATACACCCGATTAGTCAACTTGGGATTCGATGAAAACAGAATTAGATAAAGAAACCCTAGAGGTCATTTAGTAGTAATCTGTGTAACAAATCTAAATGCGAATCCCATTCTAAGAAGATCTAGGTTCTTGAATTGTCTTCACATGCATAGATGGAGTAGTTCCAAGTACTATTTGCGAGAATATACTTTCAGTGTGATCAATATGCATTGAGACAAAGAAAAAGGGAGAAAAACCTATCAGCACTCAAATCAAAACACATTAGTGACGTTACACGACAAGGTTCCTTTTACTAAAATCTTGTGACTGTCCTGATCTGGGAATATATGTGGTCAGAAAGTTTATGTAAATTTCTGGTTTAAAACCTCTTTAATTAATTTGCCATATGAGTCGGGGTTCGGTATATTTATATTATAATTATATATTTATATCATATACTGTATTGTATTTTATGTTTTTGTTTTACAATCATCTTCTTAATCGTTTCGTATGGTATATTGTATTATTGTGTCGTGTTAGCTACGAGAGAGAATATATATTATAAAGCCGTTGTTTTGCTTACATTCCAATAGTTTATCGCATGTGTTGCAGGTAAGGCTTATTCTTTGATTTGGATAGGATGCTGCAAACGGTAAGACAATAAGGAACTCGTTGCCAAGGTTGGGAAGATGGGCTGTGAGAGGCATGAAGATTCAGATTGTGTTTGTAACTAGATGATTAAGTCTCTAGATAGGACAACTTTTGACATGTCCATGTTTAATGCATTTTTTCGGACACTTGTATGTGACCGAGTTTTGTAAGGAGACCATTATGTACACAATGGAGATTCTTATTGTATCAAGCGCTACATGGCCTTGGAATTACAGTATCCATTGCGATATCCACGTCTTGGTCAAGTCATAAACGACGGCTGTTACAATAATCCCATTCACGTTTGAATTTACCCAATCAACCCATTTTTTAAAAGAGAATTACGATTTAATTTGATTTACACTTTAATCGACTTTTTCTTAATCTTAATAAAAATACATTTTTATGTTTCGGTAACTTTTTAATAACTATAATTTCTTTATGTATTTTTGACGCAGCACGGAAAGCGAAACGAAACGAATCTGAATATGGATTGGTTTCACACAACAAAGAGACACTCTTTGATGCAAATCTGGTTGCGCACAACCGGGAAAAAGGAGAAAATTCTCTCACGAAAATGTATTTGATAATAAAACAAAACGTAACCCTAACATATCTGACAAAATGGTATTTATACTTCCCCGTAAAATATCTAAAAGGGGAAAATCTAAGCGTACACGTGGAAATAAATAATAAAATACACGTCTATAACTTGTCGCATACATGGTCGTGCCTCCAGGCCATGTATATTTCTAGGCAAGTGACAAGCCTAGTACACGGTCTCATACACGGCCGTGCCTCTAAGCCGTGTATAATTCTGTGAAAGTTCCTGTCCGAATACACGGCCGTGTCCAGGCCGTGTATGGGAGCCGTGCATGCTTCTGTGGGATACCCTAATCGAATACACGGCCGTGTATGGAAACCGTGTATGTCTCTGTGGAAATCCTGGTAAAATATACGGCTGTGCTTCTGCCCGTGTGTAGAGGCCGTGTATACTTCTGTGAGTTCCTTCCAAACACTACACGGCCGTGGCACAAGCCGTGTGTCTGCCCATGCCTCGCGTGTCTCCATCATTCTCCCCCACTAATGGAGAACTCGACCCCGAGTTCTCATCCGGATATAAAGGAGTATCATCGGGGTGAAAAGGTGATAGATCCGCAACATTAAAAGTACAGGAGATATTCATATCTTCTGGGAGTTGTACAACATATGCGTTGTCATTTATCTTATGTACAACTTCATAAGGTCCGTACTTCTTGGGTTGAAGTTTCCCATATTTCCCTACAGGGAAACGTTATCTTCGGAGGTAAACCATGACCTGATCGCCTACTGTAAAGAGCTTCTTCCGTCTATGCTTATCTGCATCCCCTTTGTACCGTGCATTGGACTCCTCTATCTTTTGTTTAACTTCCTCAGTAGTGGCTTGGTGTTGTTCTGTCATATGTTTAGCCGCCACATCACCCACCATATCCTTGGGTAATTTGAGCAAGTCCAGCGCATGTTGTGGTGTCTTGGTGTATACCACCGAGAATGGTGATCTCCCAATAGTTCGGTGGACGGAACTATTGTAAACGAATTCAGCCTGAGCCAGTGCTTGATCCCATTGTCCCGGCTTCTCGCAACAGATGCTTTTGATGAGATTTCCGAGGGTCCTGTTAGTTACCTCGGTCTGACCATCGGTTTGGGGATGAGCGGTACTACTGTAATTTAATGACGAATCAAATAGATACCAAAGAGTCCTCCAAAAATGACTGAGGAATTTGCTATCCCTGTCGGAAGTAATGGATTTTGGGACTCCATGCAACCGCACCACTTCCTTGAAGAACAACCGTACAATAGCTCGTGCATCTGCGGTCTTCCTGCAAGGAATGAAATGAGCCATCTTGGAAAACCTGTCAACTACAACAAACACGGAGTCAGCACCTCGTTGGGTACGAGGCAAACCCAGTATAAAATCCATCGATAGGTCCTCTTAGATGTTTGATGGTACGGGAAGAGGAGTATATAGGCCAGTGTTTTGGGATTGTCCCTTAGACACTTGGCAAATGTAGCACCTTTCCACAATCCGATACACATCTCTTCTTAACCGAGGCCAAAAGTATCTTTTAGTTACTGCGGCTAGGGTCTTATCTCTACCCATATGTCCCGCCAGTCATCCACCATGCAGATCTCGGATAAGCTTTTCCCGTAAGGAAGTTTCAGGGATGCACAGTTGATTCCCTTTCATCAAATACCCCTCATGGATATGATAGTCGTCACACGGTTCCCTGTTGGTACACTTAATCCAAGTGTCCTTGAAGTCGCTATCATTTTCATACAATTCCTTTAGCTTCTCAAAACCGACAATGTCTACACTTAAAGTAAGTAGGACATTCGCTCTTCTACTCAGGGCGTCTGCGACCTTGTTTTGCACACCCGACTTGTGCATCAACCTAAAAGGAAACCTCTGCAAGAACTCAATCCATCTGGCGTGCATATCCTTACTAATCCGGGTCTGGCCACTCAAGTGTTTAAGAGCCCCACAATCCGAATACAAAATGAACTCTTTCCCGACCAAATAATGCTCCCACACTTTAAGGGCCCTCACCACGGCGTAGAACTCCTTAAGACCAAGTCCTCCTTGCTTCGCACAATTTTTCACTGTAAAAGGCTATTGGTCTCCTCTCTTGTGATAATACTGCACCAACCCCAACCCCACTGGCATTGCAATCCACCTCGAACAACTTCTCAAAGTCCGGTAGCGCTAGTACAGGAGTGCTACACAATTTCTGCTTCAAGTTCATGAAGCTCGATTCCGATTCTTCGCCCCATTGGAACTTTCCCTTCTTCAAGCATTCAGTCAGGGGGGCAGCAATGGTACTAAAATGCCTAATGAATCTTTTATAGAAACTAGCTAGACCGAGGAAACTTCTCAATTCTGTAACAGTTCTAGGAATAGGCCATTCTCTAATCGCTTTCACCTTCTCATCATCTACCATCACTCCTTCACTACTAACCACAAACCCAAGGAACAACAATCGCCTTGACATAAATGTGCACTTTTTAAGATTAGCGAACAACTTGTTCACCTTTAGTGCAGATAACACACACTTTAGATGCTCCAAATGTTCTTCTTCGGATTTACTGAATATTAAAATATCATCAAAGTACACAACAAGGAAACGACCATTGAAAGTTTCAATACCTGGTTCATTACCCTCATGAAGGTGCTCGGTGCGTTACTCAACCCAAATGGCATCACTAGCCACTCATACAGTCCCTCCTTGGTCTTAAATGCCGTCTTCCACTCATCTCCGGGACGGATCCGAATCTGGTGATACCCACTCCGCAAGTCTATCTTGGAGAAGATAGTAGCGCCACTCAAACTGTCCAGCATATCCTCGATGTGGGGTATAGGGAATTTATACCCTATGGTAATCTTGTTGATAGCTTGGCTATTAACACACATCCTCCAGCTCCCATCTTTCTTGGGAGTTAATAACGCTGGAACCGCACATGGACTTAAGCTATCCCGGATGAACCCTTTGTCCAAAAGCTCTTCGACCTTCTCTTGTAGGATTCCGGCTTCCTTGGGACCCATTTTGTAATGCGGGAGGTTTGGGAGACTAGCTCCGGGCACCGGGTCTATCTGGTGTTGAATGTCCCTCAGAGGGGGTAGCCCCTCGGGTAGGTCGTCTGGAACCACTTCCTTGAACTCCTCAAGAAGATCCTTCATTGCCCCTGGCACTTCTCCATCAAGTTCCTCCCCTCCTTCGATCACACCTTTCACGATGAGGGCGTGCACCACTCGCGACTCCCTTAAGTCTTCCATCACTTCCTTCTTAGATTGAGTGACAGTTAAGAATGATCGACTCTCAACCTTCTTTCCTTTAGCTCGTCCTTCCCTCTTCAACGGCAACAAGGTGTACTTCACACCCTCCTTCTCCAACCTGTAGACATTCTCTTTACCCGCATGTTGCGCGTCTACGTCAATTTGCCATGGTCTCCCAAACAAGATGTGGCAAGCATCCATGTCTACAATGCCGCAGAATGCTTCGTCGCGGTACTTCCCTATTGAGAAAAGTACCCTGCATCTCTCCTTGACTTCAATTTTCTCGGCTGCCTTAATCTAGCCAATAGTGTACGGATTCGGGTGCTTCTCGATGGGCAGCTGCAGTTGTTTCACAACCTCCCTTCCTATGATGTTCTCGCAACTACCGCTGTCTACTATTAACTCAAACAACTTCCCCATGATAGTACACCGTGTACGAAACAACTGGTGTCTCTGCGTGATCTCTTCTTGCTTCGAGGTGAGCATCATGCGCCGAATTACATATGTTGGTTCCGCTGTTTCTTCTTCTTCCTCATAATATTCTCCCTCTCCATCGGGCTCACAGCAGATCTCCTCATCATCTTCCCTATCAAGGATGTTGACGCTCTTCCTCGCTGGACATTCGTTTGACTGATGACCCGGTTGGTTGCATCGGAAACATTTGCCCAATATGGGTTTAGCATAGGGATTGTTCTGTCTTTGAGCTCCCTTCTGCTCCATCGGCTTCTTCCCCTCGCTTTTCTCTTCCCTCCTAGGCATGTCCTCAGTTGGTTTATATGGTGTAGTCCTACTTTTCTCAGATACCGGCCGACTACCACCACCCATAGCTTCGCCTACATATCCCTTCCGTCCTCCTCCATATCTACTCCCTTGTTCCTGCAACACAAGTTCAGCTCGGAGAGCCAAGTTCTTTGCTTCTATAAGGGTTCTCACCATCGTAACCCCAATCTTGTCTTTAATTTGGAGCTTTAGTCCTTTTACATACCTTGCAACTTGCTGACCTTCGCTCTCCCTCAAATCATTCTGCTCCGCCAACCTCATGAACTCCACCGTATACTAATGCACGGAGCGTTGCCCTTGGCGACATCGCTGATATTGTTGGAACAGTATCTGCTCGTAATCCGGCGGGAGAAAATCATGTTGCAGCAACTGCTTCATGCGGTACCACGATCTCATCGGGTGTTTTCCTTCCCTCTGCCTCCTACTTTGTAGCCTCTCCCACCATGCCGAGGCGCCACTCTTTAACCTGCATGTCACCATCCTTACACGACGGTCCTCGGGAATCTCCATGTAGTCGAAGAACCGGTCCACTTCTGCAAGCCAATCAAGGAAGCCTTCGATGTTGAGGCTGCCATCAAACCATGGGATGTCGACCTTCAAACGATAGTCTCCACCGTCCCCTTGTTCATAGCCTCCACGGTTCCTCCTGTAATCACCTTCTCTAGGGTGGTTTCCATGATGATCCATCCGATGACCACCGCCTCTACCACCACGCCCTTGTCGTGGTCTACTCACGTACATATCATCACTTTCTTCGCTGGACTCCTCACTCTCCACACGTCCCCACCTGTTCTCAACGACAGGTCGGATCACGCGTCCCCCGAATTCCTCCACCGCACGTGGTGGATTTCTGCCAGCGCCTCCAACCCTATTGGGGTCTACCACTAGAGCATCGAAATGCTCGATCAGTTTATCAAGACGCCGTTCCATACGCCCGACCTTCTGATGCATTGCGTCGAACTCTGCCCTCGGAACCCATTGATGGTTCCCTTGAAACCTCGCCTCTTGAATACCGTCAAGAGCACGACCGCTATCATCGCCTTGATGAGTTGACATCTCCACAGGAAATAGCCTTGCTCTGATACCAACTGACGCAGCGTGGAAAGCGAAACGAAACGAATCCGAATATGGATTGGTTTCACACAACAAAGAGACACTCTTTGATGCAAATCTGGTTGCGCACAACCGGGAAGAAGGAGAAAATTCTCTCACGAAAATGTATTTGATAATAAAACAAAACGTAACCCTAGCATATCTGACAAAAGGGTATTTATACTTCCCCGTAAAATATCTAAAAGGGGAAAATCTAAGTGTACACGTGGAAATAAATAATAAAATACACGTCTATAATTTGTCGCATGCACGGCCGTGCCTCCAGGCCGTGTATGTTTCTGGGCAAGTGACAAGCCTAGTACACGGTCTCATACACGGCCGTGTATGATTCTGTGAAAGTTCCTGTCCGAATATACGACCGTGTCCAGGCCATGTATGGGAGCCGTGCATGCTTCTGTGGGATACCATGATCGAATACACGGCCATTATACACGGCCGTGTATGGAAACCGTGTATGTCTCTGTGGAAATCCTGGTAAAATACACGGCCGTGCTTCTGCCCGTGTATAGAGGCCGTGTATACTTCTGTGAGTGCCTTCCAAACACTATACGGCCGTGGCACAAGCCGTGTGTCTGCCTATGCCTCGTGTGTCTCCATCAATTTTCATTTTTTTTTTCTGATTTGTGTCCTTTATTTCTTGAACGTGGTGGCTTTTTTGTATAGTTAATTTTTCCTACTTTCCCTTTCCTTTTACGATTTGCGTCCTTAATTTACTTCGATAACTATCAATTGCTTAACGTGGTGCATTTTTGGCTAGCATTATAAACAAATTACGTATCTACAAATTTAACCTACAATAGAGCACCGTTGTCATTCACCATAAGTTGCCAATTAAGAGGGCAAAAAAGGGAAAAAAAAAAAAAAGCATGACCCGGGGGATATCCGACGAACACGACATTATACTTATTTTGTTTCATTTCGAATACGCTGAAACCAAATATGCTATCAAAATGTGATTGTGATTCTGTACCCGTTACTAACACCGAATTAAAATTATTATTCTGCTCTTGAATCTAATTCATTGTGCTGTGCTAGAAATTTTTTATTAGTTAATTCACTTACAAAAGAAAAGAAATTAGGTTATGAATATATCAAGGTTGCTCTTGCATGATTATTTAGACATTTAAGTCAATATAAGTTTTTGGAGGATGGTAATATAATGTTATGAGGGAGTCAAAAGTAAAAGTTCTTTACCTAATTGCGCTTAATCTCTATTTATAAGGATTTGAAGTGATTTCGATATAATAAGTGCATTGATACCTAAAATTCTTTTCTGATTTAGTGAAGAGTGTATCTTTAACCGAATTCTTTTATTATCTATCTCAAGTTTTTCACATTTATCTATTTTAAGGATATATGCAATCAAGTCAAGTAGAAGGTCGGGATATGTTAGTTAAATATTGACAAATTTGTATCGTAATGATCTGAAAAAGGTTGGCCTAAATATATAGAGCTCAAATAAAGACCCAAACATGTGGAGTTAGATCTTAGGGTCATATCCAAAAAACTCTATCAATACATTTTATTAGATCATTCAATTTCAAATCATTTTTGTACATGATATATGTGGCATAATTATTTATGTACTCACTACAAGACAAATAAAAAAAGAAAGAACTGTGATATATAAGAGGGAAACCAAGAACAAAATAAAAGAGAAAAATACAACCAGCCATTCCTTGACAGTTTAAGTAAAAAAAAAAGAAAAAGGAGAAAGTAAAAATAGCATACAACGACGGTACTCAGTACGCAAAACACAAACATTTCAACAATAATGTTCTATAATTGTAGGACTTGTGCATGCAGTGGTACATATTGAGAAGTGGGGAAATCAAGGTGATGATCAGCGCCGTGATAGTGCAACACCAGACAAGAGGATTAGCAATATGAGCAGCACAACCCCTGCGAAAGATCCGACCAAAGAACCCGATATGCGCTCACAAAATGAATTGAATTGTTGGCAGATTCCAAACCAGTTGGCCTTAGCATTGCCCTTATGTGCCAAGTACACGATGGCTGTTGATGCCGATGCTCCCGCCGTCAAAAGCGCCAGCATTACCTTCGCAATATGTAAAACATTTTAAGTCCAGTTAAAAACACGGATATGACCAAAAAAATTTTCGGAAAATAGAAATATCTATTATACAACGAATTCATGTCTTGAAATAATCATAAAAGAAATGAACGAGAGATAGTACTAGTACCATATCGCGAGAATGTTTTTATGGATTCTCTACATGTGCTTTGTTATTCTAATTTTAATTACTATTAGAGTAACATACATCTCTGATACGTGTACTTAAAAAATGAGTTAAGCATCATTCATTGTTTCTAAAATACTACGCGTTAAGTTAATAAGAACATATAGATAATAACATATTCTAAGATATACATACATACATACATATAATAACATATTCTAAGATATACATACATTCATACATACATATATATATATACAGAAAATGTTTGTTCAGGGACGAAAATTTATTTGAGACACAAATTAATAAGATCTTACTGTATCGAAGAAGACCAAGATAACTCTGCTCTTCTGGGCTTTACTCCTTATGATATGGAAGATGGAGACTGGAACCGATAGAAGCAGATAGGCGCTAACAACCGAATTTGCAACGACAAAAAGCCTGTTGAAACATAAAAATTTAACAATGTCATTTTTCGCATCATTAAACATATAGTAATGGGTCATTGTTATTGCCACCTCCTTGAGAAGAAAATTTTATAATTGTTATGACATAGTGTGCTTGTCAACAGAATGACACCTATTCCGCAAGCCCGTTTAGGCTATGTTTGACTATAAATGCTAAGTATAATTAAAGTTTGGAATGTTCACCATTAGAGAATAATAAAAGGGCTTGAAAAACATTAAACTGCAACTGTATAAAGTACGAGAAATCATTTTTGAAATAATCTAATGTTGCGTTTTGTATATAAGAATGATTTGGAATGATATGAATTGGAATTGAATGAAAGTAATGATATTCACATAATGGAATTAAATGAAATGGTATATAGTGGTATTTTTTTTAATTCGTGGACATAATAAATATACATCAATAATGTTTAAAAAGTTATTTAAGTAATTATGATTAATAAGGATAGATTGAATTCTGACCCTTTAAAAGTGGAATTGAATTTTCTTTAAAAGCTAGAATTGTTAATTTTAAAAAATTGAGATTCTAATTTTTAAAAATATTTCTAAAACATAAAAATGAAAATAGAATCCAGGATGGTGATTATTCCAATGTAATTAAGTGACATAAAAAGCTAAACCAATAAAACCATTGTGAAACCTAACAATAGCTTTGAGTATTTGAGATAATTTTATAATAATATCCAATTCTAGAAAACGAGCGACTCGTACTTCTACATTTTCTTATTCGCTTTGTGCTTTTTAATGAAGATCATTCTAAATACTATATTTAGCACTTTGAGGTATAAACTGAGCAATCTTTTTAGAATTTAATAATGCATAAGAATAACCAAATATTTGGTGAACATAAAGACTTACGTGAAGGTGGGAAGATCCTTGAATTCAGCCTTGAACCTAATGAACTGAGTAAAGAAAGGGAGTGTCTCATTAGTTGTGGCCATGGCAATAGCACTTCCAAGGGTACAAGTAAAGGCAGCAATCCTCAGAACAAAGTCAAGAATCGACACACCCTTGCTTTTCCCATTTCCTCGAGCGGAACCTTGGGATACGTCAACCCCCTCAATAGCCCTCGGCTTACTCATGTTTTTCACCTTAATCCTTTCCCAAAAAGGGGCACCTAAAATTAGGGTTTTGAAGAGATATTTGAATTTAGAGAACCTTAGTTGTGTTGTCTACTTTCGAATGACTATTGACTAGAGTATGCAATGTCCATAGACTATTTATATGCATGAAAAGTTGAACGAGAGTGAATTGATTGGTTGGATAATAGATGTGTTCCCATGTGATGTTGTGCTACGTGTAACATGACTAATTAAGCTATTGGAAGTTTTTTTTTTAAAAAAAAAGAAAAAAAGAAAAAAAGAAAAAACCAACTGCGCGTACTTGCTCAATTATAAATATATGGAGATCATGCAAGGTCAATTAAGCGTCATTCTATATTCCAACTCCACCATATGAGGGCCTGAAAGTGGAAAGTAGAGTGGAGGAGACAATGATAGAAACATCTACAAGTGTACATTGGAGCACATACTTCACTACAAAGTCGGAGATTATGATGCATGGGGGCAGGTGATAGTTTGAAATCCGGTTCTGGGGAGAAGATTCGGCTTTTAGACAGATGAATGTTGAGTAGGTACATCCATCCTTGTTACTTATCTACCTGGAGAACCTAGCTTGCGTTTAGGTTTAACTTACTAACTAATCCTACATTTTAACTCTCCCATATTTGTCTTTTACCAAGGATTTGAAGGGAAATGACATATTTATTTTCAGCCAAAAAAAAAATTTTTGTTAATTCTCATGAGTTCACACAGAGAGTTACAAACGAATGGAAGATATCGAAGCATGCGATGATGATGATGATGATGATGATTATTATTATTATTATTTTCTCAGTTTTCAATGAGAACAAAAATATTGATCCCATAAACCCTATGGAAAACCCCATAAATTCACATAAAGTCAGGGGCAAATTAGTAATCCCATCCCAAATCGATCTTTGTATAAAGGCAGCTCGCTATAACTCTTTTTATAGAGAACCTAGAGAATCAACAAAAGAAATACTTGTAATATGTCATATGATTGTGTTTTGCATGTAATATCTCTATATTGAGTTTTATCACCAACTATCTGGGTCTTATGAAGCGAAGATGCATTTCAAGATATTGGCCATTATAACTATGTTGGCTATGATTATGGTTTGGGAAGGAGTTGAATTAGTTTTGGTCATGAAAAATTATTGATTTTTTGTAAATTGCAGTTTGAAAACTATTAATGAAGTTACTACGTTTAGGATTTTACTCTAGTATAATTTACTATGAATGGTTTAGATGTGGACAAATTTAAATTCAAGAGATTGGAAATGATGATATATATTGGATTTTAGTTACAGGTTTTTAAGCTTTGCATGTCTCCATTGTATGTAAGATTATGCAGTGAAGTTCTGCATCCCAATAGCTGCGGGATGAAACAACTTAGGTTTATGGTCCATAAAAAACATAGGAAAATGACCTTTTGGACCGTGTGTTCTGAAGTGAGGATAGAAATGGGCTAAGTTTTGTCCTTAAAGTGATGATTTCATTATTGATAAGTTTATCTATATTGTGGAAGTCATATATATATATATGTATGGAATATTAGCATGTTTGTGCATGTTGTGCATGTGATAGTTGCACTGAGATACTTAGTGCATTTTTATTTTAGGCTTTGTTAGGATTGATTTGAGGACGACGACAACAAATGAAACACTACAACCAAGATATGCAAGAGAATGTGGCACTAATTCGACAGCAGGGCCACTAAGGATGGGCTATGCATAATGGAAAATGTCATGCCTAAGTTGATATGATTCATACATTGGGTGGCTTTTCTACTACACAGCCTGCTGGCGAGGTTCTTGAATACACTAGCCATTTTGTAGCGAATTTTGGGGGGAATTGCATCCAGCCTGTTTCGTCAAGATGGGCGAGATTTTTTACTTTTATTTATTTATTTATTTTGTAGTGGATTATTATTACGCGTAGGGATCGAGATAGAAACCTACGGGACCGGGCTCGAGAACCAGCTAGTGTTATTGTCATGTTAATAAGTACCCTATATGCTATTATTATACTTATCTTCTAATATAGCTTACAATTCTCAGGAAAATAAACATTAAGTGGATCTCTAAAAGAAACTTCCATACTTAGTGACATATGCCATGGGCATGTAAAACTATAACGTTTCTCACACTACGCAATAGAAGAAAGAAAATACGTGTAAAGTTAGGGATGCCATCTCCTATCTTGAACAATATATCTTCCAATTCCAAAGCTCTCCATTACTTAAATTTTACACCATGGTAATAGGTTATGATACACAAGAAACCGTAGGAGTTGGAAAGGCTGGGAAAGAAATTGTGATGACTGTGGCACGACTTCAACATAATTTTAGTTCGACTATCTACAGAAAGTAGATGCTGGTTTCAGAGTATAGGGCTTACAAAACTTTAACTCTTTTTCACCAATTCTCGATCACATAGAGCTCCAAAAGCACTAGGATGGGCAGCCAATACAACCAAAAATAGACTCATGTACAAAATGTGAATCAACCTTCTCCTGTTTAAAATAATTGAATCCCCTTTGAAGCATGGGGAAACAACGTTTTACCTAATGTTTTTAGACGCAATTGGAGGTTGACCCAAGAATCCTAAGAGGTCAAAGAGTTGAAAAGGTTGAATCCCTTTGAAGCATGGGGAAACAACCTTCTCCTGTTTAAAATAATTGAATCCCCTTTGAAGCATGGGGAAACAACGTTTTACCTAATGTTTTTAGACGCAATTGGAGGTTGACCCAAGAATCCTAAGAGGTCAAGAGTTGAAAAGGTTGAATCAAGATTGAGCCAAAATAGATCAAAATATTAAAATATAATTTATATTTATTTCTAAAACAATGAATTTATCTCAAGAGTTAAAAAGATTAAACCGAGATTGAGCTAGATAAAAATATTAAAATATAATTCATATTTGTTTCTAAAGCAATGAAAATGCCCACATTCTTGAGAATTATAGGTTGGGAGATTTTTACTTTTTGTTTTCCTTATATCTAAGTTATTTTTTTTAGTAAATAAGTGAATTATTCTCTAGGGAAAAAAAAAAATTCCAATTTAAAAAACCTAACCAAATCTTATAGAAACCTGGTTTAGACCAATCGAGTCAGCTGAGTTTTCCCAGTTTGCTATCAAGAAGGTTGAAGAGGTGACCTGAACTCGTTCCATGGCTGGGTTTGGTAGAATTGGATTGAACCGATGGGGTAAATTTGGATCTAATAGCACTGGTTTGACCAGTTAGCTAGGCGCCATTCACCAAGTGCCGCTAACACAAACCCATCTAAAGTGTCGCATGCACATGGTGTAAGAAGATCCCGTTAATTACCTTTAGATGCTAGCTCATTCGGTGATGAATTCGATCAAGGTTGTTTCTTAACCCATTGAGCCTTTTAGGTTTCTCTAGGATTATAGAGATTGGCTATATCTCCAAGGTGGCAAGGCGAGAAGAATAAACATACAAAGTGCTCTGAGCAAATGTGTTGACTTGAGGCATCACCTGAAGGCTAAAGCCCATTTAGGTTGACCTTGCATGGCTTTTTTATGCAATGCGACCCACTTAGTCCAAAGCTTTATTGGTCCTTGGGCTTACATTCATGGGTCTATTACTTTCTTGCTACTACTAAACCATAAAACTCGACTTTTATTATTTTTTAATTAAATTACAAATCTTGCTAATTTAATTATAAATAATTTATCCAATTCCAAAAATCCTCTAGAATTTTTCGGTCAATAATCACTTGTTGCAAGCATTATGCTATTGCATGACACATAACACCTCCTGATTCCACTTAAAGACAATATTATCACCTTATATTAAACTAAAATAACTGTTTAAATAGATACCTAACGAATAAAGTTAATTATGAACGAAAAATCATTCATCACACAATTAACTCATGTAATTCGATCTCTCCATCTCTCAATCCCTGCAATTGGCTTAATGCATGTAGCATCATTATTAAACCAATTGACTTCTCAGTCTGCTAAAACTATTAGACTTAATATTTGAATACTCAAGCATCTCATCATGCCAACATCTACGAGTCACTGTAGTTCCATCCACCTTGCCAAAGATGCATATACCTTCTAGACTGGGGAAGTAATGAATTCCGTACACATCACCAGCTTTTGTGCTTAAAGGCTATTCTAAATTGCTGCTTTACTTGCAACCTATTACCAAGATTATGTCTAACTGCATCAGAGCACGACTATACCTGTACCCTAAACTTGAGTTCTTACTTCACGTGGAAAATCTGAAAAAATAAGTGTGAAAAGTCACAAACAAGATTGAATTAATCCATTATAGTCTAATAGCAACATATATGATTTTCACTTAATCTCAGAGTACTCGATTATCTCTTATACACTACAAAATATAGTTAAGGGCATATATGCAGTGTGTTTACAAAAGCAAAACATAATCATCTAATAGGATTTAACTTAAACAAAAAAAAAAGGATACAACCAAAGCTCGCACGCACCCTCTAATTGAGCATTTGCTCATTTCATTATTAAATATACTCCAAAATCGAATTCTCATATAAACTCGCGACAGAAACAAAATAATTCTTTGTATACTTTTATTGCTCATTGAACCATGTTGCAAGTTTGATTTTGAATAGAAAATAACTAGTTAATCAACGTAGACTAGTAAATATTCACCAATACAAGCTATAGCGCTTTAGTGCACGGAGCACACTCTATCACGAGTCACGATGGCTTATAATAGGATGATGTAAATTTTCTAGAAAAATTATACTATTACAATTTAAGTTTTCCTACTTTTTTATTTTAGGTCCAATTTTTTTTTTTTTTTTAGGAATTGGGTTTTAAAAAAGGAGTGTGAATGGAGCCTCCATTACTATTTATTACAAATGTCATTAATACATGTTTTTGTAGCATCTAATTTCGACTCGTTTGAAAATCCAAATGCTCAAACTAAAATGACAACATAAGTCCTGAAGGGAAAAAGTCAGGTCTTCAAGTGCATTTTCCGCCGCTTTTCATTTTGTTCTTACAAACCATCAGATAAGAAAATGAGATACATAGAGGGAATCGAATTCAAAGAATTTGGATGCTAAAAGTTAAACAAAATCTCTAAAGTAATAAGAAGAAATCAAATCATCTAATCACTAATTTGAACAAATTATGACCTAGAGAATTTTAAAACAAGGATGTGAAGCATAAAATAATTAAGATTAGATTAAAATACAATTTATAGATAAGAAAATATTAAGCATGATGGCTAAAATGACTTGAGATACTACAAGGGAATTAGAGTTTTAGAGCTTTTTTTTTTTTTAAATCAAGAATTATAAATAGACTGAATTGAGATTCAATTAGCAAATCAAGGAATGATTATAAATAGACGAAACTAGAGACTAAGTGAGATTTGGGTTAACATTGATCTTTGGTGTAGAAAGGTTTGAAAGTAGAAAATGGTAGTAATAATACAGTAGAAGAAAGGTATGGAAGCATTAACTGAAGTTAAGGAACGGCTAATCGAATCCAAGATGGTTGTCTTGTTTTGGTAAAAAATTATATGCTGAAGGTTAACCATTCAATCAGTTCCTAATTTCGCTTATCCACAATTATTCCTCTGTTAATTTGCTAAACTTTAGTTTAGCTTATTTACATTTCTTGATAAACAATGCCAAAGACCCTAATTTCTATGTAGTTTATGTCCTAATTATTTTGATTAACGTATTTAAATTTTTTTAAGGTTCTAATTTGCCCAAATTGATAACTCATGATTTATTCCTTGTATTTCATTAGCTGTAGAATTAACTGATCCAAGTTTTTGTCTTAATTCTTTAAATTCAATTTATCTTATTAGTGGTATTTGATGATTCAAAGAAAAATACAAGAAAATGGGGGAAAATGCACTAAAATGACCTAAGTTCTTCCTATGTTTTTCAGGATAATACCTATGCCTTATTTATTTATTTATTTGAGCTTTCAAAATAGAGTCAAAATATACCAATATCTTTATAACTTAATGGCATAAGCATTGGTCTCCCAACAAAATGGATTAGGTTTGATTTTTTCCTTTTCTAATAGTTGTAATATATAATATTTGGCAAAATATGGAGTCAAATTTTAGGGTCTCATTGATGTATGTTGAATGGAGTAAAAGTATAAATCCTTAAAATGAAAAAAAAGCAAAACAAAAAAAAAATTGTAGGAATCTAATACATTTTTTCCTGTAAGAAAATCAGCTTCTGACGAAATATCATACCTCCGCTTACAGAATAGCTAAACAAAGAAGAAAACAGCATGTGCCCTCATTTACTGATGCAATCCCCAGAAAATAAATGAAAGGGTCTATTATCAACTTTGAAGAACCCCACAATGAAACATGCATGTGCTGTTATCCCATGATGTCAATTCTAAAATGGGGACTTGATTAATGGTTGTTTCTCCCTCGACAGGTGACTGAATTTACAGCAAGAGGGTTGCATTCCACAAAGCCAGAAGCAGAATCATAAGCAAGCAAGAATGGGCTTCTTTAAAGAATCACTAGATCATTAAATAATCGTAGGATTTATGTTACTTTGGTATGTAAAAATGATATAGAATAAAATAAAATGGAATAGATTGAAATGAAATAAAATGAATTTATAATCAAAATGATAAATTTATTTTCATGTTTTGAAATATACAAGAATGAAATGCATATAAAATAATATTTATTAAAAATACTCCTAATTATTAAAAGTCATAATGAAATTAATATTAAATAATTAATTTAATTAATGATTATTAAAGAGGCTGTAATGGAATCATGATTCTACCATTTTAAAAGCCAAAATCAAATTCTTTCTTGAAAATAGAATCAATGATTTCAAAGAATCGCAACTCCAGTTTTTAAAAGCGCATTTAAATGTAAGAAACAAAACAAAAGCTAGAATCATAATCCCATTCTAAGTTCATTTCCACATACCAAACACACCAATATCTAAGTTGTTATTTCATGCTAAGGAGTGTGTTTCTATCTAAATTCAAATGAGTTTATATCTAAAGATCTCAAACAGTAATACGATTTATTTATTAATCTTGTTTGAAAAATCTAAATTTGTGACTTGACTTGTCAAATAAGCGTATTTAGTATAAAGGTTAAACAACTTGTTTATCAATTATGAAATTCTAAATAGATCCATATCAATAACCATCAAGTCTCTCTTAGAAAAACAAGCTTCAAATATATGACAAATCTAATGAAAACATAATAATTCAAGAATTTAACCATTCATTTGGACTTAAGTGTGATACATAACTTAAAACCAAAATTTGTGGTTCCTTTATAGAATTAATATAAGGTATGTTGTGACTAATTTATATATAAATTGATTCATACAATCAAATGGATTTTTATTAACGGTTCATCGATGATGCTGAGGCCTGAATAATATATGCCTCATGAATAGATTTGCATATGGAAGTAAAGCTTGAATTGCTTTCATTTTTATATTTAATATGCTTTTTTTTTAAATGTTAAAAATTAGAACATAGAAAAAAAATCAAAAGTTAAGAATTTTACTCTTATTAGAACTAGAGTCAAGTGATAAGAATGATTCTTAGAAAGAGAATAGTGGCAACTAGTGTGATTGATGGAAGAGTAGTAGTAGTACACACATACACACGCATGTACGTGCACGCATGCACACACACACACACACAAAGATTGATGGTGAAGTAGTAGTAATATATAGATACAGACATAGACATACACACAGGAGAGAGAGAGAGAGAGAGAGAGAGAGAGAGAGAGAGAGAGAGAGAGAGAGAGAGAGAGAGAGAGAGAGAGAGAGAGACTAGAGTAAGTAGATAATAAAGTATAAAATTAAGTTGTAAGCGTTAAAAATTCTAATGTATTATAGGTTTATAGGTTAACTAAGATACAATTATAAAACCTATTTGTTAAATTGGCTTGTAAACGATTTTGATACCAGGCCTGGATTTGTGCACCTTTATATACAAGTTTAAATTATTTTAACATGTTTATTAATTATATGATGTTTTATTTATACAAATCCATTCATAATTGTATCTTATTATATTTGGATTACCAGATCTGATGCTAAATTAGTAGTCATATAGATGACTGTGAAAAAGTATGTTTTAAAATAAATGCTTTACTATAGAGTTGTTGTAAAATTGAAGTTGATAGTTTATGTATCTATTAACCATTAGCCATATAATTAATATAAAAGTAGACTCCTAATTGGGACCCATAAATTCAAAATGGTCATTGGATAACAAAAGCGATGATTATCATCTTATCGATGCATAAATTCTATGAAATAAGAACCCAAGAAGAGAAGTATACATGTTTATGGAGGAAAAATTACATAATGGACTATGAACAATTGGGTTCAAATTTGAATAGTAGATGAAAGATTCTAGTGGTATAAAGAGAAAAAGTAAAAATGTGTTAAGATGGTATTCTTGAGGATGATAAAGGGAAAATTTCATGGTCTTTTAGTTTTGTTTCTCATCACAAATTTATTGAAATTATTGAACTTGATGCTTTAACCAAATGACTGGACTTTTGCAAGCAATATAATTACAATAAGATGATGATTGAAATAGACTCCTTGGTAATTACAAAGTGGCCTTTCTCACTCATTGTCAAGTGGGATGTGTGGAATGATATTTCTTGGGCGAGGACTCTATTTAAAAAAGTTTAAGGCAAGCTTAGTTGCATTTGGAGGGAAAAGAATAGAGTTGCCGATTGCCTTACATAGAAGGTAAGGGAGACACAAATTTCTTTTTTCTTAATTGCTAAATCTCCTTTCGATAAAGAGCTGAAGAGAATCATCTACCAAGATCTGGTTGGTTAAGGCATGTTACATATTATTTCTTGATATGTTGTTGTTCTCCAACTAGTTCATGTTTCTTTAGATTAATCCTTGTAAATGGATCTATTCTGTGTAAACACTTTTAGGTCTTTCTTTAAGGTTTGTTTTGTATCGGGGAAGTCTTTCTATCTTGTTTTCTTATTTCCTACAAGATTATTTGTATTGGGATTAGTACTACCTTGATTAGTTTCAAGAGTATGTCTAGGTGTTATGTATTCTGGATTGGTTAGGCCTAATGTCCCCTTTCTTTTTGCAATCTTTTTAATATTAATAAAATTTAAAGCGAGCCATTCCTTTTTATTTTTACTCGGAGTAAAGTATAAACTCACAAAAAGAAGAAGAAGAAGAAGAGAGAAGATACAAATTTAGTATAAATAAAGGATATTGTTATAATACTATTATAATTCTATTAGATAGTACAACCTATATAAGTGTCTAGTTCAGCATCTAATACGCTACATCGGTAGCATATAATGAATATTATTTGTTTATCCTATTTTTAGTAACGTTCATTTCCTATTTATATTGTACTAACGTATTTTATTGTTTATTTGAATTTAGATGAAATATTAATCCTTTCACGTGTATTTTTTTTTCATACTAAAGAATGATATACACAATACGTTGGAGCACAGTATGCGCTTGTGCATTCAAAGCCGTATTACTATAATACATCCTCATGCACCAACGTTATAGCGGTGAAAGTTTGTGTTGAGTTATTGTGCTTAAATTGTATCAGCACGTATGAAGTATATAATCCAACTTGTTTAATGGCCATATGTCATCATTTGGTCTTGAAGCATCTTTTAAAATGCTATGATTTTCCGGTTATCACAAATGATAATCAAAACAGAGACGATGATTACATTATTTGGAAGTAAAACATGAAGATTTACTCATATTCCTTCCATTAACGAGACATTGACTGATCTGGAGTATAAACCTCCGTCAGCTATAAAGTGCATAAGCACTATAACATTCTAATGACAGATTTCAGAAGATTATTTATATCTGTAATGCTATTTAAGAAGTTGCTCATAGTCATTCAAGAAAAGATTCATAGATAATACACTTATATACACATAGTATATAAGTATTGATTATGTTTAGATACATGACAGTAGTAATAGTTAAAAAAATTTTAAAATGAAAAAAAGAAAGACCATTCATGTTTTAAAAATACTACTATGTGTTCAAACATGATTTGTACTTACCCACTATGCATGTATATATATGGCATGTATTAGCTAATGAACAAACCAACAATAACATTCACAATCTTATAAAAACTTTTGTGATAGAATAAAAGCATGTAAGAAATATAGCCTAATGTCTAGACTCATTTAAATTAGTTTATATTAAATTTGTTTTAGGATTTTCTGTATTTAATACTATGTTAAATCTTAACTGTTAATGAAGACACTTGATGAATATATTAGATTTATTTTTTATTTTTTTATGTAAGCATATAAATCGTTCTCTCTTTACCCATTAGTATTAACAGTTATAGAAAAATAAAAAAAATGTATTTTGACTATCTATTAAGTTATCTATTACAATAAGAGAGTTAAGGGAGAGAAATCAATTTTATCAAAGATTAAAAATAAGAAAACTCTTAATCATGTTGAATTTTACTTAAGAAAAGTAATTTACTTTGCTATATCTAAATTATTATTATTATATTCAAGATCCTATGAGTATGAGAATTTAATATTAATAGTGATGAATACTTACGAGAATTAATTAAAATCTTGCTCGATGTCATCTACGGAGTTTGCCAAAAAAAAAAAAATCAGCCGCAAGCAGTTACTTTTCTGAAATTATGCTCTAGTTTTGAGGCTTCAAACTGCCGTAATTTTTCCTTACAAGCCACAGTGAGATTGCTTAAACTCTATTCTCTGCAATAAAGTCATCTTATAATTGTTTTATGCCACTAAAAATCCATTTGTATTTCCACTTTGGTTGTGTGTTCAATGTCACTATGAAGTTTCGTTTCTTGTTCTTTCTTCTATTAGGAGACCAAACTACTTTCAGAAAATCATGTCTAATAGACATAAAGTCTCTTTTATTTTGGTACGTAGCAGATAACTCGCATGACATCATTTTAATTTATTTAGTCCGTAGGATAGGACCAGCAGCATGAAATGAATAGGAGTAAATCAAACTCGTTTATTTAAATAAATTAAGTTCGAGTTTCTATTTAAACTTGCGAGTCAGTTTGAGAGCAAATTCGTTTATATTGTTAACGAATCGGTTTGTAAATAGTCTTATGAATAGATTCACAAACAAATTCATGAGCAAATTCTCATTTACATTGTTAACAAGCTAACTTATGAATAAACTTATTAGAAAGCTCTTGTTTATATTGTTAATAAACTAACTTACGAATTGACTTGTGAATAGGCTCGCATGTATATTGTTAATAAGTTTACTTGAGAGTAAACTTATTTATTTAAATGAACTCTAATTTAGACTCATTTATTTAAATAAGTTTAAGTTTAGACTCATTTAGATAAATGAGCTCAAACTTGTTTATCTAAATAAGTCAAGCTTGAATTTCAAATTCCTTAACGAGCTTGAGCTTATAATTTTCAAGCTTGGTAAAAGTTCAACTCGGCTTGAACTTGATAGTTTTTTAACGAGGCAAACCTAAGCCTTGAAAAGCTAGGCTTGTCTCATTTACAGCCCTACTTTAGGTTTTGATATTTTCTTGCATTTTTATTTATACAAATTATAGTACTAGGTCTCAAAACTTAAATAAAATAAAATAAAATTATATAATATAACAATGCTCCAATTTGTTAAAATTGAGTGCATTTACCCTAGCAATTTTATCTAACTAGGCAAGCCAAGTCATTCTTTTACTTAAAATTTTAACTTCATCTATCGTGTCATTTTTTTTCCCAAAAAAGAAACAAAAAAAAAAGAACTTCATTCACATTAAAAAAACACCATACAATAGCTAAATATCAACCAAATCAAGAGATGAGACTCTAAAAACCTAATCTATATTGGACACATCTCTTTTGCAACTCAGGTTGAAACATTCCTTTTACAAAGTAAATTCTCCAAATAAGAATGAAAATTGATCCATTGATTGAAGAACATACCCACATAACAAAAGGGAAAAACAACTAAACCCACCCTTACATAGGAAAGAGAATGACGAGTAGATGGTGAAACAAGCAGTAGCGGCAATGAAGAACTAGATGATGGTGAGGTAGGCATCAACAGCTAGGAAGGTAAGTGGCAATGAGGGTAGTAGCGGCAGGAGGAAGAGATGAAAAGTGGTAGTGACAATACCAGTAAAGGAGGTACCTCATTGAAATGATAAGAGTAAAGTAGAAGAAATGGGAGGAAAAGATGGAAAAAGGAGATAAAGGTGTTGGGGTTGGCTAACAAGGGGCGATTGCCCCTAGGGTTTTATTACCTAAGATTTTCCTTTGACTTTTTAGGGAAGGGAGAAAAGAGAGAGGAGAAAGGTCACCGTGTCTTATCATTATTAAAGTTTTTTTTAGTTAATTGTTTAACATTTGGGCTTATCTTTATGTCAGTAATTACATTGTTGATTATGAATTATGTTACTTATATATTTATTATTTATAAAAATTATTTATATTTATTAAGAAAATTTACATAATATGCATATCATCTCATACTTTATTATAATTAAACAAAAACAACCACAAATCAAGTAACATGTATGTTAAAATATTTTTAAACAAACTAGGTTGTGAATTAAATTATTTGTTGTACTCTTCTCTATGAGAGTATGTTCCAAAAATCAAAGTTAGGACCTATCATGTACCATCTAACTCATTCTCAAACCTAATTGATTGTATAAAGTATTATATCTGGCTTCACAAGTTTCAGTAAAAGCCTCACTTTTCCCTTGTCGTAGGGGAGTATGAATCATACCCCAACATGTTCGTCGGTCATCACTCATCTCTTGTCAGTGTGTTATGTTGCATTGAAGTCTTTGTGTTTGTGTTCGTCGACTATTAGTCTTCTTGTTCCTATTTGTGATGATGTTCATATTAAAGCACTCGTATTTGATTGTTGTAACTTTTCTTATTTTAACTAATATTTTTGTAATAGTAAATAAAATAAATGGTAGATAACTTTAACTTTATAAGAATTTTTTAGATTTTTAATTTTATAGGAAAGGTATAAATGTATTTATATTTCTATCTTTTCAATATATCATTCTCATAGTTAAGTAAATGTGAGACATTGTTAAGTAAATATATTTTGAATTAATAATCACGAATAGTGCAAAAATTTACCTAGTAATATATAATTTTGAAAGTTTTTTTTGTTATAGTATCTTCTTTATTATATACTTTTGGTTAGTAGTTATTTGTCATTTTTTAATATTACTCCTTTCTAATAGTATATTTTCGTTATCAATTTTTATTTATTAGTAATTTCTTAAAGTCACAATTGATTTTTAAATTTTATCTATTATCTTTTAGCTTTTGTATATATAACTAGGTGAAACTTGTTTTATACATGATTTATCATTTTAGAAATAAAATATCTATATTATACAACTTATGCTCGATTATCTATATTATGACTTTTATTGCAAATTTTCAATTTATGGCTAAAATAAATACTCAATTTCCTTATTTCTATTATTCAATATATTTTTAATGATTATTATAAGTAAATTTATAATATTTAGAAGTTATTTTACATAGTTTGTAGAAACTTACGTTTCTACATTCCAATTCTACGGACCCCTTAGCGATTCTACATAAAATCGCGATTTTGACAACCTTGCCTATACTGTTATTAGTTAAGCAATCATTGATGGCAAGTGACAAGTACATACATCCCTTGTCTTCCAACAGAACCCTAAATCCTGTCCATCTTACTCAGAAACCCAAAATTTGAACAAAACAAGATGTTTAGAAACTTTTTGATTGAGCTTATGAGAGTGAAAAATTGATTTACGGTTCTTGAATAAGACTCACGTAATTTGGGGGTATGGGGGAGGGAAGGCTATATGTACTTGTCACATGCCATTTTTAAATGGAGAAGTGATGATTTGTAAAGGAGTAAACATGCAGGTCACGTTTTTATAACATACCACAACTTTTTACATTTATAAGAAGGAAAGGTGGAGAAAGTCAACAGGAAAAAAAAGGCTTAGTTGGTAATTTTGTAATGTATTACATTACCAATGTATATTTTACTTTGCTCAAGTAATCAACTAGATTCACTTGTATCCCGACTTAATCAACCACTTTATCATCTTGGCTAATGTTAGCCCCTTGTTTTTGCTTAAATCTTGTTTCAAACGCCTTCTTAGCTTATCTTTTGGTCCTTAATTAAATTAGAAACAACTCTAAACCTATATCTTATGCAAAAATGAAATAAAATAAAATAAACTTCGAAAAATTAATCAATGATTTTCAAGATAAAGTGGCTGATAGTTTAAATGCTAATGCCACCATCTGCAGATACACGGGTCATTGATATTGTGAAAATGAGATTGATATGGGTTGGGAATCTTGGATGAAGTTGTTTGGCAAATTGGCACGGTAGCATGAGACATATCGTGGTGAATGTCTAGCTGAGGATTAGGCTAATGATGATTACTATGGGTAATTTTTGTGTCATGATTTTAGATTCTAATGGATATCAAGATATTGACATTTTATGGGATCACTGGATCCATGAGATGATATATAAGTTATTTAGTGTATAATTGATATATATATATATATATATAAGTTATTTAGCATTATGACATGATATATTTCTTAAAAAAAAATGGAAAATAATTGATACTGCGCTAATGTCAACGTGGAGTCAATTCAAGTAGTTAAATGTAATTACCTTTCCACATATGTATCGTAACTTTACTATTTTCATGAGGATATCGTTACCTTAGTTATTTTCTTGAGGATACCGTTAGCTTATATTTGCCACTCCGAACCTGGAGATATTAGGCCTATGTTGCTTGTTGCACCTAAATATAATAATTAAGTGATGGTTACTGCATTATGTATGTGATTCGTGATGTGGGGCAAATGTGTGTGTCTATTATCGTAGGGTTATTTGCTAGGTTTTTACTTACCCTATTTGAGAATCTTTCTATACCAAAAAAAAAAAAAAAAGGAAAATTTTGGATTAGAAGATCGAGATTATAGATGTGAGCCTTGCGTATTGCTACTAATGTAAGGACATACGGTGAACTAGCATTCCTTTAAGTTTAGAGGTGACATGAAATTTTTGTAGATGTTTTTTCTCTGTAACTTAAAGAATTTCCCTGTATGCAGAGAAGAATAGATCTATTGACCCTTTTCCATCATTTAAATGGTTCAACCATATACAATATCCATGACCATACATTCCACGGATAATGCGGGATATTGTGTGGTTTTCTGCATGAAACTGTTCTCTTTTATCTTTTCCTTTTTTTTTCTTTTTTGGGCAAAAACAAAGAACTTTCCTTTTGATTAGTAAATATTGCTCAACCTCTGAAACTCTTGTATGCACTGAATCCATATCATTAAGAAAATTTTTATTAGAAGTGATACATTATGTAGCTTGCAACGTAGTGATAAAAATCAATAAGAATTCGACATAAAAGACTTCCCGTAATTGTCTTTTATAGTTATTATATGATGATCAAGTATCCATTTTTTTATTTAATTTTACGTATTTCTAATTACCCATTCACTTTAGTGAATAGAATATAATTATAATATAGTTGTTAATACCAAGGAATGGAATGAAGCTATGATAGGATTGTCATTAGTTGATTTTGACTTAATGAGGGTATTTTAAGATAAAAAATCAATTTCATCATTAAATACTTATTCATAAGCGTGAGTAATAAATGACTATTTTATGTATTTTATAATAAAAATTCTTTATAGAATTATTATTACAGGTATAAAATGCAATTAATACTATGATAGCTATCTTATAAGGAATAAAATTATAACAGAATTGTCATTATAAGAAAGTAAATGAGTAATAAGTACTACATATAATACCTCGTTTCTAGTGATTTTTTTTTTCCCTTTTTTTCATACGAGATGGACGTGTTAAAGTCCTTCCGACTCTATCAGGTGCTACGACAAATTCTTAAAGGCGGAGATGAAATATATAGGAGTACAAGCTTTACTAAAGATGAGAACGTATAAGCTGTCAACAAGAACATATCCATGTGCTTCTTCAATAATATCTATTCAAGAATGGACATCATATTGATGACCTATTCTCTTTCATGAAACGACTGTCGAACTATTTGTCACCTCCTAAGTATTTAGTTATCTTGAGTAATTTGGAAGTAAGAAGTTTTGAGATTAGATTAGTATCGATATATTATATATATATATATATAATATATATATATATTATATATATTGTGTTGAATGCTTAATTAAACTAATTACTGAAATGAAATACCGTAAGAGTAATAAATTTATTCCAACCTCATTCCATTCATCTAATTCAAATATAGTACCAATGGCGATGGTTTAAGTGATTCTTTCAAAACAACTTTATTTCCATTTGTCCCGTAATACATCAAAAAAGAGAATCTTCAAGAGAAACAAGATGTGATTATCCATCACCATGATAACCAATGGGAATAGAAAAATGATAATTGATGCATCATGATAAGCATTAAGAAAAGTTTTAGGATAATGTATGACACAGCGAGGAAAGCGTAAATCCGAGACCAATTCTAAGATTGGAACTCTAGAATAAACAAAGATGAATCAGAGTTTATTATTTGATAAATTTTGATTGCGCACAATCGCAAACACAGAAAAACCCGTCTCTAAAAGTGTGTATTGAATATTGAATAATGCGTAACCCTAAAATGACCTAATATTTATTTATACCCCTCAAGTAAACATGTAAAAAGGGAAATAAATATGTACACGTGGAAATAAATATAAATATACACGTCCGTCTTCTGACATGTACACGGCCGTGCATTCGGGCCGTGTAAGCTTCTGGGAATATTTCGGGCATAATACACAGTCGTGTCCCCTGGCCGTGTATGGAGACCGTGCATGTTTCTGAGTGAGATCCTGACATAATACACGGCCGTGTCTCCTGGCCGTGTACGTTTCTGGGAATCATCCCGGTATAACACACGGTAGTGCCTTCTGGCCGTGCATGCAGCCGTATGTGTTTCTGGAAGCTCCCTGACATCATATACGACCGTGCTTGTAATAGACACGCCCGTATCAACTTGTGTCAGCTAAGATGTCCTCATCATTCTTTCCTACCAATTAAGAACTTGACCCCGAGTTCTCTTCTGGATAAAGGGGTTCGTCATCCGCATAGAATGGGGACAAGTCAGCTACATTGAAAGTCTTGGAGATTTTCATACTTTCCGGAAGCCCAACCACATAGGCGTTATCATTGATCTTGGCAACAATATTGTAGGGCCCATATTTCTTTGGTTACCACTTGCTATACGTGCCCACGGGAAAGCGTTCCTTCCTTAAGAACACCATCACTTGATCTCCCACCTCGAACAGTTTCTTCCTCCGATGCTTATCTGCGGCTTTCTTATACTACTCATTAACCTTCTCAATTTGCTCTTTCACGTCAGATGCTACCGTGTGGTATTGTTCCGCCAGGTGTTTAGCAGCAACATTGGTTTCAACACCTTTGGGTAAAGAAGTTAAATCCAAGGCGTGAGAAGGCGCCTTGGTATAGACCACTGAAAAAGGTGATTTACCAGTAGTTCTATGGATGGAATTGTTGTAAGCGAACTCGGCTTGAGAGAGTGCCAAGTCCCATTGTTTCGGCTTCTCTCCACAGATGCTTCGTATCAAGTTTCCAAGGGTCATGTTCATCACCTCTGTCTGCCCATCGGTTTGAGGGTGGGCTGTGCTACTAAAGTTGAGGGAAGAATTAAACATGTACCATAGCGTCCTCTAGAAATGGCTAAGGAACCGGGTATCTTTATCAGAAGTGATTGACTTGGGAACTCCATGCAACCTGACCACCTCCTTAAAGAATAGCTTGGTAACGCCTTGCGCATCAACCGTCTTCCTGCAAGGAATGAAGTGAGCCATCTTGGAGAACCTATCTACAACCACAAAAACAGTGTCAGCACCTCGTTGGGCACGAGGAAAACCTAACACGAAGTCCATGGATAGATCATCCCAGATATTCTCAGGTACTAGTAACGGAGTGTACAGCCCAGTATTCTGATAATGTCCTTTGGATGTCTGATAGACGTAATACCGTTGCGTGATTCGCCCTACACCCCTTCTCAACTGAGGCCATTGGTATTTTGCAGCCACTGCTGCTAGTGTCTTATCACGCCCCAGATGTCCTGCTAATCCCCCTCCATGTAGGTCTCTAATCAATTTCTCCCTCAAGGAGGATTCGAGAATACAAAGTTGGTTACCCCTCATTAAGTAACCCTCCAGGATGTAGTAACTGTCATTGGGTTCCTTATTGGTGCATTTTCTCCACGTAGCTCCGAAATCCTCATCTTTTTCATACAACTCCTTCAACTGCTCAATTCCTACCACTTCAGCCCTCATGGTAACCAACAAATCCGCCCTTCTACTTAATGCGTCTGCCACCTTATTCTGAACCCCAGATTTATGCATCAGGCGAAATGGAAATTTTTGCAAAAACTGTATCCATCTGGCATGCATATCTTTGCAGATGCGGGTCTGATTACTCAGGTGTTTCAGGGCGACACAATCTGAGTATAGGATAAACTCTTTGCCAACCAAGTAGTGCTCCCATATCCTCAGAGCTCTGACCACAGAATAGAATTCTTTATCTTAGGTAGACCAGTTTCTCCTAGCTTCACAAAGCTTCTCACTATGGAAGGCCACAGGCCTCTTCTCTTGAGATAGCACAGCGCCAATACCTACGCCACTGGCATCACAGTCGACCTCGAATAGTTTGTCAAAGTCCGGTAAGGCCAACACCGGCGCACTACATAATCTTTCTTTGAGCATCGCAAAACCCGACTCAGCTTCCTCATCCCAATGAAACTTCCCTTTCTTCAGGCACTCAGTCAATGGGGCAGCAACCGTACTAAAATGCCATATGAAACGCCTATAGAATCCTGCCAACCCTAGAAAGCTTCTCAACTCGGTAATGGTCTTGGGAGTGGGCCAATCTCTAATGGCCCTCACCTTATCCTTATCCACTATGATACCCTCACCACTCACTACAAAACCTAAGAACAGCAATTTTTGTGACATGAATATGCACTTTTTGATATTAGCGTAGAGCTTATTCTCTTTCAGCACAGTCAATACATTCTTCAAGTGCACTAGATGCTCATCCTTAGTCTTGCTATATATCAGGATATCATTAAAGTATACAACTACGAACCGACCTATGAATGGTTTAAGTACCTGATTCATCACGCGCATGAAGGTACTCGGTGCATTGCTGAGGCCGAATGGCATAACCAACCATTCGTACAACCCTTCTTTTGTCTTGAAAGCGGTCTTCCACTCATCCCTAAGTCTGACCCGAATCTGATGATACCCACTTCTAAGATCCACTTTTGAGAAGATTACCGCTCCACTCAGCCGGTCTAACATATCTTCAATGCGCGAAATTGGGAATTTATACCCAATCGTGATCTTGTTGATCACACGGTTGTCCACACACATCCTCCAACTCCCATCCTTCTTGGGCGTCAATAGCGCTGGGACGGCACATGGACTCATGCTATCCCTGATGAATCCTTTGTCTAGCAAGTCCTGGACCTTCTCCTGTAGGACCTCCGTTTCTTTGGGGCTCATCCGATAGTGAGGGAGGTTAGGAAGGCTAGCTCCTGGCACCAAGTTGATGTGGTGCTGGATGTCTCGCAATGGAGGCAACCCTTCTGGTAAGTCTTCCGGCACTACCTCTTTAAACTCTTCTAATATCCCTTTTACCTCCTCCGGAGCTTCTACACTATCCATGTTCTCTCTCGCATTCTTCACCACAAGAGCATGCATCAAACATGACTCTTTAAGGTCTTCGGTCATTTCCTTTTCTGATTGAGTGATCGTCAGAAAAGATTTTCCTTCCGTTTTTTGGGTCTTAGGTCGCTTATTCATCAATGGCAGCAACGTATATTTCACGCCCCCTTTCTCTAATCTATACTTGTTTTCTTTCCTAGCATGTTGGGCATCCACGTCAAACTGCCAAGGCCGTCCAAATAGCAAATGACAAGCATCCATATCGTGCACCTAGTGCAAAACAACTGGTGTCATTGTGAACTACCCTCCTATTTCGGGGCTAGCATCATCCTCCTGATTGCATAGTTTGATTCCACCGCATCATCATCCTCATCATAATAACCATCGTCACCATCCGACTCACAACACACTTCCTCCTCTTCTCCCATTTCGACAATGTTTATAGCTTGTCGATTCGGGCATTCGTTGGATTGGTGTCCCGGCTGATTACATCTATAGCATTTTCCCAAAATTGGTTTGGCATATG
Organism: Laguncularia racemosa; assembly: GCA_037954665.1. Taxonomy (NCBI): domain Eukaryota; kingdom Viridiplantae; phylum Streptophyta; class Magnoliopsida; order Myrtales; family Combretaceae; genus Laguncularia; species Laguncularia racemosa. Next base: position 2,142,210 of record JBBMOL010000091.1, on the reverse strand, counting down.
GGTTATTTTGCCTCGGGGTTTCTTTGCTCTTAAGAGGTTTCTTCCCCTCAGCTTTGTCTTCTTTTCTCTCCATGCTTCCCGCTGGTTTCTTAACTACTCCTCTAGGCCTTTCGCCAACCACCCTGCTGCTACTGCCGAGATTATCATAAACATAGTTTCTCTTGCCTCCACCTAACCTTGCACTCTGTTCTTGGATCATCATTTCAGCTCGAAGGGCCAAATTCTTTGCTTCATTGACGGTTCTGAACACCGTCACCCCTATCTTATCCCTAATTTGGGGCTTCAATCCATCTACAAATCGTGCCACCTGCTAACCCTCGATTTTCCCTCAAATTATTCCTTTCCGCCAGCCTCATGAACTTGGCGGTATACTCATGCACCGTCCTCTATCCTTGATGGCATCGTTGGTACTGCTGGGATTTGCTCATAGTCGGGAGGTAGGAAGTCTCTCTGCAACAGATTCTTCATGCGGTACCATGTTCTAATAGGTTGCTTCCCTTCTCTTTGCCTGCGGTTCTGCAAACGATCCCACCATGCAGACGCCCCTCCTTTCAGCCTACAAGCAACCAATCTTACCCTCCTATCCTCAGGTACCTCCATATAGTCGAAGAACCTATCGACTTCCGCAAGCCAGTCCAAAAAATCTTCTATATTGAGATTACCATTAAAGGATGGAATGTCTACCTTAAGACGGAAGTCACCGCCATCGGCATGATCGAGTCCTTGGTGGTTTCGTCGATATCCGCCACCGTACTCCTGATCAATTCGATCACCCAACCCGCGTTACCTGCCACCACCAACGCCACCCCTTCTCGGCGGTTGTCCCCTCCTCTGCAGAAATTCACCCTCTTCCTCAGATGAGCTTTCATCAAGCCTTCGGTTCCATTGATTCCCGGCAACAAGTTCATTGATAGGACCGCCGCAAGCTACTGCTACTCCCGGTCGATTCCCAACAACACCCCTGTTCCCGTTGTGGCCCATCACCATGGTATCGAAATGCGCAACCAGGTCTTCTAGACGTTGTTCTACATGCTCAAGCCTCTGTTCCATGGCTTCGACCACCGTCCTTGGAGGCCATTGATTGACTCCTTGGACTTCCGCATCCCGATCAAGGTCGAGAACGCGACCGCCGTCAACACCATCGTTAGCCGACATCTCCGCAGGAATTTGCCTTGCTTTGATACTAACTGACGCAGCAAGGAAAGCGTAAACCCGAGACCAATTCTAGGATTGGAACTCTAGAATAAACAAAGATGAATCAGAGTTTATTCTTCGATAAATTTCGATTGCGCACAATCGAAAACACAGAGAAACCCATCTCTAAAAGTGTGTATTGAATATTGAATAATGCGTAACCCTAAAATGACCTAATATCTATTTATACCCCTCAGGTAAACATGTAAAAAGGGAAATAAATATGTACACGTGAAAATAAATATAAATATACACGTCCGTCGTCTGGCATATACACGGCCGTGCATTCGGGCCGTGTAAGCTTCTGGGAATATTTCGGGCATAATACACAGTCGTGTCCCTTGGCCGTGTATGGAGACCGTGCATGTTTCTGGGTGAGATCCTAACAGAATACATGGTCGTGTCTCCTGGCCGTATACGTTTCTGGGAATCATCCTGGTATAACACACAGCCGTGCCTTCTGGCCGTGCATACAACCGTGTGTGTTTTTAGAAGCTCCCTGACATCATATACGACCGTGCTTGTAATAGACACGCCTGTATCAACTCGTGTCAGCTACGATGTCCTCATTAATGTACTACTAAACTTTGTCGTAATTGATTCGTTGTAAATTTCCTACACTATGCTACCCATTATCATTTTCCTTACTAAATAATTTACTCCTAATAAATCTCTTCCCCCATTTTTTATCCTCCCACAGCATCTTGCTTACACAAACATGAGAAGCAAAAGTACTTGTTATACCTCCATTTTCTTATATTTCATTTTCATTGCATCTCAACTAAGATAAAGAAAAATGACATGAAAAGCCAAGCATATCAATTGACGGTCCAATTTAGAAACCATGTTTATGACAAAAAAAAAAAAATAAATTGACCATGTTCCAAGAAAAAAAGAATACATTGGCGAAACAACCATATAATAGAGTAAAATCATCAAGAGATTTACAATATTGTGTTTTCAATTTTTAAATACGAAATAACATTACAATCTTCCTTTTGTTTTTCTTTCCCCTCATAGATAGAAGAATAGGAGAGAGAAATTGACCTCCTCATAAATGTCTAATAGAATGATATCATTTAACCAAATATATATATATATATATATATATATATATATATTATTTTAAAAATATGTTAACTTAAAAAAGTATATTTAATTAAAAATAAATAAAATTTATTGCGGCAAATAATTCGCTACAACAGATGACTTACATTGTCAGAACTCAGAAGGTCCACAATATAAATCTAATGGAAAAAAAATGGCAAGCTTCCAGTTTTCAGGCATTTGGTACGTCTAATAACATGTGGCTTGAAATCCACCAGTCATCTTGTTTCCTTGATTTAAAAAAAATTATTAATTTTGGAAATTCAAAATAATGAAAGCAAAATTAGAAACATAATAATTCCATAGATCAGATTTCCTGGGGACATGTTATATTGCTTGAAAGTTTGTTACTCTTCTTTGAAGCTAAAGTTTGTAAATGTGCTTTATTTGGATTTTGTAATATTATCTCTAACTAGCTAAAAATTAGGAATATTATTTTTCAGTGTTTCACCTTTGATCAGCTGTGCCATGGATGTGCTTTTTGTCTTTTAATGATTTTCGTTGCGTTAATCCAATCAATCGTAACACGTTAAAAAAAAAAATTGTAATCTTGCTTCATTTAATATAACATTGCTTTTGGAAAAACAATTGAAAATGTTCTTAAAATTTTGTAATATTATATATATATATATATATATATATATATATTTCACGACTTTGGTTTTAAAAAAATAATTTACAACTCGCTCAACAGAATTAGAATTCGCAGCTTAACTATAAAACTCATAAAATTGTACCTGGATAACAAGATATAGTAACTTTATTTTGTACTTTGTAATTCTCCTTTAGATTAATGTTTATTAGTGAAATCAATAATAATTTAAGAATTTTTTTTAATAGACTGTTCTTTTTAGTTCCAACTAGTATTGCTGCCATTTACTTGTTTTAAACTCCTTGACGTTCCACATTGTTAATGGAAAGTTTTGCATATTCTTATTGTTTTAGTTGTTTCTTTTACTTGATGAGTAGCTAAATCAGTTGTAGATTCATGCTTTAATCCGAATTAGAGTAGGTTTTATGGGTTTGAGCTTAAAATAGTAGCCGAGCTTCATGATTTTTATGTAGTTTCTGAGAAAATCTGATTTTAATGTCATTCTTGCCTTAAGTCGAGCAAGGTTTTTGTAACTTGCAAAAATTTTGCGAAATCCAAAAGGAATAAAATTGCTTAGCTCAAAGGTTTTCTTAACAATGGAGATGAAGAACACTCTTGTTATCAATTCTTTTGTGAGATATTAGCTTTGATTAGTTAAATCGACTAAACAAACCAAATGTTAATAAGTATTAGCCGTCTTATAGTAAATCATTTTTATCACTACTTTTATATAATATATTTATACCATAATTTTTATTTTGTCTGGATGAGATAGAAACATATTTGTAGTTTATATATATATATATCATGAAACCATTATGGTGATTACACATATCAAAGGTACCCGAAACATGCTGTTTTACATGTGACATTTCTCATTTAATGTATGCGTACACCTTTGACCTTAGTTAAATGAAGCGTCATTCATATATCACATATTTTGATCTTTTTTAAGGAACGTTGTTTGATAGGTCCAACAAAGTGGGAATCACAGGACGTAAGGAACCCCAACACGCCGCTTTCTTCCACCTAGTCCCAATGACGACGTGGTTTCGGTATATGCTCTTTGGCAAGCACGTATTCTTTAGCAAGTTTTCATTTAAACACTTAGTTAAACGAATCAAAACGTATAATTGGTACTTCATCCAACAAGAATTATGATATTATTGTTATAGCAGTTTAAGTTTTGTTAAAATCTATTTATACCTGTTACAGTTTTCAGTGAGAATATTCTTGTCCAAAGATCGTCTCCAGTTTTCTGCAGGACATTGATCATCACATTTACCGCAAAGTGACAATCTGATGAGCAGTTGGTTTTTTCTTTTATTATTATTATTATTTTTTCCATATCAATCCAATGGACGTTTGAATTATGTGAACTCTAGAAAAATTCCCCAAGTAAAAAACAAAGCATCCTCTGATCTATAATCATGGCAACTTTCTTCAAGGGAGCTTTGGAAACCGCGTAACTTTTGCACCTTCTAATAACCACATGCACCTTTGGCACCACATTAACTATTGTCCCAAAACTGACTCTATGCAGGAAATATCAATGTATTTTTAATCAATAAAAAGTTACTATTATATTATTTAATTCAATTTTAGATATTAAATCTAATAAATTGTTATTTAATAATTTATTTATTATTTTTATTATAAATACCTTTTTATACCAATCTAATCCTATTATGGATATAATTGATATGTTGATTTTGTTTTAATAAAATTCTTTTCATTATCAAAGTACTACTAAATGAAAAGGGAATCTATAAATCATTAATTAAAAAACACATCCTAATTAAGAATATCATGCATTTTACATCATTTACTAAATTCATAATTAGTGTATATTACAAATAAATTCGATTAAACCTTTAGCGGTGAATAATTATATGTCAGCTGATAATGGACCCCGAGGGAACAATGTGTCGGACAACCTTGCCACAGGCTCGACCTGGGCAACCTCTATATTAAGTTTCTCCTATCTTTTCTACCTACATACTACACTACACACGGTATTCCCAGGTTAATCTCTAGCTAGCAAACTTCTCCAGCCCTTCTTTTTTTTCTCTCATATGTAAGATCAAGTGCGTGTTACGATTCGCAGGCACACGTTAATTATACTAATTGGTCGTTTTGCAGGAAAAAAATGGCTCTACTAAAGATTATGGTGGCCGGATTGCTTTCCATGGTTTCATCTGCCCAGGGTTTCTACCATGGCGGGTGGCAGAATGCTCATGCTACTTTCTATGGAGGAAGTGATGCTTCTGGGACTATGGGTACTTAATGCTAGTCATCTGCTGCCCACGATTTCGGGCGAGAAAGCTTTTCATTCCTCGCTTAACCCCACATTTTTACATACAAGTGTTAGATATTTGTAAGAAAGTGTAGTGCATTATTCATGCCTAAAAAAAAAAAAAAAAAAAAATCCTATGGAATCGTCCCTCGCCTGAAAAGTTTCTCAGATATTCCATGCCGTAATTTAGAAAGGTTTCTTTGGAATTAACCACAGTAGTTTTCTTCATATATGGTAGTACTTTTGTCAAATTCTTATTTTGGCGTACCCATTATTAAACTTTACAATGGTCATATCAATCCTTTTCCGCCGTAATTTGGACATTACATAACGGTAGCTTCATTTTCTTTTACTTGGGTTTTGTGTTTGAATAACAGGTGGCGCTTGTGGGTATGGAAATCTGTACAGTCAGGGGTACGGCACAAACACAGCTGCACTCAGCACAGCACTGTTTGACAATGGGTTGAGCTGTGGTGCGTGCTTTGAGCTACGCTGCGTCAACGATCCGCAGTGGTGTCTGCCAGGGACCATAGTGGTCACCGCCACCAATTTCTGCCCTCCTGGTGGTTGGTGTGACCCTCCTCAGCAACATTTTGATCTTTCTCAGCCAATCTTTCAACACATTGCCCAATACAAAGCAGGAATTGTTCCCGTTGCTTACAGAAGGTAATGGCAATGAATCGATCATGTCGATACTCCCCAATTTTTAAATTGTATGCCCACACCACCACCACCCCTTCCCCTTACATGAATTCTACTTATAAACTAAACACAATTGTTCTTTAAATTTTGATGGGTGCAAATATTTGATTTTAAAGATAAAGGAGTTAAAAGTAAACTTGAAGTAAAAATAAAAGAAATAAATTTATAATTTACTCTAAATTTAATTGCAATTGTCATAATTATATTACAACGGATTCCTCTCTTTCCCAATTGTAATTGTAATCGGAAATTATTACATCCCCCATTCACAAGGCACTAGGTTTTATGTAACTGATCATTCGCTAAGCTGGAAGGCAGAAACATTATATCAGTGAGTTCTAAGAAAGTTGAAGTCCCGCACCCAAAATAACGCAAGGTTGGAAGGCTTTGTTACCTTTATCTCAAACAAAAGTGCTTTGCATATTTACATTACTTTACAAGAATATGGTTAGTGTTTTGTTACTTTTTTTTGCATTATACATACCTGCTACTTGTAAGTGGCATACATTTATAAAATATTGCTACACAGCGTAAAAATATAAAAACACAGGTATATAAAGGACGAATTCATGGGTACTGAAATGTAAGTTACGTAAAAATTATTAGAGTAACCTAAATTCATATCATAAGCTCTGTCTCCCTCCCAACGGTTAATAATTTCCTTGTAAATTTGTTTCCCATACATTACAGGGTGAGATGCTGGAGAAGAGGAGGAATAAGGTTCACCATAAATGGCCATTCCTACTTCAATCTGGTACTGATAACAAATGTCGGGGGGGCTGGTGATATTCATGCTGTGGCCATCAAGGGCTCAAGAACTAGATGGCAGCCTATGTCCCGCAACTGGGGCCAAAACTGGCAGAGCAACGCCTACTTCAATGGCCAGTCTCTCTCTTTCCTTGTCACCGCCAGCGACGGTCGTTCGGTTTTGTCCTATAACGTCGCCCCCCATAGTTGGTCCTTTGGCCAGACCTACACTGGACGACAATTCCGCTACTAATTTATCTTTGTTACTTATTAAATATCTTTACGTATTTATATGTATTCTCTGATGTTAATCCGAGAAATTAGACTATATATATTCTTTAATTATATTTAAGAAGAGAGAACTATATATTAATTTGGGAGTGATATGAAACCATAATGAACATTATTCTTCTGCCGTTAAGAAAACTGGGCAGAGAACTATATGTTCGATGATTGTTCATTGTAACTTTTCTTTCGCTTTTTTCGATGGCCATCTGGGCCACTCGTGTTAAATGTAATGGAGAGTTCTATAGAAGTAAAGATTTGATAATGGAGAAAAAGTATATCTTTATAGTAGGTCTTTTATTCGATGCATGTAAATTTGCCATTGCTACAATTGTTCCTCCCCTCCCTCCCTCCCTCCGCATATTACTTAAGGTTATGTAGATTATTGAATCAAATTTGAGTTTTATAGTATTTAATTTAATTTATTCATAAATTCATTTAAATTTAAGTCAAACATTAATGTTAAAATGTTCAAGTGGACTTTGGATACGTTAACTTTTCTCATCGAGTACTTCTTCGGACCCAACTCGACCTTGAAATGTTAAGTTCATTCGATTTTGAATTCATTAAACCTTATTTTAATTCGAGTTCAAATTTATAATCTAAATTCGGTCAAATTCAAATTGGGTTCAAGTTTAAGTTCAACATTATGTTGTACGGAGTTGGTTGGAATTGGCACTACGTAAGAAAAAGGTTTTCCTGACATTAAGGAAATATCTGTCATACTAGCCTTTGTCGGCACAAAAGGGAAGGGCAATAAGGAAAATTAGACCCCAATTCCTATTGTTGAAAAAAAAAAAAAAAAAAAAGAAGAAATATAGTCCCATACATATAGACGCCCATGGACAAGAAATATTTAATAAGTCTTTGGTTCTACAACTGGAATGAGTACGTTCAATCTCGTTGTAACACCGTCATTTCCATGACTAAGTTTTTATGGAAACTGTAAAAGCGATTGGACTAAAAAGAAGGATAAATTGTAACTAAATCTTTTCATATCTATTTTTCTATTTCGTTTATTTGATTATAGAATAAAAGAGAAATTAAATTATAATTCGCTAGAAAAACAATTGAAGTATATAATTATTATTATATGTGTTTATTAAATTTTTCAATTAACATAAAATAATATAAGAAATTTCAATTGAATAAAATGAAAATATCACTTCTACCTTTACAGTAGAGTGATGAGATTAGAAATGGTATAATCAAGCAGTGTTTTCAAGAAAGGTATTTAAAACAAAAATAATATATATGCCATTGGATAGTAATTTATGAGTTAATCACATAAATTACTATTCAATATTTTGAGTAATAGTAGTTTGGTATTTAAAATTTAACTAAACACTATAATAGAAACTTTATCTGAAATAAAGAAAGAATTTAATAATTATTTTCCTCAAGTAAAGGTGCACTTCATGTTCAATCAGCTTTCTCTTATTTCTAAAATAGAGTATTTAAACCCATAATTTTTTTAAGATTGTGCTTTATAATCTATTTTACTATTTTCTCCATAAATAAAATAATAATAATACTAAAATTAAAAAAATGTATAAAATCAAGGAAAAAATAGTCATATAGCAACTTAAATGCACTATGTTTAAAAACTGCAGTCTAAGTACATGTGAAATGCATTTTGCATTTCAAAATGGGTAATGTCAAAGACACTCTATGAACTTTGGTGTCCCAAAAAAATTTTTCAATTTCATTTAAAGTTGCTAAATGTCATATCCAATTAAACTTTTATTTATCAAAGTTTATATTTAAATTTTAAAATTTCCAAATATCAATATTCAATGGAATTTTTACTTATAAAATTTATTACTTTTTTCATATAGAGTAAGATGATAAAATAAATATTTATTGGTTAAAAAGTATCAAATATAAAATAATTAAAAATGGGGTAGTGACAAATAAAAATTCGATTTGATATGAAATTTGCCAACTTCAAACTTTAGGTAGAAAAAAAAAACTCAAAGTTCAGTAGTTTATATGTTTACCCTTTTATAATTTCGAAAAGCAGGGATTCTCATACGAAACCCATTAGACACAACTAGTTCATGCTGATAGATTACAAAAGCCATCCTCTTACTAAGCTACAATATCATGAGTTTGCCCTAATACTGTCTATTATTATTCATAGTTCCTAAATGTGGAATAAGTTTATTCAATACCGATACTATTATTGTGCTGTATATAATATGGTTTAATATTATCGTAAGCCTTAACTACAAAATATAGTGGATCTTAATAATTACTTGAATCAAGTTGTAGCATGGAAGGAGCGGTTCAACACTCAAATGAATTCTTACTAATCTGTGCATAAATTATCTCTTCTCGTGTGCAATGCGTTGAGTGGTGTCGGCAGATATTTTTTACTTCAGCAAGAGAAACGAGGAAGAGCATGAGCATGAGCATGATGCTGCCCTCAATAGCACATGAATGATGGGCTCGGTGTACTGGCGTTGCCTCTGACAGTAGGCCCCTCTTTGCCCTAGGTCTATCCTTGTCTGTTGGCCAAGTTGCAAATTTATTTCTTGATCCGATCATGTTTCGATTTCACCCGGCTTAATTGATTTTCGTCGATTTACGTACCTTGATAAGCCCTGTATATTTCTATCGAAGGAATAAATACAGTTAAAACAATCTCTATGATAATTAGTATTAATTTAAAAAAAATTGAACGACACAATTATTAAATGATTCACTTAATATTAAAAATTTAATATTAAACTTTGAAGGAATTAAATTACATTTTATAATTTAGTTATAGCCTCTTATTTAACTTAGTTTGTGAATAGAATTGATCCATTTTAAAACTATCTAGGTTGATTCGAAAAGCATTATATGAATCACGTTCATTATTTATATTTAGATTTATATTTTTGCTATATTTTATGAATTTATTTAAGTATCCTAAGTGATACTCAAGCTCTTATTTTTGCATATTATCTCCTACAAGATACAATATACTACTTTTACCCGTTTAAGAAGAATTATAATACTACTTTCTGCAAGATATATAAATGTTAAATTATGTCCATGCAGGGAAGATCCCTATGCAGGATTCAATAAAACAAGTTGGTGTCATAATAGTACAAGGATAGCTCAAGTTGAGTAGCTAAAGATGACGTTCTCGTTTGTTTTTTATTTTTTCCCATGAACGGGTGATGTAGCCGCTGCAGCACCGACAATCCAACCATGTGTAAGCACAAAGAAAGTTGGATTGTACTGTGTAGTTTTTAAAAAACCTATCCTACCCCCTCTACGAGAAAATGAATCCAAATATATGAAAATATAATTAATAATTTAAAAAAATATGTATAATTATTATTATATATTTAAATATTATTAATATTTTCATACCACTTCTTTAAATATATATTATTATTTTTTTATTTATACTTACTGTCACATATTTAAATTCTATTAATACTTATACATCACTTATCATATAAATAATACCATTGGATCTTTTTTCCAATTAAAGAGGATGCACACTTCTAAATATCTCTACCTAGTGGGCAGACGGGGGATAGATAATGTGGATGGTTTTTCTACTAACCTTATACATTAAAATATTTATAAATTTGTCCTACAATTTAATAGTATAAGTATTGATTTTTTTTAAATAAAATGAATTAAATTTGAATCTCTTATCATATTATAATTACTTAAAAAAAAAGAGAGAGAGAGAAATACTTGTTAACCTTAAACCTTAACACGATAAGCCAATCTGTTAATCAACAAACAGTGGAAGTCAAACTAGTAGTATAGCTCAAAGCATGTCGAGACCTTCAATTACCTTTTTACCACGTATCAATAGCTATGGTAAAATAGATTAATTAGAATCGCAAAAATATCCGAAAACAATAAAGAAAAGGATATATGATTATATGATTCTTTGGAAAAGAGTTGAGCATAGACAAAGAGGTGAATAAGCTCTTTTAACTCATTTTCTTTTGGTTAAGAATCTATCTAACTCCAATGTCACATGAGTTAAAAGAAAAAAGAATCATGATACACTGTCTAAAACCTTTTAATTCAATTTTTTTTTTAAATCTAGCACGGAAATACATAACTGGTTATAATTTTATCAACACAATAAATAATCAAGAAAAATTGTTAAACCAAACAGATTGGATTCTGATTCCAAAATTTATGCTTCAACATGTAGATTAGGTATGGTCCGGATGCAAGGAAAACCTTGTTTGCCCAAACGAAAATCAAGATGCTAAGATCAATAGAGCCATCACTAGCGGAGTAGTACCTGTCGTTGGCGTTGCTCTAAAGCAAGAACATTGTAGTTTTTCACTGTCTACTAAGACAAATGGAAGAGCATAATCATTAACTAATCTACTAAAATTATAGATTTGTGGTATGATTTTTTTATTATTATTATTATTACGCATGCAATCGTACTACGCTTTAACCGTAGCATGCTATCTCAGAACTAAGCATCAAACCTGGGATCCGGATCGATTCAAAAGGTCCAGTGGTTCATGAGTCCATAACTCCAATTCTTTTTTAAATTTTAAAAAAATAATTATAAAAGTATAATTTTAAAATTAAAAAGAAAAAGCTCAAAAATCACATAAATATTAGTCCATTTTTTAAAATAAGTTTAAAATGATTTGGATTTATTTATAAAGAATTACACTCAAATACAACTATAACATTAACAATGTAAGACAAAAGTCTAAAAAAAAAAAGATCAAAAGATAAAAATGGAGAGTTTTTTTTAGTAAAAGTCTATAAATATTCAACTAGATATACTTTTTAAATATATTCATTATTTGTGTTGCTCATAGTAACACATTAAATACTATAAATGGAAAATAAAATTTTTCATTTCACATAAAAATAGTTTTAATATTCAATATTATTTAAGTTAATAATATTTAAACAGATGTTTTATTTTTAAATTTCTATATATTTTTTATTTTTTTATGCTAACTAGTCTTGATCCACCGGTTCAATAGATTAGTGATCTTGAACCACCATAACCCCTCCAACTCGGCGGGTCATTGGCCAGTTCATGAGCCATACCGGTACAGAGTGAACTGGCCCTTATACTCAGGTCTTAACTTGATTACTAGAACCTTTTGCCAATAATAGCAAAGAGGGCCTTGTTGCTCCATAAATGGGCCGAATAATTCAACATTACATCAAGCTTCTTTTGGGCCATTAACATAACATCGGCAGTCTGCGGGACGGGTTGTCGTCCCCGCATAATATGATTATGATCTAGGGTGAAAGAATCCATGTATAATGTTTGACATTCTGATTCTTGGATTCTCTTTTTATTTTTTATTTTTTTAAATAGGAAACATCCTAAACAAGGTGTAAAATAGACCAATGCCTTTTATAGTCGACACCAACACTACTCTACTGATGAAATAAGCCAAATTTACTTCAATCTAGTCGTCTTTTATGAAATAAAGTAGATTTAGCTAGCTCAGTGAATAAAATAAATAAATAATAGAAAGTATATAAAAATTATAAGACATTCAACTCATGGTAAAATTATCTTTTCTAAGCGTCTTGACACGATCTACATTCATCTGATTTATTGCGTATGTTATTAAACATTAATATATTAAACATTTAGGTTTTTTTTTTTTTTTCGGGATAAACTGAAAACACAAATATATTGCTTGAATAGATTATGCAAAAAAAACCATGTAATTATTTAAGGATTAACTTGCTAAAAGGAAAGAGGTTGAATATTAATTTACTAATTACTAATACTAGAGATGTAATATAGAAACTTCCATATTTTTCCTTATTCATGCTAACTTTTTCATATTATAGTTATCAAAATTTGTGGTTGATCCAACTTCATCGTAGATCCTCCTAATGGTGCTATGATTTACGTTGGTCTAATTACCCATACTCTGTTGTCTACTTTGTAATGAAACTGTTTTTGGTAATAAGTTTTTAATATATGGATTTATCTAGTGCGACTATAGAGAATGTATACACGATTCAATTCTATCGGTCTTTCTCATTAAACGTGTTACAAGGAGTTTAAAATCTATACATTTTCTTGGCTTCTATAAACTTCAGTTGTATTTGTAACATGGCAATACCACAAAATTTTGTTTTGCACAAAATGTTTTAATGTTTGGTATAAGTAGCTGTCATTTTGATTGCAGTTGTCACTAAGGCTGCAAATGCAAGTTGCTTATATGAGCAAGTGATGATAGAAGTAGGGATGTAATAAGTAGGTGGTTATAATATAATCGATCTATTTAATTTAATAAAAAAATTAATTTGATAAAAAATAATATATTACTAATGATATTTATTTTTAATTTATATAATACACACGCTTTATATTAGTTTTATACTATATAATAATTTTTAAATTTTTTTATATATAAATTAGTGATTATAATCTTATCCCTGATTAACTATTTTTTATTATACTTTCTTCTTATTATTAATGAACTCTATAAAAATCTGACCTATCTTATAGGATTCATGACTCAATATGATCAAGTTTTAGTAATAGAAGTAAAAATTCTAAACAAAAGACATTTTAAGAAATGCTAAATCCTATTGGAACGGGTTAGGATTTTATAAAACCCTTCTTGAAACCACCCCTACTTTACTACTTGCAAATGCAAGTTGCATTCCTAAATAAAAAAATTTTACTACTGGACATGGTTAATAAGTACAAAAAATATTGATAAAAATTAGAAGTGGAGATCATTTTTCCTTTTTTTTTTGTTATAGTTAACTAAAACCATCAGTCATTAACCGTGATTTACCTCCTGCCATTACTGGTTGTTAAGAATCACTAAAATTTGCAACCTTTTGTGATATTATTACAATGATGTTTGAGTTCTTAAAATTTTTAAAACCTTACTAAAGAGACTTGCATCAAATTTATTAAATTTTTTATTAATTTGTTAATATGTATTAATTTTAAATTAATATATAATAATTATATTAATAAAATGATAATATTAAATATATTTATTTATATGATATAATAAAAATTATTATTAAATATATTTAATAATATAATATAATAAAATACTTAAAAATATAAAAATAATAATTAAAATTAAGAAAGTAAGCTAAAAAAATTAATTTTATAAAGTTTTAAAAATATTAAAATCTCAAATAAAAATAAATAAATATTAATAGCTAAAAATATATTGTTTTCGAATTATTTACTTTAGGAGGCGTTTCCAATTTAATACATCATATGGTGGTATACTAAATATTTGAAAAAATAAACTAAAATAACAAATTCAACAAAAGCAATTCTCCATAAACTTTACAAATTCCTGAAAATCTATCCTCCCATCCTTGTTTTGATCGTAGGTTCTAATCATCTTCCTGCAATTGTCAAGCTCCTTCCCTTCCCTAAACCCTAAGATGCAAAGTACTCTCTGCAACTCCTCTGCATCAATAAACCCATCTCTATTTTCATCAAACACATGAAAGCTTTCTTCAATCTCCTCCAAGCTTGGTTCTTTTTCATCAAAAATCTTCATTACCTCAGTCGACTCCAATCTGTCCTGAATCATAAGCTCATCACTTCCTGATGAGCCAAAAGAAAGACCCAACTCTTCCATCACTATCTCCACATATTCTCTACACATGTCAACGTCCTCTGCTTCGGTTTCATTCTTCTTGGAATTCATTGAGGTCTTTCTTGATACCCCAGAAACCCGATTCTTATATATCTCGACCTCGGCTCTTGAATCAGCCACGTCGTGTTGGAACAGGTAAGAGGACCAGAACCTTGAGAAGGATTTGGCTAAACTGTTAGCACCTAGGCTGATTCTATGCCAAAAAAGGAAGTCAAATAATCCGGAAACCTGGATGAAAGAAGGGCTGGTGTTACTGTTAGACGATGCTGCCTCCATTGAAAACCTGTAAGCAAGTTATGAAATGAAATGCAAGAAAAGTAAAGGTAGGGAGAAGAAGATTTGAAATGAAATGCAAGAAAGAAAAGTAGAGGCGGAGAGGGAGAAGAAGATTTGAAAACGGAATGTTTGGTTCTGAAGGATATGAGTTGGCTGATACGGTAGCTATATATTAATGGCGAAGTCGTGAAACTTGGGCGGAAGGAAAATGATCGGAACTTTGGAGAAAGACAACGCGGAATGTATGGAAATAAAGAGGCAAGGCAAAAGAGTCGGGTGAGAAAAGAAGGGTCAAACGAAGTTTCTTGTCTTTTGCTATCCTGCTTGCCAGGAGTTTCGAGGAGATTCAGATCGGTGGCAATTGCTTGTTTAGGGTGTCGAAGGCTTGCCGCCTTAGACGGTTTATTATTATTATTATTATTATAATTTCCCGTATTTTCCAAGTTGCTTCATGGAAAGGAAACGTGGAATATTTCGAATACGTCCCATTCCAAGGAAACGTAGTTATCCATTCCAAACTTTTGTAATTGTCAAAATCCTTATTAGTCAGTGATATAAATAATATCTTTTTAATAAAATGAATTGTATTCGATTTTTTCTAATATAGTGCTTAGTTAAAAAAAATCATAACTAAATTTTATGAATCAAATATAAAATATAATATTTTATAATTTTAAATAAGTTCTATAATAGATAAGAAATACTATCCGAAAAATCTTCCTTATCAAATTTTTGAAATTAGATTCTATAGAATAGCATATATGAAATGACATATTACTCTTTATAAACCTAATTTCAACTTACAAGAGCCATGTCTTCTATTAGCGACATATACAATATAATCCACTAGGTCCACAACTATTAAAAAAAAGAAAAAAAAATCTTAGTACGGCAAATAATTTTGGAGTTTTAATTCCTCAATAAGCGATGTTAAATTTATAACTTCTCTTACAAATAGGGAGAGGGAGGTTTGAATCACTTACAAAATAATATAAGCAAAAGTCATCGCATAAGTTATGGTATGTTTACCTTTAGGCTAAGGGTGAATAGATACAAAATGAGGCTCTGTCTATACCTTATCATATAAAATACAATTTCTCAAATTTTGAAATCAAAATTTATCTTATAACATCTTATAATTACCTTGTATTCTATAAAACTTATAAATTTTACTTTTCTTCTTATAAAATTTAAATTTATATGATATTAAAAAAAAGTAATTTATGTATAATATTATGAGTTCTTCATATGCAATATTTATAGTACCAGTAACAAAATATATAAAATAAAAAATATATTTTTTTCACCTTAATTATTTCAAATTTTGTAATCTTACTACTTAGTAATTAGGAAAGAATAAAGTAAAAGAATAAAAAACCTAAAGTCAAGGAGGAAAATGGGAAAGAATAAAAAAAAAATGGCAACATTAAGTTTAACGTTTAGAGTTATTAACTTATGGACTTAAATTCTTTTTTTTTTTTACTAAAATATTTATTATAAAAAAATTATAATATTATCATTTACTATTTATTTATTAACATTATTTAATAACATTTATAAGGTAAATATAGGATATCTTAAAACCTATACTCTGTATATCTTAAAGTACAAATTTTAAAATATGTATAAGGTAAAAAAAAAAAAAAAACCCATACTTGTATCTTATCATGTAAAAGTAAGCTTTAGAAAATTTATATCCAAACTCTCTTTATAACTCCTAATATCCATCTAAAACTTAATTGGTCAAGTAGTATGGATAAGTATCATGTATAATAAAATTATCCACTTATTTCTACTTTGGGCATTGTGTCTTGTTCAACATGAGTTATGGGTATGAAGGTTTTGCAGCCATCACGTGAATCATAAGTATCATCATTAATCGTAGGAGTAAGATTCTACTAAGTAATTTGGGTAGTGTTTTAATCATAAACGGCATCATTTAATCTCTTTTTTTTATTTATTTTCAATTACTATTATAATGATTGTATAAAAAAAAATTAAACCTGATTCATTCCGATTAAAGACTAATGTTTATGCCATCACACTATTTCGAGTATTATTGTTTTATTAATAAGAGTGGGTTTCCAATAAATCAACGTGTAGGAATTGTGCGCGCTAAGGACGTCCTTAGCCCGGTCCTTGTATAAAGATCAAGAGGACTGGCGGCAAATATCAAGAGAGATACATATGGATGTTACCTGTGACTATATATGTTTGTCATCTGTGTTGAATAATGCTATTATGACCATATATTGAGAATGGGTGAATGTTTATTGTTTTAAATTTCATTTCTTAATTATATTCTAATTAATGATTGATTAAGTTTTTATTATTATATATTATTTTTTTATTCATGTGTTTAAATATGATTGATAAAAATACATTAGTGACAGTAAATAATAACAACAAATATCTATCCTACTAATATATTATGGTTTAAGAGTCATTTTTGAAACATTTTTTAATTGAAAGGAACAGCAATTAATGTTGAGCAGGTGGAGAATATTTAAAAGGTTTTTGTACATGACTGTCAATAATCACGCAGTCAATTTTAGTTTTGTTAAAACTATGCTGTAATAATAAGACAATGCATGAAAACCCACTATAATTATATAATCGGTTCAGTTGAATTATATAAGGTCTTGATGCTCAATATAGGTAGCGTTTGGTTACTGATACTGAACAGTACAAAACAAGAAGAACTGAACAAAAAAAAAAAAATTATATCACGTTTGGTTTGTTTAGTACTGAACAAAGATTTTTGTGCTGTCCAATGTTTGAAATTACAAAATATTAGACTGATCATAATAAGTTTAACAGTTTTACCCTTCTGTTATAGTAAATTTGTTTTTTGCCTTCTATTATTGTTTTTTTTTTTTCTCTTTTGGTTGTACATACAGCCCTAACCTTTTTTGTAAGATAAAGGATTCCTCTCCTCATATCATCATATTCTTTTAGGCCTCATTTTTGTTTGGTCTAGAATAATTTCCAAGCGTTCAAACGAAAACATAGTAGTATTGAAGATGCAAAATCAATTCTCACCATCTTGCAAGCATAGTGTACAAGTTGGTTTGATGAGGAAATCATGTTTATATTCCAAACATATGCGACTAGAAGGATGTGCCTTAAGTTGCCAACCTAGAAGCAAAAGAAGAGTGGCTAAACTCATCATCACAATTGCTTGAGTTGTCACCCAACACACCTAACTCTTCGACAAAGCCATGAGAAACTTTCAAGGCATCAGGAAGGGCAAATGGCCTGCCACCATCATTTCTAGGTTGGTAGTTGCATAGCTATTGGAAGTTGTCATAGCCTGCGAATAGACACGGAAGCGGAGCAGATTGAAGTGCCAAAATTTCCTCAAGGCATTAGGAACGGCGTGACAACGGCGACTGGAAGTTGTCCAAGGCATCAAGAACGATGTGACGACAGGATTGGAAGTTGTCCAAGGCATTAGGAATGGTGTGACGGCAACGACTAGAAGTTGTCCAAGGCATTAGAAATGGTGTGATGATGGCGACATTCGAACTTGCAGTCAATTCCACGATGAACGTCGGTAAAGGAGTGGCGCCAATGGGTTTAGCAACAATTAAACAAGCAAAAGAGAAGTATGAAGAGCAAGTTGGGGATTTTGAAAAAAAATGAGTTTTTATCCAGTATCGTATTTTTTGTACTGAATTACACATGGTACAAAAATTTGCTATTTTATCTAGTACCATATTGATTTTTTGTCTAGTACTTTCTTTATGTATGGCAATCAAATGAAAGACAAAAAAATTTATCTTATTTACTATCGGATTTTGATGCCAACCAAACGCAATCATAGAGCTATAAGCAATCAAATGCGAACGAACCCATTATGAATAGGAGCTATTATAAAACGATCTTAATATAAGTAAGTTCAGTCCTTCATCCTATTCTTAATAAAACCCAGTCTCTAAATCCAAGCAACTATAGGAAAAAAAAAGGGGAGAATACCAAGTCTTGTTGGAGTTGGTTTTTCTATCCGCAGTACTGTATGGTGAAATCAAGTGGATTTAGTATATTCTTCTTTTGTTGATTTGAATTGATTAATATGATCTTTGGATTAATACATATATCATATTGCTGTCAAATTGTAATTTTGGGTCAAAAAAAGTGGGAAATACTAAATAAGCGACGAGTTACGATGGAACATGAATGTTATATTTAGTATACAAAAGAAGAAGAATATCAATGTCTCCGTTTGAACAACGTAGAATCACGAGGTGATACTGGTCAACTAATTTAATTTGGTAACATCGAAATAAAATGAAAAATTCATATGTTTCCTTCCACATCTATTCTTTATTACATACTTGTGTGACCATCCGCTATCTTATAACTTAGTGCGTCATCTTCTTTTGCCTGGGCCACGTAAGTTGGAACATGTAAAACATATCGGAATCTGCCAGTTATGAGTCGTCATGTGTTCAAATGGATCTTTGAAAGATGAAAAAAAAAAAAAGAAACAAAGAAAGTGAATCTATATCATTTTTCAATCTATATAAATATGAAAATGAGTTGTTGAAATCAACTCGATTCAAAGCGTAAATTAAATAAGTTTCGATCTTTTTCTAATTAGAATTTCACATGATTATAAACTAAATTAACTTCCAAACAGAAAGTGATTTATTTTAAATTTTAGTTAAGCTAACATGTTTAATATTATTTTCTTTGGCTTGAACAGCTGTAATATCATTAGAATTTTTTTTTAATTATCTTAGATTTTTATTCTTTCAAAATTTTAATCTTTTGCTTGATTAGTTAGATGGAAGTTTATGATTCTTAATTCTAAGAAATTCAATGGGCAGTTGATAGTATGTTTTATTGTTTGGTTGTGGCGAAGAATATCACAAAGAAAGAATAGGTAATAGGGTCATTAATGTTCATTTGGTTTTCTGTAATTATTGTGAAGTTGAAAGGTAAAATCCTAAAGTAGAGCAAAATTGCAGATTAAAGATGAGAAAGCAAATTAAAAAAAAAAACGGTAATATATCCAAGTTTAAGATTTTTGACACTCGAGAATGGAAATTAATCTAAACTAAACATTAGATAATTTTTTTATTTCTTCATATAGAAGGATTTTGATTCACTCAGTATGGTCTTAAAACATATTATTATTTCCATTTTAAAAAAAGAAAAAAACGGAATGATAAAAGGTCATGATTGGGATGTGTTGTTTATAATTTTAAGCTAATTTCAATTAAAAATTTTGGTGAAAGGAAAAATGTTTAATTACAAAAATATATATAAGATTTCAATATTACAGGAAATGTAGAAATGGCAAAAAGGATGTGCTCAGGTTGGCCCTCTTTATTTCACTTCGGGCCCATTGGCTTTTATACTGGTCTCATGGCCGGCCCATCTGCGCCCCAGTACCTGTGGTCGGCCTATCTCATTTTCTGCTACTACTGTTACGGCCCATGCTAAGAGCTAATGGTCGCGACGTTTATGGTACTGTTCTTTCATATATAAAATAGTTTGTCAAACTAGGAAATAACTCAAGGTCATGAGATTCTTTGATGAGTTTAAAATGTGCACGATTAAATATAAATAATTTTAGCTCGTGTGTCGGGAATAAAAATTCTAGAAATATTTATAAAAAAAAATAAAATATACTTGGTTAGATCAAATTCGTATAATAGTTAGTTAGATTTGTAAAGTTTTACAAAAATAGCTTGTACTCAAAGAACAAGGAGGTGAATTGAATAAATTAATGCTCATATCTTTTTTTTTTCTTTTTAACCATAAATACGTTTTTTTGATAGAGCTTAATAATTGTGATATATTTATTTTATAAATTTTATTACTCAATAAAAGCTTCTTATTAAACTAGTTTGGTTATACACCTAAGTTCTTAAACACAATTAATAAATAACTTATGTTACTAGTTAAGATTTTCTAAACACGAATCCATGTAGACTTAAACAAGAAATATGATATATTAACACGAATTACTAACCTTAAATGCTAATTACCATTGTTTGCTACCTAAGCGCATAGGTAGATAATGTAATGAACTTGAAACTACCAAAACCCCTTAATTTGAATGTTGGTTGTGCTTACACCGGTGTTGGAAGTATCGAGGCTACCAAGTTACCAAAAGTAGTGGTCATGAATTGCTAGTTATCGGGTCTAATGGAGGCAACTAGGCAAGTTGATGTGATGTGTAGACTAAGCATTAAATTGCCAATATGAGTAAATGGGTTGTAGACTAATTAACTGTTGTGATATGAATTGGCTCTTTAGAAGGAAGGGGCAACTTAATTGTAATGATAGTATAAAATATCATCATGGACAATTATTATGGATCAACTGTGCTAATGGTTGAAACCAATGGTGATCCTAGGATGATGTACAACTTTAAGGTTTCAATTATGTGTGTATTGCATTATATATGTTTATTGAGGAGTTCAAACTATTTTTAGTTTTGAGATGTTAAGTCATCAAAATAAGATAATAAAATTGTTGCTTGATATATTAGTATTAAGCATGTGTATGACCTTATTGGCATGCTATGCATACGCGTTTATATTAGCTATTGGATGGTAACCTAAGATTTGACTTTCTATGCAGAGTAGGTAGGGCGATAGTGGATTTGACAACTATGATGATTATGGGAAGATCTGTGGTATGGTGTTTATGTTATTATATATATATAATTTCTTGTTGTTTATTGGAACTTCTATAGTTTATATTTTTAGAAATTAGTTAGTTTTATTTATGTAAACGTATGATTGGTAGATTATTCAGTTGAGCATTAAATTTTTTTAAACTATAGGATGTTACTCTATTATGGGAGTTTATGAAGATGCTATGATAAATTATGATTTTAATAGTATTTTGAAGCATAATATTCGTTCTTACTCTTGCCAAGTTTCTGTCTGTAAAGTATTTCTCTCCAATGAGCGTGAGATTAGAATTCAGGGAAATACTAGTTTAGCCCTATGTGGAGCTAGCAGTGATAACAACGACAAAGAAGAGGAAACAATTAAAAGCTTACAACATAAACTATTAAAAGTGTTTGTTTAAAACAAAATACAATAGTAAAAAATATCAAATGAAAAGAAAAATCTGCAAATTAAGTGTATATATATATATAGAAAAAGAAAGAAAAGGAAAAATCAAGCAAAAATTCATATACATACAACTTGGGTTATGTATTTAAATATTATTATTTTTTAAAAAAATTACATAAATATTATACCAATAATAATTATTCTTAAAATGAGTTTAAAAGATGCGGACGTGTTTGTGAGTTTCAAGCAAAATGCTTGAAGGTGTGAACGAGGTCCGTACCTTCAGTTTTGCACCTTTAGTTTAAAAATTTTTTTATCTTAAACACGTTTTCGAAACTTATTTTAAGAATAATTATTATAGATATAATATTTATATAATTTTTTAAAAAAATAACAATATTTAAATTTGTAACCTCATACAACTTTCCGATCATGAAATATTTTCGGTTCCAGCAAATTTTGTACAGTTGGCAAACCCATGAAATGTATCATAAGCATACACTCAAAGTATTGATTTATTTATTTTAATTCGCTAAATAATACTCGTTTATCTTATTTTAAAAGGTTGAGGTCTTGAAATTTAAAATAATAATAATAATAATAAAGAAAAGAAGCTTAGAATTTGGAGGTCAAAATAACAGAAAAAGTTTAAACTGTGTACGAGCAGAGCTCCGCACATGCAAGGAAAAGAAGACCTTAATTCTTTAATCTATGGGACGGACAACTATGACAACACGACAAGCGAGCTATCCTCCTCCGCACATAGCTAATGAATGTATTCACATGTAAAAAACAACACCATCCTTGCATTGTGTTCTCATAATTCTTTTATTTTATTTTTTGGATGTCATAGCACGCAATTTCTCCTTAGACCTCTTCCAACTTGACAACAAGAAGGCTAGAATAAAAAAATTTAAAAAAAAAGGAGAGAGAGGTTAATTAAATTACATCGATAACGCTGTAAACTGTTAATTTTAAGTCGTCATGAGGTCCTCTCCCAGAGATAGTTTTAGAGGGTATTTGTACAATTAAGAAATTCATTTAGAAAGTATATCAAACTTATTTGAAGGCTCAATAACATCATAAATTGTACTTGTATGACTAAAATAGATATAATTTTGAATGGTGTACGTAATTTAAAAAAAAAAATTGCTAATACGAGACATTTACAAATAGCAGAAGCAAAGTGTTAAAAAATATTAATACTATGACAATAATACATCTGGCTACGATATATATATATATAACATTAAAAATAAATAAATAAGAGAGAAAGGAGAGAGAAACTTAGGCCAATGAAGGTGGAGGCGGAGGAGGGCTTAATGCATACCCACTTCTAGGGTTGGTGTTTGGCCCTGGATCTGCATAGTCCATCGTCTCTATCAATTGCCTTGATTTTCCTTTACTATTATCCTGCGTGCATTAATATTAATATTTTATCAAATTGATAAAAAAATTAATTAATTACTAGCTAATACTTGTTCAGATATAACCTGTCCACGGCCATAGCAACTTTCATGCTTCACGGATCCCATGGTTTCACGGCCAAATCCTTGAATTTGGAAAGAGAGTTGAATTGCGAGCAAAACGAAGCCAACCAAAGAAAGAAAAACCATACAAAGCTTGAACTAAATTCTAGAAGAAGAAGGTTACCGGGAGAGAAAGAGAGAGCCAGAACCAGAATCATTATTAGTACCAGCAGAAACGCACGTAATCGAAAGCGACCCATCATTTCTACACCAAACTGCTCTCTGTTGCTGGGTGGGGGATGAAGAACAGTATTCACTCTTTTTTGCCCTAGAAATTTTCAAATCACGAAGGAAAAAAGTGACGACAGATAAAATAACGCCCTAAACGGAAGGATATGGGGGTTGGACTTCAAGCATTTAAGTAGAATTTACTCCCTCCCCATGACAGGTTGGCAACTCTGCATCTTAAAAGATTACGCAGCTATACAATCTGCCGCCTATAGCGCCGACTTTAGGATAAAAATTTTGTCCAAGCAATAGAACAGTCTTCTTTTCATTATCTTAATTTTTATCATCTTTTTCTTTTCTTTTTTTGCTATCACATCACGCATAATTAAAAATTAACATTATAAAGAAAAAAAATATTATAATAATATCATAAGATAACTTAATGATATGTTGATCGATAAAGTAACACTATAAACTTATAAAAACTATTATAAAGTGATATCGTAAATTTACATAATATCATAACATGTGAACTCTTTTATACACGAAAAAATTTTACATCGATAATTTATAATATAAATATAAATTCTCAGTGCATGTGTTCATGATTAGACATTTCAATTTCTTCTTCCATTCTTCTTTTTCCTCATAATTTCAAACTTTCTGTTTTCTTAATTTTTGTTTTTGTAGGTTTAGCTTCTACATCTACATGTATAGGAATATCTACATGAGATTTTTCTACCTTCTTCAGAGAAGCTATATTGCAGTATATTTTTCTCAAGAAAAAATTAAATTTTTTACCTATTATATTACTTTTTTTAATGCATAAAAAATTAAATACAATTGTTCGCACTCTACTAGTTTTATTAAAATACTAGTAGTTTTTAATTAATTAATAATTAATAATTAATTAGTCACTAATATATCATTAATTAATTTTAGAAAATAAATTAGGAAAAAACTTGGTAATTTTTGTTAATGAAAGGTCTTCATTTGTTGTAGTGAAAATTGTTGTAAAAGTAATCGTTAATTACTTATTAATTAGTCATTAATCCTTCATTAATTAATCATTAGAAACTTAATTAGGAAAAAATTTCGTATTGATTGTAAATATAATATCTTTGTGTGTCATTGTAGAAGTAGTTGTAAAATTAAGTTGTTAATTAATCGTTAATTAACAGTAATTAGTCGTTAATATGTCATTAATTAATTATTAAAAAATTAATTAGTAAAAAATTTTGTATTGATTATAAATACAATATCTTTGTGTATTATTGTAAAAGTAGTTTTAAAATTAGGTTACCATTAATTAACTGTTAATTAGACAACAATTAGTCATTAATATGTCATTAATTAATTGTTAAAAAATTAATTAGTAAAAAATTTCGTATTGATTGTAAATATAATATCTTTATGTGATATTGTAAAAGTAGTTGTAAAATTAAATTATTATTAATTAACCGTTAATTAATAATAATTAATCATTAATATATCATTAATTAATCGTTAGAAAATTAATTAGTAAAAAATTTCGTATTGATTGTGAATATAATATCTTTGTGTGTTATTGTAAAAGTAGTTGTAAACTTAAGTTGCTGTTAATTAATTGTTAATTAGGTAGTAATTAGTCATTAATATTTGTGTATGATATTGTAAAAATTGTCATAAAATTATTTTGACATTAATGGTAACATTTTTTTTTTTTTTTGCATAATAGATGGATCCTAAACCTTTCGATTCTTTAGTGTTGACGCAGCAGGAGGGACATCGATCACAAGTTGTTTAAGACGGAGAGGTAAACAACTTTAACTTGTTGATTACTTTATGCTTTATTACCAATAGTACAACATTTCATTTGTTATTATTTTAGGAGCAATCATAGCTCGTTGCTCGGCGCCACGAATTATCATTCCGTCGTGACCAATGCATCATCCTCGTCGATTCTCGAATTGAGCCATTCTTGCATTTGGCAGGATTCGAAGGTGTAAGCCACCTACCATTTATTCCATTAGATTGACATATGATAACTGCCTTGGTTGAGCAATGGTGGTCAAAGATGCACACATTCAACATGTTAACAAGAGAGTTTACTATTACCTTACACGATATAAAAGTCCAACTAGGTCTCCCCATAGATGGTTAGGCAGTTACAGAGAGTAGCTGCCTGGATTAAGGTGCAACATATAAGAGATTGTGTTTGGATTAGCATAATGTAGCTTTGAAATATGTTCTACTCCCATGGAACATATGATGCTTGTGAATTATCTCAACCCCTACTTCAATTGGATTGACTTCGATGCATCTGCATACTCTATATAATAATTTGATGTAATTGACATTTTTCTTCATTTTTAACTTTTTAACGGGATTCCTATCATATTTCAACCCCCAATTACTAGCCAAGATATTTCCAAATACGTAAATAATCAATTTCACATAGTCACCCATTGTTTTACTATTTACAATATATATAAATTATCAGGTATTTCACAAAAATAGCAAATTTAAACAACATTGCAAAAATTAGTAGTTAAAAAAATCACAAATTTTTGTTTCAATTTTAATTTTCTTTTCCATAATTTTGCAACAAAAAATGGCAAATTTAAATAACAATATCATAAAAATTATTTTACAAAAAAAAAATATACAAATTTCCATTACAATATTTTCTTATAACAAAACGGATAATATTTGTAAATTTGATATTTACAAATAATATTAAATTTCTTGTCAGTATAATATATTATCATACTAACGTAAAAAATTAATTATTGCATATTACGTATTACAGGATCTATATAAATCATGCCTGGCATATTACAAACTAATAACAAGCAATAATATCTGTCGAGTCTAATTCTTGATTTTCAATTCCTAACCCGATTTATACTAGACCCTATGCTCATCTAATATAGATCGTCGACTTGAATTAGGGATTTCATTTTATTTTGAAGTCACCACCCAACTGTGGTTGGGAAAGATTGAATTAGGACTAATTGAGTGGATTAATCTTAATTTGGACCACTAGTCAACGAGATTTCCTCTTTTCATTTTTGTGAAAAAGGAAATGGCCAGAGTTTCTAGGTTCGGAGGCTAACCTATTAAAACCTTAAGGTTATTACTCTATTCTCCTGAAATCTAAACCTTATCCTAATGTCTTTTATTTTTCTTTTTGTTATCTTTTTATTGTGTTTTTGAACAACTTATTCAAAAAATGATTTTTTTTATTCTTTTTTAGAGTTGGCTCAAATGGGTACCTACGTACCTACTATTTAGGATCAAACAAGTCGTAGTTCACTTTTAATGAAAACTTTAGTGTGTTTGTTAATTTTAATTGTGGAATTACTTTTAGTTTAAGTTTTTATCATTGTAGCATTTTTTCTGAAAAAAAATCTAAGCCTAAGCTTGATTATTTGATTTTTTTTTAAATAATAATTTTAAGAGAGAAAAAAAAAATCAATTTCGGATTTATTTAAAAAAAACATTTTTCTAAGTGATAAAAATTTATTTCTCTATTTTTTAACCTACCTCTAATATTATTATTAATTTTTATTTTATTTTTTATTAATTAAAAAAAATTCTCTTATATTATTTATCTACCCTAAACTAAAATCTAAATTTTACCATTTTTCTAATATATCTTTATCATTTTTTTATTATTTTTTTATAATTTTTTTTTGCTATTTTTTATTATTTATTATTATTATTTTCTATTATTTACTCTAAACTAAACCCTAAAAACTAATCTAAATTCTAATATTTTTTTATTTTTTAAATTATAAATAACAAATAAATAAATAAATTAGATAAATAAATAAATAACTAAATAAAAAATAAAAAATCGGAAAATCCGACTTACCTGGATCCAGGTCAGTGTGTAGGTCAGGTCGAATGATCACGGCAGCTGGGGATGCTCGTTAACGGTATTCTGGCGGCCTTTCGAGGAGTTGAGGAGTCGTTTCCTAGGTTTTAGGGGGTGGGGAACTCAACCGTAGTGGTGGATTTCTCCAAAAACGCCTCCTGGTGGCGGTTCGAGACTTGATCGACTGTCGTGACTTAGGGAAACTCCGGCGAAGCTTCGGTTTCTCTCTTTTTCTCACTTGTGATCCGTGCCCATGCTTGCTGACTTCATCCTCTATTTATAGCCATAAGGAATCGAGCTAGATAAGCTCGGATTTCCTTCGATTGAGGTAAATCGGATTTCGGTTAGAAAAAACCATCTTCGATTTATGCAAATCCATCAATTTGTTTGCGATTTGATTTCAATTGGATGATGTTTATCCTATTTTAGTTAAAGATATGTTGGATTTGTGCAAAAAATCGAATCAAAACGACCGAAATTCGATTTTTCCCCTACCGACGATGATCTCGAATGAAGGAAGAAGAAGATCACGCACCCGGCGCGTGCGTTCGTGTCGACCAATCAACTGCTGACACATGTCTTAGGCGAGAAAAAAATTTGCAAAATGCAGAACCTGCTTCCCTCGCGTTTCGAACCTGCGACTTGACCCCCTCCCCACGTGCACAGGGCCATGGCTCGGACCAACTGGGCTAGCCCACTTACTTTTTTTTTTTTATTTTCACAATTTGTATATATGCAATGCGATTTTTATTATTTTTGTATTTTTTTGAAATTCCAAAAATTTGTAAAAATTATTTAATCCCTTTTATTACTATTTCTACAATTATTTTCCAAAATTGATGTATTTTTCCTATTTATTTTATTTTTTGAATATTTTTCCTATTTTCACTAAATTAGAAAAAAAATGTAAAAAAATGAAAAAAAAATTGAAAATTGATTATTATTGATCATTAGGGGCAAAAATTGGGTGTTTATAGTATCTTTTTATAAAACATAACATTATAACAATAATTTTCTCAAATACTAAAATCAAACACAATAACCAAAAAAAAAAAAACTTCAACTTTTTGTAAAAATACATACCACAATATAGATTAATCAAGTCTTTTTTGTTGAGAAAATGATCTATCTCAGTGTATTCATTCAAATCCTACCATTTCTGATTCGCACAAGAACTTCTTCTTCTTCTTCTTCCTCCAAATGAGAGAAAAAAAAATGAAAAGATGGAGTTTACAAAAGGTAAAATGAAAAAAAATATATATTCTGTTTCTACATTTGTGTTATTAATTTTACATACTATAGTGTCTATGACTCATAAGTTTGCACGCATTTTCTCTTTTAGGTTTGAAGGTTGTAGGCTTACAATGTTGTTATCGACAGTGGGATTAGTCATAGGTGGCATGGGTGGCATCTACTAAAGGCGCAAATGGGTTCGCTCCCTCAGTACAATTTGTACTAAAGGTGTGGATTCCGTTTGCGCCTTAAAAACTTACTTTTGGAATAATTTTTCTGAATATGCTATTTCACAATTTTTTTAAAAAAAAAAACAATATTTAAGTGCATACTTGCAAGAAATGAAATAAGGTGAAAAATAAAAATTGCAATTCTTGAGGAATGGAATTTAGAAGGAATATTTATTTTCTATGGTTTATTTAAAATTTGATGGATTGATTAGCTATTTCCTTGATCCTATAAAGGAATTCCAATTTCTCATTTTACAATAATAGCAATTCCATGTTATAGGAATAAATCTACAAGAAAATAATTACTATTATATTCTATCTTTGTGAAGTAAAGCAAACATGCCATTATAGATACTAGGGAATAGCTATTCTTTAAATTTCTTACAACATATTTTCATACTCGTTTATGAGACCTTAAAATATTTACAAAGAATAGTTATTACTTCTCTATTTTATTCCTAAAAAATTTCAATCATATTCCTACTTTATTTCATTCCATAAATCAAACGTATTATAAAAGTCTAAATTCTATTTATTTTAAAATTGATGCAAATTGAAAGAATGCATGTATAAAAGATAATTTAGCTTTATGGAAGGAACATGCAACACCTACCTACCAAAAAAAAAAAAATCATCTATAACTATTTGCTAGCTTATTGGCTACTAGATATATAAATGGGGGTAATTGTGATATGCAAATTCGTATCGAGATCTTGCATGCTATTTCTATTTCTATACCTTATTTTTAGGCATTGAAGAGCAAAGAGGTGCATCAGCAACTTTGACTAGGGGAGCTATTGTTATTTTGGAATCACAACCATTCGAGGAAACTTTGAAGATAAGGATGAGATGACATCTAAAATGAATTTTGATACTAGAGAAGTGGTGCATTAGTGAGTAGATGTGTATATATTACTATATTGGAAGGTATGCCATGGTTGTGTTGTACATGCACAAATAGACAGTAAAGTGAATTTTTCAGAGATTGAAGTTGTTTGAAAATCCAAAAAGTAATTAAGGAGAAAGATGGTTACTTGAGGCAAGCCTAGGACAAACATTATAAATACTATATTCATTAGCTTTCACTTAGTACATTTTTGCCTTACTTTGGCAATGTATATGTATATATATATCTATCATGCCCCCTTTTTTCCCAAAAATTTGGACTAAAGGACTTGAAGTTTTGTAAATTAAAGGATAGGGGCAAGGTTATCTAAGGGTTACTTCTAGAGCGTTTAAAATGTTGATGGGCTTAAGTTATGATTTTGCAAGATCACCGTTTTACTCTTTTCTAATACTTTATTAGGGAAACTATATCAAATGGACCCAATTTAGGTAAAATTAATGGTAAATTCATGAAAAATTATGTACATCAATTCTAGAATTTCGAAAAAGTTAGGAATTCAATTCTTTTTAGAAAATTACCATTTTACTCCTAATTCATACTTTAATTACGCTCATTTGATTTTATGCCTTATACTTTATATAATATACAATATTTAGGTGGTTATAAAACTATGGATATGGTAGGGGTTTTTTTTTTTTAATAAAACTTATATTGTATATTTTTAAATACATTAATTAATCATAACACATTTAAGATTAAATGGTTTCAATTTTTTTTTTTGATACACAAATAGGAGAAAAATATAAAAAAATGTATTTTTTTAAAATATTATTTAAAAAGGATGGGAAAAAAATATTATGCGAGTAAGGTGATAAAGGTATGCACTTGTACCTTTGTAAATGCTTTGAACTGAAGGCGTATTCAGCAAATGCACCTTCAATTCACAGTTTCATGCTCCTTTTTCAGTAACACTTACTACTGTAGAAATTGTAACAAAGTAGGCCTCTATACACGCACATATATATCCCTAATCTATCTTGAGTGCAATAATACATCTCAAATACCAATCTACATCAACAAGCACACATAATGGCAATGGCATAGGAAAATATAAGAGATTATATCAATCACAAGCCAAAAACCTAGAAAACTCAATAAAAAAGTATAATGAACTTTTCATTAAACTATACAATGTGTCAAATATCCAAAGAAATATTCAAGATAAATAATAAAAAACTCATCCCCTTCTACTCCTAATTCTAGTAAATTATCTAGTGATTCTTGATCACATGGATCTATGCTTAGTTCCTCTATCATCAGAGGTGGGAAGAGCATGTAGCTCTTGTATTGCAAGCAACTACAAGGGCTCATCCAAGTCATGTAAAGGAATTAGACTGCACGGTAGCAAGGGCTATAAGCTATTACCAATACCCAGTTGGTATTGCTGTATCTACCGTAGAGCAGGTGGGGTAGGAAGGAGATTGCTGATAAAGTGCTTGTGGAGGGTCACAAATGAGCTAGTAGTGAAAGCTAAACTACCTATGATGTCCATAGCCATGATATCTACAAAAGCGTGCTCATGATAGATCTACCCATCCCTCTATCATCCTCCTTTGACTCTTACTCTATTGGCCTTGAGGTGCGATGGTGGTGCAAGCATAAGATCTATTAGAGGTACATATCTAGGTTTACATCATCCTACCCCTCTAGTGGTTGCTCCTGGTAAACGGTAGGAAATAGTATGACTTTACCATAACCCTCAATGAGATACGTGTCAGTATCAATTAAAGAAACTATTATAGATAGATTAGGTGCTAAATGTATATAATGGAGGATTTTAACCTGAAAGGAGAAACAAAAGAAAATGCATTAGCGGAAATTACTCATATAGTTTAATTAATATAATATTGTAAACGTATTTCTTACCAAGTGTCTAATTATTACTCTTATACGTCCTACAAAGCGTTGACTTATATATGTGTACCACTGGATATAATATGGATGCATATCATTAGCATCTTTTAATAGGATTACATAAGAGTGACGATCTTCTTAATGGGCAATATAAGATGTAT
Source organism: Laguncularia racemosa (assembly GCA_037954665.1). NCBI lineage: Eukaryota > Viridiplantae > Streptophyta > Magnoliopsida > Myrtales > Combretaceae > Laguncularia > Laguncularia racemosa. Next base: position 2,110,417 of record JBBMOL010000091.1, on the reverse strand, counting down.
TTAATGCTATCCAATCAATGTCGATCTAGTCTTGTAAATTAATATGGTACAAGTGGAGCTTTGTATTGACATCGGTAGTTACTCGCTAGAACCTACCAAATTGGTGGTAGACTTGATCTGAATAGTACAACTCTACAATATGAAAGCATATTAACGATATCCAAGCTATCCAAACGCTTTTCCTCGCATAGCATAATAGGGGGAACATGTCAATGAGCTCCTTACAATATGATTGCCAAACAACCTAACATTCAATGTTCGCAGGTTATGAAGATATATAATATACAGTGGATAATAAAATATAAAGGAGTGGCATACATGCTATGTGGTCTAGCGGTTGAATACACCTTGTATGCCTAAACAACATGCATCCCTATATACTTAAACAACATACATCATGTGCTATGTAGCGCCTTGAGCTATTCTCCACCAAGACACTAAAGGCATTCCATCCCTTAATATAATGTCATAACAGTTTAAGTGAGTTATATGTGAAAACTTATCCCATGCTTATGCCTGAAGAAGAATTGCTAATCCCCCTATCTCATGTGCAATAGAGACAAATGCAAGGCATAACTGGTGATATAACTAAACCAAACAGGTAGAGCCCCAATTATACTAGCTTACAAGTGTGAAGTCCTTTAAGAGTGGAAGAAACATACAGTGAACTAGGCTGCTCGATTTGTTTGCAAATATAAAACCCCTCCAGCAACTACATAATGTAGGCATAGATATAACATCTAACTATATCGTTAAAGGCTATAGCGTGTAGAATCTACACCACAACTAAGATAAGCTAGTATGCCCACCCCTTATATGCTTTGCTTTGAGCCTTTCATCAAGTAATCGTTCACACTCAAATGCCTAATCAAGACTAATGCTATCGATAACTGCCTGGCCGTCAACTAGTAGCCCAAACTAGACCTCCATGTCCTGTAGAGTCATGGTGGCTTCATCATAGGCCCTATGGAAGGTGTGTCTTAAGCCTTCACTTCTTTATTGGTGCTATAAGAAAATGTCAATCTAACTAAATGAAGGGAAAGAGTATTAGTCTTAGAAACCCAACTTACTCTAAATAAGGTACTTTGTAAGGATCTAATGGGATATCACCTTCATCATGGCATAGTTGTAACTCGCAATGCCTAACTATTAGCTAAGATGCCTCCTATAAACATAAACATACAAATTGTATGAATTGATAAGTTATGTTGAAAAATACATATAAGACATGTTATATGCAATACTTGTCCTTGCCACATTATCTCCGATTGATGTCTAGCCTATTGGCTTAACAATAATGGATCAGAAGGTCCTGGCTCCATTTATCCTACGACATAAACAAATTTTGATTAGTTAATGGAAGTTTATCATTTGAACTAAATTACATTACAAACAATTTTAAAGTAATGATATAAGTTAGTTTTATTTCTATTATTGTTAGTCATTTACCATCACTATTTTTCTATAGGTACTTCCTTCTATTATGTCTTTCCCTTCCATGCTTACTATACATAGTTCTGAACGAAGGCTCTCTAAAGTCTATCTCCATGTGGTATCGTTTCGGTCTACTCTTTCCTATTCCATGTTGAAGTTTCTTAATGTCAAGGTAGAGGAATGAAAAATCAACTTCTAGCTAGTAATACTCATCTTCAATAGGATAAAAGTGAGTCTGGTAACATTATAACCAATTTATCCAGTTGTACCATGGGCCAATGACTAACAAGTTATCATACCTTAAATATGTTGCTGTAGTACAAGCATGTAAACACAAAATCATGTATATTAGCCACTTATTACATATTCACATATGGTTCTTAAAGTCTAAAGTTTGTGTCCTTCCTTCTCCTTTAACTCCATTTGCCATGTGTTGGGGTCTTATTAGAATTTGAAATATTTGGTTTGGTCACTTAAACTTAATCATCTTATGGGGGTTGGCCTTAGATCTCCATTTTTCAATCTTCTTGAGGTGTATGTTATGAACACCTAGTTTGCTACTATTACTTCTGTTTAGACATCCCTAGTCTTCCCATCCCAATGTTTAACGTAATTGTATAAAATTTTTCTCACAAGTGCAATCACTAGTAGGGTTTTTTTTTTTTTTCCAGAACATAATTATAACTTTTAATAATGTTCATAGTCATGTACCCAAAATGGTAGTTGCCATCATATGCAAGTGTCCATTATTGTAATGGAATGCTATTAAACCATACTCGGTCGTCTATCTTTATTCTCCTAATTAACTCCATGTAATGCTGAAACTTGTGAGGTTGTGCTTTCATTTTAGTAGCTGTCACCCATTTTCTACATTGCAAATTTTTATGAGTGGTGTTGAAGTTACTTGTAATGTGGTGTATGCAAACGCACCACATTGCAAAAGGAGGCCTCCATCCAACATCCTCTTACTCAACTATTGTGTCAATACTAACATGTTTATTGAATATGGGGCAAATGGTTTCTTCACTATAACTTATGACATGCTCCATTAGTTTTTGAAAAAACCATCCTTATGCTTCCACTGGTTTCTTATGCACTATGGCAAATGCAAGGGGTATAGTGCAGTTGTTTCCATTTATACTATAAGTAATTAACAACTTATGAGTGTATTTCCTATATAAAAACGTACTATCCATACTCACCACAGGCCTACAATACTTGAAGGCCTCAACATATAGACTAAATGTTTAGAAAACTCATTTTAAGATTGACTCCCTAGGAACTATCGAACTATGCCAACCCCATTCGACCCGTGTTTTAAGATTACTAATCTTGATTGTACTTACGAGTTTTGTCAATTCATTGTACAATTTGTTCTTGTCACTATATACAGCTTCAATAGCTTTCCCCTTAGCATTCCACACCTTTCTCAAGGAGATTGTTTATTCAAAGTCATTTTCAATTATAGAATCGAGATTGGCAACTTTTATATTTAGGTTTTTCTCACATATTCAATGAAAATTCTAACTATCATATTTGAATCTAACTTGGGATGATCCTAATGTATCATAGCATTGGTGCATGTGTGAGGTCCTTGGAAGATTGTGATGATAAAAAGGTTTTTCAACTTCTTCTTACAAGTCTGAAGCCTTTAATTACAATTATTGTCTTTCTTCATATAGAAAAATCAACCATAAGGTCATGTTCAATTCTTCAGCTGTAAAGTTATAGTAGTTTTTAATGTAATACATCTTAACAGTTTAGATTAGCTCTTCTTTGTTGTTGAATCGCATTCCCTTCTTAAGCTCATCACTAGTGGCAAAGTTACCACAAATATTATCCATATTTTCCTCAAAGGTGATATAACTACTATCTCTCCCAATATTTAAAAATGAAATAGCATCCCTAAGTTTGCTACCATCCGAATAACTCACTTCTTGGCATTAGGGTACTTACATAGTATGCATGTGCACTAGTAGATGTGTGACACGATCTTCATCATCATCAGAATATCCCTCATGCACTATAAAGTGTTCCACCATAATATCAATTTTAGCTAAAAAGTGGAGGGCCTTATTTATTTCTGGATCATTTGATTTTTCTTCATCACATCAAAGTGTAGAAGTTGGCAATAAAGCTATTTTAATTAGAGATAAAAAAGCAGGCTGAATGGGCTAACTCGCCCCAACCCGCACTAGCTCGTAAGTCAAAGCGGGCCAACCCACAATGCCCCGTACAAGTCAACATGCCCCGCTTCGTGGACTAATGTAAGCTAGCTTGCATTGCAAACAATTTTTTTTTTATATGGTTTAATACTTAAACTTGCATCTTTTGATATTCAATTTGAAAGGTTTATAATAACAAGTTTAAATCAAATTTGAAGTTCAATATAACTTTAAAAATGAGGCAATACATATTTTATATAAAAAAAAAACTAAAGGAACCTATTTAAGTTTAGCTTAAGTGAAAAATAAAAAGATTCTCATTTTGACAAATTTATAGCCTTAAATTCAATACAAAAATCTAACAGGTGAATATACTTAAAAGATTGATATTCGTTTTAAATTTTCCTAACTTTTTTTTTTTTGCTTATAAAATATGTAAGTAAACTAATAGTTAAGGATATATAAATTTTAAGCTAAAAGTAAAATATATGAAGTCTTTATAAAGTATTGTATCAATAGCTTTATGATATATTATATACAAAATTACTTCTCTTTGATTGCTTTCAAATAGTATATTTTTAATTACCTTTCTATAAACAAGATAATTAGATTTAGTTAATGCTGTTGCAACCTAGTAATATAAATACTAATTTTCCAAAAAAATGAATTTTGGTTTAATTCTCCTTTTCCCAATAAATAAATAAATAAATAGAGAATTAGATCTATGCAATCACTTTTCTTTATATGTATGCTCTGAAATCCTATATATTAATAAATTAATACAAAATACATTTAAAATTTTATGTACAACTAGTTATACCTATATTCTATAAAAAGAATATATTTTTAAGTGGCATATAGAACTTATTTAGTCAATAAATTTCATCCCTAGTAATTGGTGCTATGTTACACTATAGACATAAATGTTTCATCCAAATACTTTTATTTAGTTTTTTTTTTTTTAATATTGTGCGGGCTATGTGTGCCAACCCGCGCCCACATTATTGTGGCCCACCCCAACTTGTGGGCCACGCGAGGTGAGCCAAAACAGCTCGCACATCTTGTGGGCTAAATTTTCTTGGCCTGCCCAGCAAAAATTTACGAGTTGGGCAAGCCAGCCCACCTAATCTACCCCCTTGCATTCCCACCTCTACATTTCATCATACACAAGTAAATCACAAATCATGCTTGATCCTTTTTAGTGTCAGGGAAATGAAGTATTGACTGGCAAGGGTTTTTCTTCATTCAGATATACGCTCCTCTCCAAAAGATGCAACCATTTCAATTACATTATCAACATCATCATCATCTATAATAGGTATCAACTTGTATTTCACACCTCCATGGTAGTAGTGCGAATACCTATACAGTATCCCAACACATATTGTAGTTGATCGACCCCAATGCTTTTCATAAATCTTATGCAAGAATTATTTATAGTTTGAGTTCCTCTTTATCTTCAACTTCTTCATCAACCCATTCCCATAATCGGGGCCATCATCGTCATTCACTATATTTCCTTTCACTTACACAATAAATTTCACCACCCTAACCATTTCAACTTAATTACATCATATGTACATGTTTAATCTCATGAAAAATTACAACAATTCTTAATGAGTAATTTTGACACACCTTTCATGCATTACAAACAACTATCAAGACTTAACAACCTCTACACATTTACAACTCCCACATTTCACATATTTTACCACTACTATACACACATTATCAAGTAATATATATTTTTGTAACTAAAATTATCAAATCTATATATAATATAGCTATATCAAATATGGGTTTCAAAATTAACATCAAACTTAACAAAACACCATAAATTTATATGTAAAATGTAAAGTAAGAGAAACGGATAATATACCTTTATAAAATTGTGCAAAAGGAGGTAGGATTGTGTTTGATTGGCAAAAAAAAGAGCGATTATTGAAGGGGGCAACCAAAAGGAGAAGAAAAGGAAATAGGTAGCTATAACTCAAATGGTTTTCTATATATTCTATTATGTATTTGATTTGGTGTCATTTATATGCAGTGAAAGGTGTATATACTGTATATGCCTTTAGTTTCGATAATTTTGAACTGAAAGCTCATATAGTATATATACCTTCAGTTTAAAACTTATTCACTACTTTACTTATGTTTTTTTTTTTTTTGCCTACCTTATTTGAATAATATTATTTATTTTTTTTGCATTTTTCTCCTTAAATTGTGGATGTATTTTTGGTATTAAATTATGTAAATTTCTCTAACTCTCTCTCTCTCTCTCTCTCTTTTGGCGTAAACAATTTATTTTTTTTCAAATATTCTATTTCTAATTTTCTATTTAACCAAAATCCGTGTATTTACCGAATAGAGTAAAAGAAAAGAAAGGGCGTGGTGGAGGATCCACTTGCAAGTAGTAGAAGCGTTCCGCGAGTGGGGAAGCCAAAAAGCCCACTTGATCCTCGTCAGCCTCAGCCCACGTAACTGCTTCCGCGAAGGTGACACTTCACGCCATAGCCAAGGAGTCGTACATTCTTCTCTTTCTTATTTTGCACAGAATATGAAGAAGATATGTTCTTCACCACCCATTTATCCCTATTTTCCCATTTTCTTCCCCCTTTCCTCTTCCTCCAATCTCCTCATGTAAACCCAATCTACCAAGCCCCCATAAAGCTGCTTTGACGATACCCTTTTCCAATTTATATTATAAAAATATTTTAGTTCTGGAATTGGGTATCCAAACAACACGGGTTTTGTTCAAGAAAGATCGAATCTTTTGGCTATTTTATGAGGTGGGTCTATCGAAGTTTGATTTCTTATTCAGTAATTGGATCGGGTTTTTAATTTTTAATTTTTAATTTTTTTTGGGGGTTTCACTCTGAAATGGTCTGTATCCGTAGTTCAACTTCTGTGAGCAAACTACTCGGCAAGTTGTCAGTTATGGCAAATTCTCTCAGTTCAGTTGATCCAGGTGCAAAATCAAGGCAGAACCATAATATTCATAGGAATAGGAAGACACCCATTTCGCCGAATTTCTCGAACAATTTATCGGCTTGTCCACATGGTTCTCGATCAGTTGCTATTGATGTCGTGATCCTGATTGCTGTTATCGGTGCTTTTGGATTCCTGTTGTATCCTTATATTGAATTTGTATGCACTCGATTGGTTAGAATCGGCAGAGAAGTGATCTATGTTGTTAAGGAAGAGGTTTGTGATACACCGTTGATTTATGGATGCATTATGTTAAGTATATGCTGTGCTTTTTTGGCTAGCTGGACACTTGTGATGATGTGTACAAGCAGGAAATGTGGGAACCCCAATTGCAAGGGCCTTAAAAAGGCGGCTGAATTTGATATTCAGCTTGAGACTGAAGAGAGAGTGAAGAGTTCTTTGAGTTCCTTGGTGAAGGATGGATCAGGGAGGATGTTGTTTGAATTGCCAGTAAACCGGCATCGTGAACTGCAGGAGGAGTTGAAGAAGATGGCACCACCGAATGGAAGAGCTGTTCTTGTTTTCCGGGCAAGGTGTGGCTGTCCTGTTGGTAGGTTGGAGGTACCAGGACCGAAGAAGCAGCGAAAACTCAAGAAATAGGTATACTGACCGTGATCAATAAATTGAATCTGCTTTATGATAGAGTAATCTAATACAGCGAGAGGGGCTTCTCTATTTAGGGATATGAGAATTATGATGTTCCTTAATCTCATTGCAATAAATTTTGGGGATCTGATATACCTGGTTATGGTGGGGAATATATGAACTCGTTACCTTTACATATTGCTGGTTTATATTATAAAAAATTTACATAGGACCATTCTTTATTCTCCATACAATTATTGGCAAACTGCTTTTTTTTTTTTCTGATGTGTTTGCATATTTTATAGCTTATGTTTTTAATTGTCTACAATGATGGCTTTGTAGGTGATCAAAGCTAAAATGAAAAAGTTTGGAACATCATAATGAAATGCCATGATGCTTAGTGAAAAAGTAGTCTTTTTCTAATAGATAAAGCAATGAAGAAGTTCAAGACAATAGTCCAATTACGCCTCTTATTGGGATCGTCTTTTTTTCCTCTTTTGTGCCAATATGCGAATACTGGCGCACTCAAAAGCATCTGCATAAGCTAAATCTTATTATATCAGTGCAATCATGAGTCCTGAACTGATCATTATTCATTAAAAGGTAGCAATCTTAGATATAAGTCCTTGTATGAGATATATTTGAAAACTGTCCTTAATAGTTAATACAATTGAAAGTTCTTTCTATACAGTCTTCTTCTAATGTACTGCCTGGCTTTCATTATGTACTAGTGTTTATGTCTAGTAGGAATTTTAACATTTCAAATTTGTCTTCTTCTTGTTGATTATCCATGCTATGAAACATGCCCAAACTCCTTATGTGTTCTTGTTGGCTTTGGTTGTTCTGTTTAAGTTTTGCCAACATAGTTCTTTCCAAGTTTTTAAGAAGCTTATGTTACATTTTACCTGAGAGGTTGTTATTGTATTAGCATCCATTGTGTTGAAATACGTAATTGATACTCTATACAGCTGCTTGTATATTTTGGAAATTATAAGTAGTATAACTGTCTTGGAGGATGATGTATATACCGATCCTGCATAAAATTTTTTTCAATGAACTCATCATCGAACCTTTTGCATTTACCAATAAGAAAAGTGGTGACAATGTGCTACATCGTATTTCATGATTAATGTGCTTTCTTACATGTTGAGACTTAGAACCCGGTTAAACAGTTATATACCCGCTTTGAACCTTCAACTTCAGGGTAAAACCAGAGGTTATTAGTTGCAGGATATTGTTAAGTGCGTGTTGGTTAATAGGACTTGTAGTATGGAACTAAATTCACCATATTTAGAAATAGTAATAATTTTGCATTTGAGAATCAATGGAACACCCAAAAGGATACATAGAAGCTAGTTAAAGAATGAGTTTCCCACAGGGTTTGTCAAGTTGAAGTTCATGAAACACTGGCCTGATTATTATGTATCGATAAATTTCTGGATTCTCTGCTATCTACTTGAATACTTACCATGCTTTTGAAGTCTGCAATTGCCAGCGGTTGCAGTTTGAATAGAGGAAAAAATGTAGCTCAAAACTTCCATTTTCTTTGTGGGTGAGACAAGGTTTACAGCATAGGTGTCTTCTTTGTTTAATTTACTTTATAGTAGTCTGCATCTGATCTGACGAAGTGCTAATGATCTGTTATCTATTATCAACCCTGTACGTTATGTCGCTGCATTTGGGTTTTTTAGTCAATATTATGAAGAACAGAATTGAGCTTTCATGGGTATCAAATTTGATCCTTAAACGCTATCAATTGCATGAGCTACCGATAATTTTTATTGTAGGAGAAAAAGGGAGGAAAATTTTTGAGGAGGTGGTTTATCCACCGAATTCACATTTGTTGTCAATCTAGTGAATAGTGATGTCGGGGTTTCATATAGTATTTCTTTGTAGTCATTTGTTCGTCCTTGAACATTTTCTGCTTTGATTCTCATAGAAATATGTACCACTGATGTTAGATGCTTTATCCAAGTGCGGCAACCGTCGTTTGAACCAAAGAGCAGTCATGTACACTTGCAAAGAAGTACTGAACTGCATATTATCAGAAAAACAGAAACTAAAATCTGAGTTTCCTTGCAAATGAATGTAAGTAACACTCTAATTTTCCCAGAAACAAGCTTCTAAAAACTCAGTCATGTTTCTGAAAGCAAATGTGGATTTTCAGTGCAATCAACAGGCTGGGTTAGGGATTCCTCAAATGTGTGTAGATATTGCCTATTGCATAGTACAGCAGTATGAATGTTGTTTGTGATCTTGCTCACATCATGTGTTTGTTAATGCTAAATTTACTAGTGCATCAGGTCAGAATTCCCAGTGTATGGACGAATTCCTAGAGTTTTTGTTGCAAGATTTTATTTCAAATTCCATCCAACTTTTTCAGGCCCAACAGGTTTCCATATTAAGTCACCGAAAGCTCCTAGCAGAACCTACTAATTTAGCCCTTATCGAATGCTTCACGTTAGTTGTAGAGCGAAGGAGGCAAAGTCAACTTATGCGGGATTGCTTTTAGTGAAGGACACGTAAGTATGTAAGCAATGACAGAAAAGGAAAGTGGGACATGATGATGTTATCTACTTTGTCGCAGTCATCTGCCCAACGTAGGTGCTGACTAGAGGTGTTTATGGTTAAATTTGATTTGATCAGGGTTTAATCAAATTGAATGGCATTTAAAATAATTCAGTTCAAATTAATCAATCTAGCCATTAAAAATGTGGTTTGGTGGTTCGATTTGAACTGTTTTTAAAAATATTTTATCTTAATTGATAATATTAATGGTTATTGAAGTTTGTAATTAGATATTGATATTTAATTGAAAAATATTACATAAAAATGTAAATTATATAATATTTTATTATGATAACATTATATTTTAAGTAATATTAAATATATAATTATCTACTTAAGAAAGGAGAGATAAAAATAAAGGAAAGGAGTAAACCGTAAATATTAAAAGTATAATAAGAATTGATAAAGAGAAAAAAGTAAATAAGATTAGATAAATATGTTAATAAGGTTTAAAATTAAAAATATTGATTCACAACTTATATTTTTTAATAAGAAGAGGCTCGGTTCAGTTCGGTTTGACCTTTCGAACTGAATTATAAATTATTTAAATCATATTCAAATTAATCAAAAAATATATATATATATATATATAAAGGCATTTTGCAATTTAATGCGGTTCAATCTGATTTATTGAACAGCCTTAGTGCTAACAACTTTGAGTTTGGAGAAGCTGTCTGACGGGCATAAATTTGGAGTAAGATCATGAGCAATATTCGTACCCTAATAATAAGCATATGGTTGAAGTATAGTTGCATCACAGCTTTTGGATCTTAAAATAAAATAAATACATCTACATTTCTCGTGACTTAGTCATTTACACTTTGTTGGGAAGAGCCGAGAGAGAAAGGAAAAGGGAAAGGAAAAGGAAAGAATGGAGAAGAAAGGAATTAGGAAAGAAAAAATATAATTTCATTGTTTAGAAAGATTGGGGATTGGAGGGGAAAAGAAATAGGGAAGGAATTATTTATCGGGCCCTACCTATTTTTCTTTCCTTTCAAATTGAAAATAGAAGGGGGGAAATCGGAAAAATATTATATTTCTTAATTCACTCTTTATTTATTTAACTTCTTTTTCTCTTTTTATAATTTTAGGGGTATATTAGTAATTTTACATTATACCTTATTTTATTTTTAATGTAGATTATAATTCCTTTCATTTTCTTTTCTTTATTATCTAAATATATAAAAAGGAATGAAATACTTCTACAATTCTTTTCTTCCATATTCCTTCCTCCTATATTCTTTCTTCATATTCCTTTCCTTATGCCAAACATAGTGTTAGGATTGTCTTAATTAATTAATCGGCTTAATTTATTACGGTCTCACATAGACATACACACTAGCACATTTATTTGGAATGCATGGCAAATATGTATAGAATAAATACAATTGATCCTGCTTTGTGCTTTATCATCCTGTTAAAGTTACTTTTGAATTATTTTGGCAACCACTTGAAGTTCTGAACTAATTGCTCTTCAAAGGGACTCCAATTGAATGGTTGGATTCCTTAATCTTTCTAACTTACTCTTATGGAGCCATGGTCAGGAAGTTAAAAAATAAAAAAACAAATATTTACAATCACTGATGAAAGGATTCTTTGAAGAGTTAAAATAATCAATAACCCTTTTAAGAAATCAATCCCATGGTTTTCTACCTCCATGTAGCATAACTTCATTAGGCTTTTTCCCTTCCGAAGGAGGCTGGGACAGTTATCTTACTCCTTTATTCTTTTTTACAATACTTTTGAAATAAATATTAAAATTCGTAACTGATTCGATTTCTCACCCGCCTCCTAAGGATGTGCTGACCTAGTTTAAAAGATATTGCAAATAACACCAATCCATTCATCATGTTCTGTCCATAATTTAAAGCTCTAATGACCATGGAATATTGCAAATACATAAATTTGCATATACCATTCATCGATTTACATCACCTACATATAAGCTTTTAATCAAAACATGACAAACATATATTAAGTCTACTTATCATATTTTAATGCATTTGACATTATTAAAGTTGGTAAGAATAATGCAGAGATATAGGTACTTAACTAACATAGCTTGGTCCACTTTAATTTAAGCATTTGGTATTGAATCAAGTCCCTAGCTTAATAGGATAAAGTTTAGACCCATAATTAATTTGTCTATTTATGTGTATAATTCAAACCCAACCCCACATGCATTTAGAAGTTCAATTGTCACATATAAGACTTTATCGGCTCCTTTTAATTACAATTTATTTTAATTAAAGTCTCACAAGTCCATAAAATTTCATACTAACTTACTATCTATGACTTAACTTAAGCAAGTTTCATATTGAATTATGTCTATTTTTAGTTTTTCTTTTAGTGTAGTGATACGGTATTTTTATAATAGTATTTATAGCAAAGTATTAAGATAACTCTTTTAAATATTGTAGTTTAAAAAAAATAAATATTATATTTGAAATAATTATTCTTAAAATAGATTTCAAAGATATAGACATGGTTTGCAATTTTAAAGTTAAAAAAAAAAATCCATTTAAAGAAAAAGTTTCTTTTTTTTTACTAACCCCAAAGAGCCTTCTCCTTCCGACCATCGCTATCTCTCGACCGGTCATGATGGGAGGGTTATGAAGCCTACAACACTTTTGGAAGAATAATACGTACGAAACTCACTTAAGCATCTCATTATTAAGGTAAAAGGTTCTTAAAGGAGAGCTTTCACTGAAATTTGACGTGATATTTTGGGAATCTCTCTAATAAAGATGCTTTATAGTCATGTTTGTTGCCTTTTGATAGCATATATTCTAAAAAATATCCCTCCAAAAGCCCCTCCTTCGAGCAAGAAGGATCATTATTTTGGAGTCCGATAATTTTGGTACTTTATAATAAATCTTTGCTTGAGGGATTCAATCTTAGATTTTGATGGGGATCAAATGGCTTTTCATTATTTTGACCGAATCGCAAAATTGAAAACTATCGTGTAAAAAGGGACATGCTAAAAAATGGTATTTGGCTAGGAATCAATTCCGTCCTCTGTAAACACAATAATTTGTGTGAATGAGAACCAAAGGAGGACAGATGCCGAAACTCTCCGATTTCGAATTTGCCTTTTTGTGGAACCATAATTGGCACATTGGAAAGTTTTGGATCCGTCACTTCCAAGGCTGGTTGCAAGACATTGCTAATTGTGAGAGTAAGAGGGTATTTCCATCAAGTTTAGAACTTACCCTATTCTATATAATTGATTAGGTTTTAAAAGAGTATTAAAGGTTATTACATAGGTTCAATTCTAATTTTATAAGTAACCGGATATAATATCAGTGTTTACCTTGTAAATAATATTAATGCAACAAGTTACAAAATAGCTTGAAAAGTGAAATCTATATATATTGCATAAAAATTCTCAATTTATAATATTGAAAATTAGAAAAAAAAATATTTTTTTTTAATTTAATACATACTCAAAGCTAAATGTTTTAAACCAATTAAAGACATCATCTATTGATTTAAGATTTTTAGGCCTGCGAGTAAGATAGCTAGGTCAAGAGAAGGAATTTGCTTAATCTTACGGTGAAAAAAGATTCATTGATTGATATATGCCATAGGTTATATATTCGTAGTGTATAAATATCAATAAAATTTTGATACGTATGATAGCAAAATGAATAGTTTTCAAAACTACTACTATTTGTGTTTTACACAATTTATATATATCAAAATTTTATTAATATTTATATACTATGTGTGCTATCAACCATTATGTCCTTTCTCATACCTTGCCCATAAAGTAAAAATCGTAACACATATACATTCTTTATGCCCTATTTTAAGTCATACTAATGTATTAATTATTGAATCAATTTAAATTTGGAATGCTAATTGTTTGTTTAATTGACAATGACACAAAGTAAAGACATAATTAATTTTTTCTAAGACTTTGTTACAATTTCAAAATATTTTATAGATGCTTTTTATATAAGATTTCTAATAAACACAATATGAGCTTCAAAATAGGTTCCTAAACTATTATTTTTATTGCCACAACAATACTTGTGCCGAAGGAATTGTAATTATTATATTATTAGGTTGATAATATATGTATTCATGAAAAATATGTGATAAAAAATATGCACTTAAATTATTAAAGATTACTAAATTAATGATTGTATTAGTAAAAAATACATGAAAAAAATTGATAGGTTGCTAAAGAACTTACTTCTATTTTTTTTCTTCTTAAATTCAATAACCAATATCTATAAGTTAGGATATAGTATGTTCTTATACCTATAAAGTTTGTACTAGCATATCTATGACTAATTATATGACTATTTTCTTCTTTTTTATTCTTTTTTCTTACTTAGATTCCTCAAGTCTTGTTCCACTATAACATCTAATGTCTTGTTTAATATGTAGAAATTGTCTAAAATGGAATAAATGGAATAGAGTATAACAAAATCAAGAATGAAATTATAAGTCCATTCCTATATTTTAAAACATCTACAAAATTGTTATATTATAAATATAACTGTAATACATGAATAGGATTAACAATTTTGTAGATGTTTTAAAATAATCCTTAATTCATGAATAATATAAATATAAATTATATATAAAAGTCTATTTTTATAAATTTCTATTCATAAGTATAGAATGAAATCAATTTCAAAGGCAAAATCAAATTTCCCATTAAAGTCAAAATCACCAATTCCAATTAATTATACTTTCAGCTTCTAAAAATACTTCTAAATATAAAAAAAGAATGAAACTCAAAATTATAATTCTATTCTAATTCTCTATTTATGTAGTTAGATGTAACACTGACATAACATGTAACCATATTTTAGCATTGCTTTTCTTTTCTTTTTCTTTTTTTTTTATCTAATTTGAAAAATTAAAATTTGTTTCCACTTATAAATATAAAGAATTTTAATCTAAATTTCAATATGTCAAGGCCTGATAAACTTTTCTCTCTCTTTTCTTCTTCTTCTTCTTCTTCTTCTTCTTCTCTCTTTCATCTTATCAAAAATTTTGTTGTGTACCTAATTGGTGTCTACCTGCTTGTAAATATGGTGTTTGAGAAATTATTTAATCTATCTCTTATAGTTTTTATTTCGAACATAGATGGATAATCTTATTTCCTTTTGTTTCAAACTAAAAAAGTAGAATGTAAATAACTCCTTTATTTTTTAGATTTGTTAGATTTATTTTATCATAAGGTATATAAATAATTATACTTCTATGTTTGATATCTTATTCAACCTAACAATCCAAAAAGAAAAAAGAAAAAATGAACAACAATAGGTCACAACTTTAAAAAGAAAAATATTGACAAACTCTCGAAAGTACATCTAGGATAGAGTGAAAAGCACTTACACCATCTTTTAACTTAAAATCCTTAAACCTTTTTTTCCAAGCAGAGTTCCCTTTTCCTTGAAGGAATAAAGCAATGCCTTTTATAAAGAATCGGTCCTTCCTCAAAGATTAAATCTATCAATCTCTTTATTGCCTGCTTTTTTTTCCTTTGCCTATAAGCTGCTTATCGCTGGGGAAAAATATTGAAGAATCAAAGCACATATGGGTTTTTTTTTTTTTTTAATGAAGGGGACACTTTTTATGAATGGAAACTTTTTAACATATTAATATAATATTTTGAAATTTTACAAAACTCTTGACATAATTATATTAAAATATAATTAAAGGGGAGTTCCTTAGTCTGTTCATATATGACACTGAACTTTATAATTTTTTTTTTTCCATCTTCATTCAAAAAGACTTAGTATTGTTTCTTAAAATTTTAAGCACTATCCAAAAAGACTTAGTCCATTGTATCCTGAAGAATCCATACTATGGGCTCCATTTTTTATCTTTTTTTTTTTTTTACTGCAAATATGTATTTTTTTAACTGATAAAAAAAAAGAATTTATAAAATATACCAAGTCCAAGAAATGGGTCCTTATCCGAGGATGCAGTCCTTGCTTAAGGAACATGATTTTGACATCCTGGATTACTTACGGGCAACTCTGAAACCGGGTAAAAGGACCTTCAAACAAGCAATCTGCATGGCTTCACACCTCAGTAACATTTGCGATTTACAAATATTTCTTGCGCTTTCATCCGTAAGGGATAAACGAGCTCAAAAAAGAATCTTACGGCGCCGACAGGTTAGTACTTAAAGATAAAGAAAGAGATGGGTCAACAACTTCGCTATTAGGCCACATGAATGTATGTTGTTAGGTTAGCATTTTGTCATTATTTTTATTATATATGCAAGTTTCCTTTCCATATGCATGAAAGCAATCGTGGACTTGTCATTTGCCTCCATTACATTATTGTTTATTCGTATAAACAAGCTTTTTTAGCACATATTAATTTTTATAAAGGAATAGCAATCTAATTTTATCTAAATTAAGGATGTGCAGACATAATATAAGTAGGGTAAAAATCCCTATTGTATGTTCTGATCCTATACTCCATTTTATAAGTATAGGATTCAAAAGTTTATAATTGGAATTTATCTTAACATTTTTGAAATCACTCTAAAACTTACACACCGCAAAATTTATAAGTTTTAGAGTATTACGTGGAATTTATAAGTTTTTTTAATAACTTTTTTGAGTTAAAACATTATTAATGATTCATCTCCAAAATCAAAATATCAAATTTTAAGTTAATTGCATTTAAATGTAAATTATAATAAATGTGTGTATAACAAGTTTCAATAAAAACACAACATAACAAAATACAACAAGTATCACGTGAAATAGATTGCACGATCTAACCAAGCATTTGACCAAAATAATAAGATACAAGCTAGGCCCAAATGATTGAATTTTCATTAAATTTATTAAATTAAATTACATGTATAAACATTATTGAGTAGGTTAAGTTCACAATACCTACATATATCAAGAATTTTAAGGTACCTTAGAACTTGGAATTTATAATAGATAAAATATAAGTTCTAAGTAGAGTTATAAATAAATCGAGTCAGAATGATACACTATTGAGTTTAAGCTCAAGCTTAATCAAACTTATAATTTTAAATTAGAACTCAATTTGATTAAACTTGATTATATATATATATATATATATTACTTATTAATGTCTAAACTTGATTCAAGTTTAACCAAAATTTATACTTAATTCGAGTTTGATTAGCTCTCGAGTCAAGTATTATGAAGTTCAAACTCGACTTGATTCAAACTTGAATAAATATCGAACCAACTCATATAGCTTATAAGTAGTTTAACCTATTTACGACCATAGTTCTAAATAGATTTTAAGATTGTTATAAAGTCGTATCATGCACTCTATCCTATTACTATTACTATAAGTTCAAATTTTAAATCTATACTTATTCTATT
Source organism: Laguncularia racemosa (assembly GCA_037954665.1). Taxonomy (NCBI): domain Eukaryota; kingdom Viridiplantae; phylum Streptophyta; class Magnoliopsida; order Myrtales; family Combretaceae; genus Laguncularia; species Laguncularia racemosa. The sequence goes on along the minus strand of JBBMOL010000091.1, from coordinate 2,093,328 downwards.
ACATCTAATATCCACCCTAAAGCATACTAATCATGCAGGATCCAATATATTTTTGGATGTTATAGGAGCCCCTAACGTATGTCCATTGTCCAGGTTTCTCCCATCCTTCTACATGGCCGGGCTCTACCATACGTGGGAACAGTACCGGATTTGGCTATTTATTTATGTTTTTAGATTAAGTGCAAGTTGGATTCGCCTGAAAGGGAAATTCGTTCTTAAATCTAATAATAATAATAACATCATCGGTTCAATTCAAATCAAAGGCGAATGTATAATAGCGTTGTCTTCACCACGCATCTCACCCTCTTTCTCAAGTCAAGTCGACGCCTGTGGTTGCCCTTGGTTAATTCAATTTATTCTTGCGGATATAATAGCTCTTCATGTCAATTATATGGGAATGCATATCCTAAAAGACTAAAACCACCAGAATTAAAATTATATATTATTTTAAATTAAATAAGATCGTATTGGCTGATTGTACAAGTAATAGTACAACAAAATTAATTAGCATGCTGGCCTAAAGAAACATAGTAACAGTACATCATTATTTTTCCTTAGCCAAAATGTAGTAGTACATATATATATATATATATGCATGCTGGAAAATATAAACATGCATGCGCGAAAAAAAAAAAAAAGGAAGTCCCTCAAGTTGGATGTCACATAGTTTTGACAACTATTGTAAGGGAAATAATGGGTATGTTTCCACCCTAATAATCTTCCCTTCTGCAAAAGTTATGTTGTCAAGCTTTTGGTGGCACCATTTTAGCTGAGAAGTCGAAATGGTTGTCATCTGAAGCACCCTAAAAACCACCTTCAGATCAATTGCTGTGAATAAAATCTCTATTTGATCAGATTCTTCGATGGGATTACTCTTTGCTGCTCTATTGAACCAATGCTTCTTTTTCCCTTGTATGTCCTTCAAGTATTGAACCTTCTGTAGAAAAAAAAAACATTACCACACACTTGACTGAATGAAGTTTTACATTATTCTCCAACTCCCAAAAATTCATACAGACCGGCCCTTTTACCCTTCATTTACATGTCATTCACGCTTAATAAATTAAGTGATAGGAGATCCAGTTTTTACCCCTTTTCTATCACATGTCTCCATAGTTAAATAACTAAACATGGCTTGAATTCTCGGAGGTTTTTATTCTGGGAATCGGACGTTGGTAAAATTTGTTGTAAATAGGAAATAGAAATTTCTATAGAAAAAGATAAACAAGTTCACCACCTAAGGAAGAATAGGCTGATTGATGTCCAAATCAATCAACTAGCATGGTGGTTTAGCTGACCGTATCCAAAATGCACAATTCGACTAAGTCAACTGTTCTCTGGTCTTGCAAGTTTTCTATTTATCTTGTTTATCATTTTATTATTTTTCCTTTTATTAATTGGGTCCTTTTTAAATTGGAACTTGAAAATAAGGATTTCACTTGAAGATTTGCTAGATGCCAAGAGTATCTCCATGGATAGCGAGATTTGACGCTTCTTTTGGTATAAGCTCGTGATCGGCTCTTAAAGTTAAAAATAATTCTAATAATTGTGAGTAGGTTGGTTGATTCAATCTCTATAAGTGAGATTATAATACTTCATAGTGAGTTTTATATATTATTTTTCTGTGCATCCTTTTTATGCTTATTTGTACTAAACGCATCTATTCATCATCCACTCTATAATCTTTTTACTAACGGACCCGGGTTTCTTTGTTGTTTTGTATGGTTCGACATTGATAACATCTGCTGTATACACTATGATAAATGAAAATACATAAACGTAAATTGGAAGCTCACCTTTTGGTATATGTTTGTGAGGTCGGCTAAGAGTTGCAAATCCCTAGGGTCTTCAACGGGAGGATAAGTCCACATAGAACTTCGGAATTTCCACCAAGACTTCTTGTCATTATTATCCGTTTTAACAAACTTGTAGAAGGCCTTTGTGCACTTCTCTATGGCTTTGAGAACTTCCCTCAGGTTCAATGGTGGTACTTCTTTTTCTTCAACTTCACCTTCCAAACACCCTTCACTCATACAAGGAAACAGTAAAATAAGCATCGAGTATGAAGCAATTTTAACTTGCCCAATTCAATTAATTTAAAAATAGCATTTCTTTATAATTAATGAACTAGACAAAAATATCACTTCTAAAGTGGACTCAACAAGCTACAAATGAATTAATCAAAACACTTGTGGCCAAATGATATAAATATTAATATCTCAATAGAATATATTACGATCAAATTTCTTCTTCCATTAATTGTGATACATCATAATGGAGAAAAGAAAAGATATGGATAAATTATGTAAACCCTAGATAATTATAGAATAATTTTTTAATTTAGAAATTTATAATAGAGACGAGTTGAGATTACAAGTTATGGAATTTTTTACTATTAGAAATACCAAAAATAACATAATCAAAAGATTCAAAAAAGACATTTGGAATAAGAAACCGGACATTAGAAGACGTTTGAAAAGAGTGTTAATTAGGTTCTAAACGAGTCAAAAGCTATCAAAAAGCATAAGTAAGAGTTGAAAATTATTAAAGAGGTTCGGTGTTGAAGCTCAACTTTGAAGGCACATATCCTTTTGCTTATGAAAAGTTACAATAAAGACTGATTTTAATCTATTATAAGTTGAAACAAATAGCCTCATCATTTAGGTTTGATTGAGATGTCAAATTTGTATGTTTTCATTGTATATTGCAAAAAATGTAGAATAAAAAAAAACTATTTTTAAGTGATTTAGCTTTCTATTACTTTTTTATTCAGTTTCCTTATTAAATCTAGGATTTATAGTTTATCAATACTTGTTAAATAGTGTAACTAAAGAGTATTATCAACTTTTATCAATATCATAAATTATTTTCTTTCACCTGGTGTTTCACACTTCGCCTGCATTAACTTATCTTTCGGCCGGCCTTTTAATTTAAACATCATGGAAAAATTGTATCATTTGTCAAAGTTACTGGCAAGTAGGTTCGTAAATTTACTGTAACTTTACAATGTATCTTCACGCTTAATAAATAATAAGTAAATATAAATCATCGTAAAAGTGCACTTTGTAATTTTCCTAATTATTAAGTTAAAAAGAAACATAAAATATCATTAAAAAAAAAACCTCAAACATTTGAAATTTATTTCACTGAAATACTATTATATATAATTTCAGGGAAAACACCTTAAAGTTCATAAGATTGATAAGACTACTTATTTTCCAGAAAAATACTCAACTTATATTGTAAAAATGCTCAAATTCATAAAATTCCTATTTCATAAAAGCTCATACATGAAATTCCTTAGGAATGTTTAAGAGAAATGGTTTTATACTACAAAATTATAACCTATTAAGTTTTTGTAATTTAACTGTGTATTTAATAAAAATTCATAAATATTCCATACCTGGTATAAATATTTCTTATATTTTTATTTTTTGAGTTTATAATTACATGCAAAAATGTATATGAATCAAGCTATTCGTGAGCCATACGAATTTGACTTGAAATTTACTCAAGATTAACTCGAGAGCAGTCAAGTTAAGTTTGAGCTTATAATGTTTAACTCGACTAGCTCGCCTGAGATTGAATTGAGTATTAATATTAATTGAATTCAAGCCTTAGTAATAATTAAAAAAAAAGTGTTTTTAGATAAATTAAGTTTATAATATTAATAATAATTTGAAAAAAAATATTTTTAAATAAATCAAATTTAAACTAACTTAATAGAATTGAATTCAATTTTTGAAATTTTAAGTTGGAGCTCAACGAGTTCGGGATTTAAAATTCCGAGTTTATCTCGATCCAAACTAAATACTTTGTCATTTTGGCTGAGTTGTTTACGGTCCCAATTCACAGTACCGTTAGAAAATTTTTCGGGTTTGAACCTTCTCATTGAAAACGTCCTTTTAATCGTAAGTAATAGTAAAAGTTTACGTCATGTTAACCTACGCCAGTGGATGTTCGGACCTCGTAGAACATGTTAGTGAAAAAAGGGCAAACTTCCACTATATAATAATAATACTGGATGATGTTATTTTGAACAAATTCAGACTTACCTGGTAGCAGTGGAACTTGGAGGAGACTTTTCAGTGAAAATCTAGCTTGTACATAACTCAAGTACCTTTTCCCAGCTTCAAGTCTTTCGTCTTCCATAAATCTTTGCAATAACACATGAAACTTTTGAAATTCTCTTGCCGCGTTGTGGTATGAGACACCACTTCGACAGCCAGAGCTTGCAATGACATGTTCAACTTTCTTGTAATGATAAACTAGAGCTTCCCAAGAGAGGCACATGTGGGCAACATAGACGTGCTCAAAATCACTTCTTATGCTTCTAAATAGCCTCCTGTTGGCAGCTTTGCTGCTCGACATGTGTGGGATAGAGAAATTTGCCAACTCCATGTTCTTCAATGAACTGGCAGCAGATTCCATTTGCCTTTCTAGGATTGCACCTGCAATGAAGAAAAACAACATTCTGATATTTGCAGCGAAACCATCACCACAATTAGCCTTATGCAGCAAACTGCTCACAGCAAAAAGCCAAGCTCTGCAAAGTCTATTATGTTTGACCAATGTATTTGAGAACTTACTTAGCCAGTATGTCCTCTCACGGTTGAGGAGGTCGAACAACTCCATTTGTTCCATGTATTTTTGATAAAAGCTATCCTGGTATGTCGGTTTCGGTCCCTCATCAGTTACAATCCTGGCCTGGAGAGGTAAATTGGAGCCATGAGCTGAAGATGGTGAGAGCTCAACTTCATCCATTTCCATTCCATGTCCCAGAAGTAAAGGTGAATTGGAGTCGCAAACCGAAGACAAATTCTCATTCCATTCTGCTTGGGGACTGGAAAGGCTTGAACTGCTTAGTGAATAAGGCAAATAATCTTCATTCAATCCCTCTGGCAGGATATTTAAATTGGAGCTATCAAGGGAGGAAATGTAATCTTCCATCCAATTCTCTTGGAGATTATTGGAAGTCAAAAAACTGCATGATGGATCAAAAAACCTATACGGGCTCACTTGCGCATTCACATTACTATCACCATCACAGTCTAGTTCCTTCACCTCTTCTTCCCAATCCTTGAATTCTTCTTCTTCTTCTTCTTTTTCTCCTACATCAAAATATTCGTTAATATCTACAGTCTCTATAGAAAATGCTGTTTTCTGCCCACAAGTTACAATTTCTGGACCTAAATTATTACAGCACGAATAGGCCAGATTATGATCCCTAGTACATATCTCCGTGATTTCGACACGCTGATCAAGCTCCTCATGATTATGTATGGAATTGTTGCTGACTCTAATGGCAGATAAAACATAGAGAACTGCACGTATTATTAATCGGAAGACGTATAATCCTGAAGAGAGAACACATACTACTAGAACTGACAACCATTTGATCAGGATTTTAAGCCAGACAAAGATATGGCATGGGATTAGAATAAGTGGATGGATATAGAAGCGTAAATAAGACCACTTCCATAACCTATCAGGTATCACATAATATTCAATGATGAACCAACAAGAAGACAGCAAACCCATTAATCTTTTGACACCATAAAATTCTTCTTCTTCAAGGCTATTGGTTTCGGGGGATGAGATTCTTTGTGGTTTGGTTGGGGTAGGTGTGTGCTAAATTTGAAGATAGGGGTTGATGGAACAAGACAACCCGTAGAACCCGGCCTACATATGAGTTGTTTATCATGTTAATATAATAGTGGCTAGTTCGACATTGATGTATTGAATTATTTAGTATTCACTCTCATTCTAGGAAGGAAGAAAACATGACTTGGGATTTACGTAGTCATATGTTGACTACTCTTATGTCCAATATTCTAACATTGTATTGCTTTTTATGCTTCCGTGGATCTTATCTTAGTTTAGCTGAAAGACGCAAATAGCAAACTAGATAGCACTTGACCTTTACCGAGACTAATTATCTTGATCCCTACGTTTCTTTGAATACGTTTATGGTATGGAGGACGGTGAGGATAAGATTAACATATATATATATATATATATTCGTGCTTTGGTTAAAATGAGAACAACACGTTTAAGGTATTGGTAACAGCTTGAAAAGGCTAGACGTCCATCCTGATAGAATATTTGAATAGTTTTATGTTTCATATTGCACCAAGCTTGATTTTAAGGCTTGTAAAGGAAATTTCCTTTTTTCCTTTTTTTCTTTTTAATTTTTAACTGGGGTTATAAACTTCAATATTGTAATTTAAAAAAAAATTATATAAATATTATATCCACAGTAATTATTTCTAAAATAAGTTTCAAAGATATAGACACCATTTGCGACTTTAGGAAAAAAAAATTAATTGAAGGTGCTTACCTCATTCATGCCTTTAATACAAGTTGTAGTGATTTTTTTTTCCTTGATGTATCTGCAAATTTATTCCTACGAACCTATAAAAGTTGTTGAAAAAAGTTTATTACAAACCTATAAAAAGATTACAAACTTATAAAATTATTATTAAAGTACTACTGTAAACCTATAAAAGTGATACAGTAAATTTATATAGTATCATAACATGTGATTTGTAATACACATAAAAAGATTTGCACTGACAATTTATAATTAAATATAAATCATCAATTCATATGTTTATATTTTCATATTTCAATTTCCTTTACAAATTTCACTTTATCTCATTACTTGCAAATTTTTGCTTTCATAATTTTTGTTTCATGCAAGTTTTACTTTATTGAAATATACGTGTGGAAATATCTTCATGAAGATCTCAGTATGTTTTCTTAAGAAAAAATTTATTTATTTTTATTATTATACTACTTCGAAAAATGCAAAAAAAAAAATGTAATTATATGTACTCCACAATTTTTATTGAAATAGTTGTTGTTGTTAATTAATTAATAATTAATTAGTTGTTAATATATGATTAATTAAGATTAGCAAATAAAAGTAGTTATTAATTATCTGTTAATTAAAGATAATTAGTTGTTAATAGATCATTAATAAATCGTCGTAAAATTAATTACCAAAAAAAGTTAGTATTGATTGTATATGTAATATCTTTGTCTGTTATTGTAAAAGTAGGTATAAATTTTAGTTGCTATTAATTAATTATTAATTAGATGGTAAATAGTTGCTAATAAGTCGTAAATTAATATATTTATGATAACATATACTAAAATTTTTAATATATATTCTATGTTGCATAATAGATGGAGCTTGAACCTTTCGATCCTTTAGTCTTGATGCAATAGGAGAGACATCGATCATAAGCCGTATGAGACGGAGAGGTAGATGACCTTTCACTTATTAATTAGTTTACATTGCATTAGGAATAGTAAAACATTTCACATGTTATCGGTATAGGATCAAGCAACCCTCGCTATTCGATGGCATGAGTTGTCACTTCGTCGTGATGAGCGTGCCATCCCCTTCGATCCTTGAATGAAGCCATACTTGCATTTGGCTGGATTCAAAGGTGCGAGTCGCCTGTCGTACATACCCTTGGATTGGCACATGATTACAGCATTGGTGAAGTGATGGCGACCAGAGACACACATATTCCACATGCTAACTGGGGAGTTTACTATTACTTTATAGGATGTGGAGATTCAGTTAGGACTCTTAGTAGATGTTTAAGTAGTTACAAGCAATAGTTGCTTAGATTAGGGAGCGATATGTGAAGAATTGTTGGGGGCGAGATCGAGGCCTAGTAGTAGGGGATGCATTAGTATGACATGGCTTTTTAATATGTTCTGGATGATCCCACCTAACAACGATGCTAAGAAAATCCATCGAGCTACGCACGTGTACATAATGTAGCTATTGGGGGATTTATCTTTGCCGATAAATTCAGTGCCTTTGTTCACACGATATGGTTACCTTTGTTGGAGCATTTCGACATTACTGGGACATATAGCTGAGGGTTCGCATGTTTAGCATGTTTGTATTGCCAACTTTATGTCATGTCATCACCATTGGCACACGAGATTAGAGGAGCTACCATTTTGCTATAAGTGTGGGCTTGAGATAGATTTCCCCACATCGCGCTCCTTAGCCGACACAGATTATTTATAGAAGCTGAATATTCACTGGTAGTACATTGGAACACAAGGAGGGACATGCAGTATTGCCCCACTCACATTGTCGGCACATACCGGGATGTGTTGGACATGCAGGACATGTCACAGGTACTTCAGTAACCTAATTTTTTTCCTTGTAATTAATCATATTGATCATTTAAAGTCAATATAATTTCCTATTTTTAGGTTGAATGGGAGTCATAAGATGGAAATTTAATTAATCTCTTGCCTGATTTCTGCAAAACTGGCATGCACATTTGGATGGTGAGTTTCAATATATCCTATAGCTGATGAACATGCAGTCGGAGCTCTATGAAATTGACTTGCAAGGGTGGATTGATGTTAATTGAATGGTCTAGCATGCAATGTATTTAAACATGTGGGAACAACGAGTTGGTCGAATTGTTCTTATGGAGGGCCCTAGTGGTGTGCATGACAATTATCTGCAATGGTATGGATCAATCAGCAGGTGATACATTAGACACATGAGGACCACTCTTGGATTTTTGGTAAGTACGATTTACATCAACACTCTATAATGTTCAAATAATTGGATAATCGTGTCAAATTTAATTTATATTTTGTTTATACTTGCAGGGTGACACATTACGACAAAACTACTTATCACCAGATATAGAGACGGCCATGAGAATAGTTGCTTAGGGTCTTCAGTTTATGCTTCACCATAGAGGGGTCACGTTGTACTCATAACCACAACAGCAGAATACCTAAGAGGAGGCACAACTGATTCCTATGTGGCGATGGACAAGGGGACAACGACGACCCCGAAATTGAGGTGAGACACAAGAAAATTCAATACAAGACCAACAAATGCCTATTGATTCTGATGCGATGTATGCTAGCTAAAGACCGATTTTCAACCAATACGAGACATCATAGCGGCATTCTATAAGTAGTTCTATTCCAACACCACCGGCTCCATAGAAGAAATGCTCTAGAAAACAACCTATGTACCAAGATAAATCATCAAGTTAGCCTACAAAGTGGAGTCTCGTGCCTCGGCAAACATTCGGCGATACTCCTTAGCAGCATCCAACACAAGAGTCTGAAACTCCTCTAGCTCCACGTCCTAGGCCAACCAACACCTTCGCTCGGCTAGCTAGACGATTCATTAAGTTAAGGAGATAGGATAGGAACGACTAATTTTTTTATTCATTTCATATATATATATATATATATATATATATATTCCATTGAAACAATTAAGTTGATGTATTTTTACATATAATGTGTATATATACTAATTTACAACTTCGAATTTTTCAAAACAAATTAACAAATGTCTAAAGAAATTAACATTTAATATAATTTCTCAATAAATTACAAAATTGCAAATATATATACAAAATATCAAGCATCTCCCTTTGTCATGCTAAAATAAACTAGATGAAGTGGTCGAGGATTCACTTAACCTGTAAAAGGAAAAAAGCTAATGTTAGCATCACAAATGTAATATCGAACGTGATGAAATTTGTATTGGTATCCATCGGTTACCATTATCACATCAACGTGAGAACGTTTTTTCTATTATGTCCACCCCCCCTCGACTTCGCAAAGTCCACATGTGATTTGATATGGATGTTCCCTAATGTTCATCTCCATGTAGTATCTTTTCGATCTCAATTTTTTCTTCTTTCATATGAGGTCTCCCTTTAGGCAAAGTGACCAGGGAGTGTACTGACTCCCAATCTAGCTCGTCCCCTATAGGTATGAAGTGCATCTTATATGCTTGCTCCTTATGTGTCCATTTATACTAATCAGGTATAGAGTGCATCATATGCTTAAGTGAGGTAGCTACTGCATATACATGGGAGCATGGAATTTTGTATATTTTCCACTTTTAGCAACTGTATGTACTGCGGGCAAAGTCAGCAACTTGTGTTCGGCCCCCTCTACTCAACCCACTAATGAAGCGACGACTACTAGTGAGGACTTGAAAAACTCTTTCGTGCTTACTGTAGTCGATGACCCTGTGATTGCTAACTTGTGAACTCAATTGGTCAATTTTTTGGGTTGCATATTTAGTGAAATTTCTACCATTCGCCATATTCTTCAATGCCTTTGTATGCTTCTAGACAAAGTACACCATACAGTTGTAAAACGTCTTCTTCACCAAAGCAGTTATAGGCAACCCTCGAGCCCCCTTTAACACAGAATTATAGCTTTTAACAACGTTAGAGGTCATATACTTAAACCGATAACAATCGTCATGAGCTAGCATCCACATATCCAACGCCACGTCCTCAAACCAGTCCTACGCGTCCAACTTAATAATCCCCACCTACTCTATCACATAATTTAACTTGTGAGATTATGCTTGCTACCTGGTGTATGTGACCAACCTCTTGCACTAGGTGTTTTTATGTGCTAAGTTGAAGTTGTTCATAATGTGTCGGAGATAGAACCGCTACACCACAAATGGAGGTCGCCATCCTTTCACTTCTTCTTAGACTACTGATCTGATGCCCGCATGTCTATTTGATATGAGACAAATGGTTTTACAACTTTTACAGTCGCCGACAACATATTCCTTCAGTTTCCTCAAAAACCAGCCTCATGTCTCAACTATCTCTTGATCAACCAAAGCGAATGCTAGCGGAAGTATATGGTTGTTGCTATCAATGCCACAAGCAACTAGAAACTTATGAGTGTACTTCCCATAAAGAAAAGTGGCATCAATGATAACAACTGGTTTAAGGAATCTCCACACTACGATGCATGGCCTAAATGCTTAGAATACCCACTTTAAAGTAGACACACTGAGGGTACTCGATCTACTCTACCCCCAATCAATTCATGTCCTGAGATTTGTATTTTCTATTGCATTGAGAAGTTTAGGCAGTTCATTGAAAGACTTTTCCCAATTCCCGTACACATGCTCAATAGCCTATTTATTCCCTTTCCAAACTCGTTTCTTGCTGATCCTATAGCTAAATTCCTATTTGACAACAAAAGTCATCTCGGCTACCTTCATATCAGGATTGTCCCTAAGAAGATTTATAAATCAGCTAGCAAGGAGATTGCAATCCAGTTATACGTAATTCTGACTAATCAATAAGTTACTGCATATGTGTGGACCCTCGAATCTTGTCACTACGAACATGCCCTCCAACTTCTTCTTTCGGGCTCGAAGCCTCCATTTATGACCATCATCCCTTCTTAAACAATAAACAGACCATAGCAATGGACTAGATTCTACAATAGTGAAGTTGCAATAGTTTTTCACATGGTAAGACTTCATTACTTGAATCATATATTCTTTCATTCTGAATCTCATGCCCCTGTGGAAATTGCCACTACTGCTTGAATCACTGCAAATATTAGTTTATTCCTACCCAAAATAAATGTAACCACTATCACCCCCAAAATTGTAGTACGAAACAGGATCTCTAATTGCCATACTTGGTGGTTTAGCCTGCTCTAATCAATATATTGGCTGTCTTGAGTGAGTATGTACAGTTAAAGAGTATTCTTCAGGTATTTCATCTCCCTCATTCTTACTTTCCTCATCATAACTCTCCTCCTCAACACCCATTCCACTATCAGTGTCAATTGCAGCTTCCGCTCTCACACAAACCATGTACGGATCCCGTGTGTCTGATCGTTATAATACTAGAGTAACTACTCTATCTATTTCAAATTCATCATTCACTTTCATCGAGGTTGGAATTGAGGCTTGAAATGTCGATGGCTTAGGTTTCATTTTTGAAATGTCATGTGATGTATGCTACGATTTCCATACGATTCAGTCGTTTCAATAAAATTTTCAACATCTTTGTCATCTCTGATTGCTATTAATGCATAATATGTATTGCCCTCATGGAACATAGGATAATTGTGAATTATCTCAACCCCCATTTCGGTTGGATCAACTCCGATGCTGCAACATATTATGTATAAGAATTCGTTGTAGTTGACATTTTTCTTAATTTTTAACTTTTTTACCGGATCCTTGTCATACTTCGGCTCCCAGTTACCAGCCACAATATTTCCAAACGCATAGATTATCAATTTCACGTAGTCAGCCATGCTTTCCCTATTTACAATATATATAAATTATGAGCTTTTAGAAAAATGAAAATTTTCAATAACAGCATTCTAAAAATTTGCACAAAAAAAATCCATAATATTTGAAATTTAAAAATTTTTCCCATTATTTCCAAACGAATTTTTTCTAAAAAATTTTCAAATATTATTTTTTAGTAACATTTTCATTGCTAACAATTTCAATAATTTTCTTATCATTTTACAGCGCTGTAAAAATTATTTCATATTTCAGATATTACAAATTTTCATTAGAATATATTTTTTTGTATTTTCAATAATAACATTATTAAAATTTGCACACACAAAATTATGTATCATTTCTAATTTTAATTTTAATTTTTCTCCCATTATTTCCAAACATTTTTTTTTCTAAATATTTGTTTGAAATTATTTTTAATAATATTTTTCTGCTAAATATTTCAATAATTTTCGTATTATTTTATAATGTTGTAAATTTATTCTACATTATATATATTTCTCACTCGTCATAACAACAAATCCCTATTCTAATGCAAAAATTAACATCACATGTTATATATTACAACATTTATATAAATCATATTTAACAAACTATAAACTAACATTAAATAATAATATTTTCTATAAAATATAACATTATAGTAATATTTTCTTGAAATATTACATCAAACACAGATTAAAAAAACTTCAACTTTTCCTAAAAAAAATAATACAATCGATTATTTGTTGAGAAAGTACTTAGATTTGAGTAAATTACTTCAAATCCTTCCTTTTCTATGTAGAATCACTTCTTTTTCTTCCTGCACGCGAACAAGAGAAAAAAATAAATATAATATGACTAGTTTATTTTGTTTTTATAGCAAATTTTACCCTGTTACTGTATTTATATTTTTTATTTCATGTACTATTATCACGTGATTTTTGTTTTTAGATCTACGATCAATGTAAAAAGAATAAAAAAATTCGATGATGGGATTGAAGCGAGGTATGCGCCTTTAGTTTAATATTTTTTGTTAACCCTAAAGTCGTAAATGTTGTTCGTGTCTTCAAAACCTATTATAGGAATAATTATTACGGGTATAATATTTACGTAATTTTTTTAAAATCATAATATTTAAGTATGTAATCCTTTTAAATTGTAATCACCATTTAAGTATGTTTTTTTGATTAAGCAACTAATTGAACTTCAAAACTAGCCAGTTTTATTATGGATTTTATATATTTGGCTAGGTCTTATTGTTAATAATATTATTGGAATAATCAGAAATCAATAGGTTGTCAGAAGTCTATACATCTAGGGATATGTACATATATTCGAATCCTACACTTAACTGATACATAAAATATAAAAGGGTTTCCCATAGATTAGTAAAAATGTACACTCAATATTTAATAAATATAATGCACAAGCAAATACAATATCATTTACTATTATTAAATGACACTGAGTAATAGAAAACACTTTCTTCTACTTTTTCTTCCAATCCTACCTCTAGTAGCCGATCCGTGGCCTTATCATACCCAGACCTTCATGAGGTCACAAGTACTTGGTGACAATTTCTTTCTAATTTTCTAACCTGTAACATCCACCGAGAGCCGGTATATGCTCGCCTATCCTTTATAAACCATAGTGTTAGAACTTTAATCACAAGTCGCTTCCTCCCAATTTTCCGACGCACTTAAATGGCCCTCATTAGGGAATCCATGGCTTTATTACTTTACCCACGTTAGGATTAGGCCCCCCACTTGTAACATAGGTTAGTTATTTCACCCCAACTTTCCAACCCATTAGCAATAATAAGAGTAGATTAAATCATGTTCTATATAACCTATCCCAAAATTGGGATTAGACGACATGCAACATGCATAGGCACCAATAATCACTAATCCAACTATTTATAGTTAATTAAACACTTAATTAAGAGTTTATTTTAAGGACAAGAAGTTAATTAAATCTAATTAGAAGTCAATCACTAAACTTTATTAGGACTTAAATTTAGCAACAAGTCTAATTCGTTCGATCGAAGACAAGCTCAATTAATCAACTAAATTAGGAAAACAAGATCTTAGTCAAGATCGATGAATAACATGAAAATAGAGATGAGAGAATTTCAATGAATATATCTTATTCATATATCTTGAGATTACAACAGGAGAGCAATATATAACAAGAAGAGCAATGGGAAACCTACACTAAAAAAGGTAACAGATCACCAATTCCTTGCTACAAATCAGGAACGTAATTGGTTCCAAAAATAGGAAGAACAAAAATAGGAAGAAAATATTTACAATGGTAAAGAATATGTAAAGAATATTTCTACACACCCCCTCAAGTTGGTGCATAGATATCATGTATGCCCAACTTGTCAATCCATCTCAGAAAATCACGACTAGTTACTGCCTTAGTTAAAACATCTGCCAATTGGTTTTCTGATCGTATCTGAGGTAACTCCAAAGTTTTATTATCTAGCTTCTCCTTGATAAATAATCTATCAACTTCAACATGTTTAGTTCTATCATGCTGGACTGGATTGTGAGCTATATCACGAGCAGCCTTATTATCACAGTACAATTGAATTGGACGCTGTAAAGGATAACCCAGGTCTTGTAGTAACAATTTCAGCCATATAGCTTCACATAATCTAAGTGCAATTCCTCTATATTCAGCTTCTGCACTTGAGCGAGAAACCACATGTTGTTTCTTGCTCCTCCAGGTAACAAGATTACCTCCTACGAATGTAAAGTAACCAGATGTAGATCTCCTATCTACTAATGCTCCAGCCCAATCAGCATCCGTATATACAACAATATCTTCTATAGTTGCATTTTTCTTGAACAAAATACCTCTTCCAGGTGAAAACTTCAAGTATCTCAATATTCTCATGACTGCCTCCATATGTTTCTCTCCAGGATTATGCATGAATTGGCTGACAATACTCAAGGCATATGCTAGATCAGGTCTTGTGTGAGCCAAATACATTAGTCTCCCAACAAGCCTTTGATATCTTCCTTTATCAACAGGAATTTGACCTTCTTCTATGCATAGTTTCAATCCTTCTTCAACTGGTGTATTAACAGGTTAACAACCTGACATTCCTGTTTCCTTCAATAAATCTAGAATATACTTTCTTTGAGATAAGAAAATTCCTTCCTTTGATCTTGAGACTTCTATTCCAAGGAAATATTTCAAATAGCCCAAATCCTTCATCTCAAATTCTTTTGACAAGTATTCTCTTAGAGCTTTTACCTCATCAGGGTCATTACCAGTTATAACCATATCATCAACATATACAATGAGAGCTGTGACTTTATCCTCCACTCTTTTCAGAAATAATGTATGGTCTGAATTACTTTGACGGTATCCAAAAACAATCATTGACTTTGTGAATCTTCCAAACCATGCTCTTGGGGACTGCTTTAATCCATATAACGCCCTTTTTAATTTGCACACTTTTCCAGTCATTCTTTCATGCATCGCACATCCTGGTGGAAGCTCCATATAAATCTCCTCATTTAGTTCACCATGCAAAAAAGCATTCTTCACATCAAACTGATGCAGAGGCCAATCCAAATTTGCTGCTAGCGACAACAATACTCGTACTGTGTTGATTTTGGCAACAGGAGCAAAAGTCTCTTTATAATCAACTCCATAGGTTTGAGTATATCCTTTAGCAACCAATCGTGCTTTAAAGCGTTCAATTGTACCATCAGCTCGATATTTGACAGTGAATACCCAACGACATCCTATTGGTTTCTTTCCTGGTGGACAATCAACAAATTCCCACGTTCCATTTTTTTTTAGTGACTCCATTTCTTCATTTATTGCTGCTTTCCACCTCGGATCAGCTAACGCTTCCTGTTCATTGTTAGGAATAACTACAGAAGATAATTGATTTATAAATGCCTTATTTGATTCTGACAAATTATGAGTTGAAACATAGTTATTCATGGGGTATTTAACTTTACTGGAAAGAGAAGGTTCATAAGTTGGTTTAGGAATACCTCTAGTGGAACGTTCAGGCAATTGTTTCCGGATAGGTTCAACTAGCATGTTAGAAGCATCCAAAATAGACGATTGGTGTGGTACATCCGGGACACCATTTTCTCCAATTGCTTCTCTACCCAGATCTTCATGTGGCAATTCTGTAGTAGTCAAGTCTCCAGTCACGTCTTCAGACTGTTGTTCAACAAATTCTTCAGGTTGTGCAGTAGATTTTTCAGGTTCATTTATAGGATCAATCCTGTAGTATTCCTGAAGTTCATAATCAAGTGTCATGATGTCCTCCTGGTAATTCTTCCCCTGAAATTCAGGTTGAGCAAAATACATTTTTTCCTCATGAAAAACTGCATCTACTGTAACAAACATCTGTTTAGTGGGAGGATGATAGCATTTGTATCCTTTTTGTTGTATAGCATTTCCAAGGAACACACATCTCAAAGCTCGAGGAGCTAGTTTATGGCGTTGTTGCTTATGAATATGTACAAAGACAACACATCCAAACACTCGGAGAGGAAGACTTGATATAGGTGGATAGCTCACAGTCATGCACAAAGTGTGTAATGGTGTTTGAAAATCAAGAACTCGTGAGGGAGTCCTATTAATTAAGTAAACTGCAGCACACAAAGCTTCTCCCCAATAAGAAAAAGGCATATGAGCTTGGATTAATAGAGCACGAACCACTTCAAGAAGATGTCGATTTTTTCGCTCTGCTACGCCATTCTGTTGGGGCGTATCAACACATGTGGTTTGATGCAAGATGCCTTGTGTGTCTAAATAATTTTTTATCTCCAAGTTTTTATACTCACCACCATTATCACTACGGAGGATCTGAACTTGTGCATTATATTGAGTCTTGATTATTCTGCAAAACCTTTGAAATAAGATATTCACCTCACTCTTAGATTTCATTAACCACAGCCATGTCATTCTACTGCAATCATCTATAAAAGTAACAAACCAACGAGACCCCCCTAATGTATGAATTTTAGATGGTCCCCATACATCGGAGTGAATAATCATAAATGGAGATGGACTTTTATTCAATATTGGTAAAAAAGAGGTTCTATGACTCTTTGCAAGTTCACATACATCACAATGCATACTGGAAATATCAATCTTCTCAAACAAACTAGGAAATAGTTTCTTCAAGTATCCAAAAGAAGCATGTCCCAATCTTCGGTGTTGTAACCAGATTTCATTTTGACTGCTAGCAGAATTGCCTCCATTCACTGCAAGAGCTTGACATAATTTATCTGAAATTGTTGTTTTCAAATCCAGGTGGTATAAATTCCCGTGCTTAGTACCACAACCAATCGTCTGTTTTGTTTGGATGTCCTTAAACAAACAAAAGGTAGGCCAAAAAACAATAATGCAAGATAAGGCCGTTGTAATTTGAGAAACAGACAAGAGGTTATATCCAATGGAAGGAACAATAAGAATAGAATCTAAATTTAAAAATTCTGTAACTTTTAAAGATCCTTCACCAACAATAGGAACTTCATCACCATTAGCAGTTGTAACAAAATTTTGTGAGGAGGGTTTAATTTTATCAATTTGGTTAGAATCAAATGTCATATGATTGGTGGCACCAGAATCAATTATCCATGTGTTATTACTAACAGGTGAAGAAGCATAAAAGGACTTACCACCATTACCTGCCTCGGCTATCATCACTGAATGCATTTGTTCACTTTCATTAGTTGCTTTCGCTTCAACAGCTGCAGCAGTAGATTGACCTTTATTTATGTTCTTCTTTCGAGATTTGTTATGATCCCACCAATCTGGATACCCCACCAACTCATAGCAACGTTCTTTTGTATGTCCAGATTCATTGCAGTGTGTACATTTGTATGCTGATTTATTAGTGCTTCGATTACCTCTTTGTTTATTTCTGGCAATCATAGCTACAGTTTCCATAGTTTCAGAATCTCCTTTGAATGTGATTTTCCGATTAGCCTCCCGTCGGATCAAGGCATAACATTCTTCAAGACTGGGAATAAACTCCTTTCGCAAAATATCTCCACGGACTTGTTCAAAGAGGTCATCAAGTCCAGCCAAAAATATGTGCACCCTCAATCTTTCAATGGATTTTCTGTATATTTCAACATCATCAGGATCTTTCATGAAAACTTTGTCTCGATGATCGAGTTCTTGAAAAATCTCAGTGAGTTCACCATAATATTCTGAAAGTGACCTTTCATTCTGCTTAGCTCCAAAGGCCTTTTGATTCAATGCAAAAATCTGCAATTCATCATTCCCATCATAGAACGCTTTCGCCAACGCTGTCCAAATTGCATAAGCAGTAGGCAACCGGACATAGCGTTTCATAATATCAGGAGTCATTGATATTAGCAACCATCTCTTAACTTTCTGGTTTTCCGCATACCACTTCTCGTATCCTTCTTCAGAGTCTTTGGGTGGTGGTGGTTTCCCACGTATATAAGAGAGCTTTTCTCTTTCCGCAATGTGCATCTCCATTAACTATGACCAAACATCATAATTTGATTCAGTCAAAGTAATGCCAGCGTTAAACGCCCCTTCAGATTGCACTATAACTGGAACATAATTGTTCTTTGAAGATTCAGATTTATCATCCATTTATTCGCAACAGCGTTTCAAATCAATGATTTAGATCAACCACGCTCTGATACCAACATGAAAATAGAGATGAGAGAATTTCAATGAATATATCTTATTCATATATCTTGAGATTACAACAGGAGAGCAATATATAACAAGAAGAGCAATGGGAAACCTACACTAAAAAAGGTAACAGATCACCAATTCCTTGCTACAAATCAGGAACGTAATTGGTTCCAAAAATAGGAAGAAAATATTTACAATGGTAAAGAATATGTAAAGAATATTTCTACAGAATAAGTATCATTCCTTCTTCATTTTGCCTAGTTCAGTTAGCAAACTAGGGTTTCGTCGATCGAGATCTAGGTTTTCCAAATTTCTAACTCCCTATCTTATTATTTGATTTAGCGATGGTTCCCAAGCGTTGAAGTATTTCCATTGTAGAAAAACCAGCGTAAGAAAAACATTAGCCAAATTGGTCACACGCCTTTTGGTTTTGGTAAAATATATCAAAGAATCATTTCAATTTGCTAGGCCTTAACAAGAAAATGCTATAAAATCTTATCTTCTCAATGAATTAACTAGAAGTTAACACTTTGAACAGCTGGATATGGCTGTATATTATAATCGTTCCTATGGTGAAAGAAAAGAAGGTAGAGAGAATAGAGACTACGTGAAATAGGACCCCACAATAAATTGTATATACTTTACTGTTCATGTCCGGCCTCGTAGCTCACAGTGTGGATAAGTCAATGCAATTTCCACCTCATTACCAACCAAAAACAAACCTAACCTTATTACTGTCAACTTCCGTGGCCTCCCAGAAGCACGATAATTGAGATTTCACTACCTGTATCGAATGTGTCCTTCCGGGCTAGAATCAATACTGTGGATCAAGCCGTAGTACGATTACGTTTTCCGAAATTTACACCGAATTTACTGAAAAGTATCCGTATCCATACTATACTATTTCGTATAAAATACGGATACTTTGCCATGGAGAAAGAGTATTTCGCAGCACTTTCCAGAGGAAGTAACATTTTCTTTCCTATGGATTTTCATATATATAGTAGTGGAGCATATAATAGTATTACTACGGCAATGCTTGATGTGCCGAATAGAACACCAAAATTAGGAAGCAAATGACCATATATGCTACATGTTTTAAAATAATTATTGTATTTTTTTATTAAAATTTTATTGATATTTATATGTTATTAATTTATTTATAGAATATCATTAAAGTTTTTTTTTTAAAAAAAAAAAACACACACACACTCCTTGGAAAAAGTGCCAATTGGTTGGACTATTAAGTTTCGGTAATAAGTCGTCAGTCCATGAAGCAGTTCTCTATTACTAATTAATGATTCGTCTGCCTCGAGAAAGAGGATTACTCAAACACGTATGGGTTGATCTTATTGGGATATATAGAACTGACAACTTGAGAAGAATTATGAGGAGGTTGTTAGAACAATAATGGCGTTTTGCGTCTTACATCCGTTTCCTGCCTTCAGCATGGTTTATATTCAACGTTGAAGTTTCAGAGTATTCGCACGTTTAAGAGTGCGTGTAGAATCGGCCATCTACAACAATATTCTAGTATAAATGTAGTGCACATCGAAACATCAGTCTTCGCTTTCAAAAGCAGTCACTTTTAAAAGCAATCACTTTCATGGTCCTAATTTTTTTTCTTATATTAAGATTGTTGTGATTTTACGCTCCAAGTTTTTGAAGTATTAAATTAGACCCTTCAAAATATTGGTATTGGAGATAAATTTTCATTAAATAAAGTCGGATAGGCTTCGATATTAATTCCCTGGAGGACGTGGATTAGGACTTAGGAGCCCATGCATTCACCTTTCTGATAGACATGACAACCTTCCGATGTGAATTGAAAAATGGACGAGGAAAGTTCTTAGTGCTTCGAAGTTATGGACACCATTTGTGCATTTTTCGACTAGAATTCAAATAGATTTACAATGAAAACAAGTTTTGTGTCAATAAAGGTTGTCAAAATCACGATTTTACGTAAAATCACTAAAATATCTGTAGAATTGAAACGTAGAAACTTAAGTATCTACAACTTATGTAAAATAACTTACAAATATTATAAATTTACTTACAATAGTCATTAAAAAATATAATGAATAATAGAAATAAAAAAATTTAGCATTTATTTTAGCCATAAATTATAAATTTGCAATAAAAATCGTAATATAGATAATCAAGTATAAGTTATATAATATAGATATTTTATTTCTAAAATGATAAATCATATATAAAGCAAGTTTCACCTAGTTATATATATAAAAGCTAAAAGATAATAGATAAAATTTAAAAATCAATTATGACATTAAGAAATTACTAATAAATAAAAGTTGATAACGAAGATATTCTATTAGAAATGAGTAATATTAAAAAATGACAAATAATTACTAACCAAAAGTAAATAATAAAGAAGATACTATAACAAGAAAAACCTTCAAAATTATATATTACCAGATAAATTTTTGCACTATTCATGATTATTAATTCAAAATATATTTACTTAACAATATCTCATATTTACTTAACTATGAGATATTGAAAAAATAGAAATATAAATGCATTTATACCTTTTCTATAAAATTAAAAATCTAAAAAATTCTTATAAAGTTAAAGTTATCCACCCTTTATTTTATTTACTATTACAAAGATATTAATTAAAATAAGGAAAGTTGCAGCAATCAAACATGAGTGTTTTAACACGAACATGATCACAAATAGGAACAAGAAAACTAACAATCGACGAACACAAACACAAAGACTTCAATGCAATGCAATACACTGACAAGAGAGGAGTGATGACTGACGAACATGTTAGGGTATGGCTCATACTCCCCCACAACAAGAAAGCACGTGGGCCCCGCTCCACATTGAGAGGGTAGGGGTTCGAGGAAACTGCCCCGGTAGGAGTCTCAAGGGAGCAGCGCCCCTTGGACGCTAGGGGGCTTTTAGCAATTAAGCCCATATTTGTTTATTAAAAATTTGGGCTTGGACCCATTAATAGCTATTATTACATATTTGTTCATCCAGATCTGGATGGCTGAAATTTTACTTAGTTGTGCAATATTGTGGAATCGGTGGAAATGTTCAAACTCGTGATTTTGATAATTTTATTGTTCAAAATCGCGATTCTATTATGATTTTACTTCTCCCGAATTTTGTATGCGAGTTAACTAGAAATATGTATCCAAACTCGTAAAATTGTTGAATCGTATGAGTTAACTTGCGAGTTTGACAACCTTGGTGTCAATTGGAGGAAGTAAAGTCTTAGCAATAATTAAAGTGTAAGAGATTGGCTTAGGTGTCGCATCTCTTAAGAAATAATTTTCCAGTAATAAGTTCCTTCAATTATACTTAGAACTAAAAGTACATTTTTAATTTCACGAACAACGAAGAAATCTAAATTCTATTTTCAACATATTATGTCTAATTTTTTTTTATTTTAAATACACGTATTGCATATGCATATTTAAAATAAATTATTACTATATTGATAATCTATATAAATCCGTACATTACATGATACTCCATTTTCAATAGTTAATCAATTTTTATACTTGCAATCCAATTTGAAGTTGAGTTTCCATAAACTATTTAGGGACATTAGGTAAGCAAAATAGGAAAATTGGCAATCGCATATGAGATCAGCTGACCCACTGGTGTATCAAGCCACTAGACGTAAGAAAACTTGTGCATCTTATAAGTAATATCTCACTGTCTACTAACCCATTAGAGGGGATGACCGTCAATTTGTAATTTTGAAGGTGCAAGAAATCTTATATGCTGATTCTTGACTATATATATATATATATATATATGAAGCTTCTCAGCAACACTCTGATGCAAAGTTGACTAAATCTGCAAAAGGGAGTAAATAACTAAAGTGACTCGAGATCTCTTCTACAATCACGCCATTAGTAGACAACTATGCCAGTGTAAGTCTGTAAGATAGATGTATATATTAGTAATTAGAATATCTTATATTGATTACGAATCAACTACGATTAGCAATTGCCCTTCTATCACTCGCTTTTTCTACCTATGATCTATGAGCATACGTAGGCTTCTTTCAGATATAATTATCTACCTTAATATATACATAATTCATCCTTCTTCACAATACCAGAGTGCTAGGCTCAAACCAACCCATCCATCTTGGCCTTTCAGCCGTCGTGTACCAAGTTGTGAGCTACCTAACCCCAATTGCAAACACTAATACAACTATAAACGGATTTATAAAGGTATCGACGACGAAGAACATAGGAAGTTTGAATTTAGATATTTTGTTATGTTTAAGAGCTTTAGTAACTTTATCTATAGACTTCAATTTTAAAAAGACTTTATTTCCTTTATACTTGTTTTAGTAGATTTGATTTTTTTTTTTTTCTAATCAATAACCGATTCAACCTCAAAATGAAACATGTTCAACAAATGGATTGAATTACAATTTTGGGTTTATAGAGATAATTAATAAATGACTTATGTAACAAGTTTAGATTCTTAAACATGGACCTATTATACTTGGATACAAAACATAAAATATTAACATGAATTATAAGCCTTAATTTAGGCATGCAAATTCTAGAAGTGCAACCCCAATGTCCACGCATGACCTAAGATGACCACCACCATACACTCGAGCCTTTAGTCCAAGCGCATTACCCACAAACATGCAACTTTGAAGGAACTAGCATTATTATGTAACCCTTTCAAGCAATGGTTAGTTAGTCTAAAACTATAGAAGAATATGTCGAGCAAATCCAAATGTTGTTAACATGTCAACTAAGTGTGATCCTAGCACATTAGGTATCTCTAAACAAAGGAGAGGGATGGTGCTGGCCCACGAACCAACTTGGACTGGCTTGGCTAGTTTAGGTCCTTGAATCAGCTCGATAAGGGAAGTGGCCCAATGGTTAGAAGGATGGGTTGCATTATGCAACTCGGCTAATCAACGGGCCCCAAACCAACCGTCAACCCACCAATTCAAGTCGCTGGTTTAGGTATACTTGAACTAGCGGGTTAGGCTCGCCATATATAGCCACATAAAAAAAAAAATCTAAAGGCTGACACACATTGTCAACAAAGGAAGAAAAAAAAAGTCAAAGGAAGTAAGAATTAGGAAGGGAAACAATAATAATATTTTAATGTAATTTTAAAGGTTATAACTCTGCAAACTTAGGGAAGAAAAACAAAGAAAAAGAGAAAATAGCTGAAGAGAAATGCGAAAGGATGATAGAAGAAAACAATTAGTAAGATAAAAATAGTCAAATTTGCACTTAAACATTTTAAAAGCATAAAGTGCATTTTGAAAAAAAATATTCGTATAGATTTATAAGCAATGAGGAATAGGTTTAAGTTATTGGCATAGGTGCAGCGTGTACGTATTTAAATTTTTAAATTTGAACATTGCAAAAGAGCAAAAGAAATTAAACATTTAATTGGATGTTATATAAATTCATAGTACAGTTTCACAAGCAGAATTGTTCATGCAAAAAATTTACATTCATTCTTATCTTTTGCTCTCATCTTCTATTTGCTATGCACACATCTTCTATACTGTCAATACTTTACAAATAATTTATATTATACTTCTTGCCAACTGTTAAATATATTTTGTCCATTTATCTGCCCATATCAATATTTTATAATTATCTTAATATTAAAAAACGAAAAGTTATTTTCACAATTCAAATTCTTCTAAGATGAATTGTTTTAACAAATGTGATAAGGGGAAATCTGTAGAGCTAGGAATGCAGGTCAAACGGGCCGGCTCACCCTGACCCGCATCGGCCCACTAGTCGAAGCGGGCCGGCCTGCAGTGGCCCGTAAATGTTGCAGGTACAAGAGTTTGGCTCGCCCTGCCCTCAGGCCAACGCGGGCTAGCTCACAATGCAAACAATATTTTTTCTTTATATATATATATAAGATTATAAAGAGTTATAATATTAATATAAATATAGTAAGTTCGGCCTCCCTACTGTTCACCCATACCCTATAGCCGTCGTCACTGCCTGTCCAAACCCCAAACAGTCAAACGGCTTAAACCCCCACTACCTAACCATAAACCCCAACTTGAACCGGCCAACCCTAAGGTCCCTAATCACAACAAAAATTCAAAAATCAAAAGTTAATAACAACAGTAGCCAGCACTAGCAGCATGTTGAAATTGAAACGAAAAAGAAGATAAAAAATCTAAGCTAACCAACGGCAACAAGAGGAAGGCGGCACTTACTAGTTACCATGGTCATGAGACTTACTAACCTGATGGGCGACGAGAGGAAGACTGACGCGAGATGCCTGATAGTGACGATCTAATGGAATCACGATCCACGCAAGCCCATAGAAAGGAGACGACTTGCGGTAGTAGTGATGGAAATCGGAATTGTGAGATGGAAATTGTAACAATAATGTTTGTGATTTTTGTGAGGAGTGAAGAGTAGTCGAGTAAGAATGTAGGAAGGATTGAGGTTTGGTTTTGATTTTCGAACTTTAAAGTTCTGCTGGGCGATCGGTAGGGTACTTAGTAGTCACTCGATCTAGTCTAGGGGGGGAAGGGATTGGCTCGCAGCTTCGCAAGTCGAACTCACAGACTCGTAGTCACACAGACACAAACAAGAGACAGCATAGGCACAACTCGAGTAGTCAATAAGTCTCGTCTCAACCCATCATCCCTTGTCTAGTGTGTTTCAGTCTCACTATCAGTCTGTCACTGTCTGGTAGATTAGTCATCCTCGCCTATCTAGCTTGTGGTGACTTTTTTTTTTTTTTTACAGGCTACGCAGGCATAGGCCAAAATTTTTGGCCAGCCCCGCATTCCTAGCTCTAGAAATCTATGCAAGAGACACCCGAACAATATTTTCAAGTGGATGATTATAATATCCACAACTTTACCAATGAACAACTAGAGGACTTGATGATGCCCCTCTCAGACTTTCATGAAAGGCCTTTTGGTAGACAAAGTAAACTGCTGCCACGATAGGGCAATGAGCAGGAGGCGGAAGGAGAAGGGTAAGACAATGTACAAGAAGTATAGGAGGAAGAAATCCCAGGCTACTTACGTGGCTTATCTGGCTCCATGGGTAAGCCACCAACACCACTTAAATTAGAAATTTTTACTAAACATTTTTCATAAAATTACAGGGGAAGATAGCAGCAATCGTGCTTACTACAACTACTGCCAATCAAGTTATGCATGAAAAAAGGGAGAAGGGTATGACACCCTCAAGAGACACATGTGAGCAAAACCCCTCACGGAGTTTAGCATAGATAAATTGCAGCAACAAATTTTGCAGTCAATAGGATCACAAGGAAGAGGCCCATTTCGTTATTCAACTGATAGGCAATAAGCTCTACTTGTAGAATACTTAGCAAAGTGTAACCTGTCATGGAGTCACGCAGCTTCCCCGCACCGGTTGGAGTACAAGTGAGAAGCGTTGAATCCAAACTTACGGACTTACGACCCAAAAACCATACAAAAAACTACTGTTAAGTTGTATCATAATGGTAAACGTGAATTACCCACTCTTTTCAATTGTCTTGAGACCAATCTTTCCATTTGCATAGATATATGGACCGATCCGTGGTAGGAAGATTCATATATAGGAATTACATGCCACTAAATAGACAATGTGTGATAGGCACAAAAAAGATTAATAGCTCTAAGGGTTTTCAATGATGACCATACGATACAAAATATTTTTTCGTATTATAAGTAGTATTTTAGGTAAATATAGTTTGAAAAAAAAATATTTTTTAATGGATTTTGACAACGTAGCCGCTAACACTGCATCCATTAATAAACTTCAAACTTTGTATCAACTCACGTGAGGTAGGACATTTTTTTTGCATTCAACGTGCTTGCCACATTTTAAATATTTACGTTAAGGATTGTACGAACTGTTTAAACTTAAAAATGTCATCAATAAGACAACTAGTATGTTTTTTAATTGACCATACTTCTGTAAATAAGGCATGATGGAGATTTTGTATGGAAAATAGAATGTGACTAAAAAAATTTAGAAAGGATGTTAAGCATAGGTGGAATTCCACATATCGACTTTTACAAAGTACAGTTACTTATAAATATGCATTATGTTCTTTTACTATTATGAATGTTCTAGACATTTCATTACACCTCAACGATTGGGATGTATGCAATAGAATGTTGAATATTTTAAGAGTTTTTCATTACTGTATTATAACATTTTTGTAAGTGTACTAAGCTAGTGTTCATTTTTTCCTTCTGAATGCGGTGAATATACCGTTGGTGTTGCTCGATGCCCAATCCGACCCTTTTCTATAGGTGGCTATAAATGATATGACTACAAAATGATTGTAGTATTGTAGACAAATTATAGCAATTTATCTAATTGTTTCTATTTTAAATCCACGGTGTAAAAAAGACATGTTATTAGAGTATCTTAATTTGTATTGTTCCATTATTGACACATGCTCTAACACGAAAGACACTTATGCTGTTACCATTGTGCAAGAATTACGCCAAGCAATCCAGGTAATAGAAGAATTATATTCTAACTTTTGCACTGCACTCGATAGTCAAGTGTCCTGAACTCCCTTACCTTCCCTTAGCTCACATGGTTCCACGCATGATCCAACCCTCATTATACAACGAATGATGTTGCAAAAGTTGAAGTAGCACAATTTCGAGTCAACCAAATACATTGAACTTGACAATTACTTCAATATACATTTCAAATTTGGTG
This sequence comes from Laguncularia racemosa, assembly GCA_037954665.1. NCBI lineage: Eukaryota > Viridiplantae > Streptophyta > Magnoliopsida > Myrtales > Combretaceae > Laguncularia > Laguncularia racemosa. The sequence goes on along the minus strand of JBBMOL010000091.1, from coordinate 2,065,872 downwards.
ACAGCAGTATCATGAATTTCAACATCCTTGACCGGTAGAGGAGACATAAGAAGACGTATTCGATACTTTCTCGAATGGCTTGCCAAGTTTTGGTTGTTCTTACATCAACAGTAGCTGTTGAACAAGCATTTAGCACAATAAGCCTTATGTTGTCTTAACGGCAATCAAGACTGTCACCCATTAACGTTGAGGCAATAGCTTGCATGGAGGATTGGTCGAAGGCAAAGAGTCACACCCAAGAGTCATACAAGACATCCAGTGAAGAAGATGAATACTTCAGTGACTTTGTCCCATTTGGTGGAAACTCCGCTGGTTTAAAATCCCGATATCAAGTAAGTCAAATCATTTTGTAAAGATAATAATACTACCTTATTTATTTTTTGCACTAGTTAAGAGAACTGGCCTAGCCCTTCCCCCCTCGGGCCGATTCCAGTTTCCCCTCCCGCTAGCCCTTGACCCGGCAATTTCGAGTCAATTTCGAACCAACCTCATGTCTAGGTATCTCTTTTCATTATTAGTGTTATCTAAGACTACTTGGGTTTGTGTGAAGCTTCGAATTTCCTTAATTTGATGTTTTTTTTTATAAACCTAGCCCGAGCCCATTAGAGGAAGTCGCAGCTTAGTCGACAATCACCACCTGTGAGCTAAGATGTTAAGACATCGGTAGGAAGACAGCAAATGAGTGCATCGTCTAACCCAAGAAGATGATGGATCATCAAGCTAAACTACTGTGTTTTAAGTGCAATGGCCCTTCACTCGAGGGCACAGCTGCAAGAAGCTCTTTTAAGTTAGAGTCAGTTGATGATGAAGAGTTAGAGAAGATAATTTTGCATCACAAGTTTTTACACCCAATAGTTATAAACAAGCAGGATAATATCCTAAATACGGTTCTAAAGAAATTTAATTTTTTTCGCAATGAGGTTCTTTCTAATTAGCTCTCGACCACTTCTTTACATATTTCACCCCGGACTAGATTCTGCACCCTATTTGATGACAGTAAATTAACAAAAGCCAGGACTGCTTCAAATAGAAACTCCAATACGAGGCAAAATAGCAATAAACAGGCAGAAGCTTTTATCGAATTTCTTTAATATTAATCACAGTTTAATTTTTGTATCAGCTAAATATAATGGTAATAATCCACGTAAAGTAATGGTGGAAAGCAATAGCGTTCAACTACAAAAGCAAAAGGTGAGTACACCTTGATGTACCTATGTTTAACAATACCCTTTATTGGGATGTGACATAAGAAATGAAGCCCGTGTGTAAGATCGCATATAGGATAGCTGTCGTATATGTCACAATATCAATGAATGGTACTACTAGGGATGTGCACCTATTTATTTTTCCAACTACAGATAGTGGTTGATGATTAGAGTGCCAAATATTCTTTTACATAGAAGAATTTTTTTTCCTTTTTTTCATAAAATGATGAAATTAACAAGCCATATCAGCTTCCAAATACCAAGCCATCTTCTGCCACTTTCTATTAGTAAGCAATAATAGTTGGCACAGCCATTATTTGATTAATAATAAATACTTGATTGTCATGAATATTAGATAAAAGCCATAACAGAAAAGACGCTTTCCATCACAACAGCAAGGTTAATTGCATTTTGGGTTTTTCTCCTCAATTTACATAAACAACACTAGTTTTTAGTAAACATCCAAGGTAGAACCTTATAATGGACATCAATATAAAAATGGAACCTGTAAGAAACAAACGGTGTTAAATCACATGTTACAGAATGGTTATGCCATCATATCTTACCAGGAACGCACTGCTCGCAAGACAGGAAAGAGCAGTCTTTCTTTTTCATTGATAGAATGTGCATCGAGCAACTTTTTCACAAACCACGAAGCTCCAAAATGGGTGGTTAAGCTCTGAATACGGTAATCAGTTTTGTATATTCCCACAACTTGAATCCTCAACGTATTGTTTCTGAGGCTGCAATCCATAGATGAAAGCATCGACCACATGAATGAATGAAGTAGTGTGCATCAATATCTTCAGCAACTGAGCACAAGGACCTTATGAGCAAGTAAAAAGAGATGGACAGAAAATGACATGTAGGAAAAAACAAGAAAAAAGAAACCGTAAGTGTTTGCATAGTACCTGAAGCTGCATCAATTCATCCACAACATAAACTGGGGTCTGCTTGCATTGATGGAAAGAAAAGAAAAAAACACAAGAACCAACAAGCTAAAGGTCTGAAAAATTAGATCTTGCACTATGATCCATGTAATAGATTCCCAAAAAGCAAGTTTATGTGTAGAAAATTAGAGGTCAAAATAATGCGACTAGCAAACTTTACATTGTCACCACCGGACAAATTAACAATATTATTCCAGCTCTTGTTAGGTAGCCTGACACTTAAAACAGTACCTTCTGAGCAAATATCCTGAAGAGTCAACTAGCTCAAGTTCTGGATCCTCTCCTGGTCTGATCATCTGTCATCAGGGTCAGTTCTGATTAGAACGGTAGATATTTGTATCAGAACACAAGAAGGCATGAAGCTTAACGAAAGAACAAGCGCAAGAAGATCAAGATCATTAAACAACTAAAATGTAGATTTGATATCTGGAAACATGCACATTGGTCTGACTTGATAATAACAAAAGTTAAAGCAAAACAGAGTTTGCCATCTATTCTCTATTCCTATTTGTATCCCACTCCATGTACTCACTAATTGCGTTACATGACAAGCATCAATATCTTTATTTCCGTTACTTCTACTTTTCAGTTATATGTACTCTATACATACACGAGTAACAAGAAAAATCCAAACTTTTGTCACGCAGTCATTTCTGTCATACTTCTGTAGACCAATTTGAATCTGTGATATTAAAAGGCACTGCAAACTTTAAGATGCACAAAGCTACAAGTATTACTGTATATTTCTCAGCGGCTCACTGTAGTTAAATTCCATTTCTTTCTGTTTAACTATTCCTTAGGCAAAACCCAAATTAAACTTGCAACTCCAGAGTAAAGGCATATAAATTTGAGAAGATAGATATCGTAAACATTATTCTGCTGAGAGCTCAAGTAGAAATTGCTGAATTAATTTCTTTACTTGCTTTCATTAAAGATATATATCAATATATATATATTACTTTATACAAACCTCTAATTTTCAAATAAAGTGCCTGGCAACACTATGTCTACGTGCCTGTGCAAATGAAGATGACGGAGAGAGAGAGAGATTGCTTAGTACAGATATATTGTACTCAACCCTGCCATGAACTCATCTCACAACCACGATTAGAGCTTATGAATAGTAACGTGTAATAAGGGTCCTACCAAGTTTTAAAAGAATGAGTGCATACCTTCTCCTATGCCATTCATCATACTGTTTCTACAAACAATAACGTTGTTGAGTGATCACATTAAGCTCCTCCACTCGCTCAATATACAATTCCTCTTTCTTCCAGTATCTTTCTTAGCAAAGCTCAAGCACCATAGAAAGACCGAAGACAAAAAAAACAAAGAAGTAAAATTTATCTAAAACAAAGAGAACATCCACACTCTGATGGAGTAAGAGATTGGGGCTCGTTTCTGAAAGTTGTGACTCCAACAGTCCTACCATCTCTAGGGCCTCCTCAAGTCCACAAGGCCTCCCAAGAGTTTCATCCATCAGATTATCATAAAGCTTTGTAGAATCCACCATATCTTCCTAACTCCTACAGCAAAGCAGTTCAATATCAAACCAGGCGTTTTCTTGTAACCCTTACCCTCCACCTCCAACTCTATGACTGCCATCTTCATGTCTTGCAGGTTATAGTCAACATTAGCCTACATCATTACATTATATTCCATTATGTAGCTAGCTCGCATGAAAGAGAGGGGGGAAGGTAAAAAAAAAAACCATCTCATTTATCTTACATGAAAAGAGATATCAACAGCCAGCAAAGAGAATCCAGCCACTAAACAACCATTATACATCCACCTTCTCCTCCAATTATTCTGATCCTTGTAGAAGCCTCTCTACTTCATTTTCTTCAATAGATATGATTTTCTTGAAGTCCTCTAACCAACCAAGTTCATCTTTCCTTGGTCTTGATTCTACCTCCAAAGAGCCTAATTGCTCTTCAAGGTAACTATGCCAGATTTGCAGACTACCCACCTGGGCATAGAAACAACTACTTCTAATGTTAACACAGATACAAAGCAAACTAGCTTCAACTAATAAGCACCTCCTTCTGGCTTTTAGCTGGCTTCATCACAAGAGGTGCAATTGTTGTCCTCAGAGACAAGATCAGTGTAATGAAATATGTGTTTGGATACGTGTCTATAGCAGTAGTGCCTGTGTTCTTGTTCTTCTGCCTTTTTTTTTTTTCCCTATTGCAGCAAAGTAACAGAGACATAACAGACTAAATACAAGTATGTAAAATATCAAAAACGAAAAATACAAGTATGCAAAATGACTAAGAGTTAAAATATAATATGTAAAGTGCCATTTACCCTTAATTTTATTCGTATAGGTAACATATGATATATATATACACACTAATAGTCTATGGTTATAAAAATCAAATTTATATATATTTCAATAAATATAAACTTCAATTTCTTTTCAATACTATGTTGCTAGAGAGAGAGGAAAAAAAAAAACTTTTTAATCACAATTAAAACATTATTTTGCTTCATAAAACAGTTGGTTGGCTTGGTATGGTTTACCCCTCAAACCAACCTTGAATTGTCAGTTTGGTTCCATTTGCAAATTTACTAAACCAAATTGGGGGAAAAAAATATATTTCCAATTTGATTCAGCTTGATTTGTAGTATGGTTTAATTTGATTGGTTTTTTTCTTTTGCCCATTTCACTCAATGTTCAAACATCCTTATGCTAATTGACCCTTGCAAGCCGTGTTATTTCATATCAGCACACATAGATAGTGTCACAAATTCCAGTTCTAACCAAGTATTAAACAATCTGAGTCCCATCACTATCTCCATTTATTGTGAGTAATAAACAACAGCCTATTTTTTTAAGCTGTAGAGAGTTCCAAATGCTCATTTTTAAATTTTAGAGATCAAACACATAAACATGACAGTCAAGAGATTAAAATCCAATAATATTAAAATAAAACTATCATCTATGTGCTTGTTTACATAAGACAGGAAGATGGCCCCAGTAAAAAGGGCAAGGCGCCTTTAAAATGTGTCAGATCACATGTGAGTTGGATTATGGAGTTCATCCCAGAAATTGGACTGAAAAGAGAGAGAGAGAGAGAGGAGGGGGAAAAAAGTGAATTAGTAGGCAGCGGTGGAACAAATACCCATGAAGCAGTGTTACCATGGTTTTTGCGTTGGGATAAGTTTCAATGCAAACCACTTCCATGGAGAAGCCTAGAGAGAAAACCTTTGTTGTTGCTGCTATTTTCCTTGTCCTTAGGATTGCTCAACGTGCTTATAAGAGACCAGTGTGTGTCAAAATCCGGTTCATAACCAACTTGCTGCATAGAATGCACTAGCTCAGATGCCTTCCTAAGATTACCTTCAAGACGGTATCTACTAATCACAGAATTATACATGCCTTTTGTAGGTGTTTGACCAACCAAAATCATTGAATTCAACAGCCTCTCTGCTTCTGCAGTTCGTTCAGAATCACAGCATTTTTCAACAAGGATGCCCCAAGACTTGATGCTTGGCTTCAAGTACCTACCCAGCATCTCGGTATGAATATCCAGTGCATCATCCAATTGATTAGAGGTGCAATATCCCTGTATAACATAATCATAACAAGATGAATCCACGATGTTTCCCTTTGTCAGCATAATATTAAGTAGATAAATGGCTTTCCTTGTTTTTTTCTGGGAACACAACCACTTGATCATACTGTCATAAACTATATTATTAGGAATCAAATGCTCCTTTGCCATTTGATCCATAAAGAACTCTGCTTCATAAAACCTCCCATGAAAAATAAGACTCCTAATAACAGAACCTTGCACCTGTATATTATGTGCCAACCCTTGCTTATCCATTTGCCAGATCATCTGTTTTACATCTTGAAACTGCTCTGCATCAATCAAGCATCTTGAAATACTCCTCAAGCTGTAGCTTTTAGGTTTAAGATCTTTTGAGATCAGAATAGACAGATAATGCAGTGAACTTGATAGGTCCTTAAGGCAAGCAAATCCATACACCAGAAAATTATATGTGACTTCATCTGGTTGCAAGTTTCTTTTCTTCAATTGTTCCAAAATTTCCCGCACAAGCTTAGTCTTCCCAGTCAATAGAACATAGAAAACCAAAATGTTATATATTACAAGACCATGAGACATACCTTGTGCAAGCATAAACTGATGAAGGTTTAAGGCATAAAGAGGTTGACCTTCCTTGCATATCATACGCACAATCCTCCTGAAACTGTCAACTGAGAGGCTCAAATCTCTCCTAATGACAAGATTAAGTAACTCCCTTACTTTCTGTAAGTTGTCAAATTGACAAATCCCCTTTACCATCATGTCAAAAGCTTCATTGAGAAGACCATTTCCATCTGTCAAGAAATTCCAGAACAGATTGGCAGCTTCTTTGACCTTGCCCGTCATACAATACCCTTCCAGTAAAGCACAATTTACAGAGTGTGACAATGAAGGCTGTTCTCTTAATGCAATCCTTTTTAGAGCATTGGCTTCATCAAATCTTCCAGCCAAGCAAAGTCTGGGAATTAACAAAATTGTAACCTCTGGACAAGGGACTAATCTCTTTGTTTGCATGGCGTCAAATGCCTTCAAGGGGTTGTCATTATTATTTTCCCTGCAAAATCCTTCTATAAGATGCTGATATGCTGCTTTTTCATCCAAAACAAAGCCTTTTTCATGAATTTTTTTTACCAATACTTCTGCAATGGGTGTATACTCAGAAGCACAAAGAACTCCAAGAAGCATATCATATATACTGGTGAGAGGATATATGAACAACATGCCTTCACAAAGCTCTATTGCTTCATACAGCAAATGCTTCCGGCAAAGAATTTCCACAAGAGACTTAAAATCATCCATTCCCAGTAACAAATAATGCTTCATCCTTAGATCCAGAAAAGCATCAAGTTCTCCCAAATTTCCTCTCTTACACAAATCTGTTATGAAAGAGGAAAAAGTCTCATTCTTAACGGTCAGTCCTCTCTCTAGCATTCTACTAATCGTAGTTCTTGCATGTTGTCCCATGCATTTCTTGCTGTAAAATTGCACTAGCAAGTTCAGTGTTTCTTCATTCAAACGATCAATAGATATGGCCATTTTCTCGAAAAGAAAGTTGAGTGTCTTGGCAGAAGAACGGGACTCACAAAGCCCCTTGACAAAAGCATCAAAGGAAGATAAGTCCTGCCCCCACCGGACCATTTCATTCACTAACCTCAGAGAATATCTTGAATTTCCACAAGAACACTCTTTTATTACAAAAGAGTTAAAATCAGGAATTAAGGACTCTTCAAGAATAGAATTTACTCTTTGGTCAAACTCATCTGTATCAGTTTCTAAATAAAGTCCATTACCAAGATTATCAAAGAACTCTGTCCTTGAAAATCCTGCAGTGCCATCTCTTCTCAACACCACCGTTAATGGACTGAACCCTAACATGACAAATGCTTTGGTAAGTGGATCCTGAGATGAAGAGAGTTGAATCATATTAAGTTTCACCATCTCCTCAATTTTCCTTCGTACTTCATCAAATTGTCTAGCTTTACAATATCCTGCCAGGAGAACTCTGTAAGTAGATAAATCAGGTTTCATCCCACAAACTACCATTTCATCAAAGATGTGTTGAGCATTTTTCCACATACCTTCCTTAAACACACCACTTATCAGAGCATTATAAGTGTGTTTATCCAATTTTAAACCCCTGGATAAAGCTTCTGAACAATAGACCGAGGAACTTTTTAGATTCCCTTCATAACAACTCCAACTAATTAAGATCCCGAATGTAATTTCATCAGGTTTGAAAGCTATATCCTCCAGCTCTAGCCTAAACAAGTTCGCCCTCTCTGACCCAAAGTTCTTGCAGATAGCGTGTATAATCCTGTTTCCAGCCATAGCACTGGGTGCATACTTCAGATCAACAAATAAACTGAATAGATCATTAAAGTCCCTCTTTTCACAGTAACCACGAACAATTTCATTTATAACCAATTCAGAGGGTTTCCATCTCAAAACAGTAAACTTCTTGAGAAGATTTCTGGCTTCCTGAACGTCACCATCGCGACAAAGTAATCTAATAACATTTTCAACACTCCTTTTAGCTTCATCGTCGACATTAAAACCATGCAACACAATCATATCCGAACATACAGCATTTGCCAGTTTGGTATTCCTTTTCTGAACTAAAAGATCAATAAGAACATAATAACATGACAACGACGGCACTAAACCGCGCCTCTTCATCTGATCATACAGCAACAGGCTCCCGTCTACTTCATTAATTAAAACATATCCCTCGATCAAGTTACTGAAAATTTCAGGACTAACCAATGACACTCCTCGCCTTTCAGCCATTGACAACAAAAATTCAACTTCCCCAAGCAACCCAACATGGGTAAGCATCGAGGCCATAACCTCACATGCATGTGGAAGAGGCTTGTAATCCTCAGTCTGATCAAGACCCCACTTAAAAATTTCCCACATAGACTCAATTTTTCCGACTCCAAAATCTCCTTTCTTGAATTCACATTGAAATTCCAACAGAATTTGCAACACATGTTCAGGTTCCAACACGGAAACCCTTAAAAATCTCCGAGCGGTATCGGGTATCACATCAAATATCTCAAAAAGAAGGGCTTTAAGGGAGGAATCAGCACAAGTCCTGACCTCTGTCTTCTCAAAAAGATGTGGACACTTACAAATAGCAGATTTTGCAATTTCAGAGAAATGGGCAGGACATAAATCTAAGTGGGTCTCGTCTGTTTGTTTAACAAATCGAGATTGAGATGGGTGCTTGAAAGAATTGATAGTTTTGGAGTGGAAAGGCAGTGAAAAGCGGAAGGAACGACCCTGTTTGGTGAAATGCCTCTGAGAATAGAAAAAGTTGATAAGTCCACGCATGCCAATGAAGGAAAGAACAACCGATTCATCAATCAACATAATAATTTGCATCGGACATTGAGGAAATCTACTGTCTCAAACTTCTTGACTCGTTAGTCCTAGTCACCATGAATTTTGTCAGAGTGGAAAGTTCGTGCCAGCTTAAATTATTTTGGATTAACATGTTTTTATATGCATACGGCTTGTTCTAGGGAAAGATGTGGTGGGGCAAACTTTGGCCTATCTACCTTTAGTATAGGGTGTTCGTGTAAGTACAAGAGCTACTAATGACGCTGGAGCTTCCTCCTCATGTTGTGGTGGTTCCTGATGTACTGAAAGGATTAGTATGATTCCTTTGTGTTCGTCGATAAACTGTACGCTTCTATCCGGTAACCACTATAGATAAATCAGGAGCCAAGCGAATCTATTGTAGAGTGTCAACCTAAATATTGAAGTAGTGAATTTAATGAATAAGTAAAAAATGTATACTTACCAAATGTTTAACAACTGCCCCAATACATCAGATACATCTGTACCAAGGGAAGTAATCTAGATGCACCCTCACCGCGGAACTCCAATTGCGTTAAGTTTTCATGAGGAGAGTCCCAAAAGTCAATGTATCCGGCATGCAACTCTAGCCACTCAATGTCCATTTGCCCCTACAAGTCAATCTAATGTAGGTAGGGCTCTATGCTGACATTGGGAGGGAGCTACTAGTAGTGCCTAAACTGGCGGCAAACATGCTCAAGGAAGCACCGCTCCATAATGTGGAAGCAAATCAACAGTACTCAAAATGTTCAAATGTGTCTCCCCATGTTACAAAATGGGGGAAGAGCGTCAATCAGATCATCAAGATATGGCTACCACACAACTTAACATTGAAATCACACCTATTTATAAAAGGTCACATTATATAAAATAAGATTGAAAAGAAAACAAGAAATATGACTAACCTAGTTTGCAAAACTGCCAATCAAAAGCATCTCTATACACTAGCACAACATGTGTAGAATGTCGGGTCGTGTCTCATGTTATCCTCCACTAAGCTACCAATGGTTTGTTAGTGTTGAATATTGTGTCATGTCTCATGTTATCCTCTACTGAGCTACCATTGGTCTGTCAATCTCAAGACAATACCATATTTGGTCAATGAAGCAATACGAGGGAACCTATCCCAAGCCTAGACCTGGAGGACGATCACTATTCCCACCATCTCTTACACAGTATTAGGAGATCCCACACATATTTGGCAATATAACTAAGCTAAACAAGTGAAGCCTCAACTATACTAAGTCACAAGTGTAAAGTCTTTTAGGAGCAACATAAACATGCAGTGCACAAGGTTTTCTGATTTATCCATGAACATCATCCCTCCAAGTAAAAACATTATATATGCATCTATGAGAAATTTAACCATCTCGTTTGTAGCTCTAACATGTAATATCTTGAATGTGTTCCAAAGCCACAATAGGTTAATGCACTCACCCCCTAATCTACCTAACTTCCAGCTTTTCACCTAGCAATCACTCACACCAAGATGCACAATCAAGGCTAGTGCTACCAATAATCACCTCTCCATCAATCGATAGCTCAAGCTGGACCTCTACATCTTGTAAAGTAATCGCCATCTCTCCATAAGCCATGTGGAAGGTATGTGTCTCAAGCATACACCTCTCCACCAATGTAATCAATAGGGCCTAATCCAATTGAATGAATTGAAGGTGACTTAATCTTAGAAACTCAACCCATCGTAGATAACAAAGCATATGGGGATCCAATAGGATGTCACCCTCGTCGCAATGCAACTGCAACTCGCATCGCCTAACTGTTAATGAAGCATCTACCTACAAAGACATAAGCAAAAAATTTTCATGGTTAGCAATTAAAATAGGTCAATTCATACAAGATAATGGAGGAGCAATACCTATCCCTACCATACTGCTTTAGATCAATGCCTATCCTACTACATGAGCAATGGTCTATCAAATAGACCAAACTCCATCCGCCCTATGAAATACGACCAGACTCACGTTAGTGTATCAAAGGTGAAGGTTTAGACTACATTATATAAGAAATGATGCAATAAATGAATGGGTGCCTTGCAAGTTTTCGTTTACCATGCCTATTTCTCTCTGGACATTTCCTTTTATTATGACATTCCCTCCAACACATGCTACACCTAGTTTTCCTAGAAGGTTCTCTAAGGTCCATCTCCATGTGATAACATTTCGATCTATACTTACCCATTCCTCATTAGTGCTTGTCAATATTAGGTTGGAGGAATGGAAAGTCAACCTTTGGCCAATTCATCTCATCTCTAATAAGATAGAGGTGAGCCTTGTAAACCTACAACCAGTGTGTCCACCTATACCAATGGTTAATGGTGAGGGAGCTATCCAGCCTTATGTATGCCATAGCTACACAAGTATGGGAACATGAAATCTTATATATCTGCCATATGTTGCAAATACACATATAATTCCTTAGGTCAACAATGTGTGTGAGACCTCTTCCTTTAACTCCACTTGCAGCATGCTAGCTACCAGTGACGATTTCAAATGCTTGGTCCCATCTATTGAATCTAACCACCTTATTAGAGTTAGCCCTTTATCTCCACTTTGCAAGCCCTCAGCCTCCATTAGCAATCACTATCCCTTTTCGCACAAAATATGAACAACAGAGACCTATTCGATTCTTTAACAACAATATTTAATGTGGAATATCTTAATGATCTACATTAACTCTTCTTTGCTTTTGAATCTCATGCCTTTCCTTAGTTCAACACTATCCTCTAGATTAGTGTAAATCTCATTCATTTCTTCTTCAAATGTGATGTAACCATCACCTCCCCCCCATGTTGAAAAATGGAATCATGTCTCTAACCCCCAAAGTATTCTATTTGACTCTCTTGTGGGTGTTATTGTGCCTGCATTAAATGCTTAACCACTTGAGGATATGTTATATGCATATCATTTAGCGCATTTTGAGAAGGGCCAACTTCCTCTTCAGTGGACCCCCCATCATCTTTGCCAAAGTAATACCCTTCTACATTCATATCATTTTCAACTAGTATCCCGAACTTCCTCATCTGATTCTTTTTCACTTAAATCTTCTTCTTCACATGATAGTTCAAAAGCCAATAGCAAGTCAACAACATTACATATTGAAGAACCAGTCATTATGCTTGGTCCATAATCTCCATAATTAATCGAAGAATTTACTGTTAATGTGTATTGTCCATATGAAGAATCAAGTGCATCATTAACTTAGACATACGACTCTTGTATGCAGCCATTTCTATGAGAATCTCAACATCATCATCATCCCTAATAGACATCAAGCTATACAACACACTAGTCTAAAAGTAGTGCGAGTGCTTATGAAATATCTCAACATCCAAGGTTAACTCCAATTCCTCCACATATCCTATGTACAAATTTGTATTAGTTTGAATTCATCCTCACTTTCAACAGCTTATCATACGCTAGACCCTCATTACCATCCACAATGTTTCCATGTGAATATATTATAAATTTAAACAAATGCATCCATTGCCAACCTAATCGAACAATATGTTTTCAATTAGTTTTAGCAACAAAAAAAAAAAAAAAAAACTCCAAACTTTCAATCGTAAATTGCAAGCACATCAATTCTATCCATCAATTCCATGGTATAATTTCACACAAAAACGGCCTCTACACAACTAATTTCTCTTTCGGGTATTTTTCATGAGCACCTTGCATGCATTATTTACTACTGTGGTGAATGATTCTTATGGTCCACATTTAACTTAAGGTAAGTATCAGTTAACTTCTCACTAAAGTAAGCTATGAGCACCCTATTCTGCATCAAAATGATGCATATTCCTACATCAGATGCATCATGCCTCATCTTAAAAAATAAATAAATTATTAAAATCAAGTAACACTGAAACAGGTGTAGAATAGAGTGTGATCCACTATTTTCTTGCTACATAAAAGGGTATTATTAGTGTCACTACAATGAACTTTTCTAAATACCTTTTGAAAATAAGATTTAATAGTCACATAAAAAAATGCTCTTGCCATACACAAGGATATAGTCAAAGTGCACCACAATGAACTTTTCCAAATAACTTCACAAAATAAGATTCATCTGTTAGTATTAAAATTGATTTTCGCTTAAAATAATCAATTAAATTAGTAATGTTTTGTGCTTTTAAGAATAAACAAGCTAGATTGATCTTGAAACGATTAATTTTTTAGAAAAGCTTGACAATTTTATTAAAAACTCAAATTCCGCTATATCACATGCATTTTAACTCTAAAATATTACACTATAATAAATTATCTTTACTTTGAAAATGATTTTTCACCCTCAAGAGCATGGTTTTCACCCCCCAAAAAAATTATTATTCTATTTTTTCTCTCTTGTTTCATGTCCACATTTTTCTTCTTTTTTTTTCTCTCTCTTTCTTTTTTTTTTTTTACTATAAATGCTATGCTAAGCAAACTCTAAAACCACTAAAGACAAAAATGGAGTGCCAACAATACCAAATCATTATAATCTCAAATTCTTACACATGATTTGAAACATAAAGGCCTCATTGCCTAACAGTTTGAAGTTGCCAAATTGATTTAAAGGTTTTGCCTATTATAAATCAAGACAACATATTTATGATATATTTAGTTCACTTCATAAGAGCATAATAGAATAACAATTAATTCCCTATGAGTATATTCCTATGTTTGATTGGTAAAATAGTCATTTCATAGAATTACTATTACCAATGTTATCAAAATCATAAGTCAAATCGTAGAATTGTTTGATTTTAGTTCTTACTTCACTATTCTTGGTTAACCCTATCACAAACTCAATTTAAAACAAAATTGAGTGGAATCATGAGTCAACTCGATGAAATCGCAAATTTGAAGCCGTTTATGTCAATTTTGAAAATTTATTTCTTCTCCTTTAACTATTAATGTGTTTTTTGTTCAGCTGCTGCTGCTGTAGCAAAATCATCCAAGTTTGGAATCACGTTCTAGCCGGTGTCGTGTTCATATGCCATGTGGTCACTGCCCTTCAGTGGAATCGCATTCTAGTTGGTGTCGTTTCTATTCGTGTGCTGAGTTTAGAATCGTGTTCTCGTCGGTGGTCATTGCTCGTCTCGTGTTCATGTGCCATGTGCTTGCTGGCTGGTGGCTGCTGCTCTGCTGCGTGTTGTGTTCGTCGGCTGTCCTATTCCTGTTCCAAAAATACAATCAATTTTAATTAACAGAACAAAGTTACTTAATAAACATATACAAATCGTTAGCTTGTTAAATCACATTTCGTATAAAACTTTGTTTGATATCACTAAAGTTGTGTGCACTTGATATTTGTATTATGATATAAATTAATTGGACTTATTTAACATTAAGTACATTATTGCAATATCATTTTCTGAGTGTTTGGAACCCATGTAAGTTATTATATTTGTTTTATGAATGTTTTTGCAACCTTTATTTTGAAATTGATTTTTAAGACTAAAATTTTTAAAAATGTTGGTGAAAATAACATAAAAATTAACTAAATTAAAAATTAAATAAAATTAGTAAATAAAAAGAGAAAACCCCCTTTTTTTTACTATTTTATTATACTTAATTTTCCTTTCAATTTCTTTCATTTCTTTTTTTATTATTATTACAATTTTTTATCAAAGATAGAATGATCATAATAGACGGTTGAATGAATGGTTTTAAAATTTGAAGATCTAAATGCTCTATTTTAAAGATAACTTTATTTGGAGCAAACATAAAAGATTGTAATCGTGTATATTATTCAACATTTTTTTTTTCATTTTAGTTATTATCTTGTAACTTGCATTTATAGTTATAAAATAGTCATTATATTTATATTAGTTTGAAGAGATTAAGAAGGTGGTTATGCAGCTTGTGCAGTAGTTAGGGTACAATTTCACAATATATTCTAATCACTTTTTGCTCTTTAATACCAGTGTGTACACATGTAAATCATCTATTCTTATAATTTGCCAAATTTTGTTTTGTTTTCGTTTGAACCTTTTTTTAATCTTTAAATTGCACTCTTTAAACCCTGAAGTTAAATATTAAGCACTTAAGTATCTTTTTCTTAATCAATTCACACAAAATTACATTCGATAAATACTAAAAATAAGGTTCTTTCAATACTTATCAAACTTCCCCACACTTAATCATTTACTTGTCCTCAAGCAAACAAAATAAAGACAAGAGAAAGACATTATCATCAATTATACTCATCATGAACTTTAAATCATAAGCAGCATTCTCTACTCAATTGATTCTTAGTGGCTCGTTAGTACCTATTGCTCAAACCTACCATAATTGTATGTGTACCTAGCATACAATAAGACTTTTCATATTAGTCCAAGCAAGTTAAACCAGTATCCTCACTATTTAGTAACCGCTTTTAAAGTTACAAAAGAAATAACAAATCAAACAAAGTCTAAGTTTCTCAATTGCATTTCGTCACTTACCAAAAAGTATATAAAACATTCAATTATTTTTTCAAAGCATAACAACAAGAAGTAAAAGTACATGGCATCTATTATTCTCCTAGATTATTTTTCTTTTTTATTTCAAGTCTCTTCAAAAGTTTTTTTTTTTTTTAATTCAGTTGGATAGAGCTAAGCAACCTATATAGCGAGCTTTCAGTCGATAATCTCAAGCTCATCACCCAACTTAATAAACGTTATTTCCTTAATGGAGGGCATCCTTATAGGTTTATTTACTCGAGTTACAAGACTCACTAAACTTACCTTTTTGATATCCTTTAAAGTTATAGTAATTTCATCAGTCGGTCAATCCCAGAACAGACGACCTTAGGTGGCCAAGTTTTAAAGGAAACTCATCAAACCTCCCTTACCTTAACACATAAGGATTCAATAATGATATTTATTATTTTCAAAGAGACTATTTCAAAAAGAATTACCAACTTAACAATTTCACATGCCCCTTTCACAAAAAGTTGAAAGAACTCTTAAAATGATTGAATATTAAATATGCTAGCTAATGAGCTTAAAAATATAACTAATTCACTTGAAACTAAGGATTTTCATTTACTTTATAAATCTAAATTTAACTATTAAACAACAAATAGATTTACCGCACTTAGATTTCATCCTAAAACTTTAGCTAAGTATACCAACTTAACAATAGGTGAATAAGGCATACGAAATCACTACTTTTACGTATGTGTGTACAAAAATGCTACTTTTACATTCTAATGAGTACAATTTCAAGGTTTTCACTTTTCAATAATAGAAAATCAAAATTAAATTCCAATTGCAAACTTGTAAATGGGGGAAAAATTGATCAATAAGAGCATAAGATAATAAATAATTCAGAAGCTAATTTCTTATGTCTTTATATCCCTTCCCCACACTTGTTTAAGACATTGTCCCCCAATGTCTTCAAAGTAAGCACACATAAGGAAAAAGAAAAGAGATAAAAGAAAAAGAAAAAGAACACTAAGGACTTCCTTAGTTTTCATCATTGGTGAGTTGTGAATCCAGTGAAGCAAAAGTTGTGCAGCATCGACCTTAAAAAAAAAACGAAGACACCGGACTAAAAAAATAAAAATAAACTAAAAGTTAGCCTATCCTAGTCTAATGAATGAAACATTCAATAGATTTAGGTCGAGAGTCTTCTCATAAGAGAGCACAATTAGTTACAAATCAGATGTAGAAAAATAGAGCAATAATTAAAAAAAAAAAACTAAGTAAAAAGAAATAGAGCTAGCAAATAATCTAGCTCTCAATCGTCCTCCTCGCTGCTATCTTCCCCTTTTATGGCATGTCACCGTCCCCTTGATCTTTGTCGTCATCATCATCCTCATCCATCTCTTCTATATCATCTCCCTCATCCTCCTCTTCTTCAGAATTAGAGGACTCAACAATAACTGAGTCCTTTCAACTTCTCATAGATGTTCTAAGAGTAGTGTTGTGATGTAAATTAGATTCAGGAGAGGATTCATAAGTTAGTAGATCAATTGGTGGTGGGGAGAAACAACCAGCTAGTTTTCCCAAAAATGCCCAGACTACACTTCTAAAGCACTTGTATTTCTTTCTTTCCTTTTTATTTAGTTCCCTCTCTTCCTGAAATTCTTATTTCAAGCTTTGAATTTCATCCTTGAGAGGTTAGGTATGGGAAGTAGATGTAGCACCAGAAGTAGAAACTCCTTTAAGTGAAGTAAAATACCTTGACGAAGTGGGGAGGTCGATTAACTTAACCATCCCCCACAGATGGAATGGGCCATCATAAATTTTTGTAGCAAGGATGTCTAGTTCCTCAGGATTAGTGGCTTGAAAATATCATCACCATTTAAAAACTTAGTAATATAGCCCCCATAGTAAATCCCCTCGACTTGAGGATTAGGTACCTATCGGTGTAGGAACTTAGCAACTTCTAAGCCTATATTGATCTAAAATTTATTAGTCATGTTGTAAAGAGGAAAAATTTCAAATTTGTTTACCACCCCATGGCTTCTTTTTGTCCTCTAATAATGTGTACCAAAAGGTAGTGAATAACCTTTAAATCAACTTTTTTTATGGATGATGCCTTGGACTTAGAAGGTTATAATGAATTTCCGCCTCAAATAGTTGTTCCCAATATTTTTGGGCGAACATATCTTCAAGCCAAGTAGTTGGCAGACACTGAAATTCCGCTATATTAGATTCTAATACAGAGTACAAGCCCAAGTATCTCCCAAACCAATATGAGGGGACAATGTGCTTTTGCCCATATATTTGAAAATTGAGACAGTAACGACCAAATTGTAATGTAGAGAGAAACTTAAGAGTAATCTCTCTATAGGTTGGCTCATTTATCTCAAAGAAAGTATCCTAAGGCCCAACACTTATTATTTTACAAATGTTTTTCATCAATTCCATATGTCCTAAGTATTTTTCAATCAAGGTATTCATTATTTCCAAAAGCCAAATACTCTAATCTTTTTCATCGGTCTTTACTCTACTCTTCATTAAAGTATTTGATAGGTGCATCTTTCACTACTTCTTGCTGTAGAGGGGTTCTTAGCCTCTTGTGAGAGCGGAAGGCCGTTTCTTACTGTTAGTGAGATGTGGAAGCTTGCTGCTTTGTCTTTTTGTTAGCTGCCCTTTTTGTCCCCATTTGCATAAAACTGTATAAAGGAGTTCATGATAACAAAAATCAAAGTTTAGCTTTCATAACTTAATCAATATTTAGAACAACTCGTATTAATGCTCAATATCTATAGAAGATGTGTATGATCAAAGTGTAATGAAACAAGCATTAATTCTTAGGGATAAAATCATAGGGTAAAGCATACAAGTCAACATAACCATCTACACGGTCGTGCAGAAGATGGGGCAAAACTAAGAACACGTAAGAATTCAAATCAACATGAGTGTGGGAATTTAGTTGTCCACAAGGTTGTGTATGAGTTTTAAGACAAATGGTTGAACTAAAACCAAAACTAAAGCTCCATGAATTTCTACATTAATACTTAAATTTGCAAGAACTCAAATTTCACATACTTAGGAACCCTAGATTTTTAAAGTAGGTACTACAAGTCAAAAATATGAAAGCAATTTGTATCAAATGACTTAAAAAACAGTTGATCGCACAAAATTGGTAAAAGTCCCAAAAGTTATAAACGCTCACAAAATGTTCATGAACCCTAATTTCAAATGAGATGCGATATATATATTACATACTGATAAGTATAAATTAACACTTGTATTTTAGATGAATTCTAGTTGTTTGTGTAATAAGTTGATGTTATCTTGAAGAATTTTGATACTTAAAAGAGAAATATTTCAGTTTCAGGGATGAGGACCACTATTTTGAGAGGAGATATCGACTTAGATTGAGATCAAAGAAGAATACACGAAGAAAAATGCTTTTTAGAAGAAATAGGGGAAGTACACGGGCGTGTATTTCCATAGCACGGCCGTGTGTTATTAGCCGTGGGTTTTTTATTATTTCAGACATTATTGCAAGGCACGACCGTGTATAACCATGGGTCAAGACCGTGTATATGAAAAAGTTTGGCCGTTTCAGGAGATTTTTCGGTTTCCATAGATATATCTCTTCGTTTTCCAGAGGGGGGGGGGGGGGGTTCTTAACCTGAAGGAGGCAGAGAGACACCTGAGGGAGATAGAAAAAACGAGGAAAAGAAGAAGAGGAAGAGATGGGGAAAGCTTACCTAAGGGAAAAGCAACATCAACGGATTCATCCTTCTCTTCCGAAGGGTTTATGCACACGGGTTTTTCATCTTCATTGATTTGTAACTTGAAAACCATGAGTGGCTAAATTATATCATACCCGAACCTTATGAACCTTAATTATCATGTAACATTGGATTGATTGCATAGTTAATGACTAGTGGAATTCTCTGAATTTATTCATGTTGTTCATTTAGTGTTGCTAATTTGATGTATGGCCAGCATTGAGTTTGTATTGATTTCTTAGAAGTTGATTGGAAAATCTCTTGTTTAAATAGATCATACATGAATAAAGGAATTCGTATGTAATCTAGGGATAGAGAACAGGAATTTTCCGTATTACGTTAAATTAGATAATTTGACCTGATGGAGGGTTCAAGAGTGTTAATGCAATCCTAATCAATTTTGATAAAAGAGGGATCTTTATTAATGCGATTAGGGTTACGAGCTAATAAATCTGGAAGGAATATTGGCTTAGTGTTAGATACTTCACGATTCAAACATAACCATTGCTCGTTAACTGATTTATTGAAAGGGTGAAGTTACATGACAATTAGAGGAGTAGTAAGGGTAAGGTATGCTCTTAATTATCGAATTTAGTAATCAAATTATTATGTTAGTTTTAATTGCTATAGGTTTTGCTAAGTGTTTTTAATTTAATCTGAATCTCTCGAATGTGTGCGGTTAGATAGTTAGTTTAGAGTTATTATTGGTACTTGCTAATCCCTGAGGAAACGATACCCGAACACAATTCTATACTATTACAATCGATAGGTGCACTTGCCTATTTGATCGTAACAGAGAGTCATAGAAAAGGGATTTTTAAATTTGTGTGATTACGGTCATCAACACATACATAGCTCGTCTAAATTCACAAATATGTAGGAGAAAAACTATTTAAGAAAGCTAAAAATTCATCAAGCAACAATTACTACCACATTCTTACCCATGAGTAGGGACCTATTCGAATATGGCAAAAACCTAGTAATATAAAAAATAAAATCATATATGCAGATCACATAGAGCAGGAAAAAAAAGAGAGTAAAACTTGCTTAGATTTGTAGTTTAGAGTCTAAAGGATGAAGTAGAAATGGAGGAAGGAGTGTGTAGAGTGCAAAAATTTAATTTCGTGGGGAGTAAGTAAAGGAGAAGTGTATTCAGTTGGAGTAAAATCAGAGAGCATAAGGGAGGAACTGAAAGCATGAATATATATATATATATATATATGGAATCTCTGCACAGGCTTGTGCACGGGCATGCTCAGGGCCGTGCAAAGTTCTAAAAAGCTATCCAAGGCTATTCTTATGGGACACCAGAGTGCCCTACCTTCTGCTCAGCCATGCTCGGGGGCATACAGGGTTCCAAAAAAGTGCCTAGAGGCTCCTTTTTAGGTGTGCACTGCCTTAAGCACTGCTTGTGCTCAAAGTTGTTCAAGTGTTTAAAAATTATATAAAATTCTCCAAGTTATTTGATTCATGTGATTTTTCATTGTGCACCTTGACATAATTAAAAGAGCATGAAAATGACTTACCAAGTACACTTGAGAAGTTAAAGCTTGATGGTTCTAGGGGTTTCAAAATGAGAGAACAACTTCTTAAGGAACTTCACAACTACTTAGGCATCATTTGTAGGCAAAGCCTATGCCTCAACCCATTTAGACACATGGTCCATCGCTACCAAAATGTACTTATTCCCGGAAGAAGTAGGGAATGGTCTTATGAAGTCAATGCCCCATAAGTCAAAGACCCCACATTCTAGAATAAAGTTCTAAGGCATTCATCTCTTCGCGATGTGTTCTTTACCTGCTGACATCTATCACATGTGACATAGCGACAATGAGTATCCTTAAATATTGTAGGCTAATAGAAACCATCCTCCAAAACTTTATGTATAGTACTGTTAGTTAAGTAATGACCACCAATAGGGTTAAAGTGACAATCAACGAGAATGTTCCATCCCTCTTTATGTGAGACACATCTCCTTATTAATTGATCTCCACAAACCCAAAAAAGAAAGGGGTCTTCCGAGTAGTAGTATTTAAGTTCAGAAAAGAACTTCTTTCTTGCATAATAATTAAGGTCATTGAGAAGAACTCTTACTACAAGATAGTTTACAAAATCTGCAACCCACAGAGTTTTTGTATTCATGAGCTGGCAAACTGCATATAATTTTTCTTCAGGGAATGAGTCATTAATATCTTCCTCTTTAAGCTCCTCTAAACAGGGGTTCTTGAGTCTTGAGAGATGATTAGCTACTAGATTCTCTAGCCCCTTTTATCGCAAATCTCTAAGTCAAATTATTGTAAGAGCAGAATCTACCAGATAAGTCTAGGCTTTGCATCTATTTTCATCAGAAAAAATCTCAAAACAGAGTGGAAAGAATTAAAACAAATAAAATAAATGACTAAAGTAGCAGTTAATAAGGTTTTTCCTAATTTTTTTTTTCTGAATCCCTAACAACGATGCCAAAATCTTGATGGTTACTTTTCCAATCTTATTAAATTATAAATTTATAAACCTAAAGAAATTTAATGACTAAGCTAGGCAAGTGTACCTATCTAAATATAGTATAGATTGCAATGAGTGTCATCCTTAAAGATCTTAAAAACAAGTACTCATATTTCCATTTTTTTTACTATCTAGTCTAAATCTTAATGTAAGATCAATAAACTAAATTACATATTAACTTATCTAACAACCCTAAGATTAAGTATAATCATTTTAATAAATGAATTTAATCACAAAAAAAAGCATACCATTCATCTTGATTTACTCTAAACCCTAACTTTCTTATAATAAGGTATTGATTAATAAATTGTTTATGTTTTGCACTGCAAGAATTCTCAATTAAATTAATTACTCTCTCAAGTTAATTAATTAATAACCCTATTGGAATAGTGGAGACCTCTCTTTCACAATCACCATATAAGATTTCATTATGCTCATAATTCCCTAATAAAGATTTAATCTTTATGTAGAAAATCAAAATTTTCCTACCTCTAAGCAAAACATGAAATCATTATGTTCATGAAGATCTATCCTATTAGATAAGACCTATCTCTACCTAATAAGAATCAAACATGCAATTAATGTGCACTCGTAAATTAATCACAAAGCAATCAAAATACATGAATAGATACAAAGGCATAAACTTTTCATTAATCCATAAAAAATTTAATCACATGATTTAGCGTTTCACAAAATGTAAGATATGTAAATCTACTCTTCCATAGAATTTACAGTAATCACGAAAAATCTAAAGAAGTGATAAGAAATCATGATGAAAAGAATAAACCCTTATAAATGTTTTTGTGATCTCCGATGATGCTATAATGATTCCTCTCCCTAAATTCATAATTTTGCTATCCTAGGGTTTTTAGAGTGATTGTGAGCAATAAAATATCCGAGTCCTTAATTATCCAAATAAAGCAAGTATTTATAATATAAAAAATAGGTTAGCATACACGACTTAGTGCATGCCCATGCTCGAGGTTGTGTACTCTGGAACAAAGTGAAATTCTGGCATTGAGGGTTCTGCATGGCTTCTGGCACGACCGTATTCAGGGTTGTGCAGTCTAGAATTCCTTCATGTTCTTCTCTAGGTAGATTTTTTCCTTCAGCACTGCTCTCTGCACAGCTTGTATAGCAGCGAGGGCACAATTTCACAATACATTCTTATCACTTTTTGCTCTTTAGCACTAATGTGTACACATGTAAATCATCCTTTTTTTATATTTTTCCAAATTTTGCCTCATTTTCACTCAAACCTTCTTTAAATCCCTAAATTGCACTCTTTAAACCCTGAATTCAAATATTAAGCACTTAAGTGTCTTTTTCTTGATAAATTCATACAAAATTATATTCAATAAATACTAGAAATAAAGTTCTTTCAACACTTATCAAGATGCATAGTAGGGAATGTGATCTACATGATTTCACCATTAATTTGGTGAAATCACAAAGAAAAAAGGTTAAAAAATGCTCTAAAAGTGGTTGCTCCAAGAAGGAAAAACGAGCAAATTGTAGCTGGGAGAAAAAAGACAATGAATAGTGTAAAAACGTGTGTTCAAAACACATCTCCTAATTTTTGTTGGAAAAAGAAAAAGTGTATTCAAAACACGTTTTCTACCTTTTTAACTATTTGCTAAAAGAAGAAAAGTTTAAAAAAATTTACACACCGTGCCTACTACAATTTAAACCTAGGATTAAGGTCTTTTATGCTCATGTGTTTTCTATTAAGCCATTGGCCTATGCCTCCATTTTGTTATACAAAAAAATTGCATTTGTTCCTTCTTTCTTTTTAAATAAAAATAATAAACAAAAAAAATAAAATTAAGAGGGTGCAAAAATAGTGTGTTGATAAGTGTTAAAAGACCCTTAATTCTAGTGCTTATTAATTATAATTTTATATAGATTTCATGTAATTTGTGAATAAAAGGGTACTTATGATTAAATTTTAATTTCAGGCATTAATGAAGACAAAAGAAAGGTTTAATGATGATATGAGCAAAGGTGAGGTGAAATTTGGCAAAAAAATGAAGAAAATTGATTTTTAGTTCAGCACAACCCATGTAGACACTAATGCTGAATGAAAAAAATGACCAGTAGCTAATTTTTTTTTAGCCATGTTCCCAACATAGCCATGCTAGAGGCCGTGTTGAACTGGGCAGTGAAAAATAACATGTTCTAAAGTCAGCAAGGCCTCGAGCACGGCCATGCTGATGCCCATGTTGAACCTTGTTTTCGCGAGAACTATAAATAGACAGTTTGTTTTATTTTAAAAGGACTTCTTTCCTTCTAACTTAGTTCTAGAAATCCTAGGGGAGCTTTATTACAAACTTCAAGAAGAGAATTGTTCGAGCATTATTGGAGATCACAAAACAAACAAGGGATTATTCTTTTTATCATGAATCAATTATATTTCTCTAGATTCTCTATTTTTATTGAAACTCAATGGAGGAGGAATTTCTTATATCTTTCATCTTGTGAAACCCTAACTCATGTGCTGAACCATTGATTGATTAATGAATTATTTATATCTTTGCATCTATTCATGTATTTCCATTGTTTTTGTGATTGATTTATGCGCGCAAATTAATTGGATGTTTGATTTTTATTAGATTGAAAGAGGTTTCGTCTAGTAAATTAAATCTTCGTAAATAGAGATATTACATGTTTTACCTAGAGATAGGAAAACATTGATTTTTTGCAATTTATTGGAGCTTTTGAAATTAATGAGATCTTGCATAACAGTAGTGAGGGAGAGATCTCTGTTAGCTTATGTATGATTAAGAATTGATTAACTCGATGGAGTAATTGATTTTACTTGAGAATTCCTGCGGTGCAAAGTGTAAATTGATTTGTTAATCGATATCTTATTTTGAGAATTTAAGAGTTAGGGTGAAACAAAATGAGGAGTATATTTTGTGAATGAATATATTTTTAAGACAATATCATTCAATTCTAGGGTTACTAGGATTTGTTAGTTAGTAATTTAATTCATAATTTCTACATCATAAATTAGACTAGATAGTAGAAAAAGGTAATACTAGTATTAGTTTTCTAGATCCCAAAGGACGACACCTATTAAATCTATACTATAATCGATAGGTACACTGCCTAGCTCGAAGTAGATTTTATTGGTTATAAATTTAAAACTTTAACGATCAGTTAGATTCGAGCAACCTCAAGTTTTTGGCGTCGTTGCCAAGGATCTAGCGAGGCAATATTAGGAAAAAGCGTAGTATCTACTACTTTAGTCATTTTTTTAATTTGTTTTATCTATTTTTCTTCACTCCATCTTTTAAAAATTTCTAATTCACACTCGGTTACCTTTTGTAATGTATGACAAGGAATCTTCCCTCTGACATTCTTGATCTAGATCTTGAGATTGAGAAAACATTCCGCTGACTTCAAAGGAATAAAGTTGTCGAATC
Organism: Laguncularia racemosa; assembly: GCA_037954665.1. Lineage (NCBI taxonomy): Eukaryota > Viridiplantae > Streptophyta > Magnoliopsida > Myrtales > Combretaceae > Laguncularia > Laguncularia racemosa. The sequence goes on along the minus strand of JBBMOL010000091.1, from coordinate 2,040,694 downwards.
TTCTGGGCAATCGGTTAGTGAGAAGGGAGAACGTGATATAACAGTGGCAACTGAGGTTAAAGAAGAAGAGCTAATAGAGGTACAAGTACAAGAAGTAATGGCTAAAGATCCACCAAAGACAAACATTAAGTATGCAAGGCCTACACTAGATGGCACAAGTCCAACCATTATTAACCCTCCCATTGAGACTAATAATTTCAAGATCAATGATGTGGTGATTCAACTTCTACAACAATACTGTCAGTTCAATGGACTACCTAATGAAGACCCTCATGCTCACATTCAGACATTCTTGGATATTTGTGAAACTTTCAAGAACAATGGGGTGACGGATGAAGTAGTACGTACAAGATTATTCCCTTTTTCATTAAAAGGGAAAGTTAAGACCTAGCTTTAGTTATTGGGTCCTGGGGCTTTAACTGCATGGGATGACACAGTAAAGGAGTTTTTGGACAATTATTTTCCACCATGTAAGACTGCTAAGCTCCAGAACGACATCTCTTCTTTCACTAAACAAGATCATGAAACAATATATGATGCTTGGCAAAGATGGACAGAATTGTTGAAAAAGTGTCCACATCACCAATTGCCTCCATAGATACAAGTTCAAACATTTTTGAATGGGTTAAATCCGACTACACGTCACTTGGTAGATGTCGCAGCTGGCGGTACTTTAAATACTAAGACTCCAAAGGACTCATTGAAGTTATTCGTTGATATGCTAAGAAACAATTACCAATGGGGTCGTGGCAAGAGTAAGTAAAAAGCGACAAGAATGTACGAAGTAGATGTAATGACTACTTTGGTAGCTAAGATGGAAGCTTTGAGCCACCAAGTTGCAAATCTCAAGAATCCCTAAGGATCACAACCTGAGGAGGGTGTAAATCTATTTGAGCAATATGAATAGGTAGATTATCTTAGAAATTCAACCAGATAACAATATATTTAGTATGGTAACACCCACCATCCAGTGATGAGAAATCATCTGAATCTGTCTTATGGAAACCAGGTTTATTGGAGAGCTAATCTACTACCACTAGGGTATTCAAAGCAACAGCCGCTAATTTATTAGCCTTTACCACTTTCTTCAATGCAACCACCTCAACAAGAAAAAAAGAGTAACTTAGAGGATATTTTGAGTCAATTCATCCAAAGCTCAGATGCTAAACATCGTAATCAAGAGGCATCGATTCACAATCTTGAGAAGCAAATTAGCTAATTGGCTAAGATGATGTCTGAGAGACAACCCGACTCTCTTCCTAACAACATGAAAAACAATCCAAGGGAACAGGTAAAAGCCATACATTAAGCAGCGGGAAAGAGTTACCATCTGAACAGTGACATGAAAAGGAGCAAGAGGATAATCAATCTATTGAAATAGAGAAAATGACACCTGAGAAAACATATCCTGAGAGGAGATCACCACCGGTTGTCAAAGAATATGTGCCAAAAATCCCTTATCCACCTCGCCTCAATCAGAGCAAAGACAAGGAGCAATTTGGTAAATTCCTTGATCTATTTAAACAGCTGCACATTAAAATTCCATTTGTAGAGTCACTTTCACAAATGCCAAATTATGCTAAGTTCCTAAAGGAACTTCTATCTAACAAGTGGAAGTTGGAGGATGTGTCTACCATAGAAGTTGACGCAAATTACTCATCTATCATTCAGAATAAACTTCCTCTAAAGCTAAGGGATCCGAGCATTTTCATAATTCCATGTGTCATAGGTGATACTTCAGTTGATAAGGCCCTAGCTAATCTTGGGGCCAGCATTAATTTAATGCCATACTCCTTTTTCAAGAAGTTAGGACTTTCTGACCTAACACCGACTAGGATGAGTTGGCAACTTGCTGACCACTCTGTAAAGATTCCCAAGAGCATAATCAAGGATGTCTTGGTAAAGATAGGAAATTTCATCTACCTTGTTGACTTTGTAGTTCTAGAAATGGATGAGAATGGGGATATCCCTCTGATACTTGGGAGACCATTCCTAGCCATCGCCAAGGCAATGGTTGATGTGGAAGGAGGCAAGCTTACTTAGAGAATCGGTGATGAAGAGATGGTAATCCAAATGACTGTTGCTATGAAACACACCATGTGCATTGATGACTCTTGTTACTCTATTGACGTTGCTGATATGTCAGTAGATGAGCATTTGAAGGAAGTTTTGAGAAAAGATGAGTTAGAGTTGAGCCTAACATTGGAGGAGAAGTAGGATGCAGATAACCCAGAGGTTGCGCTAATCATTGAGCAGCTTGATGCTTCAGAAGATGTTACACCTCAGCATGGGTTTGAAAAGTTAAGAACAGAAAATGAGGCGAAACTTAAAACTTTTATAGAAGAGTCGCTAGGGTTGGAATTAAAACAATTACCAGAGTATCTAGAATATGCTTTCTTATAAAAGACTCTAGCCTACTAGTTATTATAGCCTTAGATTTATCTCAAGAGCAAAAAGACCAATTACTCACGATTCTAAGAGCACACAAGCGAGCCATCACTTAGAAAATATCTTATCTAAAAGATATCAACCCTTCCTTCTGTACTCACAAAATTTTATTAAAAGAAGGATTCAAGCCTGTAGTGCAACTACAGAGACGACTAAATCCTAATAGGAATGAGGTGATTAAGAAGGAGGTGATCAAACTTCTTAACATTGTACTTATTTGCACCATATTTGATAGCGGCTAAGTTAGTCTAACATAAGTGGTGCCGAAGATAGGAAGGAATTGGATCTCCAACTACTAGAGACTTAGTGGAAGAAAGTGAAGAGCGTCGAGCCAATGACGTTAAACAAGTGCGCTTCTTGGAAGGCAACCCATGTCTAACTTAGGTACATAGCTTTTCTTTTATTTTCTTTTTGTTGTCACTATCTTAAGTCTATTATTTTTAGAAATTTGCAGATCTTAAGGGGAGTTTCTAAGCTTATTTGAAGAAAGCAAGAGTAATCTCTAAGTATGGGGAAGCGCCGATGACAAGTAAGAAAGTTTAAATTTTAATCACTAAGTGCATTTAGTAAATCTCTCTTTACGTTCATTTACACTTTTAGAAGTGCACAATGATCATAGTTGTTGTCTATTAGCTTGGGAATGTCTTAATTTTCCTCCACATAATTAGTACTCAAAACTATGCATAATTTAAAGAGAGTCTATAGAGTTTTCTTAATCAATACGGCCACGGGCATAGCCGTGCTGAAGCCAGGGCTAACTTTATCAAAGGTTCTATTTAATTTTTGAAGTCAACACCGCCATGAGCATGGTCATGCTGAAGCCAGGGCTCTACATATAACACGTTCTGTGGAACTTTTGATATCAGCACGGCCTCGAGCATGATCGTGTTGCAGCTAGGGCAAACTTGCCCTATAAAGACACCGCCTTATTTGCCCCTTTTGAAGGTTTGCATGGCCCCGAGCGTAGTTGTGCAACAGCCCGTGTTGAAAAAAAAATAATAAAAAATAAACCACACATATATACAATTTCTCTCTCCCCTCCCTCACTCTCTAAATTGTCTTCTAAATCTGTTAGGTTTCACTGGTTATCTAGACTAGGATAGTCTAACTTTTCTTTTTACCTTTAATTTCTTTATTTTTTTAGCATGACGTAACACAAACCTTGGGTTCCTAACTCCAATGATGACATGCCATTACTGATTTGCTTTATACCCAGCCTTGAACTCTACATGCAACCATCTACATATAAAACCGAAGAAGTTCTTATTGTCCTTTTTCTTTCATTTTTTCTTATTGTTCCTTTTCCCTTTTGTATGCTTGATTTGGGAAGACATTGGGGACAATGTCTTGAGTAAGTGTGGGGAAGGGGTATAAGGAAACTAAATAAATAAATTTGAGAAATTTGGGTCATGCTTTACTTGTGTTATTTATGCACTATCTTATTGAATTTTTCCCATTTACAAATTTGCTATTGATTTCGATTATTGATTTTTAATCATTAAAAGGTCGAGATCCTTGAAATTGTACTCATAAAAGTTAGGGATTTCGTACCCCTTACTTACCTATTATTGGACTTGGTATAATTAGCTGGAATTTTAAGATGAAATCTAAGTGGAGTAATCTTACTTGCTATTTAATTATTGACTCTTAAGTTGTAAAATAGATAGAAATTTTTAGTCAAAAGTTAAATGGTTGTATATTTTTTTAGCTTACTGGTTGATATATTTACTTTTCAAAAACTTTGAGAGCTCTTCTAACTTTTTGTGAAATGTGCATATGAAATCTATCACTTGGTGATTCCTCTTAAGTAATCTCTTAAAAATTAATTAATTTATTTATTAATTAAATAATAATGAGAAAAGCTTGGTTAGTATGGGCGGGCGTTGGTCCCTCAAAAGAGTGAAGTCTGACTCCGTTGCTGACTAATCACTCAATTAAAGAAATAATAAGCCACTAATCCAATGACTTAGGTTCTCCAAGTTAAGAGTATCTTTACGAATCCCTAAGGTTAAGATAATGGAGGTTCGATGGGGTCCCTTTAAAACGCGATCACCTAAGGTCATCTAGCCTAGGATCGGCCGACTGATGATGCTATAATAACAAGATAGGATACAAAAAGGGAAAGTTACGTGGATCTTGTAACTTAAATAATTAAGTCCTTAAAGACTCCTTCAATTGAGGAGATAACGTTTGTTAACTTGGGTGATAAGCCCAGGATTATTGGCTGAATATTCGTTACGTAGGTTGCAAGATCTTAAATAACTAAAAAAAAAAAAAGTTTAACAAAAAGATGGAGAAAATCTAAGGGAATGATGGATGCCATATACTTTCACTTGAGGTTGCTATGCTTAGGTAGTTGAACAATTTATATATTCTCTAGTAAGTGATGAGATATGACCAAGCCACTTTTGCTTTGTTTGTCTTTCTTCATAACTTAGGAAGCATTTCTTAAATGATAAGGGTAATAGTTTAACTTACTTGGATTAATCTGTAAACTCCAATTTTTGTATGCCAAGTACACGTACAATCATGGTAGGTTTGAGTGGTAGGCACTAATAAATCACTAAGATCGAATTAAATAGAGGATGCTACTTGTAATTTAAAGTCTAGCCATGAGTACAATTGATGAGAGAAAATGTATTTTGTCCTTATTTTGTTTGCTTGAGGACAAGCAAACAGTTAAGTATGGGGAGATTTGATAAGTGTCAAAAGACCCTTAATTCTAGTGCTTATTAATTATAATTTTATATGGATTTCATGTAATTTTTAAAGAAAAGGGTACTTATATGATTAAATTTTAATTTCAGGCATCAATGGAAACAAAAGAAAGGTTTAAGAATGATATAAGCAAAGGTGAGGTAAAATTTGGCAAAAAATGAAGAAAATTGATTTTCAATTCAGCACAACCCATGTAAACACCAATGCTAGATGAAAAAAATGACCAATAACTTCTTTTTTTCAACCCTGCCCCCAGCACAGCCATGCTGGAGGTCGTGCTGAACTGGGCAGTGAAAAATAACATGTTCTGAAGTCAGCAAGGCCTTAAGCATGGCTGTGCTGACGCCCATGTTAAACCTTGTTTTCGCAAGAACTATAAATAGACGATTTGTTTTATTTTAAAAAGACTTCTTTCCTTCTAGCTTCGTTCTAGAAATCCTATGGGAGCTTTATTACGAACTTCAAGAAGAGAATTGTCTTAGCATTATTAGATATCACAAAGCAAACAAAGGATTATTCTTTTTATCATGAATCAATTATATTTCTCTAGATTCTCTATTTTTATTGAAAACTCAATGGATGAGTAATTCTTTATATCTTTCATCTTGTGAAACCCTAACTCATGTGCTGAACCATTGATTGATTAATGAATTATTTATATCTTTGCATCTATTCATGTGTTTCCATTGTTTTTGTGATTGATTTATGCGCGCAAATTGATCGCATGTTTGATTTTTATTAGATTGAAAGAGGTTTCGTTTAGTAAATTAAATCTTCATAAATAGAGATATTACATGTTTTACTTTGAGGTAGGAAAACATTGATTTTCTACAATTTATCGGAGCTTTTGAACTTAATGAGATCTTGCATAACGGTAGTGAGGGAGAGGTCTCCATTATCTTATGTATGATTAAGAATTGATTAACTCGATGGAGTAATTGATTTTACTTGAGAATTCTTGCAATATAAAGTGTAAATTGATTCGTTAATCAATATCTTATTTTGAGAATTTAAGGATTAGGCTGAAACAAAATGAGAGGTATATTTTGCGAATGAATACATTTTTAAGACAATATCATTTAATTCTAGGGTTACTAGGATTTGCTAATTGTTAATTTAATTCATAATTTCCACATCATAAATTAGACTAAATAGTAGAGAAAGGTAATACTAGTATTTGTTTTCGAAATCCTAGAGGACGACACCTATTAAATCTATATTATAATCGATATGTATATTGTCTAGCTCGATAGTAGATTTTTTTTGTTATAAATTTAAAACTTTAACGATCGGTTAGATTCGAGCGACATCGTGTGTTTACGACTACTCCTCTTTATAGTAAATTTTGAAGAAAAATTTACTACAAAGACCAAGGAGATACACTATTTTTGCCTAAAAGTATACCTTGATAAGCTGTTCAACCAAATGCAAGAAATATTTTAATCTACTGGTAAGAGATGTTTAGGATGGTGCTTTATAGGCTAACTATCCTGCACTAGGGAATATCCTTACAGACTAGTAACCTTAAGCAATGATTTTTAGGATAGTGCCCCTATGAGTTGACTAATTTTAATGGGAGGGTGTTCGTTACAAACTAGCAAAGAAAAGATGAATTTAGAATGGGAAAGTGTCTATTACAAACTAACAATCCTAAGAAGAGATGAATTTTAGAATAATGCTCCTGTAAGCTAACTAATTTACATGAGAAGGTGTCTATTGCAGATTAGCAATCCCAAGAAATAATAATTTTTAGAATAGTTTCCCTATAAGCTTATTAATTTGCATGGGAAAGCATTTATTACAAATTAGTAATCCTAAGAAGAGATGAATTTTAAAATAGTGCTCTTGTGAGCTAACTAATTTGCATAGAAAAGCATATATTATAGACTAGCAATTCTAAAAAAAGATTAATTTTAAAATAGTACCCATATAAGCTGACTAATTTACATGAAAAAAGCACTTTTTACAAATTAGCAATCCCAGGAAAAAAATGAATTTTAGGTTAGTGCCCATTTTAAGCTGATTATTTTACTACGTATACATAATATATTTTAATAGTGAAAGATCTTACCTATTTTTGCAGATAATACCTAAACAATGAACCCTCTTCTCGAAGTTCAAAGCACTCGTTCGCTTGCTTCCCTCTTGAATCAACTCTTTCCTCATTAGATAAACCACACTTGTGTGAGATTCATTTTCAATCCTAAGTTCCAACCATTCTAATTTATTTTGCTCAAATTTATCTCCACTCTTATTGTTCGAGACTACCTTGAAATAGCAAATAAAAACTCCTTTTTGAAAAAGCTGAAACCATGATAGATTATTTGAAGAGTTTTCACTATATATCATTGTTTTATTCCTCACAACTTCTCTCGTGTTTAAGTGTATAAGGTAAAATAGGAGTAAAGGAAGAAGAAACTTATCAATGATGGGAGAGATGATCGATCCAATGCCAATGGCCATCGAAGATATCAACTTTACAAGTAGGTGATAAAAATTAGACCACAAAGAGACCAATAATCACTAACATTTTCAATAAACTTAAGTAAAATTCCATTGATTCATTAGGGATAGTACATTTTAACTATATTGGAACTTACAGGGTCCTTCAAATCTCAACCATCCATTCTTGATAAATTAATGCCCCTCTAAATAACACTTTCTTTACAAAATACAACCCCTCATAATTAGGCATGAACTTCCCTTTAGGATCTTGTACATTCAGGAGGATCTTCCTTAGAACTAAGTCTCCCTCTTAAAAATTTCAAGGCCACACTCTTTTATTAAAGGCGCTAGCTATTTTTTGTTATTAACATTAGCCATAACATAATGTTGCGAACCTCTTTTCACCAATTAGACTCAATTGATCAACCTATTTTTTTACCCAATCTAGTTGAGTTTTTTACAACACTTTGAGTTACAAAATCTCAACTTTGACTGGTAATACAACCTCAATGCGGTATAACAAAGAGTAAGGTATGGCTCCTGTTTACGTTCTGATGGAGGTCCAATATGCCATGGGTACAAAAGGTAACATCTTATGCTAATCTTTGTAAGTAATGGCCATTTTTCAATGATTCTTTTGATATTTTTATTGGCCACGTCTACAACTCTATTCATTTATGGTTGATATGGAGTGGAATTCCTATGATTGATCCCAAAATGTTAGCACAATTTCGTCACGAGCTTATTGTTTAGGTTCATGCCATTATATGTAATGATTGAATCAAGAGATCCATATTGAGCAATAATTTCAAATTTGACAACCATTCCTTTGGTAACATTGGTATATGAGGAAGCTTTAACGCATTTAGTAAAATAATCAATTGCTACTAGTATAAATCGATAACCATTGGATGTTTTTGGGTTAATTGGTCTAATTATGTCTAAACCCCACATAAAGAATGGCCATGGTAAAGAAAGTATATTAAGTTCCTAAGGAGGAGCATTTATTCTATTGACATAAACTTGACATAAATGACAACGTCTCAAATGTTTGATGTAGTCATTTTCCATAGTCAACCAGTAATAAGCTAATCTCATGATTTTCCTTATTAGCATGTAGCCATTTATATGAGGACCACATATTCCTTCATGTACCTCTTTCATAAGAGTGTCTGCTTCTTTCTCATCCATACATCTCAACAATGTGTTGTCAAATGATCGCTTATATATTGTGGACCCACTTAATCAAAAATGACTCGTCAATCTTCTACGTATTTTTCTATCTTTCTTGTCAGCCTTTTCTAAACACCTTCCCTCTTGAAGTAAGATCTTGATATCATGATACCAAAGCTTATCATCATGTGTTTCTTCAATAGCTAAACAAAAAGCAAGTTTATCTTTAATCTCAATCTTAAGAGGTTGGATTTCTACCCCTTTTGATATTTGTATTAAAAAGGCTAATGTAGCTAGGACATCGGCAAACTAATTCTACACCCTTAGTATATATACGAATGTAATCTCTTCAAACTTCTCTATTAACCTTGACAAGTGCTTATGATAAGGTACCAATTTTGGATCTTTTAGCTTATATTCTCCTCGAGTCTGACAAATGATGGGTAAGTCCCCATATACCTCTAATTCATGAATTCCTATACCCAAAGCCATTTTGAGACCAAGAATGCAAGCTTCATATTCTGCAATGTTGTCGATATATGGGAACATAAGTGCCGTTGCTATAAGGAATTGTTACCTTCAGGTAAAATTAGCAATGCCCCTATTCCATAACCAAATACATTGGCAACTCCACCAAAATACAACTTCCATTTGAGAATTTTTTTTTCTTTTTCAAAGTTAAGATCACCTTTAGCCACCAATACATTTTCATTTGGAAATTGTGCTTACAGTTCCTAGGAAGTTCCTTCAAGTAGATGTCTAGCCAAATGATATGCTATAGCCTGACATTTGACCGAACTCCCATTCATATAGGTGATGTCAAATTCAAACAATAACATTTGCCATTTAGAAATCCTACTAATTAGGGTTGGTTTGTTTGTTAAATACTTTAGGAGTTTATGTCTTGTCAATAATTTGACTGAATAGTAGAGTGTATATTGTCTGAGTCAACACATAACCCAAACTAATGCACAACATGTTCTCTCTATTTTTAAATATTTTTGTTCCCCTTCAATAAATTTCTTACTCATGTAGTAAATGGCTTGTTCTCTCCCTTCTTCATCTTTCTAACCAAGCATACACCCCATAAATTCAGGTAGTATTGTCAGGTACAAGAATAATGGTTTGTCAAGTTTAGGAGCTACTAGCATCGGAGAATTCATTAGATACTGCTTGATTTCCATGGAAGCAGTTTCAAATTCTTCATTCCACTCAATGGCGACATTTTTCTTGAGTAGTTTGAATAAAGGGCAGTACTTATCTATGAGTTAGGAGATGAACCGAGCAATTTAATTCAGACATCTAAGTAGTCCTCTAACTTCTTTAAATGCACACAGAGGTGGCATTTCCAATACTACTTTAACCTTATCTAGATCCACTTCAATGCCCTTTTGACTAACCATAAAACCTAGTAATTTTCCAAAGGTAACTCCGACAATACATTTTTTTAGGTTAAGTTTTAGTTGGTATTTCCTTAACCATTCAAACAACTTTTTCAGAGTGTCTACGTAGTTCTCCCATTTAATGGATTTATTAATCATGTCATCAATATACACCTCAATTTCCTAGTGCATCATGTCATGAAATAATGCAACCATCACTCTTTGATATGTTGCCCCAGCATTTTTAAGACGAAAGGGCATAACCATATAACAAAAGGTGCCCCGGATTGTAATGAAGGTTGTTTTGGTCTTATCTTCTTCTAATATCCTGATTTGATTATACCTTGAAAAACCATCCATGAATGAATATTATCTACCAAGACATCTATATGAGCTAAAGAGAAATTATCTTTTTTGTGTTTCTTGATTTAAATCTCGAAAATTTATGCACGCGTAAACTTTCCCATTTTTCTTTATTACCAAAACTATGTTAACTACCCATTCAGGATAACCCGATACTTCAATAAATCTAACCTCCAACAATTTGTTGACTTCTTCCTTTATTTTTAATGAAATATTAGGCTAAAACATCTTAATTTTTGTTTCTTGGGTTTGATGTGTTCTCGTATGGGTAGCTTATGAACTACAACCGATGGGTCAAATCCCGGCATATCTTCATAAGATCATGCGAATTCATTAAGGTACTCAAACAATAGCTCGGTTAACCTTCATTTCTGTTCATCATTAAGATTGCCCCCAATCTTAAGATTCCTAAGGTTATCCTCATTTCCTCGGTTGATTGTTTCAATCAACTCATCAAATGTAATCCTATCCTATTCATATTGTTGTCAGTTTTCTTAAATCACTTTGTAGCCATTGATATCATCTAAACCAATAAGATTAGAGGTGATATCAATATTTTTACCCTCTACATATACGAGATATCCTTGATTTTCATCATTGGATCTTGATAAATGTAAAAAATAAAATAAAATGAATAAGTAGAAGAAGTGAATTGAAATTTTATTGATTTCATTTATGTTAGTTACACTTATTGAATGAAAAATACATGAAAACTCAACAAATATTAAACTATGGTTCACCTTTACTTTAAAGTAGTTTTATTGCTATTTAGAGAAAAAGAGAACCAATTTTGGAGTGATCAAGAGCTACAGGTTATGCTCATTGATTCTTGCTACTACCTATTTGTGAGCTTGTTGGATTTGTCTTCTTTTGCAAATACTAGTGTTTCGGTACTGGCCGGATGAGTGAATATTGTTTGGATTGGTGGAAAACTCGTTGGGATATTGTATAGTATGTACCCCCTTTTCCATGCTTGAATCTCATTTGGCATTCTTCTTCTGAAGTAGGGACATATCCAAAACCAAATGTCCTTGTTTGACTTTCTTTGAATTGCTACTTTCTACATCCCCATGCCTAGGAATCGGTAATCATACACACCTCATCAAATATCTGGAGTTCAAGGTTATTTGAGCTTTCTTCTCCTATGTAGGGTATAGCTATTTCTTTATAAATGTTGTAATCTTATTCACCCAAAACAATGATGATTTGACCATTAAAAATGAATTTGACTTTCTAGTGGAGGCTAGAGGGAATGCCTTATGCCGCGTAGATCCAAGCTCTCCCAAGGAGCAAGTTAAAGGACCTTAGGATGTCTAAGACTTAGAAAGGAATTCTAAATAACTGCAGGCCGATTTCCACCATTAAGTCAATTTCCCTCCTTGATCCATCAAAAGCCCTCACTGCGGTAGAACCTAGTTTAATGTTAGCTATGTTAACACCTAGCAGGTTAAGAGTAACTATAAGGCATACGTTAAAAGTGGACCCATTATCGATGAGGACTCTAGAAACAATCACGTTGTTACATCTCACTACTATGAAAAGTGGTTTGGTGTATTGATTAATTTCCTCCCCTAATTCTTCTGTTGAAAAGGATATCTAATCAATGGCAAAAATGGAATTGACATTGTGCTCTAATTTTTTAGTAAGCATTCCCTATGACACCTTAACTTCCCTCAAAGTTTTGAATAAGGCTTCTTTGTGAGGCTCAAAAGAGAGTAAAAGCCCCATAAGGGAGATTTAAGTTGTGGTCTTTGATAACTGGTTCATGATTTTATACTCACTAGACTCAATCATCTTTGAAAAGGTTGTTAGCCTTTCTTCTTTTGCTTCTAGCTTTATGACTTTATTTCTTGATTCACTGGTTTTAGGCTTTTTTGTGGTCTCTTCTTCAAGGTTGTAAACCCTTCCTAACCTAGTGATTCCTCTGATGATAGAACTTAAGGGTTTCTCTTAATTAACCACTACATAATTAAATGGGGCAACTTTATAATTTTCGGGTGCTAAGGGAACGTAGAAAGTAAATTTCTTAACCTTTAGGACCTTTTGCTTTTACTCAAGCTCCTAGTAACATTTTAAGATCACTAATTTAAAATGAAGTCCTATCATGTTAATCATTTGATCATTCTCCTTCTCATTCCAAGGGTTGTCTTCTTCTTCAAAATCTAAACCCCAACCACTTGGAGTAGGTTCTTCATAGATCAATAGTTAAATAGAGTAGTCAACAAAATAATCAAAATTCCCTTAATGTTACCCTAACAAACCAACTATGGGATCATCTACATGCCATCTTTTTTCCAACTCCTTTTAAGTTGTTAACTTATAAGGCTTGAGAACTAGCATTTCCTAAATGTAGGATGCTTGAATTTTACCTTCCAATAACAGCCGATAGATGGTTGACTTAGCTTATACTTTGTTGTTTTGGATGACTAATAGTGGGAAGCTAGCCTATTGCAAGTTTCATGCTATATGTTCTAGTGGTAACCTGTTTAAATCAATTTCTGGTTCAAGTGCTTGGGAAGTGAGTTATTGTTGACATTAAGAGTAGGTGGCTCAATGAAGTCTAACTGCACTACTCCTACATCGATCAGATCTTGGATTTTATTTTTAAGTCTCCAGTACCTATTTGTATAATGTCCTACCTACCCCATATGGTATTCACATTTAAGGTTAGGGTCATAAGTTCTAGGCTTGTACATCTCATTGGGAATTTCAAAGCCGATTAGATTATCAGCCTTGAGGCTAGCAAAAACTTGGCTCAAGGGGACTAGGATACGAGTGAATTATGTAGGAGGTTGTGACGGCGAAGTCGAATTAGGGTTCCTGGGTCGAGGTAGTAGGAGGAAAGAGTAAAGTAACTGAGAAAGAGTAATTCTGTTAGAGTTAAGGAAAGAAAGTGGAAGTTATTCGGGTTAGGAGACATGCGTGTGATGGGTTAGGAAAAAGGGTCTGCGGTGGGTCGGTATATGGGTAGATGGATGAGGCACGGGTTAGGAAGGGTCTACTGGTGGACCGGGTATATTGGGTAGATGGACCGAGGCTCATGGGCCTATACTGCCGGCCTGTTGCGGAAAAAATAGCCCATCACACTAGCCTGTCCACAATCATAAATAAAGCTTGCCCACAGAAGAATGATGGTTCCAGAATTCACTATAACAGATCACATGGGTTGTTAGAGGATTTTTAACAACCCTTATATGTAAACATAATATTACATATATATAGTTTTCATGTAAGAAGGGAGGAAGCATATATTGAAATGAATTAAGTAAACATTTTCCTCCAAATTTGGTTAACTAATTTGCATACGAATTTGTTATCCAATCTTCCCTGTTACAAGTGGTATCAAAGCATAATTTCTGCGCCATGGAAACCAGAGAAGCCAAGAGGATTAATGAAGCTGTAAGGACTGCGGTCAAGGTGCAAATAGAAGAGGCCTTGAATTCTATCAACGATACTCTCAGAAGGATGCAAGAACTGATGGATCAACAATCATTATCCATAACTGAATTGAAATCTTACCGCATAGAGAATATGGAAACTTCTAGAGCTCACTCTTCTAATCTTGGTAAGTTCCCTGTCAAAAATGATAAACAAACGTTGGATATTACTACTACTACTATATCTGATCACCCTTTGCAATCATGAGTACCTAAGGTGGATTTTCCACAGTTCGACGAGTCGGATTTAAAGGATTGGTTATACAAGGCACAACAATATTTTGAAATAGATTCAACCCCTGAAATCTGGAAAGTAAGAGTGGCAGCTATGTATCTTGAAGGGAAGGCTTTGAAATGGTACCATGCATATGCTTAAGGCATCAAAGAGGGTCATATGGTGACTTGGGGTGAACTGGTGAAGGCATTGCAAGCAAGGTTTGGGGAGAAGGCCTATGAGGACCCCATGGCTGAACTAAAGGAATTACACCAACAAGGATCATTACAAGATTATTTAGAGGAGTTCGAACATCTAGTTACTCAGGTCAGATTACCATAAAATTACTTGATTAATTGTTTTATGAGTGGTTTACATCCCTCTATACAATTCCCCATTAGAATGTTCAACCCACAAACCTTACAGGAAACTTACTCACTAGCCAAACTGCAAGAAGCTAACCTGTTGTCCACCAATCAATACCTTAAGACACCACGTATAACCTACAGTTCAAACACATCCAACTCCCACCCTTATCCACCTCCTAGTAAAAACTAGACCTATCCTAAGAACACTACCACCATCACCAGCACAAACAAACCCAACATCAACCTAAACACCAACAACCCCACCAAGTACTACAATCCACCCAAACCACCAAACACATCCAACCCTCAAACACGCCTAACTAAGAGACTAACCCTTGAGGAACTAGAAGAAAAGAGAAGGAAGAAGCAATGCTTCTGGTGTGATGAACCTTTTGGTCTAGGACATCGCTATAAGAAGCAATTGAATATGGTGGTAGTAGATGCAGAGGAGGAACCAATAGGGGTAGATGATGAGGAAGAATCTCAAGTGGGGTTTGAGACTGACTTTGCTAAACTAACTCTCAATGCCTTGGATACAGGAAGAGGACCATCTCTAAGTAGCATGAAGATACAAGGGAGTTACAAACGAAGGAAGGTGGGTATCCTCATCGACACTAGCAATTCATTGAACTTTATAGATGAACGCCTTGCTAGAGGGTTTAAATGCCCCCTTACTGACATTTCCCCAATGAAGGTAACAGTGGCTGATGGCACTGAGGTTTACAGCACGAGTAAAATTTCCAATTTCACTTGGAAAACACAAGGATACGATTTTGTGGCAGAAGTTTATTTGTCGGCCTTATCTAGGTGCGACATTATCCTAGGACTACCCTAGTTGGGATCATTGGGTACAATACGTTGGAATTTCCAATACTTAACCATGGACTTTAAGTTGAATAATCAGAAATGCAGGTTGGTGGGAAATAGGAAGCAATTGAAGGTTATCAAATCATCTGAGTTGAGTAAAATCATTGCGGGTGGAAGGGTTGTGCAGTGTGAATGCTGGATGGTACAGGCTAGGGACGAGGGGGTTAAGGATGGATCTCAACAGGGCTTACACCCTCTTATCATGGACCTACTAGAAGAGTTCCTGGATTTATTTGAGGAACCACATAGATTACCCCCAGTTAGGATACATGATCATAGGATACCACTACAAGAGGATTCCAGGATAGTCAATATAAAACCCTATAGGCATTCCGCGATGCAAAAGACGGTACTGGAAGAGATGGTCAAGGAGATGCTCTTGAGTGGAACTATTCAACACAGCCACAATCCATTCACTTCACCAAAAGTTTTGGTGAAGAAAAAAGACAACACTCGGCGCATGTGTGTTGACTTCCGCGAGTTGAATAGGCAGACGGTTAAGGATAGGTTTCCAATACCTATCGGTGAGGATCTATTTGATGAACTAAATGGGTCTACTTATTTCAATAAGCTCGATTTAAGATCGGGCTATCATCAAATAAGGATGTGCCCTGAGGATATCTACAAGACAGCTTTCAAGACACATGAAGGGCATTACGAGTTCTTGGTAATGCCCTTTGGCTTAAAAAATGCTCCGTCTACCTTCCAAGGACTTATGAATCATATATTTAAGGCCTATCTGCGGAAACTTGTCTTAGTCTTCTTTGACGATATTCTGGTGTACAACCCAACAATAGAGGACCATGGACAACACCTACGAACTGTATTTGGTATTCTTCGACGAGAGCAGCTCTACCTTAAGAGGTCTAAGTGTGTCTTTGGAGCAACACAAATTGAGTATTTGGGGCATATTGTAAGTAGGAAAGGTGTTGCTACTGACCCAAAGAAGATCGAGTCCATTGTTAAGTGGCCAGCACTTAAGAATATAACGCAACTAAGAGGCTTTTTGGGGCTGACGGGCTATTATAGAAGGTTCATCAGTGGTTATAGTGTTATTGCAGGCCCCTTACATTGTTGTTAAAGAAGGATAACTTCCATTGGGATTATACCTGCTTACAGGCTTTTGAAGCTCTCAAGGCAGCTATGGTAAGTTCCCCAATCTTAAGCCTACCGGATTATACTAAGGGGTTTGTGGTAGAGATGGATGCCAGTGGGAATGGAATTGGGGCTGTTATGATGCAAGAACGTCACCCAATAGCCTTCCTAAGCAAAACCTTATCTCAAAGACAACAAGGGTTGTCTGTATATGAGAAGGAATTGCTAGCCTTGGTGTATGCAGTGGAAAAATGGCGGCACTACTTGATGGGACGACACTTTGTGATCAAAACTGATCATCAAAGTTTGAAACACTTGCTAGAACAACGACTAGTTACTTCTAGTCAACATAAGTGATTAACTAAGTTGTTGGGGATGGATTACGAGATACAATACAAGAGAGGACAAGCTAATGCAGCTGCCGATGCCCTGTCCAAAATAGGTTAAGCTGAGTTGAAAACCATGACGGTGACCATCACCACCCCTAAACTAATTCAAGAAATTAGAGTCAGTTGGAAGTTGCTAGGGGGCTACATGGATATCCTAACCCAACTAGAAACCGGAAAGGTGTGTAAGAATTTCACCTTGAATCAAGGAATATTGAGGAGGAAGGGTAGATGTGTGGTAGGACCTTCGATTCCATTAAGAAGGAGACTACTAGGAATGTATCATGATGGGGTAGTTGGTGGACATTCAGGAGCTCATACCACCTACAAGAAATTAGGTGACGTGTTCTATTAGCCCAAGCTAGAGAAGGATGTGAGGCAATATGTGCGAGACTGTGAAATCTGCCAACGACACAAATTTGAAAATATTGCTACACCTGGGTTACTACAACCATTACCAGTGCCTTAACACCTGTTGGGCTAAAGTTACTATGGATTTCATAGAAGGTCTCCCTAAATCCTAAGGGCGAGAGGTGATTATGGTAGTAGTAGATCGCCTAAGTAAATACGCACATTTTATGGCTTTACCCCACCCATACACAGCCCCTTAGGTGGCCCGGTTATATCTGGAACAGGTGTTTAAGCTACATGAT
The DNA here is from genome assembly GCA_037954665.1 of Laguncularia racemosa. Taxonomy (NCBI): domain Eukaryota; kingdom Viridiplantae; phylum Streptophyta; class Magnoliopsida; order Myrtales; family Combretaceae; genus Laguncularia; species Laguncularia racemosa. The sequence continues at coordinate 2,023,145 of JBBMOL010000091.1, read as the reverse complement.
TACCAGAAAGCTTGACTAGTGATCGAGATCTTATATTCGTTAGTCATTTCTGGCAAGAATTCTTCAAGTTACAAGGGGTCAAATTGAATTTATCAACAGCTTACCATCCACAGACGGATGGCCAAACAGAGAGGGTCAATAGGTGTCTAGAAACCTACCTCAGATGTATGACCAGTGACAGCCCTAAGAAATGGGGTCAATTTTTAGCAGTGGCTGAATGGTGGTATAACACTAACTACCATTCGAGTGCTAAAAAGACTCCCTTTGAGATCTTATATGGGTATCCACCCCCACTACACCTTCCATACATTCCTGAGGACTCACATAATGCCACTGTGGACAGTATGTTGACCGAGAGGGAAGAAGCAATTAAGGTCCTGAAGTTCCATCTCCGAAGAGCTCAGAATAGGATGAAATAACAAGCGGATAGAAAGAGGGCTGACCGAGAGTTTAACACTGGAGATAAGGTTTTACTTAAGCTACAACCCTATCGACTAGGAATCTTAAAGAGAAACCTAAATCCAAAGCTATCAGCTAAATATTACAGACCCTACAAAATAGTGGACAGAATAGGGAAGGTGGTGTACCGTTTGGAGCTACCAACAGAAGCGGATATACACCACACCTTCCATGTTTCACAGCTGAAGTGCTACCACGGTTCTGGAAATGACCATCTTCCATCACTACCTGCAATAAATGAAGAAAATGAGTTAGATCCAATGCAAATATTAGACAGGAAGATGGTAAAAAGAGGGAATGTCGCAAAAACCATGGGACTTATCTTATGGCGAGACAGTCCTCCAGCAAACGCGACCTAGGAGTTCTTGGAGGATTTGCGGCTCAGATATCCCTATTCTCCCTTATGGACAAGGGAATTTCAAGAGGAAGAGACTGTGACGGGGAAGTCAAATTAGGGTTCCTGGGTGAGATGTCGAGGTAGTAGGAGGAAAGAGTAAAGTAACTGAGAAAGAGTAATTCTGTCAGAGTTAAGGAAAGAAAGTGGAAGTTATTCGAGTTAGGAGACATGCGTGTGATGGGTTAGGAAAAAGGGTCTGCTGGTGGGTCAGTATATGGGTAGATGGACGAGGCACGGGTTAGGAAGGGTCTGCTAGTGGACCGGGTATATTAGGTAAATGGACCGAGGCTCATGGGCCTATACTGCCGGCCAATTGCGAAAGAAATAGCCCATCACACTAGCCTGTCCACAATCCTAAATAAAGCCTGCCCACAGAAGAATGATGGTTCCAGAATTCACTATAACAAATCACATGGGTTGTTAGAGGATTTTTAACAACCCTTATATGTAAACATAATATTACATATATATAGTTTTCATGTAAGAAGGGAGGAAGCATATATTGAAATGAATTAAGTAAACATTTTCCTCCAAATTTGGTTAACTAATTTGCATACGAATTTGTTATCCAATCTTCCCTGTTACAGAGGATTGCTGATTTGGGGTTAGTTACTTAGTTGTGGTTGGACTGAAGTGTTTATAGTTAGTTTTGGTGTTTAGAAAGAAAGGTGATAGGTTGGTCAGTTGTTCCTACTAGAATTAACCATGCCAATTGTGGCTTCTTTTCCTTTAATATTATTCAAAGATTTAGATGATGTTGCTCTCGATGTTTCATTAATTGATAATTTTCTAGAGGTGATAACACTTTCAATCCTATACCCTACTGCTACTATCTCTGTGAAACTTCAAGAGGTCTACCTAATCAAGTGTACAAAATAGGGTTTCTCCAATGTATTGATGAAAATGGATGCCAGTTCCTTCTCAAAGATTAGAGTATTGACCCTTGCAACCTGAACCCTCCAACATTGAGCATATTCCTTGAAGGACTCATTATGTTTCTTATAGATACTCCCAAAATCCCACATTGATGGAGCAACTTCAATCTTGAATTTGTACTACTCGTAGAATGCCCAAGCCAACCTTTCCCAAATGTTAATTTGATTGACGTCCAATTGCACATATTAAGCTAAGGCAAGTCCGAAGTGACTATCTTGGAAAGTTTGTACCATTAGTTGGTCGTATTGCACATATTAGCCCATTTTTTGGACATACAATCCGGTACGCATCTTTGGACTTCCAATGCCATTATATTTCTCAAACTCTAGCACTTTAAAAATTTCAAGATAGGTAACACCATCAAAAACTGTTAAGTCAATGATGCAATTGGCTTATATTCATCTAGCCCTTCCAAAGTTTTTATTTTGTCAACAAATTGTTAATAAAGTTTTCTCTTCATCCCTTTTTGCCTTTCCTCCATTTACCTTTATAGATTTTCAAGATGATAAGAGATTGAAACTCCTGATTTTGGTTCCTCATTTTCGAAAGGTGGTATTTCGACAATTTTTCCTTTCTACCCCCCTAAATGGCCTTCCCAATTTGGTTAAGTAGATCACAGGAGAGTAAGACTTTCCACCAAAAACTTGATTAATCATTAAGATTCTACATTGTTTATTCCAACGAGATCATCCTCTAACTAGCAATATTGTCACTGGTGTTGATGTTGTTGTTGTTGTTGCTTGACATTTTGGCTCTGGAACGTGTGTTATATGGACCTCTTGTGGGGTTCTATTGTTTAGGCACTATCTTGAAACTTAGTTAGATTGACACTGGAAAATTTATTAGTAATTTTTTTTTTAGAAAATGAATGCATGTATGGTTCAAGAAAATGTAAATATGGAAACTGGCAAGTAATCACTAAAGCAAAAATTATTGAAATTTTATTAAAGCTGCAAATCTCAAAGTTTTGATTACATTGTAGAAAAACAAAACAACATAGCATCTAATCCTTTCGACTTTTTTTTTTTACTACTAGTTCTTACAAGGGCTTCCTTTTTTTCTAGTGATTTTTCACTGGCTTCTTTTTCTTTCCTTTCACTTAACTGGTTGGGGCTTCTAACTCTTTAATTTTCTACTGAGCTATCTTTAGTTAGGCTTTTAGAGCTTTGTTCTTTTGGTAGGACTTTTTGAATCCATTCTTCCAATTATCCACTTTAACTTCTACACAATCAAAGTGAATTTCCATTTGAGCTTACACCTATTCCATATAGTTTTTCATCTTCGGGCATAGATTACTTGGTGCAAGATATGTGATATCAAGAGCTCGATACATCTTTTTTCTGGTCTTGTACAGTTGATTGATGATGAAGTCCCTAGTAGCCTAATGTTTTCCAACTCACCTTTAAATTCGCCTAAATTAATATTAGGTCTTTCAATTCAGGATTCCCATAAAGCTTTTATTCCCAATAACTTAGCTACTTTATTAGCAGTTATCATGTTAGGGTTTTGATACTCAAATGTAATCGATTGTAGTGATGGTTTATGGACTATATCTTGAATAGTGCCAAATTGATGAACCACTGAATGTGGATGGTAGCCTATACACCAATTGAGCCCAATTAATGGAACTACTTGAAAGTCTTTACACTTTAGGATGATTTTGCAATGGCTCCATTTGGCAGTCCATAGAACGCCATCTACACTAAAGTTTTCAAGTATCTTAACCCAAGTGTAGCTAGGGATGTCATCAGGTAACTTCATTCTTTCTCTATAAGATTCAATGAGATCCATCCTGTGGGCTAATGATCATATAATCATCTTAAGCCTAAAGCATTTGATGTGGCTTACAAGCCAGATTAGGATAAGGTTGATGTTGCTTCTAGAGATGGCATGCCTTTTTCTCTTTACAAAATTCCAGTTACGAATTTGTTCAGCTAAGAGAGCAAGAATATAGGACTTTCCTTCTAGAAACTAGGCCACCAGCTCAGCCACCCTAAAATGAATGTAGAAGACCGTAGAAGGAAAAATGAGAGTTTTAAATGCTAATAGTATATAAACATGAACTATGTTATAGTTTGTAATTGTCGAGGTCTCCACATAGGACATCTTTTTTGTCTTCAGCATCATATTGGGCTTTAAACCATGTTTGCAATTCTATTAGATGGATGCAATGTCCATTACACTTTCCTAGTGCTTCATTGATTATTCATTTATGGATTCCCAACAACCTACTGAAAATGCTAGCTAACCCTGATTCTAGATTTGGTACGTATATTCCTTTGGCTAGTGGAGGGGCTTGAAGAAGTTAAGTGTATTCCTCTGTTGTTGGTGTGATTCCATGTGGGCTAAGGAAAAATGCTATGGACCCTAGTTTCTAGAAATGAATCATGGCTCGAATTAGGGAAATGTTGGCTTCAATCTTCATGAGAGATAGAATCGAGCCAATCTTCTTGTTGATGTAAACCCGTTCTTTGGGACAGTAAAGGGTAAACCAGAACTCCAGTATAAGCTTGGGGTCTAGCAGCTTCTCAATGCTAGCCATTTAGAAGATTACAAGAGAAAATTACAACTCAAAACCTTTTGTTACAAAAGTTCTTAATTTACATTTCTCTATTTATCAAAAGTAGAAAATACACAAGATTACATTGCTAATTACAACATAAATTTTATAGGGAAAGTGATTCAAAACTTGTATTTGCAACTTTGCTTGATGTCGCTTTAGCGATTACTTGCCGGTTTATGATTTCATATATGTAAAAATATAAATTCTAAAAGTTTCCAAACTCTGTAACCTCTTATGTTTTCAAAGAAACGAATCCTGGGTTACATCAAAGTTTGAGTGGGGTAGCCAACTCGACCTCAAGCAATGGTCATTCCACTACATTCAAAACACATTAGTAAGAAGAAGAAAAAAATATAAATCCTAAATTCTGCATAAACAAAAGTCAATACAATTATTTATAAAAAGAAAATAAAAAAACAAAAAACCTTCAATGAATAATTCTAAAAAAATAAATAAAATCTTATTTTTGAAGGTTTTTAATGGTTAGCCCACTTGAGGGGGGAGGGGGGGTCCCAATGGAGTTGCCATCCTATTGAACCTAATTTTTTCTTCTTCTTCTTTTTTTCCTAATCTGATTTACACTAAACCTTATACTCATTTAGTATAAACTCTCGACTAAGATTAAAAAAATTAATTGATTTTTTTTTTAAAGGCAATCGCCACTCGATTATGATCGAGAAAAATGTCAAGTTATAATTAATAGAGCAGTATTAATTCTAACTTAGCTACTAATCTTACAATATATATATATATACAAGTTTTTTTTTTTTTTGAAAATGAGATATTCTAAACTCAAGAACTATTTTCTAAATGCCATGATTACTACTTTAACCTTCCAAAAGAAAACTTTTACTTTTCAAAAAAAAAATGTTTAACTAAAGAAAATTAAAAGGAAAATTATTATTGAGGTCGTCCTGTAGGTGCTTACATACTCACTATTCAATATCAGACCAGTCTCAATTCTCATTAATTATAAATTGTTAGAAAATTTTTATTGATTTTTTTTAATTAAAAAAATTAAACCAAAAAATAAAGAAAATTTTAAAAGCTAAAGTGTCAAAAAATATTAATTAAAAAAAATCTAAAATGTCAAAATATATATATAATATTTTTAATGTCTAATTTTTTTTTCAAAAAAATCTAAAATGTCAAAAAAAATAAAAATTAAAAAAACTAAAATAATTAAAAATAATAAATTTTATAAAAATGTCTTAGAAATTTATTTATTTGTTTATATTTTTTATTAAAAAAGGCTAAAAAATTTAAAATTAATTTTTTTTAACAAAAAGAAAATTAAAATGTCAAAAACAAAGGTACAAACCTAGTTGAAGCCGTACGTAAATCAGAAGAGAGGCAGCAGCTTCCGACGATGGCTCGACCTATTGGTGGCATCGGAATGACACAGTGAAAGACGGTTTGTCTACCCACCTACTTGGTTCAATCCCAAACGTGACGAGGGGCAATGAACAAAATGGTGGCCAACAGTGGAGCTTCAGTGTATTACAACACTTTATTTCTTAAACATTTCTAAACTAGAGAGGGGCGCTTCCTAGGATTTTCGATGATGGGGAACCTAAAAGTGGCGTTGGTTTCTCCTAGAAGTGGCTATAGGAGCCAATTCTTATAAAGAGAAAGGGACTCGATTAAAGAGAGAAATAGATGAGAAATTTGAATTGAAGTGAATTCGGAATGAATTCTTGTTTTTGAAGAAGAAAGAAGGGCTCTATTTATACTAATCGATGATGGTTTGACCATGGATGCTCTTAAATGTGGAGATTTCCCCACTATGGATTTGCTCGAAATATTTCCTTTTCTAAGGAAATAAACGCAATTCAAGCGATTGGAGTGTAAATATGAATCTATTCTTGCCCGTATATTAGAAAGGAAGCTTCAATTTTGTCCAAATCAAGCTAGATGTGTAGGAACATTCATGGAGATGATTTTTTTTTTATTTTCCATGCCAATTTTAGCTAATTAATCAAGTATATTTTTATTGATTATTGGCTTAGATGCATAGTAGGAGATATGATATTAGTGATTTCACCACTAATGTGGTGAAATCACAATGAAAAAAGGGTAAAAAATGCTCTGCAAGTGATCATTCTAAGAAGGAAAAACAAGCGAATTGCGGGTGGAAGGAAGAAGATAATAAACAATGTAAAAGCATGAATGTGTTTTGGGACTTGGAGGTTTTGCACACGTATGTTTTTCATTAAGCTCTGTTGGCTTGTGTCTCGATTTTATTATGTAAACAAATTGTATTTATTTCTTTTTTTCTTAAAAAAATAAAAATAATAAACAAAAATAAACTAAAGAGGAAACAAAAATAGTATATCTACAATCATGATTTTTGCGACTATACCCGTAAAGAGCAAGTGATGGCGCTTAATTCCTCTAACGCCCAGTAATCAAAGGAATTGCCCACATCAAATACCAAGTCCTCTACAAACTGAGGCATACGCCTATACCATTCAATTGCAATTGCAAGTTTTCCAATTATCTCTAAGACGGTGGTAAACATGGTCTTTGGTGTCATACTTGCTGCTTCACAAGCCAAATGACAAGACGTGAACATTGATCCACCTTATCGACACTTTCTCATGACCGGGTTATGAAGTTATGTGGAAGTTCGGAACAACAATTTTGGGCATTAGGGTTATCATTGAAATTTCTGCAGCAAAGTGATACAAAGGGCATGATTTCGAGACCTACTCTATTACTAAATGATGTGTAAACTTCGTATATTGAGTTGCAGAAGCGGGGAATACATGCCTACAATTTTCAATGGAGCAAGGAATGGCTACTCATCGAGAAAATTCTGTAAAGAGAAAAAGACACTTGAAAACTAGCAAACTCAATTTGATAAGCCAAGGCAACAATGACAGATTGTTAGGCGATCCGCCAAAATACAGACAATTAGGACTAGAGCCATAAAGATTGTTGTAACAAACGCTAGAAACGTTTTTCATAGTTGAAACCACCCTTAAAAACATAAGCTTTAATCATAACTACTAGTAATGGCATTTTGTGGTTTACTGATCTCAAAATGTTTACATGAACAGCCTAAGTTTTTCGTTAACATTAAAATATGCACCCTTGTAATGGAGATCAACAGGCTGAACTTACATACAAGGGACAGAAACAATAAGAAATACATTTTCAAATTACATGTTACAGTATGGCAACGCCATATATCACCTAGAACTCATTGCTTAAAAAACATAAAATAAGTCCTTTTGCCTCATTGCATTGCATCAAGCAGCTTTTTCACTAACCACAAAGCTCCCAGGATTAATGGTTATGCTCTTAGTACAATTATCGGTTTTGTATATCCCTACAAGTCGATCTGCCAACTCAAACATATTGTTTCTGAGGCTGCAATTATACAGATGAAAGTATGAACCGTGTCAGTGCATGAAATGGTACGAATTGGCATTTTAAGCAACCAAGGACACAATTACCTTATGATGATGAACTGTGCATCCTTTGTCCGATCTTTCACATAGTGCCCCACAATGGAAACATTTTTGAAGTCTGAAAATAGAGTACAATGCGAGTGGAAAAAGATGGATGGAAAATGAATGGATAGGACAAAGAAAAGAAGAATTAGGGTAAATACGGTACCTAGAGCAGCATCAATTTCGTCCATAACATAAAGTGGGGTCGGTTTGTAGTGATGGAGAGCAAAAACAAGAGCTAACGAGCTAAGGGTCTAAAAAAATAAAAGCAGAAGCATTATGCCTCCTGTAAGGTTTAGATTCCCAAAAAGTTATCTGCAAGAAATTAGATTTCCACAAGCAGAGTTTACCTTCTCACCACCAGACAAATTAGCAATGTTTTTCCAGCTCTTCTTTGGTGGCCTGACACTAAAGACAACACCTTCCGAGAAAGGATCCAATGAGTCAACTAGCTCAAGTTCAGCATCACCTCCTAGTGTGATCATCTGTTGTCAGTGTCAATTCTGATTAGAATGGACATTTTTATTCTCACAAAAGGCTTTCATAATGCTTCCTTCAAAGCTAGGTGTCGATAGCATTAAATAAAATGCATGAAGCTTAATCAAAGGATGAAAAATATACCAATGCAAGCTGTTACAGGATCATTCTTTACTTTTCTCTTCAGGTTTTTCAATTACAAAATCCGGTTCCACTTTGGATTTAAAAATTTTCCTCCCTCATTTACCTATGATGACTAATTAGGCTTGGACTCATTAGAGAGAACCCAACAATCTCTAAGTTTTCTAATTACACAGAATTTGTAGGCAATGAAATTGTCCTTTTATTTCTGGAGTTAAAAACTCCTTTTATACAAGATATTGGCAGTTACTCCATGCATGCCTAACCGAGACCCACTATTGATGGATTATAAAAGTACAATAACAGATTACCTAGACCCCTATCACAGGACAATAGACAACTAAGACAGCATACATGAAAATAAAAAACAATTAGGACATAGCACCAGTCGTAACCCACTGCTCAAGGATCCTTCTTTCCCCTCCTCTGTGAATACACACGTTCAAATGGTGTTATCAGTTCATGGGAATGCGAGTTAACTTCGCATGTAACACAAGCAAATCAAGATCCTTAAATGACTAAAGTGGAGATTTGATATCTGAATACATGCAGACTCCAACATCGATCTAAGTTGAAACAAAGAAATTGAAGCAAAACTGAGTTTTCCACCAATTCTGTTGATGATCAGCAGCTAGATCCAAAGTAAATGGTGTCTAAAATTTTTACAAAATTTTCTGAAACTCTTTTCAGGTAATGTAACTAGTCATCTTTCTAAAGAATGAAATCAGCCATCCCTCAACTATCTCATCAAATCTTCTTTGCGGTTGCTCATTCTCTCCCATCTAGCATTGCTAATATTTTTCCAGGTAAAACATCTTTCTAACTTTTCAAGTTACTATGTGGCTGGTAAGATTGTCATCTCATCGTTTGTATGCAAAGTTCTAATTTCATAACTTATTGAATTGCAACTCTGAAAGCACAAACATTTAATAGGTTGATTGACATGGCTTGTAATTACGTCTGCATATTGGAATTCAAATAATTTGTCATCCATATAGTTGAGGTTCTGCAACTAGACATGTATACATAATATATTTGGCTAACTTGCTTTGCAATAATTCTTGTATTTTGTGCATTCTTGACAATTGTAAATAGACACCAAATTTAAAGAGCTGAAAGTGACAGCAAAAAGGATTTATATATCCCACTCATACCAAACAAAGTATTCTATTCGTATTAGTATCCCTGTTCATACTTGTCAATCACATGATGTCATATATACTCGAAAAGAAATGTTTGATCTGCATTAATTGTTATATAGATTTCAAATTATGTAAGTTAATGATAAAATGAAATTTTAGGATGAAAAGAAATAGACAGAATCAAAATTGAGGTACATAGGCTACTATATGACTGTAGCCCATGTACGAGAGTGTGTTGTACACGCAAGGATCTGGCAAACATACCCGTGTTGTGGTCTGAGAAAAAGACCAAAGAGACATATAACCAAAAACACAACCATGTTTTAGGCCGTGTTCTTTTTCAGATTTCATTTCTTTGCATCGTTTGACTCTTTGATTAAATGAGTACAATGTATCAAGCTCCAAGAATTGTTACTTTGTTGTGGACACACAAGATAAGTCTATAACTGCTATAAACTCGATCTAATGATTAAAATTGAGTATTTTCAAAGATCATGACCTTTACAAAGGTTGTAATTCTTGAAAATCAACGATTGGATATCTCAATATATATTCTGTTTTTTTCAGACATTTTTACACTTATTTTCATGCCCTTCTCTTTCAAAACCTTACCATAAAAACAATACTATCTTCCAAAGTACTGCAAATTTGCGTGATCATCAAGAACAAAGATCGCTATTTTGTTCTTGGTTATTACACTTAATTGTATTGTAGAATGCGTAAGACTACTTAACAAAAGCACTTCACATGCCCCTAAATGTTCTTTAGTTTCCCTTGTCCTACTAAAATTTCTAACATTAATTAATAATCATGTGAAAAGGAGGCATGGGCACGACATGGTACAAGGACAAGGAAACTCAATTATATGTTGATGTGTTTAATCCAAATTCTGATCAGTATTTGTTTTAACATGCATTTGGATAAGATAGAAATGACAGTCTCAATTGCACTTACATTTAGGAGGCATGCTTTCATTCAAATTTAGTAAAACATGACAAAACATACATATTTTTTCCATTAATGGTACTTTTCAGCTACATCTACTCCATACACATATAAGAGTATTAAGAAAAATCGGAACTGTTTTGGCACAAACTCATTTATTTCATACTTCACTATACCAATTCAAATTGATAGTTTTAAAGGCGATTGCAACTTATCAACGCATATAGCAACAAGTATAGACAAATATTTCCCCAGAGCTCATGGCAATTAACTTCCATTTGTTTCTGTTTAAATATTTTTTAGGCTAAGTGCAAATTCATTTTGCAATGCTAGAGTAAAAGCCTTGCACTAAAAATATACTTCAATTGATATTCTGTACCAAATTTTTAATAGCCAAACAACATGCAAGATAAACAATGTCTACCGCTTCTAGGGTTTGGGGCAGGGTGGTGTGTGGCAAGAGGGGAACGAGAGAGGTTACCTGATACATTTCTTTTAGCTTCAAAGATATTGTATTGAACCCCACCATAAACTCATCCAGCCTAATGTTAGCACAAGTTTGTTTAGATTAACAAGTAGTAATAAGTGATAAGGATCCTATCAAGTTTACAAGAACACTGAATACCTTCTCTGACGCCACTCATCATACTGTCTCTTTATATCATCACGTCGTTGAGTGATCACATTAAGCTCCTCCACTCGCTCATTATATGATGCCACTTTCTTTCGATATCTGTGCAAACACAGGTTTAAGTACCATAAAAGGAGTAGTGACAAATAAGTGTAGAAAAGAAGAAAAAACCCCTACTCTGAGATGGAGTCAAGATTGGGACTCATTTCTTTAAGTTGTGCTTCTAACAGCCCAACCATCTCAAGGGCCTTTCTCAAGTCACAAGCCTCCCCAAGAGATCGATCTGTCAGAGTAGCTTGAAGCTTTGTAGGATCCACCATATCTTTCTCAATCCTGCAGTAAAGAAGTCCAAACTCAAACCAGCCCCATCAATTCCCACAACAAACCAGCTAAATAGAAAGACTCACTGCTCCATATGTTTTGCCAATGCCCCTTGCAGGTCTTCCAGCTTTTTCTTGTAACCCTTACCCTTCACCTCCAACTCTTTGAATGCCTTCTTCATGTCTTGGAGTTTATAGTCAACATCAACCTACAGCACTATGTTAGATTCCATTACATAGGTAGCTATCATGAGAAAGAACAGTAAGATAAGGGAAACGAAATGTAAAAATGAGCTAACCTCCGATGCCCTCAACTCATCAACTGACCGTTTCTCTTTCTCATATTCGGATTTTGCTTTCTCTAGTACTTCCCTGTGCTGATCAATAAGCTACAGAACAGAAGTTCATTAGGCATCAATAAATTAGTCCCAACAACAAGATGACATTTCTAGCAAGAAATAAGCCATATGCATACTACTCATAAGAACATCAAATGAAAGATTTAAAGAATGGCACCTTCTGTATGTTTTTATAATTATCTTGAACCTTGAATGCCTTCTCTTCTGTTTCTTTGAAAGTACCATGCAATTTCTCCTTATCTTGAACAAGCTGTTCTTTCTCTCTCTTTGCCTCCTCAAGCCCCTTCGTTAGTTTCTTTATCATCTTCTGGCCAGTCTCAATTTGAACTTGGCAGCGGTTGATATCAGTTCGATGCTTAGCAATATCCTGATACCATACAATATAACATAACTTGTACATGATTAAGTGCAGAGGATAGGCAAAAATAAGGAATTAGCCATAAAGCCTTAGAGGGTTCATAATTTGAAACACACATACAGATTGAATCCGTTCAACCCTTGACTTCTGTGCTTTTAGCTTTTCACCACCTGCATTTTCTATTTTCTGCTGCAAATCCAATGCCTGCAATACAGAGTCATTACTTAGATGACCCACCAGACTAAAAAAGGTGTATCTCATGCATTCAACATCTCAGCTATTCTACATGAACAGAGATATCAGCAGCCAGCACAGAGAATCCAGCTGCTGGATTAAATCATAAATGGAAGTAGAAAAAGACAGCTGTTTTACACCCACCTTCTCCTTCAATTGTTTTGATCCTTGTACAAGCCTTTCTATTTCATCTTCTTCAACAGAAATACTTCTTTTGAGGTCCTCCAACCGATCAAGTTCATCTTTCCTTGGTTTTGATGCTGCCTTCAAAGAATGTAATTGCTTTTCAAGGTAACCGTGCCGGGATTGCAGACTATCCACCTATGCATAAAGACAGCTACTTATCAGTATCAAACTATGTAAAACTCAGCTATTAGGTTTAACTAATAAGCACCTCCTTCTGGCTTTTAGCTAGTTCCATCTGCATATGTGCAATCATTTCCTCACAAGACTTATAACACCTCACTGCATCAGCTATCTTTTTGCAGAGACTACTTAATTTCTCAGACAGCACAGCAAGCTCATTCTCTGCATTTTTAACAGCTTCCATGGACACACTGCAGGCCCGAATGGAAGTCCCCATTTTACCACCACGAGGTTTACTTCCACCACCGCTCATGGTTCCAGACTTTTCAAGAAGAGCACCATCAAGAGTTACCACTCGTCTAAAATCTTTATTTCCACTGTAGGCAATCCTAGTAGCCTGAATCAAAACAAATAGATTGAATAACTTGTAGAAATTAGTCATAACACCAGAGGGAAAAAACATGTCAGACCTTTACCAACCTGATCAAGATTATTCGCTACAACCGTATTCCCAAGAGTAGCATAGAAAGCAAGCTTCATTCTTTCATCATGGACCTTGATGAGATCAAAAAGACGCGGAACACCCTCTGGAGTGCTTATCTTTTCCTTCATCTTCTGAAGTAGACCAACTTGCTTCTCCTGCCAAAAGCCAATAAGCATTAACACAATTAATCAGAAGTCCAAAGTCTCAACTATCACAATGGTTTGGTGCATTGAGCATATGTTCTGCACAAAAGACCAGAGGAACCCAATTAGGAGTTCAAACAACATATGAGTCATCAGAAAGGACAACCGTCCAAGATCTTGGAACTGTCTATACCAATATCATAAATGTTGCTAGACCTAAGTTCCCCTTCCGCAATAGGTTGACACATGCTTCTGCTGCACTTGTTGTTTCCACCACAATATAATCAAGTCCTGGACAGGCTGTTGATACAGCAACATCGTATTTTGCTGAAGGAATAAACCAGTTAAAGATGTCAAATTCAAAAAAAAGAATTGATATTAGAGATGGCCATTGACTTAACACCAGACTGATGTTAAAATGGGAATAAACTATTTAATGAGCATATAATAACCACAACAGGAAAGGGATCAAAAAAGAAACTAGAGAACTTAACAATGATGTGGGGGCACATTGCAGCATATATTTTATAAGTAAGAGACAAGAAAATGAAGTTGCAAAAAGAATGTAAAGAAGTAAAAATTACTGCACAGAACAGCTTCCACAGTAAACATTCAAGATTTTCTTTTATTATTCTTTAACTTCAGGTGTTAAGTCACTCACTTCCAAGTTTAATCTAGAAGAGGACAAACCACAACAACTCAAGCATAGAAGACTCACCATCAATAGCACCTAAATCACCCATTCGACCATATATTCCCGATATTTGGTTGGACTGCTTTGCCTGCAAAATTGCCTTGAGAACAGATCCCTGGTTCTTCTCAGAGTCCATGACAGACTTAAGTTCATTAACCTTCTCCCTTGCAGCTTGTTCAAGAGGGACTAAATTTTCTTGTTCTTTCATGCATTCCTGCAAACACCTTGAGGGTTTAGCTCCAATAAATTGGCATCAATGCAATGTCAGAATCAACTATATTTGGGTCCATTGCTAAAGAACTAACTTGTTCCACTTGTCTAGCTTGTGATGCCTCAAGCTTCTTGTGTTCTATATCTTTTTGAATCTTAGCGATGCTGGCATTTCTTTTCTCAATCTTCCCCATAATCTCATCCATTTCCTTTCTTGCATCTTCAAAAGCAGTACGACCAGCCTCATGCTGCATGACCAAAAATTTTAGATTATGAATGAGCACAAAATTTCACAAACATCTGTAATCAAGGTTGGGAGCCAGTGTACGTACAGATAATAATTTCCCTTATGCAATCAACTAAATATAAGCATCTTAAAATTACCTTGTCATGCAGGAGTTTACTTTCAGAACATGCAACTTCAAGTTTTCCCCTATGCTCGATTAGTTGCTTTTCCCAAGGTTCTAACTCAGCACGAACCTTTGCAAGCTCATTATGATACCTCTCAGTTTCAGCTGATCAATTGAAAATAAGAGGTAAAGAACCTTAGCATCAACAATTGTATTACTCAGAAAACCATAAAAAAAAAAAAAGGATGAATTTGTTTATACACAAGTATAATGAAGGAGATCAATGGATGCCAATGGCAGTTAAAACAATACAGACAGAAATACATTGTCCAATTAACCACTGCATGTAAAAGGTATAAAACAAAGACTTCTTGGAAGTGGACCTATTTTTTGTCTTGACAGATAATACTTTGCAAGGGAAAAGCACAGCCTAAGCACACTAGATGACGCCCAATATCTGAATCCAAATAACCAGGTTACTGTTAGCCAATCAACTGTACTCCATTGTTTATTTTTAAGCAAAAACCAGTTGAATCCCGATCTGGACTGAAACTGAATTTAGTGGTTTTCAGACACTTGGGAACAGATCAAAAGACATCACAACCCAATATCTGAATCCAAATAACCAGGTTACTGTTAGCCAATCAACTGTACTCCATTATTTATTTTTAAGCAAAAACCAGTTGAATCCCAATCTGAAATGAAACTGAATTTAGTGGTTTTCAGACACTTGGGAACAGATCAAAAGACATCACAACCCAACCTACTAAAAAACATATAAATAGGTGCGGCTCTGGATGAGATGCCACATACGAAGGTTCAGGAACATATGATGTAAAATAATAACCTTCAATTGATCAAAAGCCAAAATAAATTACCTTGCGGTTTATGATTTTTTCGAGCACTAGGAATGCCATTTTGGAGTTCCATGATTGTAATATGTCTAGTGTTAAAGGTGATCTCTGGACAAACTATTTATTTAAGATAAGATAAATTAATTCATCCTAGGCCAGAATGGCCATAAGCTGAAACAACAAGATCATAGTTTCCAACAGAATAACAAAAAACACATAACATTAAATGGATGATGTGTACCAAAAGAAAATAAAATAACTGAGTCCAGTCTCCACGCACTCGATAGAAAAAGCTTGGACAAACAAGCACCAAAAATAAATTGGCTGGAAAATTATTCCATTCTTAAGTACAACCAGAATAGGTGCCACCTTTAGAATTCTCTTTGATTTCCTCCAGAACGGCTTCCTCACCGGCCAAGAGCTTCTCCAATTTCGGGATGTTCTCCTCCAGCTTCGGGATCATATTGGTTGAATCTGTACAATCCTTAGACAAGCCTTCAATCTTAGATGTATCCTGCAGCAAGGAAGAAAGTTATATGCAGTCTTATGCTTGGTGATGATTACTATGCATTTCCTTACCTTTTCAATCTTCTCCTCAAGTTTCTTTATCTTTTGCTTCTTGTGCTTCAAATCTTCCTGATGCTTAACATCCTGTCTTTCAAACTCCTTAAACTCCTCCTTACATTTCCTGAGGTCATTGTCTAATTCCTGATCATCCACAGAAAAATGGAAGTGTGAATCTCAGAAGAAGAAAATGAAAAACCAGGCAAGTTTGCATAAAAGTGGTTGATCTGTCAGAGTGACAGTTTAAAAGTATCCTTCTAAAACAAAAGAGACAAGAGCAGTGTGTGAACTTCAGTAAATAGCATATAGCAGATCTGAAAGTATCATACTTCCTGCCTTTTCATGTATTTCTTGTGCACAGATTCAAGCTCCTTCAGCATTTTGCTGCTTTCTTGAATTTTCTCCCTGGAAATGACCGTAAGTATGAGCTAAAACATTAAGCAAAAAATGAAGACATTCTAACTGCAATGATGAACAAACAACTACCTTTCATTTTTCAAATTTTCCTCTAGGCCAGAGATGTTTGTTTGTGCTTCAACCATTTTTGCATCAGTATCTTCACTAGCTAATTTGGCAGCTTTCTCTTGCCATGTTAACAGGGATAACTCTTTGAGCATGTAAGCTTCAGCCTCATTCTTCACATCCTGTTTCCAGAGTTCTACTATGATAACTCATTTATAGGCATACTTTATCATCTATTAACAAGGTGCCATAAAGGTGTCTACCTCTAGGCTATCTCTCTCTTTTTCAGCTAACTTCACCATCTGTACTACCCCAGTTCTCTTCTCATTTAAGGACTCCAGCCTGCAATAAGTTTTCATTGATCATGAGTGATGCATATTAATTCTTTGTCAAATGCTAATAGCCACTCTCGATTAGTTGAGCTGGTCTCCCAAGTACAACCACAATGAACAATGGTAAAGGACAGATTAAAAAAAACACACACACATAAAAATAGGTCCTTACTGGGGTGTGGGGGAAAAAGCAATTCTCAAATTTTTGAGGTTTGAGGAATGTCCATGATGATATGCCAGCCAAGCATTGATTGTTCATGACAAAACTTACGGAATACAAATTGGAAATAGAAATAGATATCTACAGATAGTTTAAGCAAAAAGGTGCAGAAAGCACTCACTCTTTGAATGATTCATCTATCTTTTCCACATATTTGTTAGTTCCAATAATGTCCTCAAGATATTCAAGAAATCCTTCATCATGGGGTCCTTGAGCTTTTGGCTTCATCAGTGAAATCTGTTCAACTTCACCCTAATGGCAATTACAATAAGCATTTCAAAACACACACCAAAAAAAGGACATGTGTTGGAAAAAAAAAGGAAAAGAAAAGAAAAAAATTGTCCTTCCTCACACAACAATCTACCTGAAGAATCAAAAAGCGATTGTTGTCCAAGTCTACTCCTTTTCCTTTGAGTAACTTGGTGACCTCGGTAAAGTTACTAGAACGATTGTTAATGTAGTATTTTGAGGAGTTGTCTCGGAATGCAACCCTTGTAATAACAAAGTCACTTCCAGGCACAGCTTCATACACTCCATCATCCTGCAATCGGTTTTACTTTATACATTTACAATGTCAAAAGACATAATATACATAATACCAAAGTGACCCTAAAGGGATTGACCTAGCAGTCAAAGTCCAAGACACTCATGATAACATGCATCTTTGTATTTAACTCCCACAAAGAACACTTCTTGAAATTAGCTATGTAGTGCAAGCTATTTTTGACCTGGTGCATGGATCTTTAGGGTGGTTCATGTGGCTAAAGGTTACAATATCTATAATATAATTACCAAAGTCGTCAACTTTCATTTTGCTTTCAGGATAACCTAATGTACCAACTGTAGTTAAAAGTATTTGTTTTAATAGCCTCAGAAGATCCAAGTCTCAACCAACGAGTCATCTACTGAGCATCAAGTTACAAACCCTAAAATACAAATACATGATAGCTAGAACGTTATTGACTTACAAACTTATTTTATTTTGTAGATACTTCACATGCAATGGAGTATGCATAAATTAACAAAAAAAAGGCAAAAGAAATATTACCAAATCAACAATGTCCTGAAAGTGAACTGAAACACCAGCACTGTCTAGATTCTGGTGGTTGGTTGAATTGTGTATGAGTTCTGACACTTTGTTGAGCCTCATCTGCACATAGGCATTTCCACAACTAAAACAAATTAATACATCTCCAAACCAACCCCACCCCACCTAATTTTAAAAAATAATACTAACACTAATAAAAAGAAAAAGAGCTCCGTTTCAGTACTCAATTCAACATACCTGTTTCGCTCTCTTGCCAAATACAAAGAGCATCGCATCAATCACATTACTCTTTCCACTCCCATTCGGTCCAACCACCGCCGAAAAGCTCTGTTATTTACAACCGCACGCTCAACTCACAAGTTCAAAACATAAAGACTACAATTTTTTCTTCATCCTTCCATTTAAAGTATATGAAATTATTCAAATAAGTTCCCTTACCAGCACATCGCTTAAATTTAACTTAAACACTCCTCAATTGGCAAAACTGAAGCTGAAACTCATTTATTTTTCCCCCAAAAAAATCAAAAAAAAAAAAAAGAAAGAAAGAAAGAAGGAAAGAAACCCTAACCTTATGAAAAGGGCCAACACGCTGTTCACCAGCGTAGGATTTGAAGTTCCTCATGACCATTTCTTTGATAAACAGCCTCGGGGATCCTTTACTAGACTTCTTTGCTGAACCTGAGTTCGACTCGGTCACCATCGACTCTTCCCCCGACTCCGTTTCCATACCCATGCTGACTCGGCCCTCCCCTACTCAGACCGCTATGTCACAGTTCTGAACTAGGTTTTGATCAAGACGGCACAGCCTAGTTCTTTCTGCTCCTCCACTTAGATTTCGTGGGTTAATTCAATTTGAATTTCTCACCAAATGATTATGCTTGTATCTTACTTGAGTAAATTAGATGTGTTTTTTCTGAGTGGATTTGGCGGGAAATACACTGGGTTGAAAAGTTCGAAAAAGGAAGGCCCATAAGCACAATATGTGAACTATGGTGGGCTGGGCTTTTCAATTACCGGTAATCATAAGTTTGTCCATTTTAACATGACCGAGCCACGAGATTTCAGGCAGTAATAGAACCCCTATAATCCGACCGTTGAAATTTGTAAATGAAATGAATATACAATGGAAAAAATAAATAGAATTTTTAAAATTTTTAAAATAAGGAAAATTTAAAAGAAAATAGAAGAAAATCTCCCCCTCCAACCCAAATAGGTTGAAATGGCTCAAATTTAGGTTAGTTGCAAACCCATAACTTGAATTAGGTCAACCCATCACTAGTAATGCATAGCTACCAACGACCTCGATAGAGAAAAAGAAAGAGAAAAAAGGTTGTGTAAGCTAATTGGATTTCTTACTTTTTTTATTTTAATAGTGGTGGCTCGAAAGTTGTCAGTCTAACCATGGCTGGTTTTTTTTTTTATCTTTTTCATTTTTTTAATTTTATCCATTTATTACATTTTTTTTCTCTTTTTTTTATTTTACAATTTTTGTATACATTTATTTTGCTGTTTTTTTTCTTTTTACTTGCAACATTTTATTTTAAGCATGCCACGTCAATGTCCAATTGTCAAATAGGTGTATCACATTAGCATCAATTGATGGTATTATAATGGCATCACGACGAAATCCTCTATTTAAATCACATGGTATAACATTCATTTCTATTTAAAATATTTAAAAGTTCAAAAGTTTATTTAAATTTGATTTAAAACATTTATTTTAAAAAATTAAAAATGAGTGTCCAAGCATGTGTTTTACTTAAAAGGGAAAATTCTTGTAATCTAATTGTATTTATACATTTAAAAAAAACACCATTGGATTGAAAGAAAAATCAATAGAAGTTCATCTATCTATGGTGTATTTGAATCTTTTCTATTTATATTTTCTTAATTTCTATCAATTTAATTCCTTTAAAATCATCATATGTAATTAATGATTGAAATTATAAGAATAAGACAATATTATCATGATATCATAAAATAGTTTTAAAATCTAATATCGATTTTTATGTATATTTGTATTGATGGTTCAGTTATTTTTATGTATATAAAATGTATTATAATTGTAATGATAAATAAATATTTTTTCTATAAGTATTTCTAATATTGATTTTAACACTACGTATCTAGCCTCTCCAATAACACAATTTTGTGTTCGCCCATTACCTTATACCATACTTATTTTGTACCCGCTTATCCTTAGTGATCGGTATTAAAAACACATGCAGTGTATATGCTTCCAATAATAAGACTTTTGCACTAGTAGCTAGGTTTTTATTCATTTTCCATAATCCAAGTCCAAACTGTAGTCGAGTTATGGTTGTATGTTATTAATAAAATATAGATAGTGATATCATGGACACGATGTATTAGGGATGTGAAAATTTATATTGATTTCAATGGATACTTCGAATTTACGTGGAAGAGCGATAAATGAAATATAATTATAATACTTTGCTTATCAATTATTTATATTGTTTTTGTTATGGTGATAATGGGAGTAGGTTTTGAAAGGAGTCTAAAACTAAAAAAAATTAGGATTCTAAAAATAATGGTAGTTGTATTGGTGATTCGAATCATAACCACACAACCCTCTAGGCTCCAAATGCCCCACCGCAGCTAGAAGATATGGTCATGGGACGGAACCGCCTTGGATCTAAACCTGGACTGGATCTAGTAGTTCCGAGACCTTAAAATAGGGAACGGGCCTTAGACTTGTGGGATCTGATTTTGGATCGATTCCTCTGGGCTCCAGATGCCCCACCATAGCCAGTAGATACGGTCATGGGGCAAAACTGCCTTGATTCCAAACTTGGATTTAGCGGTTCTAGGACCTTAAAATAGGGAACCGACCTTAGACTCGTGGGATCTGATTCTGGGCCGATTTTAGAGACTTGCCAGTTCACAAGCCTAATTTAGATCTGTGAATTAGTCTTAAATTTTATTTTTAAATTAAAACATATAATTAAAAAAAAACACTATCCATCCAAAACTTTTTATAATTTTTAACCCATTTTGTAAATACTTAAAAAAGATTTATATTTATTTATATAAAATTACTCCTAGATAGAATTATTATCTTAACAACGTATAACAAAAGTTTACAAAGAAAATCAAAAAATAAGATTTGACATATTACTAAAGAATGAGTTCTTTTTAATGAATTTTATAAATATATAACCATACATAATTTTTGTTATATTTATTTAATGTATTATTAATAACAATACATTGAATGTTATAAATGAAAATTAATTTTTCACATTTTATATGAAAATAATTTAAATATTTAATATTTTTAATTTTCTTGTTCTTTTTTTTAGATCAATCAGCCCAGCTAGGTCAGATAGTTGAACTGCCATGACCCAACGAATTGCTAAAGTTCCTTTGCGGCTCCAAATCTGGCCGTATGAGGATAGTTTCGGGTGCGGATCCGTCAGTACAGTTTTCAGGCCGGCTCCCAGCCAGTGAAAATGTCTAGCGGCTAACAATTTTCTTTTTCTTTACATAATTGGTCAACTTCCTTACTTTGCGTGTAATATTAATAATGTAATTACAAAACACTAGTTATACAGCTCATTAAAATATAAATCAGATGCATATATTACTAATCTATAATTCGTACATCAAGACTTAAACGAAAACATAACATGAACAAAATCATGAAACTTACCGAGCGCAATATTGCAATCCTTTTTATAAAAATTAATAAAACGGAGTATAATGTACTTATAATTCTTCAAGTCGGTGATCCAACTCTAATTTTTTATTCAATTATATAACATTAGACCAATCATATTCATAGACTAGACAAATCTCACATGCTTTGGCACCTGTGTCCTAACTCCTAGCATGGGGTCCGTACATGCTTAGGCTACATTACCAACGTAGAGATGCTTGTAAATTTAATGCATGTTCACATGGAACACGTAATTCGGGGACGTAACCTTTCTCTTTTCTAATTACACTAACAGAGATAATAAAACACACTGAACAATGTCCGAGTCATCCGGGCCATAACTTTCAGTTTCGGCCCTAATGCCAATGTATCGAACTAGCAACTATTTTAGGTTTCATCCTCGTACGGTCATGGGAATCATCTTAAATTTCAAGCACAAGAACAACTCAAATTCGAAGCACATTTGATAGCAGCTAGAAATGGATCTCAAGAAGAGATCTTAAAGTTAAAACATCAGTTAGCCGCTCTCCTTCAGAGAAAACCATACGATGGAGCGACACATACGTAAAGAACTCAAATGGAATAAACATGCCATGATGTGTACTTAGTCCCACACAAAAGTAGTGATACAATAATTGGAGAAGCAAAAAGACAAGGGAAGGTGTTGGAAAACAACTTAGTAGTTGGATCAAATAAATGTCAAGGAGTCAAGGGCATTTGGGTCCTCCTTCCTTGGTCTTCCAGTTGTTGTAGCAAGGACACACAGCTTTGTTGCCATAGTAACCAGGAGGAACGCAGAGGCACTTCCGGCAACATTTTTGGCAAAAGAACATGCAGGGCTTGTGGTACTGTGTCTTCTTACACCTTCTCGAGCATTGTGAAGGGCATTCTGTTCGAGTTTTCGATGACCCAAAAAAGGCACAAGTATTATTATTTTAAGAACCAAGACCACCGCATTAATGTGGCCATTAAAGCACTATGATTTTGCTTTTTCAAAACAAGGCCAAAAAAGCGTTGCTTTACAGGTCCCTTTTCTTTTTTTTTTTTCTTCTTTGACCCAGTCAACAATGTCAGACTTGACATTGTTACGTTTACAAGTTTCGAAGTAAATTTTGTGTACAGTGAAATGCATTACCATACCAGCACTGAAAAAGCAAAAAAAAAAAAAAATTCTCTTATTGACTGGCTAGAACTTGCACTGCATTCACTAAAACCTTTAATAGTAATAAGAAATTTAAAAAATAAAAAATTATATACAGATCTTTTTAATTTTTAGCTTTTTACTAGTAATTAAATAAAATAAATTGGAAAATTGCTAAGAACCGCGCTATACAAAATACCACGTTAATATCTTCGGATTTTTCATCCTTAAAATTCTCCATTTTATCCCATCAATGCTTCAAGAATGTTCCTTACATTTATTTTAAGCTTTTATGCGTCGATTGAAAAAGCTTGTCCCTTATTTTATATGAGTTTTGTCCAAGGACGCTTAATTTTATAGGGACCCCTCATCAATGCTTAAAGTGAGATCATTAACATATAAAAAAATGGAGCCAAGGACCTTACATGGAGATGATTTTAAGGATCGCAAAAGAATAAAGATGTATGTAAGACATTTTTAACAGAAGGCTCTTTTCCTAATTTCCTATGCTAAGGATACCTTTTGAAATCCTTGATGTAATAAGGTTCGAGATCTTTAGTTTTATATAATTTTTTATGTTATAATTTCACAATTGATATAAAAATATTAAATCTCTTTTTTAGTAGCTCCTAGAAAAAGTTTTAAATGAAATAAATCTTTAAAATATTAATATGACAATTTAAAGAATCCTTAATTAAAAATACTCTTAACCATCTTTATTCCTAAGAATATCTTTAATTTTAAAGATTCATTTCAAATCCAGATGGTCTATAAACATTTATAGAAACTTTACTCTTTAATAATCTTTGGACTTGGACTGTATTTCCAGAGGTTCTTTAAAACAATTCCTTAAGAATTTTAATATTGTTTATGGAACACTCGTTATAAGTTTTTTCCTTTTTTAAGAAAACCTACTGTTAGGAAAATCCAACGGTTGAAAACCTCCTTCCATACATTTCATTTTTCGGTTCCTCTTTTTTCAGTCTCGTTTTTACTTAGCACCATTTGCCAGCCAAACCGATTCCCTTTTAGAAATTAAAAAAAGTAAGAAGAGAGAGCAGATTCATATATGATGTGGCTGCTTTATGAGGAATGGCTTGAAAGAAACTAGATTTTTTCCTACATTTTAATATCTGAAATCTGAATCGATAGCTAGAAAGACAAAGCACAGAACTCAGAGCAGAGGGATCAGTGACACTTACGGAAACTCTTGAGACTCCCAGGTCCATAATGTCTCTGAAATGAAAACACATTGTTTCCCTTCCTCGTTAAAATCCGTTGATTTTCCCCCCAAACACAACGCAAAAACGACCAAACAGAAAAGAGAGAGAGAGAGAGATCTACCTGGTCGTAGTGGTGACCACCGTGTCCATAGGAAGCCAAAACCTGCTAGAAAAAAAAAAAGAAAAAGAAAACCATCAGCAAGCTTGTAAAAAAAGGTGCATTTTCTTCCATTAAACGGAATGTGTAGTCGGTTAAACTTCTCACCATTTCTTGAACCATGGAAAGAGCAAGAAGGGCCAAGAGTAATGTAGCAACAAGCTTAGCCATGGTTATCACTGCAAAAATCTCAGAAAACCAGAGAGAAAGGAAGGGAAGAGTTTGCAGTGAAGTGAGGGGTCCTGTTGCAAATGATGGGTATATATAGAGATGTCTTTGATGATATGTTACTCACTCGGACTCTGTGACTTTCTTTACTTTACACTCTGTTTGTTTGGAGGAGGAAAAGTTAAAAAAAAAAGAGGGAAAACAAGTAATGATCGAATGGACGTGGAGCAAAAGGTAGAGCCAGGCAGGACTTTTCACTTGAAATGTCTATTACCCAATTACACCCATGAAATGACAAAATTAATAAAAAAGACTAGGAGTGAACACTGCGGACGTTTCAGTGGGCTTTTTTTTTTTTTTTTTTTTAATGGGTATTTACTGATGTTGAAAACCTTAGGTTTGAAGGATTTGCGTTCATTAAGCTCTTGAAAAATGAGAAAATTTGAAACTACAAGAGCATCGTTACATGGGTATCATTTGGAGTACCTTACTCTTTCATCAAAGGTTATTATAATTTGATGATGTATGAATACCACTTAAAAATGTAAGAATATCACATAGAAGTGAATAATGAGACAAATGCTAATTCAACTACCCTTATGTGTGCTTACTCATATTTTAAATATCTTGAATAAAAAAGAGCAATTCAAAACATACCTTTTGTTCATGAGAAGTTAGGACCAGCCTTACGACTTTGTAGTGAAGAGTGGATCAGTAAACCTAGAAACCTTTAAAACAAAGTCTTTAAGATAGTTATCTGTACCAAAAAATTGCTAGATCTACTTAGTAGTGAGATTGGAGTCAAGAAACTTGAGTATTTCCTATGTTAACTTGAAAATTGTATTCTTGTTAGGAATAGGAAACTTATCATCCTAAATAAAATGGTTCAACGATTGATAGTTGATCACAAGCCTTAGCTTGCCTTCAGCTTATTCAAGCCTTTGTTTACATGAAAGGCTTTACAAGCCCATTGGAAGTTCAATGACTCAATCAACCCTTGTTGAAGCAATTCCTAGCATTTTTGCTTGACTAATTTAGAGTGTTCATGGTTCATCTCTGAATGACTTGCTTTGGTTTTATTGATATCTTCATTCTTTTAAGGAAATTTTTACAAAGAATTCTTCATTTTGCTACAGTGCATGTTTACATTTGTTGAGAAATTATATGTGGATTTCGGCACAAGCTTCTACTCTTAATTTTTTAATAATCTCTTGGATGGTGTCTCCATAAATGGTGTAAAGTCAAGGGATTTCTATATAAGGTGCAAAATATTTTTTAAACCTTAATCTTTCAATATGGATTTTGAGCTTTTGTATTTGCTGGAGGATATTCCATCTAACTACAATATCCTTGTTCGGAAGTGGTAATCCAAGGATTAGTGTAACGATTGAGCATTTTGAAAAGAATTGAATTTTTATAGGTACAACTTTTGAAGTATACCTTAAATTCGTCATTCAAGGCTATGACAAAAGTCTTGTTGTAAGGCTTCCAAAACTTTTTTGGCAACACCTTGTGGTGGAGAATACTTTCCATTGCTCCTGTGTTGATGAATCTTATCACTTGGATAGGTTTATCAAATTTATTTGTGAAGATTTGAATAGGAATGTGTGGAGTTTGCAAACTACTTTGGATTTCTAGCATTCTCTCCTTTGCTGGTTGCATCAAATATGATTCTTCTCCAGAGTTTGATAATTCTAAATTGAAAGTTGGTACATAAACTGTAAGTGAGAAAAGGGTCCCTTTTGTACGTTCCTCTTCTTCTGAGACCAAAGACTCCAAATCTTCTTCATCATTGATCTTGGTTCTAGTCTAATGAAACATTGACTGGATCATCTTCTTGGCTTCTCTAGATAAATTTTACTTCACATAACGTCTCATTTATTGCAAATGAAGTATCAAGGAGATTTCCTTCCTTTTTTTAGTTTTTCTCCCAAAATGTTTTCATTTTGTTCTCCTCTTTTTTCTTGGATCTATAAGGCCTTACTATCGAAATCTTCTTATGATGTCCCTTTTTTTTCGAGTTGAGCAATTGCATTCTTTATTGGAATGCTTACATTTGTTATATAAGTTCTTTTTCTTACATATCTTATTAAGGATTTATCCTCCCTTCAAATAATTCTTGAATAGTTGTCTCTTCTCATACATATCATCTAATACTAAATGCAAGACTTATTGAATTTCTTTAGTAAGAATGTCTATGATCCTTTAATTCCTCGGTTTGAAGAACTTTTTTATTCCCTTAGAAAGAAATTTGGGGATAGAAGATAGAAATACAAGTTTGAGAGTTGAGTTTACTCTAAGTTGACAAAATAATTGCACCATTTTTTTTAATAGTGCAGGTTTAAGTCTTTCTTTCTGTATGAGCAACATTTTCTCTCAAATAATTCCTTTTGTTTTGCCTCTTTTAAGTCTTCTAAGTTTCAAATCAAGAAATTGTATAGGATTCTAATCACATGATTGAAGTTTGTTTGATATAGGAAGACGTGTTGATCTATAGATATATTGAATTCTACCAATCTTTTAGTATTCCCCTAAATCTTACAACAAACTCAAACAGTATTTCAAAATGACCATTATTTGTTAAGGATCTTGTGGTTAGCTAGGCATGAAACTCTTGTAGCCCTTTAGGCCACTTAGAGTAAGAAATATCATCAACGATAAATGTAGTATTACCATTAGATGACCTTTTATTGGTTGTTATAGGCTTAGGATTAAGTGTGTTTGATGTTATCTCTTCTTCTTCTCCCCTCATAATGAAGATAAAGGCATTAGTGGTTGATTTTTAAGAGCCAATACGACTCAAAGAATTATTAAGGCTTTGTTCTTCTATATTCGATCCAGGTTATTATCTTGAGTCGGATTACGACCACGACCAATCACCATCTATGGAACTTCCAGTACTTTATTCACCATTGTATTCCTCATGTGAACTTTCTTCAAATGATTTATCTAGATTATCTATTGAGCTTTTGGTTTTAGATTCAACCATTGTTATTCTTGGGGTTGGTTTAGAATAGAGTTGGTTGAAAGTTTCAATAAAATTTGGAGTCCTATGAGTTTTTACCATGAGGATATTTGGATGTTTAGGATTTTGTCCTAAACTGTAATCATTGTTTTCATTACTCAGGTTTTGTGTTTAGTATAGGTCTTAAGGGTTTGAAGAACTAGTTTTTCTTTTATCTCTCGAGGAAGATTTTCCCCAGTTTTCTTCCCCATTTCTTTCTCCGTTTTCCTTTTAATTTCATCACTCAATTCTACTATGGTTGTCTTGGAAACTATTGAGGTTTTGACATAAATGGTGAGGGTCTTGAAGTTCTAGCTTTGCTTTAAATGCTTATTCTTATTCCAACAGTAAACATGTCAAAAGCAAAAGGCACACCTCTTTGTTTTGCTTCTACCATGCTTATATGTTCCCTTAACTTCTTGACTTTTAACTCTTTCTATTCAATGAATTCAGAAAGAGAAATCCCTAGAGTGGGTACGAAGTATCCAACTTTCTCTAATCACTTTTGTAATATAAATATCCTCTTAAACATTTCATTAACTATCTTTTCTACTAAGGAAAGTCTTACATGAATGTTTTCAACGTTACTTCTGATTTTCCTTAACATTTGATTTTTGTACTAGAGCATTATCAATTTGCTAGTTGAGAACAGCTTCTATTGTGTTGCTCTTCTTTTTAGTTCCTCGAGAATCCATTTCAATTAGATTCTTGACTTTAAGAGCATACACGTACTCATCATGCTCATACTCTTCAAGGTGAGGAAACTTGTCTTCTTTCTAGTTTTCCCAAATCATACAAAATTTTCTAGCTAGATCCCTAGCTGCTTATCCTCACTTATCAGCAAGGACACTTGTTGTTTAGGTATGACCTTAAGGACCTTTTGAGTGGTTCTTTTAGCATTTTCACCACTCAATTCTTCTTCAGATAAAGATGTCAGAGATGAGTCAATAGAAACTCATCCATTAGCATATTTGGATATTAATTGAGTGGATGCAGATGGAGTAGATGAAGAAGTTCTTTTCTCCTTCCTTTTAGGTACCTAAATCTTTCTCGATACTTTATGCATTGGGTTTCTTCTTTTCATCATGTTCTCTTTAAGCGGCTCTCGAGTTGGATGACATTCATCTTGCCTAATTATTGGTTCTTCAATTTGTAAATCAATCCTCTTGAGTCACATATAGACATCATGAAGAGATCTAAGAGGAGACTAGTGCTATAGAGGTTGAGGCAATATGCCATTGTCATCATCAGAATCATATTCTTCTAATGGCCCCTTTGGGAAATCATCATAGGAGACCATATACTACCATCTTCCATAATCCTCTCCAATCTTTTATGGAAGATGGAGTTAGAACCTTTTCTTCTTTTCTTTTTCTTTAATACTTCATCATCATCATCAGAAAAATTCCTTTTTACATAGTAATCATCACATGGATATTCTGGGTTAAAGAATTTATGTCAATTGAATGAATTTTTTACATAGTACATAGGTTTTCCTTCTTTGTGAATGATTAAGTGATTTGTTGTATTGTCTTGTCTAGTTTAGAGTTGGCCAGATATTCATTTGCTAGATGGCAAATGGCATGAATAAGCTATATTGTGAATACAATAGAGAAGATCGATGGTGTCTTCCTCTCATTTTCTTCTTTCTTCTTAAAACCGATAGTAATGGTACCATCACTTTTCTTTATGAACGTTGGATCAATGGATTGAATAGGGATAGTGCTCTAGTAAAACTTTTCATAGCTTGTAACCCATGTTTTGAGCAAGAGATTATAGAGTTCCCCTCTTTCAAGTTATTTAGGAGTATGCACCACTATTAGTACATAGTTGCTATCCATAGAGATAAAGAGAGCATCTCTTCCTTCTTCTAGAAAAGCTAAGTCTTATGCATGGTTTTGGATCCTATAAGCCATCTAGTAGTAGAGTGTAGTTGATAAGGACCTATCCACCATTAGCATTCCAAGTAGCCAAATTTAGACTTTCATTATTTTAAACGGCCTTTTTTCCTTCAAAGGAATGTAATAGTTGGGAAATAGTGCTACACATACTATTCCAGCATTCAATGTAGATTCAACTATCCCTATGCATGCTTGCTTATATTTTAAATGTCTTGAATTCAAAAGGGTCATTCAAGCAACTATACGCATACCCTTTCGTCTATGAAGGGTTAGGGCTAGCCTTATGACTCCGTAGTGGAGATTAGTGTATCTTTATTCAAGCCATTGGTTTAGTGGTTTGAGAGGAATTTGGAAAGTAACAAATTATTCCTCTTCAATAACTCTTAGGAAACATTGATCAAACTTGGTGGCTTGAATATACTTTTTGACTCTAGAAGACTAAGGTTTGATAAGAGACCTTATGGATGGAAAAACATTTTAGTGTGATTTATAAGTGGTAGTGAGGTATTATCTATTCTTAATTCCTCATGATAGGTTATTTCATATAGATTATCTATTTTATTGGCACGAGAAGTCCTAAATAAATTGTTATGTCCTAGATTAAAAGTGGTCATTTGGTGATTTAATGGGTTTAGGGTGTTGGTGTTATTAGAATTGTCGGAGTGTTCATCATTATCCATGAGTTCTCAAGTGTATCTATATACTAGTAAATAAGGTTTTTCTTTTTTCTTTTTTCTTTTCTTTTCTTTTCTTTTCCTCGATGTGATCATAACAAAATAGAAGATTTAAACTTGATTCATCTAATTTAAACACCAACATTTATACCATTGGGTGATAAGAGCCTTGCCTACTCATAAATTTGATTATGGAATTTTTTTTTAAACTTAAATGGGACAAACTATGGATTTTCAATTCCCATTAATACTTTGTCTGCAACATATATCACGAGCTCTACATAAAGTAATGAAGAATTTGACTTATTTTGAGAGATTAAGACCCGTCTTTAGAGTTTGTAGCTGTTGGCTCTAATAAAGCCTTTCTAAGAAGAAATTGTTCTTGAGGTAAGACTTAACATAGATGTTTTGATGCAAGCTTCATATGAGGTGATGAAAAAATAGCCATCAAAAGTGCCTATTGATCATTGTTATACCTGTATTTTGAGTAACAATCGAAATTATTTTAGAGCTTATAAAATACACTTCCTAGGTTCCTAGTCTTACATATTCTAATGGCATTATGCCTTTCTATTTTAGCATATGTATTGTAATTTTGATTGCATTTTCATGTCTATTCATTAGTTTTGATTACATTTTGGTGTTTAACTACCCATTAACCTATGATAAATTAATTATTGATTTTTCATAATTAATAATTATTTTTAAAATAAAAAAAAAAAACTATTTCTATCGAATTAAAAATGGTGACAACTTGCAAACTAGGTTTCCTTTGCCCTTGGGATGCAAATTTTTGGACTCAATGGATAATATACTTCCACATATGATGATATTTTATTATATTTCTAGTAGTAATTGGATAATAATTCTTCAAATGTTGCAATTCCATAACATGTAAAGCAAACATTGTATGACCACTAACTTATAGTCATTGGAAAGCTATTATGTGCTATTTAAGAATCGTTAATTTAACTCAAAATTATACAATCGAAAACTACCCATTTTTAGGAAGACTAGCTTGTCACTTTTATATTTTTCTATATCTCTAAAAATTGACACAATGAAATTTGAAAATCATGAACCTTAAAATTTTTCATTTCCTTAGTTTTAGTTTATTTTAAATGACCTTTATATTTCTTAAATATATTTTGAATTTTTAAATTTGCCTTAAAATTCTCTCATATTTTCATCATTTGCACCTTCATGTGCCTCATAATGTAATTGTACGATTACACGACCATGATAAGTTCAAAAGAACAAGGAGATAGCACTCACTTACATAATTTTATTAATGACTTAACTTTTATTCCACTATAATCCTACTTATGTACTGGCTAAATTGTCCTAAACTAACTAAGAAATAAGTAAGGAAGTAAGCCAACAAAGGAAAAATATAGGAAAATAAATACTTAAAGAATCTAGAAAATTGAAGCTACACAAACTATAAAACATTGTAAAATAGATTACTAAAAATAAAATGGTCTTAGTCAAAACGCTTCAATGGATGGAGAACAATTAATTGCCTAAGTCACCCTAATAAATCCTTTATATGGTTATTAAAATCACGATTCTACCTATAATTATAATTTATAGAATTAGTACAATCATATAAAATTGATAGAATTGAAAATTTGTAAAATCGTACGTTTAAATTCAAAATTTTATCAAAGGCATGCACGGTAATTTTTTATCTATTTTAACTAAGAAAAACCTTATAAAATTGTGAGCTTATAAAATCATATGGTTTATTCGTGATTTTAACAACCATAATCCTCTAGATTTTTTGGTTAACCTAAGCTTCTATTTGTCTTACTTGGTTGTGATGAGTTGCTTGTAAATGGAGGGCCTAAGGCTTTTAGATGTGCTAAAATAACGCTATAAGGTTTGGCTTGATTCTTTTGTCCTATCTCTTAGTCTTAATTTTGGATTCGAGTCATGAGTGAGTTGTCCTTTAGCTCCATTCCATTGGAGAAACTTCCATCACAATTTAGTTTAGATCCATTCATATGAGGGAGTAACCAACTTCTTAGTTTTGATAGTCTATATTTGTAATGGCCCATAACCTAGAGCTTTACAACTTGTCACGTGTTACTATCATGTAATGACACACTAAGACTCTAAAACTCCAAACAACTTCCAACTATTTAACTTCTCAAATTCATTCTTGAAAATATAACCTCAATAACATAAAATAAATAACTATCAGACGAGTCATTCCAATCCATAATATTTAAACAACACAAGAATCTTCTTTTAACATCCGAAATAAACTCTATTCATGACTAAAAATTTAAAATAAATAGAAGTCTACTAATATCTCTACAATCCCAGATCAATTACTAAAAATCCTAATCATAAATCTTCTCATTTTCGTCACTCCTTATCCATATAGTAATAGTGCTCTCTCCTGTTTTCATCCACATAATGTCCCACCAGGTTTCCATTTTCATCATAATTTAATTGCTCGTCGTTCTCACCTTTAGCTAAAAAAACATATAGGAAGAGAGGTGAGCTTAAGCACAGTACGTGAGCACCATATCCACATGTGCATGACACATTACATTAATAATACATGCACATATATAATGTTAATCCATAATACAATCATACGTCCGTGCCTAATGCTATGTACCTTACTATACAATTTTTTGAGTTCAACATGCCGTAGTATATAGTTGTATACTTGATCGTGTACCCTCCTGTTCATTATGAACCTTAATTTTTCTCCTCCAATTTGTTTCAAATCCTAATTGCTATGATTTTTAATCTAATTAATCATTGTATTAGTTATATCTAACGTAAAATTAGGTTCTAGAATGCTTACTTGGTTCAAATCATGCGTAGAACTCCAAATTTGGTTGATCCTTCATTTGTTTCAACCTAACCTTCGATCTGATCCCTATGAACAACTAAATTAATTTAGTGATTGAGTTTCCATTGTTAGAATAGGTTTTGTAATAATTAGAAATCATTTTGTTTGCTTCACTATGACGTCTCTTTAGATTGCTTTAGGTTTTCTTGTAGAGTCCTCTTGCTCTCTAGGTTTTTGGAAATAGGTAGATGGGCAAATGAGCAAAAGGAGGAAACCCTAGGTTAGTGTAGTTTTTATAGTCCTATTAGGAAAAGATGATTTTACCTCTTGTCCCATATGCTTATTTACAACTTTGTCATTAGTTATTGTAAACACCCCATTTTTGCCCTAATAATCAATAATAGCCAATTTTCAAAATTTTCCATCTTTTTACATTTTTTTTCTAATTTAGCAATAATAGGAAAAATATTCAAAAAATAAAATAAATAGGAAAAATACATCAATTTTGGAAAATAATTGCGGAAATAGTAATGAAAGGGATTAAATAATTTTTACAAATTTTTGAAATTTCAAAAAATACAAAAATAATAAAAAATCACATTGCATATATGCAAATTGCGAAAATAAAAAAAATCAAGTAAGTGGGCTAGCCCAGCTGGTCCAAACCACGGCCCTGTGCGAGTGGGAGGGGGTCAGGTCATGGGTTCGAAACGCGGTGGAGGTAGATTCCACGTTTTGCAATTTTTTTTCCTCGCTTGGGACACGTGTCAGCAGCTAATTAGCTAGAACGGGTGCACATGTCGGGCGTGTGATCGTCTTCAACCTTCATCCGAGATCGTCGCCGGTGGGGGAAAAATCGAATTTCGGTCGTTTTGATTCGATTTTTTGCACAAATCCAACAGATCTTCAATAGAAATAGGATAAACATCATCCAATTGGAATCAAATCACAACAAATCAAAGGATTTACACAAATCGGAGATGGGTTTTTCAATCGAAATCCGATTTGCTTCAATCAAAGGAAATCCGAGCTTATTCAGCTCGATTTCTTGCGCCTATAAATAGAGGAGGAAGGGAGAAAGCAGAATTACGGACCAAAAGTGAGGAAAAGAGAGAAAATCGAAGCTTCACCGGAGTTTCCAAGCCGCGACCACCGATCAAGCACCAAACTGCCACAAAGAGGCATTTATGGAGAAATCCACCGCCACGGTTGAGTTCCCCACCCCCGAAAACCTAGGAAACAACACCTCAATCGCTTCAAAAGACCACCGGAACGCCGTCAGCGAGCACCCCAATCGTTGTAACCGATCGATCCAACCCGACCGACCTGACCGGCGCACCGACCCGAATCCAAGTAAGTCGGATTTTTCGATTTTCTGATTATTTTATTTTATTTATTTTTTGAATTTATTTATTTATCTATTTGTTATTTATAATTCAAAAATAGAAAAAATATTGGAATTCAGATTAGTTTTTTTTAGGATTTAATTTAGGGAGGATAATAGAAAATAATGATAAAAAAATAATAAAATAATAATGATAATTATAATAAATTACAAAAATATAAAAAAAATGAAAAATGATAAAAATATATAAAAATTAGATTTTAGTTTAGGGTAGGTAAATAATATAAGAGAGAACCTTTCAATAAAAAAATTAAATAAAAATTAAGAAAAATTAATAAAAATTAATAAAAATTTATAATAATAAGAGATGAGATGAAAAATAGGGAAATAAAATTTTTATCACTTAGAAAAATCCTTTTCTTAAATAAATAAAAAATTGTTTTTTTCTAAATAATTATTATTTTTCAGAAAATCAAATGATCAAGCTTAGGCTTAAATTTTTTTAGAAAAAATACTAAAATGATAAAAACGTAAATCAAAAGTAATTTCATAATTAAAAATCACCAACACATTAATTTTTTTTCAGGAAAAGCGAACTACGGCCCGTTTGATCCTAAATAGCAGGTACGTAAGCACCCATTTGGGGCAACTCTAAAAAGAATAAAAAAAAATCATTTTTTTAGAATAACTCACTCAAAGAACACAATAAAAAGACAATAAAAATAAAATAAGAGACATTCAGATAAGGTTTAGATTTTAGGAGAATAGGGTGGTAACCTTAAGGTTTTAATAGGTTAGCCTCCGAAACTAGAAACTTTGGTTTTCCCTTTTCTCTTTTCACAAAAACGAAAAGAGAAAATTTCACTAACTAGTGGTCTAAATTAGGATCAATCCGCTCAATTAATACTAATTCAATCTTTCCCAACCACAGTTGGGTGGCGACTCCAAAGTAAAAATGAAATTCCTAACTTAAGTCGAGGGTCTACATTAGATGAGCATAGGGTGTAGTATAGATCGGATTAGGAATGAAAAATTGAAAATTAGACTCGACAGTTATATATATACACAATTTTATTTACTTATTTTATAATATTATTTTTTATGGCATACACACACACACATATTTAAAAAAAAACGTGTATTACATTCTCCCCCCTTATAATAACTTTTTTCCATGAAAGTTATTTAGAATTGGAAAGAGTTTTGGATGCTTTTTCTTCATTTCTTGTTCTAATTCCCATGTTACCTCTCTTTCTGTTTGATTTGTTCATTGTACTTTGACATAGGAAATTCTTCTTCTTCTTAATACATGTTCCTTTATGTCTACTATTCTCATAGGTTTTTCTATAGAGGATAAGTATGGTTGTACTTTTAAAGGTCACCACTTGATCCGGGTTTGGTACATATTTTCTTATCATTGATATGTGAAATACATCATGTACCCTTATCAGACTTAGCGGTAGGGTCAACCTGTAGGTGATTGTTCCAACTCTTCCCAGAATTTCAAAAGGACCCACGTATCTTGCATTTAGCTTACCCTGTAGTCCAAACTTGATTATCCCTTTAGTTAGAGAAATCTTTGGTAAAATTTTATCCTCGACATGAAATTCTAAAGGGCATCGCTGTTTGTCTATATAACTTTTCTAGCGACTCTAGGCTAATAGAATCCGTTGCTTTATTACTTTGACATCGTTTACTATTTCCTGCATTATCTCTAGCTCCAATATCCGTCTTTTTTCCACTTCATCATAGTGTAAGGGAAATATGCACTTCTTGTTATACAATGTTTCATAGGGAGCCATTTATATAGTAGTCTGGTAACTGTTATTATAAGCAAATTCTATTAAAGGTAAGTGATCAATCTAATTACCCTATTGATCTAATGCATAAGCTTGTTGTAGATCTTCTAGAATCTGGATAGTCTTCTCAAATTGCCCATTTATCTGGGGATGAAATGCAATATTGAACTAGAGTTTAGTTCCCATAGCTTGATGTAGACTTTTTCAGAATCTGCTCACAAATCAAGTATCCATGTCAGATGTAATAGTGACTGGTACCCTGTGTAATTTGACAATCTCCTTACTGTATATTTAAGCAAGCTTTTCTAGTTTGTAGTCTAACTTAATTGATAAGAAACAGGCGAACTTGGTCAACCTGTCTACTATCACCCAAATTGCATCATATTTCTCCTTGGTTCTTGAGAGTGTTATGACGAAATCCATAATTACATATTCCCACTTCCATTTAGGCATAGTGTCGAGTCTAATTTTTTTATTTTCCATTCCTAATCCGATCTATACTAGACTCTATGCTCATCTAATGTAGATCCTCGACTTGAGTTAGGAATTTCGTTTTGTTTTGGAGTCGCCACCCAGCTGTGGTTGGGAAAGATTGAATTAGGATTAATTGAGCAGATCAATCCTAATTTAGACCACTGGTCAGCGTAATTTCCTCTTCTCGTTTTTTGTGAAAAGAGGAAAGGGAAAACCAAAGTTTCCGAGTTCAGAGGCTAACTTATTAAAACCCTAAGGTTACCACCCTAATATCCTAAAATCTAAACCTTATTCGAAATGTCTTTTATTTATTTATTTGTTATCTTTTTATTTTGGTTTTGAATAACCTATTCTGAGAAAATGATTTTTATTCTTTTTTAGGGTTGCCCCAAATAGATGCCTACGTACCTACTATTTAGGATCAAACGTGCCGTAGTTCGCTTTTCCTGAAAAATTTTAATGTGTTGGTGATTTTTAATTATGAAATTTCTTTTGATTTATGTTTTTATCATTTTAGTATTTTTTCTGAAAAATCTAAGCCTAAATTTGATCATTTGATTTTTTTTGAAAAATAGTAATTTTTAGGAAAAACTAATTTTGGATTTATTTAAGAAAATGATTTTTCTAAGTGATAAAAAATATCATTTTTTTCTATTTTTCAACCCATTTCTAATATTATAAATTTTTATTAATTTTTTATAATTTTCATTAATTTTTTATTGATTTTTCTTATTTTTTTATAATTTTTATTGAAACATTTTCTCCTATATTATTTGTCTATTCTAAATTAAAATCTAAATTTTTACTATTTTTTCTAATATATATTTTCATCATTTTCTTTATATATATTTTTATATTTTTATTATTCATCATTATAATTATTTATTCTTATTATTATTATTCATCCTAAATTAAATCCTAAAAGAAAACTAATCTAAATCCTAATTTTTTTTCTATTTTTGAATTATAAATAACAAATAGATAAATAAATAAATGCGAAAAATAAATAAAATAACTAAATAAATAAATAAGAAAGAAATAAAATAAAAAAAAATCAAAAAAATCCGACTTACCTGGATCCGGGTCGGTGCGCGGGTCGGGTCAGTTGAATCGGATCGGGTCGGGTTAGGTCGATCGTGCACGGCAGTTGGGAGTGCTCTTTGACGGCGTTCCGACGGCCTTTCGAAGCAACTGGGGTATCGTTTCCTAGGTTTTCGGGGGTGGGGAACTCAACCGTGGCGGTGGATTTCTCCAAAAACGCCTCATAGTAGCAGCTCGATGCTTGATCGGTGGTCGCGGCTTGGCAACTCTAGCGAGGCTTCGATTCTCTCTCTTTCTCTCTTTTCCTCACTTTTGATCCGTGATTTTGCTTCCTCCCTTCATCCTCTATTTATAGGCGTAAGAAATCGAGCTGGATAAGCTCGGATTTCCACCAATTGAAGCAAATCGGATTTGCGGTTAAAACCCATCTCCGATTTGTGCAAATCCATCAGCTTGTTGCGATTTGATTTTAATTGGATGATGTTTATCTTATTTCTGTTGAAGATCTATTGGATTTGTGCAAAAAATCGAATCAAAACGACCGAAATTCGATTTTTCCTCTCGCCGGCGATCTCAGACGAAGGTTGAAGATGATCACGCGCTCGGCGCGTGCGTCGCTCCAGCCAATCAGCTGTTGACATGTGTCCTAGGTGATGAAGAAAAATTGCAAAACGCGAATTCTGCCTCCCCCGTGTTTCGAACCTGCGACCTGACCCCCTCCCTCGCGCACCAGACCATGGTTCGGACTAACCGGGCTAACCCACTTTCGCAATCTTTTTATTTTCGCAATTTGCATATATGTAATGCGATTTTTTTTTTGTATTTTTTGAAATTTCAAAAATTTGTAAAAATTATTTAATCCCTTTTATTTCCATTTCTGCAATCATTTTCCAAAATTGATGTATTTTTCCTATTTATTTTATTTTTTTGAATATTTTTCCTATTTTTGCTAAATTAGAGAAAAAATGGAAAAAATTGAAAATTGATTATTGTTGACTATTATTGATCATTAGGGGCAAAAATGAGGTATTTACACATAGGAGGTGGCTATAACTCACCAGCTAGTCTTTGGTGCTCAATCCTTATTTGTTGGCATGTGAGACACTTAGACATATATTTTACTATGTTCCATTTCATATTTTTTTCACCAGTAATTATTCTTAAAACACTTGTACATTTTGGTGCTTCTTGGGTGTACTGTATATCCTAAATAATTAGCTTCTTTTATGATCTTTTTCTTTAACTTTGTATTATTTGGAACAAACCATTTGTTGACATACTTGACAAACCCTTCAATGTTTACCACGAATTCTGTGGCTTTACCCTATTCTATTTTGCTTTTTATCTTCTGAATTCCAGGATCTCCCATTTGTTCAGTTTTAATCTAATCAATAATATTGAGTTGAATACTAAGTGTAGCCAACCTATTTCCCACTTCTTATGTCACCATCTCTAATTCCAGCTTATTCATGTATTCTAGTATTCTTCTTTGATATGTGATTAATACTATAATATTTATCTTTTTCTTCTTGCTTAAAGCATCTACAGCCGCATTTGCTTTTCTAGGGTGATAATGAATTTCCACATCATAATCATTCATCAATTCTAGTCACCTCCTCTACCTCATATTCAATTCCTTTTAGGTAAACAGGTACTTCAAACTTTTATGATTTGTAAATATTTTATACTTCTCCCCATAAAGATAGTGTCTCCATAACTTCAATGCTAAGATCACAGCAGCTAACTCCAGGTTATAAGGGGGGTAATTCTTCTCATATTATTTTAGCTGGCGAAAAGCATATGTAGTGACTCTCATATTCTACATAAGTACATACCCCAAATCTTGATTTGATGCATTACTAAATACTTCAAATTCTCCTTCCGTTTTCAGTAGAGCCAACACTAGAGTTGTCATCAATTTATTATTCAATGTCATGAAGCTATTTTTACATTCATCACTCTCTATGAACTTGGCCTTCTTCTTTATCAGTTGAGTTAAGGGAGTTGCTAACTGGGAGAGTCCTTTTACTAAGTGTCTGTAATATCCGACTAATCCCAAAAAACTCTTTACTTCTATTACAATTCTCGATCTTGGCCAGTCACTTATTTCCTTTACCTTCTCAAGGTCTATTGATATTCCATTCTTATTCACTACATGTCCTAAGAAAGATACCCATTCCAACCAAAATTCGAACTTACTGAACTTAGCATAAAGTTTTTCTTCCTTAAGTCTTTCTAGTACGATCTTAAGATGTGCTTCATGTTCTTCTCTACTTTTGGAATAAATAAGGATGTCATCTTGAAAACTACTGTAAACTGGTCTAGCTAGTCTCTAAGCACTTTGTTTATTAAATCCATGAAGGCTATTGGAGCATTTGTCAAACTAAAAGGCATCACTCAAAACTCGTAATGCATATACTGAGTCCTAAAAGTAGTCTTTTGCATGTCTTTCTCCTTGATCCTTAACTGATGGTACCCTAATCTCAAGTCAATTTTGAAGAAGACTTGAGCTCCCTATAATTGATTAATAGGTCATCAATCTTGGGGAGAAAGTATTTGTTCTTGATTGTGACTCGATTTAACTCCCTATCATCTATACACAACTTCATACTTCCATCCTTCTTCTTGACAAACAAAATTGGAGTATCTTATGGTGAGACATTTGGTTTAATAAACCCATTGTCTTGTAGCTCTTGAAGTTGAGTCTTCAATTCAGACAGTTTACTAAGTGCCATTCTATATGGTACCTTAGATATGGGTGTCGTTTTCGATACTAGATCAATATAGAACTTTGTCTTTCTAACTAGTAGTAAACCTGGCAAATTCTCAGGAAACTGCATACTCAATCACTATATGCACATTTCCTAATTTCTTAACTTATCCTGTCTCTACTAATAGGGTTGACAATCTTCCTTTATTCCACAACTCATATGTTGGAAGAATTGTAGGTCTCTGTGGATCTAACTTAAATACAACTTGTTTTTCATCAGAGAAATTAAACCTAACTACTAGATTGCGACAATCTATAGTGGCATAGTACTTAGATAGCCAGTTCACTCCTAAAATTAAATCAAATTCTATCATCTCTAATATAAATAATTCAATTAGCATTTTCTTGCTATGTATTACAATCTTCACATCTTTATATATTTGATCTAATTTCCCTCTTACTCTAAAAGGAATATTTACAATCATAGCATCACTTAATACAACGAGTTTTAATCCATATACCTTCATAAACACAGGTGATATGTAGGAATATGTTGCACTAGTGTTAAACAATACATAAGTGATATTTGAGTTTATGAGTAGTATACTTGCTATGGTATCCTGTAAATACCCAATTTTTGCTCCTAATTATTAATAATGGTTAATTTACAATTTTTTATTTTTATTTTTTCTTCCAATTTAGCAAAAATATTCAAAAAAATAAAATAAATAGGAAAAGTATATCATTTTTAGAAAATAATGATTGAAATAACAACAAAAGATGTTAAATAATTTTTGTAAATTTTTTGAATTTCGAAATAACATAAAAATAATAAAAATTGCATTGCATAGATGCAATTTGTGTTAAATAAAAAAATTGAGAAGTGGGCTAGCCCAGCTGGTCCGGACCATGGCCTCATGCGTGCGCGGGGGGTGCGAGGACGTGGGTTCGAATCGCGGGGGAGGCATTTTCACGTTTTGCAATTTTTTCATTTCACCTGGGACATGTGTTAGCACTTGATTGGATGGAGGAAGCGTACGCGTCGGGCGCGTAATCGTCTTCAACCTCCGTTCTAAATGGTCGTCGGCCTCGAAAAATCGAAATTTAGCCATTTTGATGCGATTTTTTGCACAAATCCACTAAATCTTTAACTAAAATGAGACAAACATCATCCAATTAGTATAAAATCGTAACAAAATCAAAGATTTGCACAAATCAAAGCAAATCGGAGATGGGTTTTTCAACTGAGATACGATTCGTCATAATCGGAGAAAATCCGAGCTTATCCAACTCAATTTCTGATGCCTACAAATAAAGCTCGACGTGGAGAAGCCAAAGCACTGATCAAAAAGTGAGAAAAGAGTGAAAAGTCAGAGGTTTCGAGAGCTGCCGGAGTTCCTCCCAAGCTACAACCGCCGATCAAGCCAAAAACTACCACAAAGAGGCGTTTTTGGTAAAATCCATTACCACCATTAGTTTTCTCACCTTCAGAAAGCTTAGAAACACCCACTAGTCGACGAGAATGACCGCCAGAAAGCCGCCGTTGAAAACCCTCCAGCCGCTATGATCCGACCTGACCCAGTTCGACCCGACCAGCGAAACACGACCCGCATCCAAGTAAGTCGATTTTTTCGATATTTTATTTTCTTATTTTATTTTATTTATTTGTTTAGATCTTTATTTGTAATCCAAATAAATAAATAAATTTTTTAGGATTTTAATTAGATTTTATTTAGATATGCTTAGTTTAATATATATAAATAAATAAATAAATAATAATATATAAGAGATAAAAAATAAAAAAAATGAAAAAAATAATAAATAAAAAAGAAAGAAAATAAAAAATAATAATCATAAAAAATAGAAAATAAAAAAAAATAGAAGTAAATAATCTGGGATAATAACATGAATTGTTTTATCACTTAGAAAAATTCTTTTAAAAAAAATAAATTTGAAGTTTTTTTTTTTTAATTTCTTTTAGAAAATAAAATAATAAAGCTTCGTCTTAGATTTTTTTCCAAAAACTTTGAAAATGATAAAAAACGTAAACCCGGGGTATTTTCATAATTAAAACTTAAACTAATCTACTAAAGCTTTTTATAAAAAGCGAACTACAACTTATTTGATCATGAATAGCAGGTACGTAAGCACCTTTATGGGGAAACTCTAAAAAAAATTAAAAAAAAATCATTTTTCAAACCATTATCAACATAATTATTCTATCATTTTTAAATATGCTCTTGTCTTATAAAATAATAATAAAAAAAAGATGTCGGGATATGATTCATATTTCAGAAGGATAACGTGGTAACTTTAGGATTTTAATAGGTTAGCCCCCGAATCAAGAATATCTGATTTTCCTTTCTTTTTTTTTTCATTTATAAAAATAAAAAGAGGAGATTTTGTCGACTAGTTGTCCAAATTATAATTAATCCGCTCAATTAGTTCTAATTCAATAATTTTTCCCAACCTCAGTTGGGTGTCGACTCCAAATAAATAATAAAATTCCTAGTTCAAGTTAAGGATTTATATTAGATGAGCATAAGATCTAATGTAAATCGGATTAGGAATATAAATAAAAAAATTAAAAATAAAAATTAGACTCAACAGAATGGCGACTCCACTGGGGATGGTGAGTAGGCTAGCCACATGAACTTTATGAAATCACTATTTCTAGTTGTCTTTTAATTGTTATACTGTGATATATCATTGATACTAATCTTTCAGGGATCTAATAAAGTTTACAGTTCATTTACTATTGATGATTCTGCATGCATGGTGTGAGTAGATATGGTCAGACCCAGGCCGTTTGAGGACCCTAAAACGGGGGGCCATTGTGTAGGTTTCGGGCGAAGTGATATGATCACCGTCCGGGGCTGATTAGGCCACTCCACCCAATACTTCGATATGGCCCGAGATCCATTTCTTCGAAAATGCGGGAGGCCATAGAGCTTGGGGACTTATTAGAACCCACCTATTTGCATACATGAAGTCATGGGCTGACAATTGATTAATGATGTGATTCCTTTGTTCAATTTCTAGAGTTTAGATACATTTACCTGTAATAACATCATTTGTACTTTGTAAAAAT
This sequence comes from Laguncularia racemosa, assembly GCA_037954665.1. Lineage (NCBI taxonomy): Eukaryota > Viridiplantae > Streptophyta > Magnoliopsida > Myrtales > Combretaceae > Laguncularia > Laguncularia racemosa. The sequence continues at coordinate 1,979,839 of JBBMOL010000091.1, read as the reverse complement.
TTGTGTGTAATTGGAAATTTCTATTGTAATAGATGGCCAGTCTCACAACCAATCGTCTCCTCCGGAAGGAAGTCCGAGTCCACAAACCTTTGGATCCAAAATTGGTACTAGACCATTGGTTTACTTTATATGACCCTAAGGAGCAGGCTTTCATCCAGGAAAAGATAAGGCCCATCTTATCATTGATGAAGATGGAAATGAACCTACCTCTGATCTGGGCTATCCTCCATCTATGGGAAATTGAGCCCGCGACTTTCTTTATCGGGCCACATGAGATTACGCCCACTTTGGAAGAATACACCCAACTTCTATAGGCCCCATCAGTTACCAACGGGGTATATGTGCCAGATCTCGAGGTCGGGCTGGTCGGTATTTTCGATAAACTTCGGGTGTTTGCAGGACAGCGGTCAACCAGGCTTTGGGAGACTACAACAGATACTGCCTCCGGATGGATGAATTAGAAGCCTAGTTCATAGCTAGGAATAATGATGGGAACAGAAAAGATATACTATGTGGGGATCCCAAGAGCTACAAACAAAGAAGGGTGTACACTTTCATCCTAACAACATTTGTAACCATACTCTTCCCTATCGGGATCTTTCATATCCATTACAGAGTTGTAGATTTGGTAACCCAATTTCTAGAAGGAAAGTCTTATATCCCGGCCTTACTAGATGAACAGATCCAGAACCTAAATTTCATCAAAAAGAAGGGTCATGGAATTCTCCGCTCAAGCATTAACCTCATCTTAATATGGTTCGTAAGCCACCTCAAATGTTTCGGGTTGAACATGATTCGAAAATCCTTAGCTCAACAAGTAAATCTCGTAGATTCCTATATAGAGAGAATAAAGTTACCCGACGATCTTACCGGCCATTGTTGGGTAAAAGTACTCAAGGGCTTCAGTGCTAATGACATCTTTTGGACTGCTAGATGGAGTTGCTGCAACTATTCCTTTAATTGGTATCAATGGGTGCACAGGTTATCATCCAACCTCAGTGGTCCCTTAGTTTAGTACCATCCAAGATATAGTCTACAGGTCGTCGTTGGAGGAAATTACATTCGAATACCAGATCCAAGTCTGCTAGTAGCTAAGAAGATTGCTAAACTAGTAAAGGTCAAAGCCCTATGGGAAGCTTGGATTAAGAGCCCCAGCATAGACCTTGGAGACCTGGACGGGAAAGTGGACAAACATTGAGCCACCAGAGATTTTGTGATCCACCAACTATATCAGACGGGAGAAAGGGCGTACTGAGTCCCGGATGTCAGTTAACCCGTGTTAGACAATGTAGGTCCAGAACTAAAAACTTACATGGAATAAGTTAGGGCCTGGATGGAAGTATACTTTGAAGCTGCAGACTACAAAAAGGATGTCTGGAAGGGTAGGTTTAAGGAGTCTGACCAAAGGAACAAAGCCTTGGAAGCTCAATTGGAGAAGACCCAGGCTAGAGTCAGAGAACTGGAAGCTATCATTAGCGGAGAATCGACGCCTACACAGTTGAAGAAGAAGAGGACTAGGAACTAGATTAGCAATGTATTTTTCCTTTTTTAAGTATCGAACTCCAAGTTTCCAATATTAATAAAAATAAAGTTTCAGTATTATATCGTTAATCAATTGTTGGCCCATTTTCTTTCTTTTAAGCATCTGTATGATACATACATCATATTTACACACATACATTAAAACTGAAAAAATGTGAATCCAGGTGTTAAAGATAGCTTCCAAACAATCGAACCCTCGAAGGAGCCCAATTCATACCCGCTCTAAGACCAAAATGGCAAACAATAGCAATAACAGCGACAACCACAACAACGCCAACGTTGATACTACCACAAACTCGAGGATCGTATCCCTAGAACAAACGGTCCAATAGCTGGCTGCACAAGTCCACCTCTTGACTGAGAGTATTGGCTTCCTTCGCACCACCCAACCAACTCAGGAAGAGCATTCAGGGGTGTAAACACCCCATTTTTGCCCTAGGAATGAACAATAATCAATGATAATCAATTTTTAAATTTTTCCAATTTTTCTCTAATTTAGTATAAATAATAAAAATATTCAAAAAAAATAAAAATAAATAGGAAAACACATCAATTTTGAAAAATGATTTCAAAAATGGCAATAATGAATAATAAATAATTTTTTACAAATTTTTGAAATTTCAAAAAATACAAAAAAAAAAAAATCGCATTGCATATATGCAATTTGCGAAATTAATAAAATCAGGAAAATGGGCTAGCCCAGCTGGTCCGGACCATGGCCTAAGGCGCGCGCAGGAGGGCTCGGTCGCAGGTTCGAAACGCGGGTGAAGCAGTTTTCCGCGTTTTGTGTTTTTCTTACTTATCCAGGACACGTGGCAGCCTCTGATTGGCTGGAGGGAACGCACGTGCCGAGCGCGTGATCATCTCCTACCTCGGGTCCGAGATCGTCGGCGAAGGAAAAATTCGAATTTCGGCCGTTTCGATTCAATTTTTTTGCATAAATCCAACAGATCTTCAACAGAATTGAGATAAACATCATCCAATTGGAATCAAATCTCAACAAATCAAAGGATTTACAAGAATCGGAGTTAGTTTATTTAACCGTCGATCCGATTTGCTTTGATCGGAGGAAATCCGAGCTTATCTAGCTCGATTTCAAGCGCCTATAAATAGAGGAGGAGGGGAGGAAGCCAAAGCACATATCATAATCGAGAGAAAGTGAGAGAAGAGAGTAAATCGGAGGAAACCCAAAATCGCGATCACCGATCGGAGCTGAGCCACCACTAGGAGACGTTCTGAGAGCGAACCACCGCTACCATTGGATTCAGCACCCTCGAGAAGCTAGGATTCGACACCTCACCCGTTGCAAAAGGCCGTCGGAACGCCATGAACGAGCACTCCCCGCCGCCGTGACCGACTGATCCGACCCGACCAACCCGACCCGCGCACCGACCCGAATCCAGGTAAGTCGGATTTTCCGGATTTTTCAATTTATTTATTTATTTTGTTTATTTATTTTTATTCCGATTTTACTTATTATTTGTTATTTATTTATTAATTTGTTGGTTATTTTTTATTTATTTGTTTATGTTTTATTTTCAATAAATAGAAAAATGTTAGAAATTAGATTTCTTTAGGATTTAATAATGTAGAAAACTAAGAAAAAATAATAAAATAATAATAAAATAATAAAAATGTAGAAAAACAATATAAATATTAGAAAAATAATAATAAAACTTTAGGTTTTAAGATAGGATAGATAATAGTTTAAGATAAAATTTTTAACAAAAATTATAAAAATCATAAAAAAATTATAAAAATCATAAAAAAACTATAAAAATCATGAAAACTCATAAAAATTATAAAAAATGTAGAAGAATAAGGAAAAATAAAAAAGAAATAAAAAATCATAAAAATCATAAAAAAATCGTAAAAATTACAAAAAATAAAAAATTAATAAAAATTCAAAAATTATAAAAATAGAAAAAAAATGAGTTTTATCACTTAGAAAAATCATTTTCTTCAAATAAATCCAAAATTGATGTTTTTCCTAAAAATCATTTTCAAAAAGTCAAATTAAAGCTTAAGCTTAGATTTTTTAGAAAAAAATCCCAAAAATGATAAAAACATAAATCAAAAGAGATTTTCAAATTAAAATTCACAAACCCATTAAATATTTTCAGAAAAAAGCAAACTACGGCTTGTTTGATCCTGACTAGCAGGTACGTAGGCACCCATTTGGGTCAACCTATAAAAAATGAAATAAAAAATCGTTTTCTTAGAATAATAAAAAACATAATAAAAAGTAACAAAAACAAAATAAAAGACATTTCTAGATGGAAACAATTTTAGGAGACTAGGTGGTAACCGTAAGGTTTTAATAGGTTAGCATCCGGACTTAGAAACTCTGGTTTTCCCTTTTCCTCTTTTCACAAAAACGAGAAGAGGAAATCACAACGACTAGTGGTCTAAATTAAGACTAATCCGCTCCTTTAGTCTTAATTCAATATTTCCCAACAACAGTTGGGTGGCGACTTAAAAAATCAAACGAAATTCCTAATTCAAGTCGAGGATCTACATTAGATGAGCATAGGGTCTAGTCTAGATCGGATTAGGAATGAGAATTCAAAAAATAGACTCGACAAGGGGCCAAAAAAGGAAAGGTAGTAGAGGGTTAACCTCTAGAGTATGAGGGGATCAATTCCCACCTCAACCCAGCATTCGAGTATGAACCAAGAGTTAACTTTGGTCCGACCTCGGATGATATAAAAAGGGAAATGGAAGATAGGCAAAAGGAGATGGAGAGAAAGCTTTTCCAGCAACTAGTTGATAAGATGAAGACTTTAGAAGGACCTGATAGCTTTGAGCAGGCCAAAATCATTAGCTTACCAGTATATGAGGAAGAAGCTTATCTAGAGAAGTTCAAGGCCCTAGAATTCGAAAGATATGACGACATTGGATGCCCCAAGATGCATACAAGGTTGTATGTACGGAAGATGAGCAAATATGCCCAATATGACCAACTCATGGTCCAGACCTTCCAAGACAGCCTCACAGGCCTCGCCCTTATCTGGTATGCACACTTGGACTTCAACCAAGTCAACACTTGGGAAAGACTCACCCGGTATTTTATGACCAATACAAGTTCAAAATTGAAGTTGCCCCTTCGGTAATGGATTTAGGAAGCATCTGAAAGAAACACATTAAATCCTTTAAGGAGTATGCCTAGTGCTGGAGAGCTCAAGCCGCAAGGGTAACAACCCTAATCTTTGAAAAAGAGTTAACATTCATCTTCGTCAACATTCTGGACAAGACTTACTTCTCACATCTGGTAGGCCAGACGTCATCCAGTTTCGCAGAGCTAGTGGTAGTAGGGTGCCGAATCGAGAATGCCATTACGTCAGGGAGACTCCAGATAATTGACCATCCCAGAATCGCATCATCTCAAAGGTCTGTGGGAGGTAACAAAGCTAAGGAATCCACCGTTAGTACGGTTAATTCCGATAGAGTTGACAGGGCTGGGTCTCGTATAACATTTTAGACCATGAATGCCCCAATCTAGCAATCACCAATGAATCACACCCAGACTACCAGGGTCACGAGACAACTCACTCCAATACCAATCCCGCTTAGCCAGGTCTTTGCATGGTTACGAGCAGATAATTTGATCAGCTTTGAAATTCCCAATGATCGATACAAGCCAAGAAATTTTGACCCAAGCCTCAAGTGCAATTATCATATAGGACAAGAGGGTCATTCCATAGACAGATGCTAGAGGCTCCAAAACAAGATTCAAGACCTGATTGACGCCAGAATAGTGTAGTTAGATTTTGTTAACGCACTGGCACCCAATGTCAACACCAACCCACTGCCCAACTACAAGCCTACCATCACTATGATTACATCTGAAGAGTCGGGCTCCAAATCAAAAGAGTCCCCAAAACAGGTGAAGGTAACAGCGCAGCAAAAAAGTTGTCTGCGCCAAGTTTCAGAAAAAACCCCTAAATCACAAATCAAGAAGAGGTAGTTAGCTGGAGACCCAATAGTCGATACCCTGAGCGAATCATACGGGAGGTTCGAGTATCTAGTGAATTACTCTTTTACCTCGACCGAGTATGGGCCACCTAGTGGATAGGGGCTTGAATTTGAGAAAGAAGACAACCTACCGAAGGAAAAAGAGGAGTCCGTAAACATGATTAAATCGAACCTTAAGCCGATAGTCATAAAGTGTTACAAGGGACAAGTTACTGAGGTGCAAATCCGAAAGAAGAGATATGTAATCAATGTCCCAATACCCTCAGAGAGGTATAAGGTAGCACCATTTGATTATCAGGCCCTCAATTAGGAAAGGCCTCCCATCGTAGGAGGAATCACTTGTTTTAAGAGGATTTATGACCCTAAGTACAAGACCTCAATTGAAGAGCCTAACTCCGTGGTAGAAAAAGAGGAAGAAGAGGGGCTCCCTGCATTCACGAAAATGATTAAGGTGAGTGAATACAAAATCATGGAACAACTTAATAAAGTTCCAGCCTAGATATCGCTCATGGGCCTCCTCATAACATCTGAGCCTCATAGGGAAGCACTCTTCAGAGTACTCAAACAGATCAAGGTACCAGAAGATATCGCAACAAAGAAATTAAGCCATGTGGTAGATTCAATCTTCACCATGAATCAAATATCTTTCTCTCCCAAAGAACTGGGAGAAGATGGAGACCAACACACGAAACCACAGTTTATAGTGGTAAAATGCAATGACACAATTGTCTCCAGAGTACTCATAGACAATGTATCTTCCCTCAACGTATGCCCTTTGGCCACCCTTGACCTGCTGGGGATCGATATAAGCAACATCAAGCCAAGCTCGACAGTGGTTAGGGCCTTTGATGGGTCCAAGAGAGAGATAGTGGGGGAAATTAGCTTGCTAGTGGAGATTGGTTCACAGTTGTTCCACATCTCCTTCCAAGTCCTTGATATTCCAAGATCTTTAAATCTACTATCGGGAAGGCCATGGATACACACCACCAGAGCCATACCCTCGAGTCTCCATCAGAAGGTCAAGTTCATAGAAAATGAACAGATCATCACCATATTGGGAGAGCAGGACTATGCTATCTATAAAGAAACTGCTATACCCTACATCGGGAAAGACGATTCTGAAGACTTTGGGCTCCAAATATTCAACAAAGTAAATATGGTAACAAGCAAAGAGGGCTAGCAGTTCAAGGAGGGACAACAAGGGACGTTTAGGCTAGGGTACGCTCCTACATCCCAAGAAGAGGCACAAGCAAGAGGTATCAGAAGTAGAAGGAAAGAGAAGCTAAGCGACACTCAGATGCATTTTCCACCCCTTCAACAATCTTTCATGCGAGCAACAACCATGTAAGAGCTAGTGATAAGCCAAACCAACGTTAGCAATAAGGGTTCAGCCTCTCGCACGACCAATTAACATCCAGCTCTTAACAATTAGTTCTGTTATCTTGTTAATAGCACTAGGTCAGCTCAAGGATAGGGAACAATTATTGAACAGATTTTCATTGTGATTATCATTATTCAAATTCAATAAATGGTATTTTATTCCTTTTGCTTATATATATATAGTTCTTGCTCCACTTTCCTCACAGATTCCCTACTGTGAACGTCAGGGACATTTTACGTAGGTAAGTAATGAAAACGTCGATATCGTTTTCGACACTACTGGGTTAGCCGTTGGAAGCGATGTCATTGACTACGAAATAATACAAGAAAGTTGGCAAAAACATGAACAAAGTAAAATCTTAATCGACGAGCCGATGAAGACAGTAAATCTAGGAAGCATAGAGGAACCCAAAAACCTCAAGATTAGGGCCAATTTGAGTGACGAGCAAAAGTGTGAGATAACCGAGCTGTTAACTGAATATGTAGATGTATTCGCCTAGTCATATGGCGACATGCTAGGACTTGACCAGTTAATAGTAGTTCACAAACTTCCTATGAGAGAAGATGTTAAACCTAAAAAACAAAAATTGAGAAGGTTTAGGCCTGACATCTTATTAAAGATCAAAGAGGAAGTAAAAAAACTACTAAAGGTAAGGTTTATTGTGGTATCAAACTACCTAGAATGGGTAGCAAATAGAGTCCTCGTTCTAAAGAAGAATGGGAAAGTGCGAGTGTGCGTAGACTTCCGAGACTTAAATCAAGCTACGCCTAAAGACAATTTCCTTCTACCTCACATCGACGTCCTGGTAGATAATACTGCAGGGAATCATCTCTTTTCATTTATGGATGGTTTATTAGGATATAATCAGATAAAAATGGCTAAAGAAGATAAAACTAAAACAACTTTTATCACAACATGGGGAACTTTCTGTTACAAAGTTATGCTCTTTGGTTTAAAGAATGCTGGGGTAACTTATTAGAAAGCCATGGTCGCGATACTTCATGACATAATGCATCGAAAAGTTGAAGTATACGTTGACGATATGATAGCGAGGTCTAAAGGAGAAGAAAGCCATGCGGTTATCCTAAAGAAATTGTTCAAGCGGTTGAGACAATTTTAACTCAAGTTAAATCCTGAAAAGTGTACTTTTGGGGTCACAACAAGCAAGCTGTTAGGGTTTGTTATAAGCCGAGAAGGTATTAAAATCGATCTCAACAAGGTAAAGGCCATACTGGAACTACCCTCTCCATGCACTATTAAGAAGATGAGAGGTCTGTTGGGAAGATTAAATTACATAGCCTGTTTCATCTCACAGCTCACAGAAAAATGTCGTCCACTATTCCGTCTGCTAAAAAAGAATGTCACGGTAGAATAGGATGATGAATGCGAAGAAGCATTCAGAACGATCAAAGACTATCTTACCAATCCCTTAATCTTGATAGTTCCATAATAAGGAAAGCCCTTATTTTTATACCTCACGACACTCCTTGAATCCATGGGATGGGTGCTGGGGCAGAAAGATGAAGAAGGAAGGGAACATTCCATGTACTATCTAAGCAAGAAGTTCACAGACGGGGAACAGAGGTATTCTGAAATAGAAAGGACTTATTGCACTTTGATTTGGGTCATGCACTGGTTAAGATAGTGCACCATTTACTATCTTATTGAGTTGCTAACAAAACACGATCCCCTAAAGTACCTAGTAGAGAAGCTCGTTTTGTTAGGGAGAATCTCCAAATGGCAAATGCTTTTATCAGAATTTAATATCACATATATAAATCAAAATTCAATAAAGGGGCAATCTTTAGTTGATCAGTTGGCAGAACACCCAATTGAGGGAGATCTTCGAGAATCACAAGCTCAATTCCTTGATGAAGATATATTAACAGCAGAGGGCGAACCAACAAGAGACTACGGGATAGGACAAAATCTTAAATGGAATATGTTCTTTGACAGAGCTGCCAATGTATTCGATTGTGGGATTGGGGCAGTGCTAATATCAACAGAAGGAACACAATTCCCTCCAGCGATGAAACTTACATTTCCATATATTAATAATATCGCGGAATATGAGGCATGCATCTTCGGCCTCAAAATGGCTTGCCACATGAAAATCTATGAATTAGAAGTATACAGAGATTCTTCACTCATCATATTACAAACACGAAGGGAATACAAAACTAAAGACCCCAAATTGGTACCATATCATCGACATTTAACAAAGTTGATCGACAAGTTCGAAGCAGCCACATTTACATACATCCCAAGGACTCAAAATTAGTTTGCAGATGCCCTCGCCACGTTAGCCTTTATGATGCAAATAACAAGGGGAGCCGAAGTCTAACCACTAAAAATAGAAATTGAAAATCGGCCTACCTACTGTTCGATAATCAAGAAAGCACAAGATGATAAGCCTTGGTATTATGATATCAAAACTTTTTTCCAAGAAAGCAAATACCCTGAAATGGCTAGCAAAAATAACCAAAGAACACTTAGAAGGTTAGCAAGTCATTTCTTACTAAATGGGCCTGTGCTTTATAGAAGATCACTTGACACTACATTACTAAGATGTGTGGATAAAAATGAGGCAAGTGAACTAATGAAAGAAGTGCATGAAGGAGTATGTGGCCTCACATGAACGACTACATGTTAGCTCAAAAAATCATGAGAATGGGCTACTATTGGCTAACCATGGAATTGGACTGTATCAAATATGTCAAGCACTGTCACCTGTGTCAAGTTTATGCAAACCGAATAAATGCCCCGCCTAAAGAGGTTTATTCGTTGTCTGCACCATGGCCTTTCTCCATGTAGGGGATTGACATCATTGGGCCAATCACTCCAAAAGCGTCTAACGGTCACAGATTCATATTGGTAGCCATTGATTACTTCACCAAGTGGGTAGAAGCTTGATGGGAATCAAAATCCGACAAAACCTATCATTAGGACAAAAATTGATGGATTTCGAATCTTGGCGATGAGGGCCCATTTCGAGCTGATCAACCTTGGAGTTAATTATTATCTAACCTCTTTTATCTTATTCATGAATTGTATATTCCAACAGGTATGCTTATTTGGCTTCACAAGGCGATGGACAAACTCACTAAGACTCAGCTTGTAGGTTATCTATGGACCGACCTGAACCGGCGATGAGTTGAGCCGACGAATTCCATTATGAAGCTAGCTTGCTGAAGATTATTTTCTGTATTTGTAATTTATGTTTGAACCATTTATTTTGTAAGCTTTTGGGACATTTTATTTGGTTGTAATTTTGCCTTTAGGACCGGCCACCTTATAGTGGCATAGTTGTGATTTTCTTGTCATTTTAACCCTAAAGGGTGCAAGTATAAATACTTGCAAATTAGGTTTTTTAGGGAGCTTTTTGATATTGGAGAAAAAACACCCCTTTTGCCGTGAGAGAGAGTGCCTCTTTCAAGCAATTGCTCTTATCAATTTCATTAGTGAAATTGTGGCGAGTGGACTTGGATTTGTTGTGTGTTATATCAACAAATTACAAGTTGATCCTAATTCCAAACTAGTGAGTCATATCTGGTGAGGATTTAGTTATTTTATGTACTTTTGTTCTTATGAAATTAGGGTTCTAATTTCGAAATTTGAAAGCACCTTTGAATTGAATTTGAATACCATTTCGTTTTCCCTTCTAGCAATCGTCATTTGATATATTGTAATTCATCACAATTTCGGAATTTCATTTGGAATATTGAGGCTTTTTCTTTGTTTGTGGCGTGGAGTTCATTGACAATTCATCCCTTTTTAGTTGATTGTGCTTGACCCCCCTTTAGGCACATCATCTTTTGGTATCAGAGCTACAGGTTTAAGAGGAGGGATTGTTGCAATTGGGATTTTGAAAGTTAATTTTGTTATCTTCATCTTGCCGTGAGTTGCTTAAGGTTTAAGAGGAGGGATTGTTGCAATTGAGTTTTCGGAAATTGATTGTTTTAATTTCATCTTGCCGTGAGTTACTTGAAGGTTGATGAGAAGGGTTTTGTTGATTGAAGTTTTTGGAATTGAAAGTTTTTGGTATTACCTTTGTGAACCGAATTGCAAGGGAGTGGAAATTGGAACTAGTGAATGTATTTTTTGTTGTTGTTGTTACTTGATGTTTACGTGATTGATCCTTGTTGAAATTGAGGATTAATTGAATTGTTTGTATTGGTACTAAGTGGCGTGATTATCTTACTTGGGAAGTTGAAACTTGTTGTTGTAGAAGTGGATGTCTTGTTGTAACTTTTGTTCTTGACTTCACCGTGAAGGAGGAGGAAGGTAGTGCAATTTCGGAAGTGCAAATTGTGTAGGAAGGGAATTGTGTTTGTTTTTGCATTGTTGAATTCAGAATTGTGGAGGATATTTGCAATTTCCAGATTTGATTAGTGTGTAAGAAGGAAGTTATTTGATTTCAAAACAAGCATTAAGAGTGAAGGAGTTAATTGTGCTTGTTTGAATTTGAAAATTTGCATCTTACCAAATGTGGAGGAGTTGCAATTAGTGAAGAGGATTGATTTTCAAATTTAAATGCTGCCTTTCTTATGTTAATTTCGGTTGAAAAATTGTGTTGAAGTGGATAAAGTGCACCGTGAGTATGTAGGAGTGTATATGGTGTTGTGTGTGCAAATTGGAAGTGGAAGTGTATAATTTCCAGATTTGAATTTGCGTGGAAGAAGAGGAAACAATTTGAATTGAAACACATCCATTTACTTCAAGTAGTTAAGAGTGGTATTGATTATATTTCATTTGAATTTGAAATTGATTCTTACCATTTGTGGCAAAGTTGCATTAAGGAGTGTCAAATTTGAATTTGTTGCCGTGTATGTGTGTAAATTACGGTGGAAGTGGGAGTGTATTGTTGTTGTTTCCATTTCTTGTTGTTGTCGCCATTTAAAGAAGCATTTTAGTTGTTTTTGTTGTTGTTACCGTGGAAGTGAAGGGTTGCAACATATTATTGTGGCGTGAATTTAGTGTGTTGTGTGTGTAGTGTGCAAGTGGCGAGTGAGTTGGTTTTGGCGTGAATTGTTTTGTGAAGTAAGTGTGCTACAATTACTAGACATTACATTAGTACATCAAATAGATTGCATCCACAAAAATGTCTATTAATAGCGTGAATGGAGGAAGGAGTGATGTAGCATATAGTCGAGTTGGTGGAGGTCAGAGTCCTAATGTTGCAGGTGGGAGGACCTTAGATGAACAACTTCGGGACCTTAGAAAACTTGTTACTACATTAGCAACAAGGATTGATAGGATGACATTGCCACCACCACCAGTGGTATACCTTCAGGAGCCACCTAGAGTACAGGGGGATTATCATGCTCTTAGAGAAGATGGAGATGATAATTTTGGGCTTAAACCATTCCCAGAAATGGAATTTAGACCACCTAGAGGCTCAGAGTGTGCAGAGCTACAAATGCCTTCACTTGAAGATAAGGGTTCCACAGATGAAAGATGTCAAACACCACTGTGCCAACCTTCAGAGGTTTCTGAAGGTAATGATCAGTTGGACCAATTGTTAGAAGACTCTAGGGATCAGCATAACAGGGATGAGTCAAAGGAAACAAACTCGTTGGAAAGTGTTGAGATAGAGGAAACATCAGTCGATAATGAGTCCTTGTTTTTGTTACAGGAGAGATACATCCTAGAGATGGAGGAAAGAAAACAATCATCTACTATGGTATTTCAGATATTGGGATTCTGTAGAGATACTCCTTTAGATGGATTGCTTTTGGAAAACGGAGTCTCTGTTGCATTTGAGCTACAAGATTTGAGGTCAAATCTTTTTGAGGTCCAAGGAGATGATGGGAATCAAAATCCGACAAAACCTATCATTAGGACAAAAATTGATGGATTTCGAATCTTGGCGATGAGGGCCCATTTCGAGCTGATCAACCTTGGAGTTAATTATTATCTAACCTCTTTTATCTTATTCATGAATTGTATATTCCAACAGGTATGCTTATTTGGCTTCACAAGGCGATGGACAAACTCACTAAGACTCAGCTTGTAGGTTATCTATGGACCGACCTGAACCGGCGATGAGTTGAGCCGACGAATTCCATTATGAAGCTAGCTTGCTGAAGATTATTTTCTGTATTTGTAATTTATGTTTGAACCATTTATTTTGTAAGCTTTTGGGACATTTTATTTGGTTGTAATTTTGCCTTTAGGACCGGCCACCTTATAGTGGCATAGTTGTGATTTTCTTGTCATTTTAACCCTAAAGGGTGCAAGTATAAATACTTGCAAATTAGGTTTTTTAGGGAGCTTTTTGATATTGGAGAAAAAACACCCCTTTTGCCGTGAGAGAGAGTGCCTCTTTCAAGCAATTGCTCTTATCAATTTCATTAGTGAAATTGTGGCGAGTGGACTTGGATTTGTTGTGTGTTATATCAACAAATTACAAGTTGATCCTAATTCCAAACTAGTGAGTCATATCTGGTGAGGATTTAGTTATTTTATGTACTTTTGTTCTTATGAAATTAGGGTTCTAATTTCGAAATTTGAAAGCACCTTTGAATTGAATTTGAATACCATTTCGTTTTCCCTTCTAGCAATCGTCATTTGATATATTGTAATTCATCACAATTTCGGAATTTCATTTGGAATATTGAGGCTTTTCCTTTGTTTGTGGCGTGGAGTTCATTGAAAATTCATCCCTTTTTAGTTGATTGTGCTTGACCCCCCTTTAGGCACATCAAAGCTTCATCATATGCCAGCATCACAAAAGGGGTAATAATCTTGTTCCTGAGGAGGGACATAATAGCCTGATATGGAGTTTCTGAATCAATTATCACTGATAACGGCACTAACCTCAACAATAAGTTAATGACAGATTTGTGTCAACACTTCCATATAAACCATAGAAATTTGACTCCCTATCGTCCTCAGCTAAATGGGGTAGTAGAAGCAACCAATAAGAACATCAAGAGAATTATCAAGAAAATGACAATTACTTACAAAGATTGGCATGAGATACTACCATTCGCTCTCATGGCTTATAGAACCTCAATTTGAACATCTACTAGAGTTACCCTATATTCTCTTGTATATTGTACTGAGGCAGTTCTGCCAATTGAAGTCGAAATACCATCCTTTAGGATCCTATTAGAAGCGTAGTTAGATGAGTCAGACTAGGTAAAGAAGAGGCTTGATCAATTGAATTTGATCGACGAAACAAGACTCGCTGCGTTATGTCACAGCCACTACTACCAACAAAGAATGGCCTGAGCATTCAACAAGAAAATGAAACCTCGACATTTCAAAGAAGGAGATCTGGTGCTAAAGAAAGTTTTCCCAAATGCTCAAGATTCAAGGGGCAAGTTTACCCCAAACTACGAGGGTCCATATGTTGTAAAAAAGGTGTTGTCGGGAGGAGCTCTAATATTAACTCAAATGGATGGTCTAGAATTGAGAGATCCCATTAATATGAATGCTGTTAAGATGTACTATCCTTAAGCAAGAAAACTGAAATTTTGCCAAGGTCCACAAATGCCAATATTCAATATAAATTTCGTTGAGTTTAGTTTTCATTCCTTTTACAAGCAAAGTTAATGTCTCTAAATGGTTGATTACTTTGTCCAATTCCCATTAAACAAACTTTCATAAACACACACTACCCATTGCCTCACCATAAATAATGAACATTGAAGTGATAATAAATCTCAATAGATTTTGTGATATAATTCTACCTCTTTTTTTAGCATTAAACTTGGTGCATTAATAGGATAACATTACAATCACAAGAGTCATGCTCATAAGAAAGAAAGTACATTAAGGCCCTCAACCTTGCTTTGAAGCAAGAGTAAGCAAAAAAGGAGCAAACTAGCACGAAGGTTCGTTTATTTAGTTGCTATTTTCGATAAACCGGTAAGCATTCGGAGTAAATAACCATCATTCATCTTGAATCACATATTCTAAGATAAGTAGTCTAAAAGACATCTCTTATCAATCATTTGACCAGTTCTCTAGAAGTGTTTTCAGAAGTATTAGGTAAGTCAGCTCACAATAGGGCACTTTCTTGGATATTCTTTCTTAAAGTTAGCTCACAATGGGGCACTTTCTTGGTTATACGTTCTTAAAGTCAACCCATAATGGGGCACTTTCCTAGACATCCGCTCTCAGGGTTAGCCCATAAGGGCACCTTCCAAGACACCTATTCTTCAGAGTTGAAAGTCCAAGGATACGCTTCTCGCTATCGGTTAGTCAGCCCACAATGGGGCACTTTCTTAAGATATCCTCTCTTATGGTTGCAAGTCTAAACAAGACGCTTCCTATTATTGATTAGTCAGCTCATAAGAGCACTTTTCTAGATAATCCCTTTTTATGGTTGCAAGTCTAAACAAGACGCTTCCTAGTTATCGATTAGTCAGCTCATAAGAGCACTTTTCTGGATAATCCTTGTGGTTGCAAGTTTGAATAAGACGCTTTCTAATTATCGATTAGTCAGCTCATATGAGCACTTTTCTAGATAATTTATTATTTAGTTAGCTCATAGGAGCACTGTTCTAGATAATTTATCGATTAGTTAGCTCATAGGAGCACTTCTCCAGATAATTGGTTAGTCAGCTCATAAGAGCACTTTTCTAGATAATTGATTAGTCAGCTTATGAGAGCACTTTTCTAAGATAATCTAGTGATTAGTCAACTCATAGGAGCACTTCTTTAGATTATCCCCTTTAAGGTTGTTAGTCCTATAAGACACTTCATGATATTGATGAGTCAGCTCATGAGAGCACTCCTCCTAAACATTTCTTCTCCAATAGTTGTTGGTTTAGCCAGACGATTCTGTTGGCAGGTGGCCAGCTCATAAGAGCGCTTCCTTGGACAATCTCTTCTTTACGGTCGCTAGTCCTGTAAGACGCTTCCTTGTTATCAGTTAGTCCACTCACCAATAACACACTCCTAAACAATCCCTGAGATTTTTTTTATTGTCGATTAGTTGGCTCATAGAACACTTTTCTAAATGATATCTTACTCCAGGTTGTTAAATTGTTTGAGATCATTTCCCAAGCAGTCTTAATCATCTCAAGGCATTCGTAGGATTATTAGCTCATGGAGCATTTTCTTACTAAAACCGAGTTTAGATAACCAACCAATTAGGGCATTATCCATTCAGTATGTCGGTCAAAAATGGAGTTTTTCTTGTCTTTGTAGTTAAGTTTTTCAAATTTTACTACAAAAAGGGATAGCTATAAACGCCCCATTTTTGCCCCTAATAATTAATAATGGTTAATTTATAATTTTTTTCCATTTTTTATTTTTTTATTCTAATTTAGCAAAAATAAAGGAAAAATATTAAAGAAATAAAATAAATAGGAAAAGTATATCATTTTTAGAAAATAATGATAGAAATAATAACAAAAGATGTTAAATAATTTTTGTAATTTTTTTTTAAATTTTGAAATAATATAAAAATAATAAAAATTGCATCGCATATATGCAATTTGTGTTAAATAAAAAAACTGAGAAGTGGGCGAGCCCAGTTGGTCCTGACTATGGCCTCATGCGCATGTGGGGGGTGCGAGGATGCGGGTTCAAATCGCGGGGGAGGCATTTCTATGTTTTGCAATTTTTTCATTTCACTTGGGACATGTGTCGGCACTTGATTGGACGGAGGAAGTGCACGCGTCGGGCGCATGATCATCTTCAATCTCCGTCCGAAACGGTCGCCGATCGCGAAAAATCAAAATTCGGCCGTTTTGATGCGATTTTTTGCATAAATCCACTAAATCTTTAACTAAAATGAGATAAACATTATCCGATTAGCATAAAATCATAACAAAATCAAATATTTGCACAAATCAAAGTAAATCGGAGATGGGTTTTTCAATCGAGATACGATTCGTCCTAATTGGAGGAAATCCGAGCTTATCCAGTTCGATTTTTTATGCCTATAAATAGAGCTCGACGTGAGGAAGCCAAAGCACCAATCAAAAAGTAAGAAAAGAGTGAAAATTCAGAGATTTCAAGAGCCGTCGGAGTTCCTCCCAAGCCACGACCACCGATCAAGCCAAGAACCACCACCAGGAGGCATTTTGGGTAAAATCCACCACCACCATTAGCTTCCCCACCTTCGGAAAGCTTAAAAACGCCCACTAGTCAACGAGAAGGACCGCCAGAAAGCCGCTGTCGAAAACCCTCCAGCCGCTGTGATCCAACCCGACCTGGTTCAACCCGATCTGATCTGGCCCGACTTGTGAACCACGACCCGCATCCAGGTAAGTCGATTTTTTTTTTTATTTTCTTATTTTATTTTATTTATTTGTTTAGATATTTATTTATAATCCGAAAAAATAAATAAAAATTTTAGGATTTTAATTAGATTTTATTTAGATATGCTTAGTTTAATATAAATAAATAAATAAATAATATATAAGAGATAAAAAATACAAAAAAATGAAAAAAAAATAATAAATAAAAAGAAAGAAAATAAAAAAAAATTAGAAGTAAATAATCTAGGATAATAACATGAATTGTTTTATCACTTACAAAATTTCTTTTAAAAAAAAATAAATTCGAAATTGTTTTTTTTTTTAATTTCTTTTAGAAAATAAAATAATAAAGCTTAGGCTTAAATTTTTTCCAAAAACTTTGAAAATGATAAAAAACGTAAACCTAGGACATTTTCATAATTAAAACTTAAACTAGTCCACTAAAGCTTTTTAAAAAAAGCGAATTACGGCTTGTTTGATCCTGAATAGCAGGTACGTAGGTACCTTTATAGGGCAACTCTAAAAAGAAATAAAAAATCAATTTTCAAACCATTATCAACATAATTATTCTATCATTTTTAAATATGCTCTTGTCTTATAAAATAATAATAAAGAAAAGACGTCGGGATATGATTCATATTTCAGAAGGATAAGGTAGTAACTTTAGGGTTTTAATAGGTTAGCCCCCAAATCGAGAATTTCTGGTTTTCCTTTCTTCTTTTTCATTTATAAAAATAAAAAGAGGAGATTTTGTCGACTAGTTGTCCAAATTAGAATTAATCCACTCAATTAGTTCTAATTCAATAATTTTTCCCAACCTCAGTTGGATGGTGACTCCAAATAAATAATAAAATTTATTGTTTAACAAGGATTTATATTAGATGAGCATAGGATCTAATGTAAATCAAATTAGGAATATAAATAAAAAATAAAAAATTAAACTCAACATATCCTAATAAGGGGCATTCTCCTGCTGTTGCTGCTATAATGTAAACACCTTACCAGGTGCCTTCTATCTTGATCCAGCATTCTAATGTTTGCCTAAGGGTACTTTTGGTACAGGTCTTACAAGATGTTGTGCTTGTGAGGGTGCAACCACTTTGTTGTGATGAGTACCACACTCAAATGATCTATGCCTTCACTGCTTACAGGTATAGCAGAAGGTCTACGGAAGGGTCTTTATGATGCAACTCCTACTGGTATGTCCTATTTTTCCACAAGAGAAGTATGCTCCTTTGGGCCAATTACATTACTACAAATCATGGGGTCCCAAACACCTAAGACATCTTATACTTGGTCTTGCTTGACGTGGTGGAGGCAGTGCTAAAGGTGCAAGCCTAGTTTGAAGAGGTCTAGGCGTATAAGCCACAAGTTTGGCTTTATTTACAACTAGCCTCTTTCCTTTGTCTACATAAGGTATGCTGGAAACAGGCCTTTTCCCCAGAACTGATCCTGATCTGCAGGATAGTTGTTCCCCTATTCTCTTTTTGCTCTACTTTAAATATTTTGCTTTGTCAACTACTTCAGTATAAGTAGTTAATTGAAAAGCCTCCACTTCATGTTGCAAGGTGGGCCTTAATCCCCTCTAAAATCTTCTTGCTCAGAGGCATCATCCCCTCTCATTATTTCTCGTAAGAACTTGCTTAAGTGGTTTAACTCTGCTTCATATGTCTCTACAAATCTGCTGCCCTCTTAGTAGTTATAATAGTCAACCTCCATTTTTTCTCTAATGCTACTGAGGAAGTACTTTGCATAGAAAAGCTCTTTAAATCTGTGTCATTGATTAGGAGCTCCCGCCAATTTAGACATACTAGTCTACCAATCTGCAACTGCTCCCTTTAGCATATAAGCAACATATCTTACCATCTTGTTTTTGGGAACCATGAAGGCTTCAAAAGTCTTTTCAGTCTCAATGATCTAACATTTAGCCTCTATTAGATCACCAACCTTTGGGTGGAACTCCTTAGCCAGCCTTACAAATTTATTCGGCCCACAAGGTTCTTCTATAGGCCTAACAGGTCATGCAGCTTACTGTTATTATGCCAGCAATCTCATTAGAGCATTTATAGTTTTTAGCAACTAAGTAGCTGTGACATTAACCTGCTTTGGGGTTTCTTGTTGAGGTGGTCTTTGAGGGTTTCTATCCTCTAGGGAATTTCCACCTTATCCAGCACTAGATGAACCCCATATGATACTTCTTCTTGGAAGCATTCTGTGTAAATTGTAGCAGTAGAATAATTTAAGAGTTAGAATTTGTAAGGGGAGTTAGTAACAGTGTGCATCTATGTATAGTCAAGTTTAGACATATATATACCTGTACATAAATAAACAAGAATATATAGTAAACTACAATTACATAAAATAATTGAAGTAGCATAACATAATAATTGTCTCTCGATTTAACCACTCTCTTCATTTCTTATGGACAACTTACTTTTTTTACTGATTGAACCCTATACTTATTGATCATTACTTAATTTTAGGAATCATTAAACCTATTATCTATTTGATTATATCCTAAATTCTAAGGATCATTAAAACCTAAACTTTGATACCACTTAAGTTGTAATGTCCCAGAACTTAGAGCATCATAGCTCACCACATGTCACTATCACGTAGCAATACGCTAAGGTTCTAAAACTTTAAATAATTTACAACATGCTCACCTTTTTAAATTCATTCATGAAAATATAACCTCAATAACATAAAACAAATGAATTTCATATGAGTCATTCCAGAATAAACTCTATTCATGTCTAAAACTCTAAAATAAATAGAAATCTACTAATATTTCTACAATCCTAGATCAATTACTAAAAATCCTAATCATAAATCTTCCCATTTCCATCACTCCTCATCCATATAGTAATAGTGCTCTCTCCCATTTTTGTCCACACAATGTCCCATTAGGTTTCCATTTTCATCATAATTTAATTACTCGTCATTCTCACATGCAACTAAAAAAAATATAGGAAGGGGGATAAGCCTAAGCTCAATACATGAGTATTACACCAATATGCGCATGACATGCCACATTAATAACACATGTACATATGCAACGTTAATCTACAATATAATCATACATCAACTTACACATCAATCATAATTAATTATACCATATAGAGGTACTCATGACCTCGATACACACAATATTGTCTTAGTGGGAACTGCTACTATAGGCTTCATATAACTCTAATTTACCTCAAATCATTTTGATACATAGCTCCACTAGGGATAATGTGGCATACCGATCATCGAGGTGTCCCCTAGGGGTCTGCCACTATGGGCCCTAAGTGAAGCTAAACACAAGCAACATGCAACATTTCATTCACATATCACATTACATTACATAATTCTCATATCTAATTTATTGAATAACTACCTAACAATCACAACCAACAAAATAAGGTAAACATATACTTGAACAGACGTCTTTACAATGATCTTGCATGTCTCTAACTGAAGTAGGTAGCCTTGTTCAATTACAAGAAACTACACTTAGCTTAATTTTATAAGTAATCTACGTTCAATAAATTTTCAACTTCATTCTAGTCATTTAATTCTCTTCTCAAAAGTATCTTCGTGTTTAATTTATGTTTTGAACTAAGAATAAAATAAAGTAGAGTTAAATAGAACATATTATTGCTTAACACAATCAAGATAGGAACTATGTAGGTGTGCACGACCCGAAGCACGATCGTGATAATGGTCGTGTACCATTCTGTAATGTTTTTTTATCCAACACGCCCAAGTATACGGTCGTGTACGTTCACTTTTCAACACGCCTAGGTACACGGTCGTGCTTGTGGTTGTGTATGTTCAAAGTTCAACTTGTCAAAGTATATGTGTCGTGCTTAAGGCCTATACCTTACTGTGCAATTTTTCCAATTCAATACATCTTGGTACACGATCGTGTACTCTCTGTTCATCACAAACCCTAATTTTTCTCCTCTAATTCGTTTCAAATCCTAATTGCTATGATTTTTATTCTAATTAATCATTGTATTAGCCACATCTAATGTAAAATTAGGTTCTAGAATGCTTACTTAGTTCAAATTACGCGTGGAACTCCAAATTTAGTTGATCATTCGTTTGTTTCAACTCGACCTTTGATCTAATCCCTATGAATAATCAAATTAATTTTGTGATTGAGTCTCCATTGTTAGAATAAGTCTTATAATAACTAAAAATTGTTACCTATTTGCTTTGTTGTGATGTCTCCTTAGATCGTTTTAGGTTTTCTTATAGAGTTCTCTTGCTCTCTAGGTTTTTGGAAATGGGCAAATGTACAAATAAGCAAAAGGAGGAAACCCTAGGTTAGTGTGGTTTTTCCGGTCTCATAAAAAAAAAAAAACGATTTTACCTCTTGTCCTATGTACTTATTTAGGATTTTGCCATTAGTTATATATATATACTATTTTATTTACTATACCGTGTATTACAATCCTAATGCAAACAGACCAGTCCTTTACATTTTTTGCACGCACGATATGGAGAGGGTTCAAGATCGCATCGCCACGAGCAGAAGAGATAAAGATGCTTCCTTGGTATATGATACAATAGATGGTCGAGTATTTCCTCAAATAAAGGTGCCACTTCCATGGATTCTACAATGCAACTGCTAAATTACTAATAGCTGATCTTGTTTATGTCTATAACTTTAGCATCCTACTAATAATCAAAGGCAATGGGAGAGGAAAACAAGTACACGTTTACCCCATAATAAATCTTAAAAAATATAAATAGTAAAGCCTAAATAAAGGGACTTTTTTTTAGTAATATTACTGGTGAACATCTATTTATGTATGATTCACTTCTTTTCACAAAAAAAAAAAAGAATTAATACTTTATTTTATTTTTTACCCTTCTGGGTTAATAGTGCTGCGGTTAAGAGTGAATGCCTATTCATTCGATGCTAGCACTTTGACTTATGGGAAAGGAATCCTATTGGAACCACACTTCCAAACCCCATATTTCACGTGCCCATTATCAACGCTTAACGTTCAGATAGGTGTCGGCTATATGTGAGTTAAAAGTCACTTACTAGATGCTCAAATCCAACATGATATTGCTTGAATAATAGTTAAATTTTAATTCAAGTTTAATTTAGTAGCAGTTAAGTTAATTTTGAGGCTTGAGTAATTTATAGCGTTGAGCTTGAACTTCATAATATTTCATTCGATTAATTTGCAAGTATAATTAAGTTTAAGTTGAGTTTAAATATTAATTAAGTTTGAATCAAACTTAGATATTAGTATTATTTTAATTAAAAGAAAGATATTTTAGACAAATGAAGCCTAAATGAATTTAACTAAGTTGAGATCCAGTTTATTGAACGAAATTTTAAATCGAGCTTGAGTTCAAAATTTAAGCTCAATCAAAATTGAGTAAAGTTAGAAATTTTAAGTTAAGATCAAATTTGAACCCAATACTGTAAATGAATCTTATACTTCAACACTTAAAAAAGTAATATATGCATGTATTTCATCCTTATAGCAAAACAATATTTATACATTCATTTGATTGTTGCCATACAATATGCGATCTTATTTTGTTTTGTATAAGAGCTTGATGAGGATGTGTGCAATTGCGAGGGTTAAAAAAAAAAAAACACTATCATTTTAAATCCCTTAGCTATTTATTTGGCCAGCTATTAAATATTATATATACAATAAAAAAGTATGGAACTTGCTGGGATGGTATTCTTATTATTGGATTATAAAGACTTAAAGATAATCTCATCTTATTGATATTCTAATTTGGGAGTCATGAATCTATATTTTATAATTCTCGAAAACTGTAGAAAAATTAAAGTTTATAAATCACTGTCTGGTGTCTATCAGCTAATGCATCTGAAAGAATCACATCATTAAGTTGGAGCATACAATCACTTCCTACTCTCGAAAAAACATAATTCCAAAAAACCTACCCCATCCATATTTCACTTCTTCATACCAGTTAGCATTATCCAACTTATCATTTCATATGTTGAAATCTATTGTATTAATTTCAAGGGTTATCTGAACAGTTAGATGAAAAACTGTATGTTTTAGTTAAAGGAATACTCAAAAGAGCAAGAACTCCAAATTGTTAGGGAATTTGCTGTTTCCGCTTTGGGTGAGAAACCAAAGAAACTATAGGAAAGGAAAGCATAGCATAGGTACACGATTGATGAATATTCCAACCCCCAATTGATTTATGCGACAATAGAGTAAATACAAAAATTGAAAACAGACTGAATGGTTGATGAAGTTTTAACTCCATTTCTTAACTCATCTCATTGAAACATGCATCCAACTTTGTTGGTCTTGTTCACCCACAACAGAGTAAATATAACATGTTATTTTTCGCAGCTGTTGGATATTTCCATTTTCAGACCTCTTTTTTTTTTACTCTGGCTATGTAATTGAAAAAAATAAAAACACGTAATAAAAGTGAAAAAGATGCCGAGTTTTTTTTTTTTAATTAACAATTTCTTCTATCTGATCTGACAAGTAATATAATTCTTTAGTTCGTAACTTTTTTTTTTAATATATATTTATTTTACCGAAAGGTTGGTGTATTAAAAAGTGGGGATGGAAGAGTTAGTTGTGGACATTATCGGCAGGCAGCGTTCATAAATTTAGTAAAGATTTTTTTTTTTTGTTTTTTTAATTAAAAAGTTAACTAAACAAACGAATGGTTGTCACGAGGAACTCCCCACTAGGCCCTACTTTGAAAAGATGAAAACTTGGTCCCTTCTGTTCTCCATGTGCACCCTCTGCCATAGCACGTGTTCCAAACTTTCTTTTCTACGAGAAGAGAATCATTTGAGATGCAATGAACAGATAGATCAATTTTTTTTATTTTTTTTGAGGTGCTAGGATGCAATGCAAGATTAGATTAATTGATATTTTGCGAAGTGATGGCCGCATAAAGTGTTTGAATAATAACATAAAAAAATTACACGTTGTTTCCGACTGAAAAGTTTCATCGATATGTATTTTACTGTTAATGGATAAAATCCGTAAAATCTGAGAAAAGAATTAAAAAAAAATGAGGTTTAAATAGCTTGTATGTTATTTATATATAATGGATGAAAATTTATTATATTAAGGATATCTAGTTATGTTATATTGATCTATTAAAATGTCTGTATGTTATTTATTTATTTTTTTATAATTAATTTGCTATTTTCTCTGTATGTTTCTATTTTTAAATTAAATTTAAATATGATGTGTTTTAATAAATTGACACAATATATTACAGCATTTTTAACGCAGCAAATTTTTATCTATAGATGTTCATCCCAGCATTGTATTATTTATATTTGTGAATTTTTGTACTTATAATAGAATCGAAAATGTACACAGAATTTACTATTAGTTAAAAAATATACGAGGAAAGAAGGTAAAAAGCCCAAAAGATGACACGCATCACGCAGGGGAACACATCCAGTTGATGAAGAAGAAGAAGAAGAAGACGAAGCCCAAGTCCTCTGGTGGAGATTAAAGAAGTGAAAAACACATACATACGGCCCAAGTGAATTGGACTTCACGCACTCCGGAGGATCTCCTCGGATCTTTTCCTTATTTTCTTTCCTCCGCTTTAGAGTAGGCTTAGGTTTCATGCATTGAATTCCCATTTGCATTTAAGAAGGTAAACATATGGTTGGTTTTCTCTTCCGAAGTAATCCCCAGGCTGCATGCCATAAAGGTTGTATCTTGTAAATTTGAAATCCGAGACCTGCCGGTTGTATCTTGTAAAACAATGGGATATAGGGTCTTGTTATATTTTTATAATATAAAAATAGGCTGTCCAATTATTATTTTTTTAAAAAATAATTTTACGAGGTAGGTTGGCCGATTTATCAAGATACTAACTTTCGAAATTCAAATAGATTCCACAATTAATATTTCGACGGTACTCAAACTCAATGTGGGAAGATAATAAATACGTACTCATAAAACTCTTTTATAAGGGAATTCTTAGATAAAAAGGAGTTTACAGAGTTATTATGAACTCAATTTCTTTTATCTTTTTATTATCATTTTTTAATTTTTCTGCTTTTTTCTTCTTTCTCTTCATTTTCTACATTTTTTTAGTAATTTATTTAACATTAATTAACTTAATTAATTAAATTTGTTTAAAGGATAAGGGATACACTGCTATATAGGCATCTACATCAGCTCAATTTATATAAAACAGCCAAGTTAGCAAAAAAAAAAAAAAGGTTCCATAATTGATTAGGGGTAGGTATTGACCTTTTTTTTTTTTTTTAAAGCAATGATTTATGCGGCTTTTAAAGATTTCAGGACGGGCCGCGTAGTGTAATTTAACAGTAAAAAAAAAGAAAAGAAAAAAAGAAAGACACAAAATTGCCAAACGTACTGGTTCCTTTCCGTGGCTTTTTGTTGTGTTTCAGCATCATTATCCTATTTTTGCTGCCTTTTCATGCATGCTCGAGTGATTGGATTCAAAGTCAGCCTTCTGATAATTCCATGGATGAAATGCAATAGCTGAGATTTCAAAATAATCACAATCCTGTGCTATAAAACGAGTCACATCATAAAATTCAATAATAATTGCTTCGGATTGTCCAATGATTACGCGTCGGGACAAGAAGGATGGCATAATTATAATAGAGTGGAATTCTGGAGTTAAAAAAGCGGTTAACGTCTATTAATTGGAATTTATTCAGGATGAACACGAGTCGGAAGATCTGCTGGGAAAGCAAATGATGACCCTGTTTTGCATTGCTTTTTTGATTTCTAGCTATTATTGTTGCTAGGGATTTCTAGATGATATATTATCTTAATCATTTCTTAAAGATCCTGTTAGTGATTTTAAGCCTCTGGTAATTAATGGATAAAAGGCTATCCTTGATCGGTTTCGGCGTATGCTAGGGCCATCAAATGCCGACTCGAGGGAGATTTCAAGCATGAAAGATTTTTGAATCATGGAATTTTATCCCAAATTGTCGCTTCAGGTATCGTACTTTGTTCAATTTTCTTCTGCTTACCTGGTATTCTGATGGAGGTAAAGTCAAATCGTGATAAACATCGATACTTTTGTGAAGGATACAAGCTCATGTGCAATATATTCCCTATGGGAAGGAGAAAATCTTAGAATTGACAATATTCATCGATAGCGCAGCCCTCAAATACCAAGATATGTATTTTAGAGTTTAGAATCTATTCTCTGTACATGTTCATGCAATTAGAAATTTCATCCACCACATGTTAGCTTAATTGTCTATGCACTGCTTTTTCATAAAGTTTGAGATTCTTTTTCTACCACAGTTGAGGAATGAATGGTGCTTTATTCTTAAATAAACATTTTTCGTCTAGGATAGAGTACTGGAAATGAACTTTTGATGTGCGTATAGAGTTACTTTAGACGCGAATTATTTGGCTAAATGCTCTTTCTGTGCTTGTAAGCAACTATTTTCTACATGACTGATTCGAGTTATACTTTCCACTATCCAGATACTGGATGTGTTTTAATTAGTTGATAAAGACTCCAGATTTTTCAAGAAGTGTATTGCAGTAATTTCTTGGAATATGTTCATCCATATCCACATCTTTTGTCTCAAACGACAGTTAATGGTCCAAGTGATTTTCTGAGAGTTCGTTGGGGACTTGATTGCACATTTAGATGGTTTCAACTTTCAAAGGACCTTTAATGGGTCCAAGCGATCAAGTTGAGGGGAACTCGACAATCCCCTTTCCTGATGGCATGACATTATAATCGGCACTGACAGGAAATGACATTGCTTAGGCAATGGCCTTATTTGATTTCTTATGCTACATTTGATACCCTAACGAATTTGTGAAGTGACGCATCGATTGAAGCAGACCACGCGAAACAATTGAATGGGTTTTAAATGGTGATTTAAGTTTATGAACTCTAATAAGCTTTTGTTTTGACACCCTATTGAGTTTGATAGTACTACTATCCAAAAGCACACATGTGACTTTATACTCATTCTTTGATACCCTTCATTTCCATTAGTTGTGTATATGGTCAATGTTGGTTCGTACATTGTTTTCTTAAGAATATGACCAGAATCTGATTTGAATTTTTCATATAAACTTTGAAATACATTGTAATGACTGCTTTATTTTCATACAAGTACAGTGAATTATGTAGCTGTGGGGGTGCGTATCCATATGGTCATGTTCTCCATTCTTCTCCATTTTCCCGATTTCCTGTACTGTAATCATTGTCTTTGGAGTTGCAGTCTACTTTATCAATCTGGCTATGTATATTGAGGCTTCCACTTCTGCAATCAAAACCACAATCCAGACAATGAAGAAAAGGACAAGACCATGCATATTTTGCCTTCTTCTCTGTTATTTTGGAATGATATATTTTGATGTGGAAATGCACTATGATGAAGTAGGAAATGACATGGATTTTGGATGTCAGATCTTTGTTTAGATGGACCTCCACTCCCAACTTCATTATGCCCACCATGTGGGCCTTTTTTCCAATTGTTTTGCCCTGCCTTGAAATCTGTCCTCTTCAATGGTTGTCGCCTGCAGTAAGATCTCTCCCTCTCTATCTGAAGGGACCACAATCAGATGTCTTTCTTCAATATTTTGCTTCCTACGCTTGTGCTTTTGAAAGGGACTGAAAATTAATCAAATCTTTGCATCTAAAGAAAGGTGATTATTGTTCTCTCATTATTGATTAACTTTGACTATCATGTTGTGATCTTAACACAAGCAGTTCCCTGCATATTCAGTTTACATCCATTTCTCAGTTTCCCATTGAAAATAACTAAAAACAAACAGAAACTGAAAATGCATTAACTATTTCGCTTTTATCAGTCATCTCTTGTCATTCATTTAAATTTTCCATGGTATCAATTATTGGATAAAAATGATTAGGAAATTTCATGGCTGCACCATTAGCATTGAAGGCGTAGTACTTTTTTGACCATTGAATATTATCATGGATTATAATATTATACAAATGACATTGAATCCAATCTCCATTTAAGTTTTCTTAAATTTTTATTATATGCCTCTTTCTACCATTTTTTTTAAGTAACTTGATTAGTGCTCTCTTTGTATGTCAGTGCATTTACAGGAAGCTATATAAGGAGGAAAGTTTATTATATGAGAAGACCTGAGGATATACAGTTCTGCCTTCAACTTAGTGGTCTGCAATATCTGGTACTTCAGTAATATCTTTTCCTAAAATATGAAATACAAGAGTACATTCCATTGTTATAAGCAAATTCTGCTAGACAGATGGATTTATTGAAGACCCGAATCCCCTCCATGTGTTGTGTAAAACCTATAAGAAAAAGATTGTTGCATCCGGAGTAGGATAGGAAGAAAGATAGCGAAATTTCTAACATTTTGTCAACATTATTCTCATAATGAAGAAAGACAAAACTCTTCAAAATGTCTTTGGCAAGGTCGGCATCTGTAAAATCACCTCAACACCCGATGTAGTGCAATATAGGCAATGAGTCGATATCCAACCAACATGAAAGCCATGACAAAAACGTCTATCCATAAATTACCAAGGCCTACGGCCTTGACAGGGGGGTAATCTCCAACACGGCACAGTACCCCCTTTGAGCATTCATAATAATCATCCTCACTGTATTGAACCCCAAGAAGAAGCCTGTAACAATAGTAGCTATAGCTCAAGTACTTAAGCCATTCTATGAATGGTGGTATCTGTTGAATGTAGTATCCTCCAGCAATCAGGAAAACCATAGTTGTCACTGAAGCTAAGGTTGTGGCTTGTTTTACATCCATGAGAATAGCACCAAAAGCTAAGCCTAGGCTTTGGGAGACAAGGACACTATAAAGAACAATCAATAAGGAGAGAATGAAGGAGATAGCATCGGGTTTAAGTCCTCCCATCCAATAGATTATGAAAACAAATGCAGTCGGAAGTGCAAGTTCTAGAGGCAGGTCGCCGACAGTTCTCGCAAGGAAGTACGAAGAAAGCCGATACATCCCAGATGATCTTTCCTTGAGCAGCATTCTCCTTTCTTGGGGAAATGTGAAGACTGCATTGTAAAGTGGGTAGAAGCCCCAGAAGACTGAGAAAAAGAAGAGCAGAGCAACCTGCATCAAGGAACAAACAATTACTTGTTGCAATTACATTACTAACTGCATAATTGGCTTATGCGCACTAAGAGTGTTCACGCCATTATGGAAGCATATTTTAAAAGACAAAGGACAGAAACTGTGTTTTAGTTTCAACAATGTGTGAAAGTGATGCAGAATGTCACTGCCGTGCCTGCATGTCAATGGACTCGTAGATAGACTCAGGAGAATCCTTACACGGTCCGCAATGTGAGACGATGGGGTATGCCACCACAAGAGGCCACCTAGTACGGCAACACTAATAACTTGGAAGATTCTAAGCCTATTGAATGATTCGAATCTTCTTTCCCTTAGTCCTCTCTGGAGCAGCACTCTGAATTGATGCAGCCAGCTAGTGCACCATTGCTCTGACTTTGAATCATGTCCTGGAAGATTATATTATCCAAATTACTAACGTTAGATGCAACTATTTTGATTTCTGATTTAGACTAGAGACGATGTCCTTTTGATTTACCTCTTATGAAATTGTAGCTATTAACATCCGGATTGCATAATTCAGCCTTCAATCTGGTGGCGATGTTTTTATCATAAGCAGAAATTAGGGTTTCTCTGACTATTTTCTTATCGTTTTCCATGTTGTCCGCTTGATCAATCGCACTTCCTGGATCTGGGCGAAGTCCTGCGAAATTTACCCCCTCGCAATGAGTGAAATTATTCTTCTTCTGTTTTTCGGTTCCAGACAATTTAAAGAAAAAATAGATACAATCTTCTAGAATTTTTATTCTAAACAGGCGATAAAACCATGTGCAAAAAAGCAATTAGCTACTCAAGTCCTACGCGAATATTTGATATGCATCTTGTTGAGGAACTACTATTTTGTGCTATTTTCTTAATCATTCATATGATCTTCTTTTTATGGTGGAGAGGGACTACTTTTTTATAGTGATCCTTGCTTGATTTAATATAAAGATGACCAAATTTTTCATGATAACCTAATATGAATAAGGGAAAGTTTTGATAGTGGGGTCAGATTCGTCTCCATTTGCATAAAGCTACATCCATGAGCATCACTTCCAGTTGTTAGATTGAGATCTCCCTTTATGTCAAACCAAAAAATTGCACAAATGATGAACCTAAAGTGCCTTTACTTCCACCATTCTTCCCTGCTCTTCTGACCAACTAACAGAAAAAGGAAAGACCATACAAGAGATTTAAGCAAAAAAAGAAAAAATGATAAAGAGAAAGACAGGAATTCATATTACCATTGGCCATGTCTAGCAATAGGTCAGCTGGATTAACTGTCATGTATGTGGCAAAGCCAATGGAGGAAAAATATTCCAGAGCTGTAGATGCTGGACCGTAGTATATAGGGCTTCCCTCAGAGAGTAAGACCACCTTATCAAACATGTGATAAAGCCGACTGGACGGTTGATGGATCGTGGCGACAACCGTTCTGCCACCTGCTGCCAGCCGCTTTACCGTGTTCAGTATCTTTTGAGCTGTGGTTGAATCCAATCCTGACGTTGGCTCGTCAAGTAACAGTAAGCTTGGATTGATTAGCATTTCCTGGCCTATGCTGACTCTCTTCTTTTCTCCACCCGATATGCCTCTAACTAGCGGTCCACCGACCATACTGCTCCGGCATCGGTTCAATCCTAGCTCGTTTATGATACTCTCAACATGCCTAAGCTTCTCATCCCGGGCTAAGCTGTTGGGGAGTCTTAGGAGCGCTGTGAAGAACAGTGTTTCGGCTACAGTTAAGTGAGGGTATAAAACATCATCCTGTGCAACAAATCCTGTCTGTCTTTTAACAGAACCACAAAATGGGTGACCATTGTATGTGATCTTTCCTGACAACTTTCCGTTGAGACGGCCTCCGAGAGCCGTAAGTAGGGTAGTCTTGCCACTTCCAGAAGGACCTAGCATGGCTAACATCTCACCTGGACTGACCATGCCTGTCACACCATTTAAAATGGTCTTTTCTCTTGTGCTCCATGTACCACCCCAACGGCATCCTTTCTGCCCCGACTTGATCTTGTACACCACCTCCTCAAACTGCAACAAGTTAAACAAGTCAGAAAAAACAAACAAGAAGAAAGATTGAACAGAACATGCGACTTTTATCCAATATTTGATTTTCATTATGTATCTCCCTATGCATAGCCAACGCAGACATGAAAAGAGCCAACACCCAGTACCAATGATTTATATGTAGGTGAGTCGACCTTCCTCTTTCAGGTGTATGCTGGAAAAGAAAAAGCATTCATCTACAACAAGACTCTTTATAAATCCCTGTGTGTGCACGTTTATGTTGCTATGTACCTTTAGAGCTATGGGGTACAAGGTGACATGTCGGATAGATTGTGGATTCCCTGCTGCGGCCAGTGGATAGGCAAGAACGGTTCTGCTATCTTGTGACCGAGGCAACTCTGGCTGCTGGCCGTCTTGCATGGCCATGACAGTGTACCGGTGGTGCTTAGATGTTTGGTTTTCTGGTCTTATGTCTACGAAGTAATCGAAGTGCACAGACAAGTTGGACCGATGTGGTGGTTATATATATAGTTGGTTTGGTAAATGTATGGAGGCTGATATAAGTATTGAAGAAGCTGTATGGGAGGACTTAAAAAGAGTAGCTTTTTAGTAAAATGGCTCTCCCCAAAGTGAAGCGAACGGTGGGGGAATAGTTATATAGTAATTGGGGGTGGGGGGAGGATTGGACGAGGATATCTCCCGTGTTTTCAAGTCCATTATGTGCTCTTTCTATGTGGGATACCACCTATATGTGTCTTTTAATTATTCCAACAGTAACAAGCTGTTAATAAGTGATTATATATACTCGTATCTTTTCGGCTAAGGTAGCCTTTATTTTCTGGAAGGCTTTTTATATTTCGAGCTTTTCCGACGCTTCTTAGCATTAAGTATTCATGATTAGGCTCCTAAGATGCGTCAATGTGGCATTTGTAAAACACTAAATGAAGAAACTTTTTGCAGTCCCATTTATTGTCTTTTATGAAACTTTCTAAAGTTAATTATGTACTTAGCAAATATTTTCGGGACATCGATTATCATTTTATCTTATAATCGTCCACTATTATAATGATAACCGCTAATTAGTAGTAAAACTTAAACTAGCAAGATTAGAAGGTAACGAAAGTGATCAGATACCAAAATAGTAGTACCTGGTGATTGATGAATGGAAAGATGTTTATGAAAAATGAAGAAAATAGTGTCCTTTCAAAGCTAATGATATATAATCGGCAACGGCTTATGATGGCGAATATAGGTCAATTAAAAATTAGGGGATGGATTTACCAGTAATATCTTCTTACCACTATTTTAATCTCTTCATTATTCTTTTCTTAGGTAAGAGAGGTAGGATTTGGATGAATGTTTCAGCAAGAATCTCATGTATGCTACGCCTTTACTAATTCTAGCAAACATAATTAAAAGCAAAATTTGATGGTGTTGAAGTAAAGCATAGTTTCTATTTATCTAGAAGAATAAAGGGAATATTTGGTTAGAAGAGGACAGTATAAGGAATACATTGTACAATATAATACAATTTTCTTGTATTGGTTATATATATATGTTTTTAGAAAATAAAATTTTTTGGAGTTTTATAAAAGAATTTTATTTTACCTATTAAAAATATTCATATATTACTTATTAGATGATATAAAAATTTCGCTTTTTTATCCAGTATTACATTCATATTGCAAACCTAATAAGTAACTTGTCTAGTTAGTCTCCTAACTATATCCAAACCAAGCGCTACCAAAAATTTTCTCAATAGGTCAAAAATTATATATTTTATTAATATTTCCCCCCATGACAGGTACATACTTTGAAGGTCTCTGGTTTTCCTTTATATCTTTAGTCTTAGGGCATATGGTTCTTCGTTTGAATATTTATTTGGTAATGGAGCAACATGGTTATAGTTAAACCAATTAACTTCATAGAGAGCACATACAACGGTTAAACGATAGCTTACGCGTATCTTTCCTCCTAGCAGGAATGGAACTTAAAAACCTAATCCGAGTTGGGTAATCAGCACTAGAGTAGAAACCACTACCATTATGCACCCATTTGTTGAGTTTTCGTTTGATTTTCTTAAACTCAATCATTAATCCAGTAATTTAATCTTTTGCCAGGGGGGACCATGTCTCTTGCAAGCAAGCACTACTCAACTCAACCAAAGTACATGTACACCTTTAAACCAAAGTGATGCCATCCTTTTCAGTTTTCACTGCTGTAAAAAGAAAAACTACCACCATGTTACCTAGAAAGTGGAAGGACCAGAAACTAAGATGGAAGAAAGCAACATTTTGGCATTTTAGGTCTGGTCTGGTAAGTGATTATGTATGTGTTTGTGTGTTTGCTGTATCTACGTACTTGTGTCGTGAAGCACTATTGCTTATCACGCATACATAACAAAAGCTACACCAGGCATAGTACAACTTTTTTTTTTTTAAATAAGAAATGAGAAAAAAGTAGACTTTTTGACTGCCATCTATTGGACAATCATAGTGCTTTCCACCATTTTCCACTTGGTGTGTACCTTAATCATCAGTAATATGATAAGCCAAGATCATGTTTGTCACTAGGCATGCTGGACGGATATCGGGTATATTCATTTTTAACCATCGAACATTTTCCTGAGAAAGTAAGTGGACATGCCATAATCCCAATTTCGACTTGTTATTGTAATGTCCAAGTTCAACTGTTTTTATCTATTTTTGCTTGCTTGATGGGATTTCTTAGTATAGCAGCAATATAGCATTTTATATATCTTGGAAAGTATAGTGCATGCATGTACTTCATTCAGTATTGCGTGTCTGCACGTGGGAATGGAACTGCTACATGAACCTCGGTTGTCGCCAGCAAGGTCATAGGGTGGGTTCATTCGGTATTGAGTGTCTGCACGTGGGAATGGAAGGGCTACATGATCCTTGGTTGTCGCCACCAAGGTCATATTGGGGGCGCTTCCCACAGTTTAGCTTAAGCACAGTTATAAACTAATGGGGTGGACGATCAACCTGCATTTGCTTCTAAAAATATCTTTTTTTTCTTTTTTTTTTTTTATGCATCTACGTCTCGTAAAGCGAAGCGCCCCTTTTGATTTATTATATACTTAATGATGTAGATTATTAAGAACAAATTAAAAAAAAAAGTTTGTACATATCAAGATAGATCCATCTGCTTCAATAATATATAAGGCAGATTTGTAGCAAATACACTCAGCATTTTGATTTCCGCGTTCATTAATGGCTCTTTTGGTTTGTTACGGTTTGGTTTTCCCAAGATTGATATAATTTTCTCGTTTCTGGTGCGACATTATTGTCTAGTTCAAGCACCGTCTCGGGAAACGGAATCTATAATCAATATGTTTTTAAGAAGCAGTGGGTAAATTTTACATTTCAAGAGCCGAATTCACAATTATTAAAACTTGTTTGGTCGGTGCATGGGTTAATAGGCATATGATAGATGAGATATAAGATTTTATTTATTTATTCAATAATGTATAAATTTTTAAAATTTGAAATTAGAATTTACTTTGCAATATTTTGGAATCATATTATATTTCTATATTCTATAGAGTTTGTAAATTTTATTATTTTTCTATAAATTTTAAGTATATGTGATATTAAAAAAATAATTTATATGTGATATTACAAGTTTTTTATATATAAAATTTATGAAATATGTAAAATTAATAAAGGTAATTTTTCTTTTTTTTTATTTTAAGTTTATGTGATTTTATTACTTAGTAAATATGAAAGGATAAGAAGAAAAAAATAGAAAATATAAAGTTGGGGAGAAAAATGTGGAAGAATAAGGAAAAAAAAAAGAAGGAATTTTACTTTTTATTTGCCATATTCTTTTCCATTTATTAATTAATAAGATCATATAACTTGAAATAATTAAGATCAAAAGATTATTTTTTTAATTTCACATATTTTATTACAAGTTCTATAAATTTTGTATATTAATAATTTATAATTTACATATATATTACCTTTTTAATATTACATAAATTTGAAATTTATAAAAAAAGATGAAATTTATAAGTTCTATAGGAAAGTATAGGGTGCTACAAAACAGGTTTCGGTTCTAAAAATTGAGAATTTATACCTTATAAGGTAAAATATAGAGAAAACCTCATATTTTACCCATCTTATACCCATTTATCTCTATAGGCTATAACCTTTATCTCTTACCATGTAAAAAGTCACTAATAACCTCAACCTCTTGAAATGATTCTAATTGTATTTGATGATTCTACTGTTTGATGATAGCGGAAAAAGAACGGAAATCATTTTTTATGAAGCAAACACACCCGAAAAGATTTGCACAGATACTAGAAAATAGAAAAATTAGGAGTGAGTTACTAAAAGTAATAAAATTATTCAAGTTCTTTTTGTAGTACTCATCCATTGCTAGGGAAAAAAAGTAGGATGGAGTATTTATTTGATAAAGAAACCGTCCTTGTGCTATGTGGGAAGCATTAGCAATCTACTTTAGTTCTTGCTTTCTTCTTTATCGAGGAAAAAGCAAAGGGAAGGAATGTGTTTAATTATTATAAATATTATTATCTGTGACATGTGAATCCAAATCGAATAATGATATCAACAACATATTTTAGGCTTTTTTTAGCTCTTTAGACCGGCCGTAGCCTTGTAGATGGGGTATTACCAGTCAGGTCCGCTTAAAATAATACGTTAGGACAAGCTAATGCATGACTGCATCCATGTTGTTCTAGGATTTGCTTTTTAGATGAGTAGTGAGGTGAACCATATACCCGCATATTTATTGGGTTTCATTAAACAAATATATAGTTTTCCAGCAATAACTGCAATTTTGTCTCTGATGGTTTTTGGTAATCGCAATAATCAACCCATGAATCATCCATGTGAGATGATTAACTAGATTTGTAGGATTCTTGTAAAAAAAGGAGTGGATCCCATTAATATAAATACCCAAAATAATTAAATTTATAACGAATGGGATCTATATAAGAAACTTTCATACAGAACATCATTCAGTTATACATATGTTATTTGTGTTATGGCAGTTTTGATCAAGGGTGCTCCATCATGTCACTTAGGCACTCCAAAGTTATCAAGAGTACTAAGTAACTCTTAAGTTACAGCACACATAAGAATTTTTCTAGACTGAATGATTTACAGATATGTCATATATATGTATATATATAAAATATTTAAGGCATAAACTAAGCCGAGATTTATTTAATCTGATAGCCAGCTTACTAGTGTAATTAATGCATTTACCTACTTCTACCTTAAAAAACATATATTAGAGTAAACCTTTCTTCTCGACCTCGATCTCGTACAGCACCTGATTGTTGTCCCCCAATGAGCCGTTATTTGAGGC
Source organism: Laguncularia racemosa (assembly GCA_037954665.1). Taxonomy (NCBI): domain Eukaryota; kingdom Viridiplantae; phylum Streptophyta; class Magnoliopsida; order Myrtales; family Combretaceae; genus Laguncularia; species Laguncularia racemosa. Next base: position 1,943,273 of record JBBMOL010000091.1, on the reverse strand, counting down.
TTGAAGTAATTTTTCTATCACAAATTGCGTTGCGTGAGAAAGTGATTCATGCTTTTGGAGTTTTCAAGTGCTCAGTCCCCTGAGTGACTTTCTTAATTTTAATTAATTCCTCTAGCACTCGTAATACGAGTAGATAAAGTACATACATTGAGGGGCATTTGAAATTTTGATCGCATTCAATTTTTCAAACAAAGTTTGCTAAATAATGATAATTTCATTATAATTATGAAAATCGACTAACAAAAAAAAATATATATTTATGTAAGTGTAGATATGTATATATATATATATATATAATAACATGAATCATTAATAAGCAAAAAACTTATTATTTAAGCTTTATGTGTAAAATTTTTATTTATGAATTTTTATGGATAGTCATGTAAGATAACACAGAATATATATAAAAAAATATTTAAATATAGACCTTATGATATGGCTCCTACAAAAGCAATGTATACTTAATATGGTAATATTGCTTTAAAGGAGTTGACATGATTAGGTATATCAATAAAAAAATTTGGTACTCAGAAGACATTGGTATTTTATTTCATAGAAGTGGGCAGATGGCCGTACAAAACAATCATCACCATCCGTTACGTTACAGGTTCACTGCTCACGAGGGCCGGCCCGGACGATCATCCCATTCCCATTCATATCTGAAGTCCAGAACTCGAATTTTTTTGGGTAGAGAAGATGTAAAAGGAAAGGAAAGCAAAGCAAAGTCCCTCCTTGGAGAGAGTATTCTTTTCCAACTTTGCTTCTTCCAATGTTTGGCCAAATAAACAAAACAAGCCTGTATGTTCCATAGGTTAGGTATACATGCCGAGAATCGTGGGCGAACTGTTTTGGAACTATTCACTATGCAGGAATGTCAATGGCCGGTTCCGATGGAGTCGGCTCGACGAATCCCACATTATCATCAACATTGGGCGGATAAGCTTCTTTTTATATTTCCTGTCTTGTGGCACGTTACATGTAGAACGAAATTCCATATTGATAAATGTCACACCCCTTAGGGTTACCGTTTTCCTCGATTTTTTTTTTTTTTACATCCATTATCTCACAAACACTTAAATAACTAAAACGAGTCCAGATATATAAAAGTTCAATCTTGTACCTATATCCTCTTCTTCTTCAGTATTATCAATTTAATGGTTATAAATCCATAAAAAAATTCCAAACAAAACTACAAAAAGTTATGCTATTATGACGTCTGCAGCAGTGCTTGATAGAAACTATAATTGCTATTAGAGGCAGACACAAAACCGTATTACCGGAGGAGCTAAACTTACAGTATTTAAATTAATATTAAAATTATATCTATTTATTATTATAATTATAATGCATCTTATATATATAAAAATAAGTATATCTTCAAATAATCTAATAAAAAATAAAATAAAAAGGATAACATAATATAAATGATAGTATTTTGTAATCGCTTTTTATTTACTTTGCAAGATTATTTCATTACTAATGCTATATAAATTTTTTTTTTTCAATATAAGTAATTGGACGATCAATTATTTAACAATATCCATTCATTTTAATAATATCAATAGCAAAAGAAAATATTTGTATTTCAAGTAATATGACTATTGCTATTTACTAATACTTTATGTAATATAATTGAAACACTTGTAGTACTGAATATAATTATTAGTTATTGTAAAGTTAATAATAAATAAATAGTGTCTGATGACAAATTATATAATATACTATTTTTTATTAATGAAATTAATTTTGCTAGTTATGGTGAAAAAAAAGGAAAGAAAATTATTTATTAAGAGATAAACAATATATACAAGTTAAAAAAATAGAAGTAACTCTAATGGGAATTGAACTTATAACCTTGAGTATGCAAAAAAAGAAAAGAAAAAGCAGTTAACTACTTAATCATATTCAATTTTATATAGATATAATATATTTCTATTTTATAATATATTTTAATAATTAATTTTTTTTTCCAAACTTAGGAGGTCAAGGCCCCTTCCACCCCCCTGAGTTCGCCTTTAAATGCCGTGTCCAACACAACTCTTTTGGTTCTCCTAACTTTCACCTAGCCTAACTCTTACCAGCCTCTCACATAATGCATTCACTTCTCTCATACTAAGTTCTAAGTTAACGATCACTAGTCATAACACATAGACCCTCTCAACAACTATCACATGAGACACTCTTTTTAGAAAATACAAAAACACTTATTTGAAAGTTCCTTGGTAAATTTAATTTCAAAATTATCTTATTTATTTCCTTAGAAGAAATATCTCAATAAAATCCTTCCTTTTGATGATACATTCCAAAGCATATAAATCCTTAATATCATTTCCAAAAAGCCAACTTTATAGAAGTCACTTTGGCTTATAGATTTTCTAAAATTATCTTCACAAAAATACCTTCTTGAATTCTAGCCACATACGTGTTCTAAAAACATTCTTTTGGAAATAATTTTCATAGAATGACTTTTCTAAGTAGAATTTATTATTGTAAAAAAAAAATCATAACCTAATGATGCGGACATCGTGGAGAACACAAAAGCTTACACGGCCTAAGGGCACGGCCGTGTATAATCCTACACGGGTACAGGCACGGCCAGAGACACGACCGTGTGTTCCTATAGAATTCTCACAGAAGCTTACACGGCCTAAAAGCACGGCCATGTATGCAACCGTGTATTGAGCTCGTCACATGCCCAGAAACGTACACGGCCTAAAGGCACGACCGTGTATGCAACCGTGTGTTGTGCTCGTCACATGCCTAGAAACATACACGGCCTATAGGCACGACCGTGTATTCGACCGTGTACTGTGCTCATTACATGTCCAGAAACATACACGGCCTAGAGGCACGGCCGTGTATGCGACAAGTTATAGACGTGTATTTCATTATTTATTGTCACGTGTACGCTTAGATTTTTCCCTTTTAGGTATTTTACGGGGAAGTATAAATACTCTTTTGTTAGATATATAGGGTTACGTCTTATTATTATATTTCGAATACACTCGAGAGAGAATTATCTCCTTTATCGGTTGTGCGCAACCGGAGTTTGCATCAAAGGATCTTTCTTTGTTGTTGTGAAACCAATCCATATTCGGATTCGTTTCGGTACGCTTTCCTCGCTGCGTCAGTTGGTATCAGAGCAAGGTAATTTCCTGCGGAGATGTCGGCTAACGGTGGTGTTGATGGCGGTCGCGTCCTCGACCTTGATCGAGATGCGGAAGTCCAAGGAGTCAATCAATGGGCTCCGAGGGCAGTGGTTGAAACCATGGAGCAGAGGCTTGGGCGTGTAGAACAACACCTAGAGGATCTGGTGGCACGGTTCGACGCCATGGTGATGGACCACAACGGTCACAAGGGTGTTGTTGGGAATCGACCGGGGGTAGCAGTTGCTCGCGGCGGCCTTATCAATGACTTTGTTGCCGGAAACCAATGGAACCGGAGAATTGACGGAAGCTCTTCTGAGGAAGAGGACGGAATTTTGCAGAGGAGGGAACAACCACCGAGAAGGGGTGGTGTTGTTGGCGGTGGAAGATTTCGTGGAATGGATGACCAGATTGAACCGGCCTATGGTGGTGGATATCGACGCAATCACCATGGGTTCGACCATGCTGAGGGTGGAGACTTCCGTCTTAAGGTAGACATCCATTCTTTTAATGGCAATTTGAATATAGAAGAGTTTTTAGATTGGCTGGCGGAGATCGATAGGTTCTTTGACTATATGGAAGTTCCTGAGGAGAGAAGGGTGAGAATGGTTGCTTGTAGATTGAAAGGCAGGGCGTCTGCATGGTGGGATCGATTGCAGCACCGTAGGTAAAGGGAAGGGCGGCAAACTATTAGGTCATGATACCGTATGAGGAATCTGCTGCAACGGGATTTCTTGCCACCCGATTACGAGCAAATTCTCTTCCAACAGTATCAGCGGTGCCGACAAGGGCAGAGGACGGTGCATGAATACACCGCAGAATTTATGAGATTAGCGGAGAGGAATGATTTAAGGGAGACTGAGGGTCAACGGGTGGCACAGTTTGTAGACGGGTTGAAGCCTCAGATAAGAGATAAGATAGGGGTGACGGTGTTTCGAACTGTGAATGAAGCAAAGAACTTGGCTCTCCGAGCGGAAATGATGATACAAGAACAGAGCGTAAGGTTTAGAAGTAGTAAAAGGACTTACACTTACGAAAGTCCTGGTAATAGTAGTAAAGGGATTGGTGAGAGACTTAGAGGAGTGGTTGAGAAACCAACGGGGAATATGGATAGGAGAGAAGACAAGGCAGAAGGAAAGAGATCGGTGGAGAATAGAGATACCCCAAGGCAAAATAATCTATATGCCAAGCCGATACTGGGAAAATGCTATAGATGTAATCAGCCGGGGCATCGATTAAATGAGTGCCCAAATCGACGCACTGTAAACATTGTCGAGAGGGAAGAGGAGGAAGAAGTGTGTTGTGAACCAGACGGTGATAAAGAGTACTATGAAGAGGTTAACGACGGAGTAGAGCCTAATTACGTAATTAGGAGGATGATGTTAGCACCGAAGCAAAAGGATAGTTCACAACGACACCAATTGTTTCGCACTAGGTGCACGATTGGTGGGAGAGTGCTTGACTTGATTATCGACAGTGGGAGCTATGAGAACATCATTGGGAAGGAGGTCGTGAAGAAGCTCCAATTACCGACAGAGAAACATCCGAGTCTGTACACCATCGGATGGATCAAAGCGGCAAAGCGAATAGAGGTGAAAGAGAGGTGTAGAGTTCCTTTCTTGATTGGCAAATACCGAGATGAAGTGTACTGCGACATCGTCGATATAGATGCTTGTCACTTGTTGTTCGGACGGCCTTGGCAATTTGATGTAGATGCCCAACATGCAGGGAAGGAGAACAAGTATAGGTTGGAGAAGGAGGGGGTGAAGTATACACTACTGCCATTAACGGATAAGCGACCCAAAATCCAGAAGGTGGAAGGGAAGTCCTTTCTTACGATCACCCAATCGGAAAGGGAGATGACCGAAGACATCAAGGAGTCCCGCGTGATGCATGCCCTAGTAGTGAAAAATGCGGGAGAGGACATGAGTAACGCAGAGATTCCGGAAGAAGTGAAGGAATTACTAGAGGAATTCAGAGAAGTCGTTCCGGAAGACTTATCGGAGGGATTACCTCCATTGCGAGACATCCAACATCACATTGACTTGGTGCCGGGAGCTAGTCTTCCTAACCTCCCTCACTACCGGATGAGTCCTAAGGAAACAGAGATCTTACAGGAGAAGGTCCATGACTTGCTCGATAAGGGATTCATTCGAGATAGCTTGAGTCCCTGTGCCGTACCAGCACTACTAACACCTAAGAAGGATGGGAGTTGGAGGATGTGCGTGGATAGCCGAGCGATCAACAAAATCACAATTGGGTACAAATTCCCAATACCTCGCATTGAGGACATGTTGGATCGGTTGAGTGGAGCAGTGGTGTTCTCCAAGATAGACCTTCGAAGCGGGTACCATCAAATTCGGGTCAGACCTGGGGATGAGTGGAAGACTGCCTTCAAGACGAAAGAGGGGCTATACGAATGGATGGTCATGCCATTCGGGCTCAGCAATGCACCGAGTACCTTCATGCACGTGATGAATCAGGTACTTAAACCCTTCATAGGCCGATTTGTTGTTGTATATTTTGATGACATATTAGTATATAGCAAGACTCGGGAGGAACATCTAGTGCATTTGAAGGATGTCCTGATGGTACTGAAAGGGAACAAACTTTATGCTAATCTCAAGAAGTGTGTGTTCCTGTCATCGAGGTTGTTGTTCCTCGGGTTCATAGTGAGTGGGGAAGGGATCACGGTGGACGAGGATAAGGTACGGGCCATTAGGGATTGGCCTACACCCAAGACCATCACCGAGCTGAGGAGTTTCCTGGGGTTAGCGGGATTCTACCGGCGTTTTATACGACACTTTAGCACGGTTGCGGCTCCCTTAACCGAATGCTTAAAGAAAGGGCAGTTTCATTGGGACGAGGGAGCTGAGTCGGGATTCGCAGTGCTCAAAGAGCGACTATGTAGCGCACCGGTGCTGGCCTTACCGGACTTCGACAAATTATTCGAAGTTGACTGTGATGCCAGTGATGTGGGTATTGGTGCGGTACTCTCTCTGGAGAAGAGGCCTGTCGTGTTCTACAGTGAGAAACTCTGCGAGGCTAGGAGGAAATGGTCCACATACGATAAGGAGTTTTACTCCGTGGTTAGAGCCTTGAGAATGTGGGAGCATTCTTTGGTGGGCAAGGAATTTGTACTATATTCTAATTGTGTTGCCTTGAAACACCTGAGCAATTAGACCCGCATATGCAAAGACATGCACGCCCGATGGATACAATTCTTGCAGAAGTTTCCGTTTCGTTTGATGCATAAATCTGGGGTTCATAATAAGGTGGCCGACGCACTAAGCCGAAGGGCGGATTTACTAGTGACTTTGAGAGCTGAGGTAGTGGGGTTTGAACAGTTGAAGGAGCTGTATGAAATGGATGAAGATTTCGGAACTACCTGGAAAAATTGCACTAATAAGGAACCCAATGACAGTTATTACATCCTGGAGGGTTATTTGATGCAGGAAAACCAACTATGTATCCCTGCATCCTCCTTGAGAGAGAAGGTGATCCGAGATCTCCATGGAGGGGGATTAGCCGGCCATTTGGGGCAGGACAAAACACTAGCAGCAGTGGCTGCAAGATACTATTGGCCTCAGTTGCGCAGGGATGTCAGTCGGATAGTGTAACACTGTTACATCTGTCAAACATCAAAGGGCCACTCTCAGAATACGGGACTATACACTCCATTACTCGTACCTGAGAATATTTGGGAAGACCTATCCATGGATTTCGTATTAGGTTTGCCTCGTACCCAACGAGGTGCTGACACTGCTTTTGTAGTTGTGGACAGGTTTTCCAAGATGACTCACTTCATCCCGTGTAAGAAGACGACAGATGCTCAGAACGTGGCCAGATTATTCTTTAAGGAGGTAGTCCGATTACATGGGGTTCCCAAGTCCATCACTTCTGATAAGGACACCCGATTCCTTAGCCACTTCTGGAGGACGCTTTGGTACCTGTTCAACTCGTCCCTCAACTTCAGCAGCACAGCCCACCCACAAACCGATGGGCAAATCGAAGTGACGAACAGGACCCTTGGTAATCTGATAAGAAGTATCTGTGGAGAGAAGCCCAAGCAATGGGACCTGGCATTGTCTCAGGCAGAGTTTGCCTACAACAACTTGGTCCACAGAACTATCGGAAAATCACCTTTCTCAGTGGTCTATACCAAGGCACCTTCTCACGCTCTGGACCTAGTTTCCCTACCCAAAGGTGTGGAGACTAACATAGCAGTAAAGCACCTGTCATCGGAAATCAAAGAACAAATTGAGAAAGTGAATGAGCGATATAAGAAAGCAGCCGACAGGCATAAGAAGAAGAAGTTGTTCGAGGTGGGAGACCCCGTGATGGTGTTCTTAAGGAAAGAACGCTTCCCCGTGGGCACATATAGCAAATGGCAACCAAAAAAGTATGGGCCCTACAAAATAGTGGCCAAAATCAATGACAACACTTATGTGGTTAGCCTCCCGGAAAGCATGAGAATCTCCAAGACCTTCAACGTGGCGGATTTATCTCCATTTTATGAGGATGACGAACCCCTTTATCCAGAAGCGAACTCGGGGTTGAGTTCTTCCTTGGTGGGAGAGAATGATGCGGACATCGTGGAGAACACAGAAGCTTACACGGCCTAAGGGCACGACCGTGTATAATCTTACACGAGCCATGTATAATCCTACACGGGTATAGGCATGGCCAGAGACACGACCGTGTGTTTCTATAGAATTCTCACAGAAGCTTACACGGCCTAAAGGCATGGCTGTGTATGCAACCGTGTATTGAGCTCGTCACATGCCCAGAAACATACACGACCTAAAGGCACGGCCATGTATGCAACCGTGTGTTGTGCTCGTCACATGCCCAGAAACATACACGGCCTATAGGCACGGCCGTGTATTCGACCGTGTACTGTGCTCATTACATGTCCAGAAACATACACGGCCTAGAGGCACGGCCGTGTATGCGACAAGTTATAGACGTGTATTTCATTATTTATTGTCACGTGTACGCTTAGAGTTTCCCCTTTTAGGTATTTTACGGGGAAGTATAAATACTATTTTGTCAGATATGTAAGGTTACGTCTTATTATTATATTTCGAATACACTCGAGAGAGAATTATCTCCTTTATCGATTGTGCGCAACCGGAGTTTGCATCAAAGAATCTTTCTTTGTTGTTGTGAAACCAATCCATATTCGGATTCGTTTCGGTACGCTTTCCTCGCTGCGTCACCTAATCTCTTACCTAAGTGTAATATCGAAATACACTTAGTTGATATATCTGAATCTTGTAATCTTGTTCTCCTAGATTTTCCTAATTACGCTTTTGCCTTTACCTATAGCAACTTGAGAACATATATAGTAGTAGTATGTGTGCTTCATATAAATTCAAATTATTTGCACACGTATACACATAAACACATACATATTTAAACAACTTGTAATTGTCAGTAATGATTGGTGATAATTTTTTGTTATATTGTATAATAAGTATTTATGAGCTAAAAACCTTCAAACTATTATAGAAAATGAATAAAATATAATAGGAAATTAAATCAATCAAAATAGAATTTTCTAATGTAGACAAAATTCTTTGACACTTTGGCACACAATGAAAATGCATGAATTAGACATTAGGAAGGGAAACATTTACACTAGTTTAAAATAGATTCAAATTAGTCAATATTAATATATTATAAGTTCCATAAAAAGTTATAAGGTTTCAAAATTGAACTTTTGAAACTATGCATCCTCTTCAGAATCAGCAACTTCTGACTTTTGCTAGTAACTTTTGGTAGCTTACATTTGTTTAATCATTTAACTAGTATTGTTTTCAAATGACTGATTTTGAAGTTTTTGTGTCTTTTATTTCTTCTGCTTTTAATGATCATACTTCTCTCTCTATATATATGCTATGGTACAATTGAAAGAATAATCAATAATCCAATATATATTCAAGAAACACGTATAATATATAATTGTATATTGTTTATATAACTTTTCACGGGTTTAGTCATATGATAATAGACAACACTTACAACCGACAGATCAAATATGATTATATTGTACAAAATATAATTGTATAAGTACTTATGCTTTGTGGCGATTTTTCTCGTGGTCCAATTACAAGTAGATATAGTATTGTCATATCGGGCGTAACTCCTATTTTTGGCATATTGATAGAAATCCGCTATTGTCCGATCCAATTACTAGAGTTGGAATCCGGGCGTTCACCATTTGGCCATCAAAGTTTTATTGGGAGAATTATCGAAGGAAGACTAGGCCTATTTAAAGAGTCATCATCCATCACATTTTATTTTATGGAGATGTTTAAGCATCATTAAAGCTATTCAAGATATCTGGAAGATAGAGTTATATGAGCATTAGAGCCAATTCAATCGACTGACCCTGCGTTAACATTCTAACAAAATGGAACGAGGGAGCGAAATTTGGGCCAAAATACCAAAATAGAAAAAAAAATGTTTGTTTTCAAAAATATTATTGAAATAGGATTGAGGAAAAAATATTAGGCAAATAGGGTATTAAAGATATATGCAATATATGCACCTTCAATACATTTTTTTTTTTGAAGGCTCATGTACTTTATGTACTTTCCATTGCAACATCTGCTACTACAACTGCAGCAAATTTGGCCTCCATATAGAAAGTCACATATGCTTAGTCCAATCTCAAATGCATAACACATCCCAAACACCAATTTGAACCAACGAACACACTTAATGGCAATAACAAGATAAAAATATCAACAGTTATATCAACCACAAGTTAGTAACATCAGGAAAAGTAAAACAAACTTTTTATTAAAATGTACGATGTTTCGAATATTCATAAAAATGTTTAAGATAAATCATAAACAACTTTATCCTGTTCTGCTCCTACTTTTAGTAAACGGTCTAGTGATTTTAGATATGATAAATCTATATTTAGTTTGTCTCACATTGGAGGTGGGAGGAGTCGCCAATATCCGGTTGATAGAGGCATAACCTTTGCGAAGTGGGTGGGGTAGGGATAGGATCACTAATAAAGTGCCTATGGGGGTGATGAACGGTTTAACACTTGGAGTTGAGTTACTTATGGTGTCCTCAACCATGATGTTTAGAGGAATGTGCTCATAATGACTCTACTCATACCTCTATTGTCCTCCTTTAACTCTTACTCTGTTAATCTTGTGGCGTAGTGGTGGTGCAGGTACATGATCTACTAGAGGTGCGTACTTTGGGTTTATAGCATCCTCCCCCTCTAGTGGTTGCTCATGTTGAGTGGTTAAAGAAAGTATGTATGCTAGCATTGGCTAAGGAAATTGATGTAAGTAGATCAGATGTTATGTATATATGGCAGAAGGTATCACTTGGTAAGTGTATTTCTTACCAAATGTCCAATTATTACTCTAGTATGCCCAACAAAGCAGCGGTTGACACATCTGTACCACTAGATATAGTTTAGATACATACTATCACCATATTCCAATAGGATTTTATAAAAGTGACAATCTTTCCAATGGACAATGTAAGATGCATGCATGATCTAACCCTATAAATCAATATGTTGCAAGCTGGCTTTGTGTCAACATCAGCAGGCACTCACTGGAATGCACCAAACTGGTGGTAGACGTGAATTGGATAGTGCTACTTTATAATATGGAAGAATATTAACGGTACTCGAGCTATTTGAATGCCTTTGTCCACAGGGTAGAATGGGGGGAGTATGTTGATGAGCTCCTTAGGATAACGTTACCAAAAAACCTAATATTAAATGCTCAGAAGTTAATGAAGATACATAATGTACAATGAATAGAAAAATATAAATGGAAAACATACCCACTGTGGGTTTTGGCGGTGAAAAGCATCCTTGTATACCTAAACAACATGTGTAGGGTGCTATATGGTGTCTTTACCTGTCCTCTACTAAGATGCTAAGGGCCTCCCATCCTTTAATGCAATCTTGTAATAGCTCAAAGGAGCTATATGTTAGAATCTATTCCATGATCACACTTGTAGAAGAATTGCTACTCTCCTAATCTCTTGTCTAGCAAAGACAATATAAGGTATAACTGGTGATATAACCAAACTAGATAAGTAGAGCTCTAGCTATACTGTCCTGTAAGGCCGAGGTCCTCAAAGAGTGGAAGGAACATACAATGAACTGGTGTCGAGTCTAATTTTTGATTTCCCATTCCTAATCCGATCTATACTAGACCCTATGCTCATCTAATGTAGACCCTCGACTTGAGTTAGGAATTTCGTTTTATTTTGGAGTCGCCACCCAACTGTTGTTGGGAAAAATTGAATTAAGACTAATGGAGCGGATTAGTCCTAATTTGGACCACTAGTTGTCGTGATTTCCTCTTCTCGTTTTTGTGAAAAGAGGAAAAGGGAAAACCAGAGTTTCTAAGTTCGGAGGCTAACATATTAAAACTCTAAGGTTACCACATAATCTTCTAAAATTTACTCTATCTCGAAATGTTTTTTATTTTATTTTTGTTGTCTTTTATTGTGTTTTTGAGTGAATTATGTTAGGAAAATGATTTTTATTCCTTTTTTAGGGTTGCCCCAAATGAGTGCCTACATATTTACTATTCAAGATCAAACATGCCGTCGTTCGCTTTTCCTGAAAAATTTTAATGTGTTTGTGAATTTTAATTATGAAATTTCTTTTGATTTATGTTTTTTACCATTTTAGGATTTTTCTAAAAAATCTAAGCCTAAGCTTAATCATTCGATTTTTGAAAATGATAATTTTAAGGAAAAACACCAATTTTAGATTTATTTAAGAAAATGATTTTTCTAAATGATAAATTTTCATTTTTTCTATTTTTCAACTCATTTCTACTATTATAAATTTTTATTGATTTTTTATTACTTTTTTATAATTTTTATAAATTTTTAGTTTTTATTAATTTTTTCATAATTTTTATAATTTTTATTTTTATTGAAAAATTTTCTCCTAGATTTTTATCTATCCTATTTTTAAAATCTAAATTATTATTATTATTTTTCTAATATTTTTATTATTTATTATTATAAATTTTCTACATTTTTATTATTTATTATTATAATTATTATTTTTATTAAATCCTAAAAAAATCTAACTTCTAACATTTTTCTATTTATTGAATTATAAATAACAAATAAGTAAATAAATAACACATAAGTAAATAAATTAATTCGAAGTAAATAAAATAAAAAAATCGAAAAATTCGACTTACTTTGATTTGGGTCGGTGTGTGGGTCGGGTCAGTCCGGTCGATCGGATGCGGTGGCTGAGAGTGCTCGTTTACTGCGTTCTGGCGGCCTTTCGAAGCGGTTGAGGTGTCGATTCCTAGGTTTTCGGGGGGTGAGGAACTCAACTGTGGCAGTGGTTTGCTTTAGAAACGCCTCCTAGTGGCTGCCCAACACTTGATCGGTGGTCGCGGTTTTGAACAACTCCGGCGAGGCTTCGATTCTCTCCTTTTTCTCTCTTTTTCTCACTTTTGATCCGTGATTCTGCCTCTCCACTTCATCCTCTATTTATAGGCATTCAAAATCGAGCTGGATAAGCTCGGATTTCCACCGATCGAAGCAAATCGGATTTGCGGTTAAAAAAACCAACTCCGATTTGTGTAAATCCATCGATTTGTTGCGATTTGATTCCAATTGGATGATGTTTATCTTATTTCTGTTGAAAATCCGTTGTATTTGTGCAAAAAATCGAATCAAAACGGTCGAAATTTGGATTTTTCTCCTCGCCGGCGATCTCGGACAGAGGTTGAAGACGATCACGCGTCCGGCGCATGCGTTTGCTCCAGCCAATTGGATGCTGACACGTGTCCCAGGCAGAGTAAAATTTCGCAAAACACGGATTCTGCTTTCCCACGCGTTTCGAACCTTCATTGATCACTTATTTAGCATTTTGCTTATAACATTTTAAGGTAGTGGATAAGAGAAAATCTATTATACTATGTTTAGTTTACATAATAAGTGTAGTATTAGATAAAAATTCTTTTATATTGAATAAATCTTAAGATTTTTTTGTCCCACCTAATTGATGTCATAAAAATTTTGAAATCACAAAAAATAAAATTTATTAATAAAAAGCTCAAACTAACACTTTCTAGTTAGCACTTTACCACCACCTCACCATTATCATTATTATCACTACCATTATTGTTTCATTATCACCATCTCAACCTTACTACTATCACTACCGCTATTGTCATTAGAATTGCAATTGTCATTGCTACCATTGTAAATACAACATTAGCATCAAGCCACCATCATTGTCACTACATTATTACTACCACACTACCACCACCACTTGCACCACCTCCATTATATTATTTTTATCACTATTATTACTATTTCAAAAACCCTATAAACTATCATTACCATCACCATCTTCATGATATGTCACAATCACCATATCTACAACTGCATTACCACCACCAATGTTGAAATCACTTTGTCGTTGCATTATACACCTATTGTACTATACAAACATTGCGATTGTTGCCTTTACATAGCCACTACACTATCTTCATCTTTGCTACTATTAATGGAATGATGCATGCCATTATTATCACAAAAGTGCTATATAAATGGTGAAGAGTTAATAATGTTGGTGGTATTATAGTAGTGGTGGCAATGTAATGGTAGCATTGATAGTAGAAACAATAGTAAAAACAGTGCTGGAATGTGAAAAATTAGTTAAAATAAATACATAATTAGGGCTTTGCACTAAACTACTATATATTTTTTTAAATTCGCAAAACAGTGTATCCAAAAATAGGTCTGCACCTTTAGCAACTATATTGAAGGCACATATTCGGTTTGCACCTTTAGTATAATTTGCTTTTTTTTTTATCATTGATTTTTTTTTTTACGAAAAATCATGTAAAGAAAACTAATTTTTCTCAAATTAATTTTTTATTTTTTTTAAATAAAAGATTACATAAAGAATAACAAAAAAATCATAAATTTAAAAATTATAAAAATTGATTTAAAATTTATGAATTTTTTTTTCACACCCCTTTATGCTTTATGTTATAATACATAAAAAAAGAAGAAAAAAAACTAATGCTGATGCGATTTGCTTTTCCAACTTTGAAGGTTATAACTTTTTTGTTTTTGTGGAGTTAAGAAGCTCATGATATATATAAAAAAGCCCGATTTGAATCTACTATAGTTGAGACCAAGCTATATTACTGTTTGATATTTTTATGAGGGTCAAATTACTATATTTTTATGGGCTATTGGCTACTGAATTTATATATAAAAAAGAGGTGGGGTTATGACATAACGGATAAAGCATAAATGGTGTAATTTTTTTTAATAAATTTTAAATCAATTTTTATAATTTTTAAATTTATGAAATTTTCTTTTGTTATTCTTTTTGTAAACTTTTATTTTTTTTTTAAAAAAAAAATCAATTTTCTGTACATGATTTTTCCTAATTTATTTTTCAATGATAAAAAAATAGCAAATTGTTGAAGACATGGACACAGTCCGCACCTTTAATACAAATTACCAAAGGCGTAGACTAGATCCACTCTTTTGCAAATTATTTTTGGAGTAATTTTTTTGAATATATTATTTCACAAAATTTTTTAAAATAATAATATTATTTTAATTTATTTCCCTACATAATTAGCATCACTAGTAAAATTGTAAGGATTGCTATTATAGTATATGTAGAGGGTCAAAGTTGAATCTTGGGCTTTTAAACTTAAGAATGATTTGAGTTTAACTTTTTAAGTTAAAATGATAGGGCCATTGAGTTAAGTTCATGAATGTGGGTTGACTTAGAGAAATTTAGCATAGTGGCCTTGAAGTATGGAATGTTGGACCAACTCGTCCACCCTCAATCTATTTTAAGAAACCTATGCACTTAGAGAGGCTTTTTATGAGCCTAGATTCAGTAAGAGCTCATGGAGGAGTCCATCAATAATAGGATTTATCTTAGTCGTTGATTATTAACATGATCTGATGGACATTGTCGATGACTTGACTCAATAAATACTAAGAGTTTCTCCTCATTTGGCACAATTTAGAGATAAAAAAAAAAGTTATGATATTGTCAAACTGTCCTCTTGAAAGTTCAAACAAGGTTTAGAATGAAGAATATATTACCACTTATCAAGAATAGTAAAGTTGTTGTTTTATAGCTTTTCCACCATCATGTATGCATTCGAACTCTTTAAGACCGCTTACTCTTCCTTTCTTACTTATCTCTTTAAATAATTTTTACATGTTATTGCTATGTCACTTCTTTGAGAGCATGTAAAGCGCGAGAATCATGGTGCATGCACATATCCTTCACAACAGTATAGAACTTATGCATTACAGAAGACACACAATATAAGAGAATAAATATTATGCGGCATTTAGTGTACCAAACACAGTTTGAAAAATTATATTGTACTATTATTCTTATGCTGTATTGTGCTACTACTTTTTTTTTATCTTGTACAGTACAGAAAACCAAATGCCACAACCCGTCACCATGATGAAAACCTACAATTTATATGATTCAAACACATAGATGTAGATATATTTCTTCGCTTGCATAAAAGGCATTAAATGAATTCCAACTTTA
The DNA here is from genome assembly GCA_037954665.1 of Laguncularia racemosa. Lineage (NCBI taxonomy): Eukaryota > Viridiplantae > Streptophyta > Magnoliopsida > Myrtales > Combretaceae > Laguncularia > Laguncularia racemosa. Next base: position 1,927,547 of record JBBMOL010000091.1, on the reverse strand, counting down.
AATCGATTGTCCTGGAGAATACCTCTGTTTTGATTTAGTTATTTCTACGTCTTCGAAATTAATGACTTTAATCAGCTTCCAATTATTTTTGTTAAGCCCCCAAATGCTTTTTTCAATGGATTGAAGAAGATCGATACGACGCAACTTCTACTCAATTTGGCTCTCTCACTCCAGAATAATATTATTATTAATATTAGGGTCCGGATGATATACCTCTTACATTCCATAGTTACCATTATTCTAAGACGAAAAATATTCAAGATGTAGTAGGGCCATACATCGCGTTTTAATAACTAAGGTAGGAATATCCATCATTTTTAGTGGGGAATCTCGTTTGCTTTTAGTTATATATATATATATATATATAAACCTTGGTCGGCGCAAAGATATTAATGATTCATAGAACCAAGATGACAAATTGTATGAAAAGAACCTTTAATGTTAATTCTAATTTTACTAGGGTCAAATTTTCTGACTACCTATCAATTATCATGCAATTAAAATTAAGGAAATTAAATATAATTTATTATAGACATAGGTTCGAAGAATCGAATAAGCATGCTAATTGCTAACATAGTACCTACCTCTATATGATATTCCCTTAGAAGGAGGTAGCTGGTCCAATTCCATGTGATATTCCCAGAACAAAAGCAAGGAAATCGGTCCCGGATTTCGAATAAAAGCTGAGGCAGACTCGATTATTGCAGGAGTTATAAGAAAAAAAAAATCAGTATGAATACTTAGGTACAACACCTTTAATTAGTAAAGGAAAAGATGTAATTGAAGAACCTGCATTTATGGGTATATGCACAATAGAGCTTAGATTTTGTCCAACATATATTTAAGAGTCATATGCTCATTACCATAATTTAAAAATATCATTAATGTCTTTCAAAAATGAAATTTGCAAAAGAATGACCAATATTTATAGGTTTCATGCATTATAAGCTTATATATATTAAGAAAAGTTTACTTTTAGTTATTAAAGTTTATTTATTTTTCTATTTAAGTTCTCAATATTTTTTTTCTTTTATTTCGTGTTTTCAATGTTTTTAAAATCTTAACAATTTTTTTTTGATAAAATCTATTAAGTCTTCCATCCATTTCTAATACCTATCAACTTTAAATTGGACACAAAAACTGTATTAACAAAATGATAATATTAAATATATTTATTTACATAATATAATAAAAAATAATTTTAAGTACATATAATGATATAATATAATAAAATATAATAAAAATACAAAAATAATAAATAAAAGTAAGAAAGGGGAATGGAAAATTTTATATATACCCCAATCACTTTGATTAGCTAGTACAAGATTAATTGAAAGCTAATATCTACTCAAGATGGGTACAAAATTGAACATATTTAACGAAAATCTTATTTTTGTAAAGTTTTGATAACACTAAGGAGTCAAATAAACTAATAGATAAACATTGAAGACTAAAAGTATGCTTTTCCCTATATTTTTTGAATATGCATTATGACTTAGAGTGCATTGGTTTTAATAGTAACTATTAAAAAAAATTATTTCTCAATTTGTTTACAAACTTGTTTTTCAATTCTATGCTAGTGTTTTCCATTAGTTGTCCTCCGTTGATTCAATTTAAATTAGATAATGCATAATACAAAATCAATACATTGAGAGGTCTCAATGGAGACTTTTTGTCGTACATATAACTCAACTTACATATGTTTTTAATTTAAATTTGAACATGCGACTTGCTTAATTTGAGGTTCATAGTTGATGGACAACTTATAAGGTCTGGAATATTACTTTTATGAAGATCATTACGTGCAAACTATTGACATAAAATTTGCTATACTAGGTTGGTCATGTATTTCCTTTTTCTATTAATAGCAATATTTCCTATGCCATCAATACCTATTGAGTTTAATATTAAAAATCGAGATCCTCAAATGTATATTTTTTTTAAAAAAAATTTAGGTTCTTAACTGCATTTTCAAAATTTATAAGCACTATAGTGCATTATACTTAAAAATATGAGATATCTGCAATTCTTTTTAATGGCATCGATGAAACGTTGGGTTATGGAAATGAAAATATGATGGAAATTACGAAATCTTCATTTTCTTACAAACCAAGTCTTAAAATGTACACTTGCCTATGCCATAGAAAAGAAAAAGAAGATACTAAATTCAATGCAAGCCTCTATAACTTAAAAAAGCTATTTAAGTTCAATATGTATACATTAAATTTTTATATTTTAAGTGAGTTAATTAAGTCAACAATACTTACAACATCATAAGTCTCTTTATGGGTGTATAATGACCTGAAACATAGATGATTTGTGTTTAGTATAATTATGTAAAAGTATAAAAGATTTAAATGATTAACTGAAATTATGGATAATTTGATTTTATTTTTGCAAAAACATAATGGATTTACATACAGGAGTTATAGCACTACCAAATTGGACTTTTTTAGCCAAGAGACAAAGTCTGCACATTTTTTCCATTGATTAATATGAGTTGAGTTTTCAACATTCGCATTACTGAAATTCGATGGGATATGGAACCAATTCATGCTGTTTTCTGTATTTATATTCAGTTAAAAGTTATTAGGAAGTAAGATATTAGGAAAATTCTATCCAAATATTCCTTCTCTCCATTTACTTTGTTAGCCTCTTCTTTTTCTTTACTTTACCTTTTTTTTTTCCCTTTATTTATTTTTTTGAGTTTCCTCAGTTTGACATGAATAAAATAGAAAATAATTAAAGGAAGAACCTGTCCATCTGGTTCCAGTTTGCTTCCATATACCATATGCTTTTGATTTTGAAAGGAGCACTTGTGGAGCCATCCCTTCCTTTGTGTTGAAGATTAACAATGTTGTTGCTACTTAGAGATAGGTGCGCATATTTTCTGAGTAGTGCACTTCCTTTTAATCATAACTAGAAAAGAACCCGTCCCTTGCCCCCATTATAATTTGGATACTTTATATGAAAATGTTTCACAGCACTGGAATGAAACAGCTATTTTTCTCCTAACAATGATCTATTTATTATTATCGTATAGCATTTAGACTAATTAATGATGATATTTTGGTATTTGAATTATGTTTATATTTGCCATTGAGTTCTATATGGTATGAGATAAGTGGGTCATGGTTGGTCACTTCTAGCTAATTGCTGGTCAATAATCTCAGATAATGTGATTTACAGTTCTTAAGGTTCCCAATCCTGCTTCTATAAGAAAGCGGATCATTGACTAGCTGTCTATGATCGATCTTTCGTTTCTAGGAACAGGAGCAATGAAGTGATTGCCTCTTGGGTTATTGATAGTGCAAATCCTTGAAATTTGGTAAACCTCTCTTTAATCAAAAGTTTTCTATCAGGGAATTGACAAAATATGATCAATGTAATTAAGGTTGTTAAAATGTACGGTTTTACGAGTTTATATTTTTATTAAACTTTTAATAATTAATATAAATATAAAATTATTTAGGTACTGATTTAAAAAAAAGTTATAAATTTAAATGTATAATTTTATAATTTTTCAATTTTATTAATTTTATATTATTGATTCTACAGATTTTACATATTTTTTTTAATTCTTGGTAGATTACACATATGTAATAGCAGACTTAAATCAAAATTCATGAATTAAATTGCATTTTCATCCCTTTCTTTTTCCTTTGTCTTCATTTACATATTTTATATACCTGCCCACCTTGGCTATTAATTCAGCCACCATGGCCAGCCTGAGTTCCACTAACGGCTGGGTTTCAACACATGGCAAGTTGTTTCTTGCCTAAAATCTCAACTACAATTTCAAATCATAATTTTACTTTACAATAAAACCATCGATTCGGTCACTTTTCTTTAATTAAAATCTTACTTTGTTTATGCGTTCATCTCATTAATTTCAATTTTTGTCTTTTTTTACGCACCAAGTGCTCATAAAAGCATGAAATTCTTAAGTTTCTGTTATCTGGAATCCGACACCCAATATAAAACCACAAGGTAGCTCACAGTTTCTTTCTTTTTAAATTTTTTTTTTTTATCCTACCTTATTAGACCATGATTCGCACCTAGTTGTCCACTTCGTGATCTTCAACGACAGCATAATGATTATCACTAAAGTATCAGATGTTTAATTAGCACATTATTTAATTGTATGACACTTAACTATCCAAATGACCCCATACTCTGTTGCTTTATTTCCTCCCCTACAATTGCCGTAAAAAATATTGGAGAGGGCTCTGAATTCTAAAAGGCGAGTCTATTCATGTGCAATGTCATGTCCCACGTTCGAAGGGAGTGATGGTTAACTGCGTGTCTTTATCACCTAATAATTGTATACAAGACTTGAAATCTTACTCATCGAGTCCATAAGCTTTTAATCACCTGGAATGTTTTGGAACAAGTCCCAAAAAAATATGAAGGTCTGACAAGAAACAACTCTACTTAGACATGCAATCATGATAATCCCTATATGATTAATTTTATTAGTAAATGTACAACTAAGATAATTACATAAATAATATTGATTGTTGGTGTAATGCTTCGAAATATGAAATGTTACAATCTGCTACATATTCTTATAAGGTAAATATACATTAAGACTCTTAAACACACTAATCTCATATAATCTGCAATACCTATTATCCATAATCAAGATAAATATCTAACATTATGAATAAGTAGTTCAATTAAATCCTATTCACAAATCATGCACTTCTTTAAGTTATCTTGATATATCCATATAAAATAATCTAAATGCCAAACCATTGTTAGTATTGTAATCCTCTATAATTAAACTAACTTTCAGTAATGCTCAAAGATTTCAAATGATAATCTTCACCTAATCATCATAATAATAAAAATACTCTACATCGTCTCTATCCTGCACATATGTTTGTAGGTCCTTGTCGTATGATTATCATGTGATTATCTTGCACATATGTTCGTAGGTCCCCGTAGGGTGATCTAATATCTGATACATATAACCTATAAACACATGCACATGATTAAGCATAACTTAAACCACATACACCGATGCAACAACAAAGTTTTCAAATAGTAGATTATTATCTCATTTAGTCGAATAGCAAAAAAGTACTTATGACCGCACCACACCATATATATATAATACATAGTATGGTATTGGGGATTGCCACTACGGGCCCTAACACTTATGAGTCCCTAAATTTACTCAGATCATTTCAATGTACGACTTCACTAAGGATAGTATCATACAAAGATCATTAAGGCGCTCCTTACGGATCTGTCACCATTGGCTCCTAGGCCGAGCTAAGTATAAGTAACGACCAATTCTTAACTAAATATCATTTAAGTGGATTTTAATACTATGCTACTAAACACAAACCACAAACAGGGTAGTCATGTACCTGAAGGAATGGTTTTGAGGTTACTAAACTTGCAACTGTGAACCTTAGTATAACTGTTATACATAAATAACTAATTTAACACTAACTTATAAGTTAGTCTAGATTTTCCCAGTTTGTAATTCTAAGTGTGGGTTAATGATTTCCCTTCCCAATGACTTAATTTGGTGCAAAAAAGGTTTTAAGTTTTATAAAATTAGAGAAATAGGGAAGAAGAATCATTTTAGACGTTTCATAGGTAAGACGGTCATGTATGTGGTCGTGTATAAGTTTACGGGTAAGAACATGATCGTATGTAGGGCCATGTACCTTTTTTTGTATTAAGACTTTTTAACATGCCTAAGTATACGATCATGTAAGTAGCCGTATACTTTAGCACAAGCAAGTACATGGCTACTTACATGGGCATGTATTTGGTTATGCACCACATTCTTACAATTTGCCCTCATTTTCACCACGGAAAAGTACACGGCCATGTACCTTAGTCGTGTACCCCTTTGAGTTCTCACAAAGGCTTGATTCCTTCACAATTCATCCCCCTTTTCAAGCTAATCCTCACTTGTCTCTTTTTTACTTCTAATCTAATATAGAACATTGTTTAATTCATAAAGCTTAGTGTAGAAAGATCAACTTACTTAATTGAATCGCTCATTCGATTTCAAAATTGCTCCAATCAACCACACCTCCAATTTGGTTACCTTAATTGCGTTTGAACTATAACATTAATCCATCCTCAGGTTAAACACTTACTAACACGGGAGGACATACCATAATCCAATTCAGATTAACACTTACCTTGTGAATTCCATATATTGAGTTAATTGGTAGGAACTTCTAGATCACTTGTATGAGCATTGTCTGTAGAGAAGAGCATAGTTCAAAAAAAGGACAAGAGGGTTTTATGAGGGCTTATATAGTCTAGGGTTAAAAAGTCCATATTACCTCGTACAATTACTTGAATTTATGAAGAGTCTTGAATACTTCCTTCATATCTCATTTTCCATTTCCCAAGTTGGTTTACGCTCTATTTGGTTGGACTATTGCACCTTAACATAGGGAATTACTCATTTCCTCAGTACTAGTTCTTTGGTAGCCACTGTCTTTATAGGCTGTTCTATGGAAGATAAATTTGGTTGTATGTTCAGGAGCTTCAATGCAACAACTTGATTTGGATTTGATTCAAATTTCCTCAACATGGATATGTGGAATACATCATGTATTTCTTCTAAACTTAGCGCTAAAGCTAATCCGTATGCCACCTTGCCAATCCTTTCTAAGACTTCAAATGGTCCAACATACATTAAGTTTAGCTTTTCTCTTAGACCGAACTTGATCACCCCTTTAGTTGGAGAAATTTTCAGTGGTACCTTACCTCTTACTTGAAATTCTAAGGGATGTCGCCTCTTATTAGCATAGTTTTTTTTTTCTTTTTTCTTTTAGATTTGAGCTGCCTGTATTCTTTGTCTTATCGTCTTTACCTTATCCATTACCTCTTGGACCAATTCAAGTCTCAACAACTTTCTTTCCCCCACTTTATCCCAATGTAACAGGAATTTGCATTTCCTTCTGTATAAAGCTTCATAAGGGGCCATTTGTATAGTTGCTTGACAACTATTATCATAGGTAAACTTAACTAAAGGTATGTGTTCATTTTTGTTATCTCCAAAGTCTAATGCACAAGCTTTGAGCAGATCTTTTAGGATCTGGATGGTCTTCTCAAATTGTCTATCTGTCTAAAGATGGAAAGTAGTACTAAATTGCAATTTTATACCTAAAGCTTTATGTAAGTTATTCCAAAATCTACTTACAAACTGTGTATCTCTATTAGAGGTTATGGCTATTGGTAGTCCATGCAAGTTTACTATCTCTTGTATATACATTTTGGCCAATATCTCCAGTTTGTATCCCACATTGACAGGCAAAAAGTGGGCAAACTCGGTTAATCAATCTACCATCACCCACACTACATCATGTTTCTCTTCAATTCTTGAGAAGGTTGTAACGAAATCTATCATCACATGTTTCCATTTGCACTCAACTATTTGGAGGGGTTGCATTTCTCTAGATAGCCTCTGATGTTCAATTTGGATCTACTAACAAGTTAGGCACTTCGCTACATACTCAGCTATCTCCCATTTTATGTTCTTCTACTAGTAGTGACTCTTCAGGTATTTATACATCTTAGTGCTCCTAGGATGGATTGTATATCCAGAGTAGTATGCTTCTTTCACAATCTCTTTCTTTAAATCTACATTTCTCAGCACACACGATCGTGTTCTATATCTCAGAATACCTTTTGCATCAACATTAAATTCTATCATCATACCTTGTTCCACTTTAACCTTAGTGTCCTATATATTTGTATCTTTTGCTTGGGAAGCTTTATTTTCTCTACTAAGGTAGGTTGGATACGCAAACTTGCTATTCTTACTCCTAAGTCCTATGTTATTATCTCCAAATCCAACCCGTACATGTCTTCCAATAAGTTCCGTTGAGATGTAATCAAGGTAGCAATATTGCCTTGTTTCTTTTTGCTAAGAGCCTCTACTATCACATTTACTTTTCCTAGATGGTCCTGGATTTCCAAATCATAATCTTTAATTAACTCCAACCATCTCCTCTAGCATATATTTAGCTTCTTCTGAGTGAAAAATATATTTTAAACTTTTGTGGTCAGTGAAAATTTTACATTTTTCTCTATAAAAATAGTGTCTCCACAACTTGGGTGTTAACACCATTACTGCTAGCTCTAGGTCATGAGTTGGGTAATTCCTTTTATACAGCTTTAGTTGTCATGATGTCAAAGCTACTACCCTGCCATCTTGCATTAACACACATTCCAGACCTTGAACTGATGCATCATTGAAGGTGGTAGACTCTTCCCTATGTTTGGGTAAAGCTAATATTGAAGCTGACACTAATTGTTGTTTTAATTTCTGGAAACTATCTTCACATCTATCATCCCAGACAAACTTTATGGCTTTTTGTGTCAATTGGGTTAAAGGAGCTGCTATATTAGAAAACCCATCAACAAATCTTTTGTAATAGCCAACTAAACCAAGGAAGCTTCTAACTTCTATCACTATTTTTGGTTTGGACCAATCCACTACTGCTCTTACATTTTCTAGGTCAACAAAATTCCTATCCTTATGTAACACATGACTTAAGAAAGTTACTTGTTTAAGGCAAAACTCACACTTTTAAACTTGGTATAAATCTTCTCAACCTATAATCTGCTCAACACTAACCTCAAATATTCTGAATGGTCCTCCTTACTCTTGGAGTATATTAAAATGTCATCAATGAAGATGACCACAAACTTATCTAAAAAGTCCCTAAACACCCTGTTCATCAAATCTATAAAAGCTATAGGAGCATTAGTCAACCTAAAAGGTATCACAAAAAACTCAAAATGCCTATATTGGGTCCTAAAGGCTGTCTTTTGGATATCCTCTTTCTTAATCCTCAATTAGTAGTATCCCAATCTCATATCAATTTTTGAGAATACTTGAGCTCCTGGTAATTAATCAAAGAGTTCATCAATTCTAGGGAGGGGATACTTTTTTTTAGTAATTACCCTGTTTAACTCCCTATAATCTATACAAATTCACATATTACCATCTTTTTTCTTAACAAATAAAACCAGTGCACTTTATAGAGATACATTGGGCCCAATAAATCCTATGTCTTGCAACTCCTGTAGTTATGTCTTCAACTTTGTTAGTTCAATAGGTGCCATTCTATATAGTGTATTGGAAATTGGTGCTCTACCTAGTATCAAATCAATACTAAACTCTATTTCTCGAGCTGGGGGTAATTCAGGTAGTTCATCTGAAAAGACATTCGAGAACTCCTTCACTATGGATATTTGTTCCAACCTTACTATCTCACTCGACTCTACTGTTACTGCTATTAGCATACTTTTTGCCCCATAATTCAAAAGTGGGCAATCCTACTAGTCTTTAAGCATCTAATTTAAAATAACAAAGATTTTCACCTGGGATCCTAAAATATACCACCATACCATGATGGTCTATGGTAGCATGGTACTTTGACAATGAGCTCACTCCCAAGATTATATCAAAATTTGACATTTGTAGCACCAACAGATCAACTAGTAACACTCTACCTTCTACTTCTATACTAACACCATGACATATTTGACCTAAAATCCTCCCAAACCCTAAAGGTGTATTCACATCCAAAGGAGTATCCAAATGTTCAACATTCAAACTACATATATGCATAAATGTATTAGAAATGCAAGATTATGTGTCATTAGTATCAAAAAGCACATATGTTCTATGAGAGTGTATTAGGAGTGTACCTACTGTAGTGTCTATGTCTGTGTGTTCTGGTGTTACTGCTGTAGATCAAATACTTTGGCTAGAACTTGTTGTTTAGGGCCTTCTGCTTGTGGCTTACCAGCCTACACCCGTGTTGGAGGTCTCGTCGCCTACTAAACTAGGGTTATCTAGTTCCCCGCTTAACCATGAGTACGGTTGACTACCTTATATCCTCTCTGTTCACACAGATGTTAGAACACCAGCGGAATGGATCTCTTGGTGCAATTTCTGCTTATATGACCTGTCTTCCCATAAGAGAAGCATGCACCCTCTAGCCATTTATCGTCCCTATGTTCATGAGATCTATAATATCTAATACATCTGACTGCATGGGCTATTGGGGGAAGTGCTAAAGGCATTGGTCAAATATGTAAAAGAGGATCTATAGTAAATAGGAGCTTGTTTTGAAATATTTGAGGCCTCTCACCTTTGTCCTGAAATACTACATTAGAAATCGACCTCTCACCTAAAGTTACCCTTGACTTGCAGGCCAATTGCTCCTCTATCCTTTTTTTTGCTTTACTCCATGAATTTAGCTATATTTACCACCTCAACATAGGTGGTTAACTAGAAAGATCCAACTTCATGTTGGAGATTTGGTTTCAACCCTCTCACAAATCTCTTTACCTTGGATCCATTATTAGTACGTATCACCTTAAGTAAAAACTTAATTAGGCGATTCAATTCCACCTGTCTCTACTGACCTATTCCTTTACTTATAATTATAATATGCAACTTCCATCCCGTAATGAATGTGGTTAGGGAAATACTTTTGATAAAATAATTCTTGAAATCCCCTCTAATCTGTGCACCCTCTTGCTAGCCTAGGAACCGATGCCTATTAACTTGTTGCAGTCCCTTTCAACATGAATACAACATAGTCTATCTTCTTATCCTTTGGAACTCGGAAGGCAGCAAAGGTCTTTTCCATCTCCTACATCTCTCTCTTTACCTCTATCGAGTCATTAATCCTGAGGTTAAACTCCTTTGTCACTCGAACAAACCTATCTAAGCTTATTGGCTCCTCAGCTACTCTAGTTTATCAGGAGTTCTACATTTTTTGTTGCTGTGCCATCAACCCCACTGAGTTGTTTATAGTCTCAAAGAGTTGGGCTGTCTGGTTTGCAACTTGACCTTGTCCCTCTTGTGGTTTTTAACCATGGGGATTCCCCACATCTAGGTTGTCACACCCAACACCTGATGAGAAAATTTCCGGCACCACCTATGCCTTCAGAACTGGATTTGGCTGATGGTCCAAATCACTTATATTTTTACTTTATGTCCTATATTCTAATAACTATTTGAGAAATAATCTTACAGGTACAATAATAATTCTCCCGGGGATGCCAATATGTCCTACACTAGTTGATGGACACAAGACATTTTCAAAATTTATAATTAAAGACTCTCTGCAATTATTTCCATTTCGAAGCATTGGCTCATGAAGACTTATGATATTTTTGTACTTTGTAATTGTTCTATGGACTATTTTATGTTGTATTTTTCTTTTGGGACACTTTCATTTTATTGTAATTTCCATTTAGGATCGGTCACCTTTAAAGTGGCAAACTTGTAATTTTTGACCATTTTCTAACACTAGGAGTAGCAAGTATAAATACTTGCTTATAGTAAGGTTTGGGGAGGCCAAAATTTTCAGAATTCACTTCACATTTTCGTGAGAGGGCTTAGGGTTTCCCTAGTTCCATTTTCTTTTATCAATTTCAATTTCCAAGAGTTGAAATTGTGGCGAGTGCAACAAAGGGCAATTGTGAGTAATATTAATTCCTTCTTTGTTGTGTTTCCTTTTCATCACTAGTGAGTCATATCTAGGGTTGAATTGGATGTTCTTAGTTAGATTTTTTATTTCTTTTGTAATCAAACCTTCATTGCATAATTGATTGGTTTTTAGCACTTGTTAATTCCATCAATTTGTACTTGTTCTTGTGGCGTGTAGCTTCTTTGTTGTAAAGAGGATCACGGTTTGATTTGTGTATTGTTGATTGGATTTCTCTTGGAATTAAGTTGGTTAATTGATTCAATTGAGGATTAACATCTTTGTGGATTTCATTTCCTTGATTTTATCATTTGATTCATCATTCCTCAATTAAGGTTCACGCAATTTCATAGTCCTATTGAACCGGTTCATATGTGTGAGTTGAGGTTGTTTCTTTGATTCATTTGCATGTGCTAGACCTTGGTTTTGAGCACATCATCTTTTGGTATCAGAGCTTGAGGTTTAAGAGGAGGGAATTGCAGTTTGGAATTCGGAAATTAGGGTTCTTATTACCTTGATCCGAAAATTGTGCATTGAAGAATTGAATTATTTCAATTGTGTTGTTGAAGTGATTTCATTGTTGTTAAGTGTTATGGACGTGGAGTACTCACCATATTGTTTGTCTCCTTGAGTTGACCGTGATTAGTTAATGGAAATCATCATTTGTGGGAAGTGAAATTTGAAGGCTAGGAAAGTGTTGCTTTGAAATCCTTGCCATGTGTTGTAGTGTTGTGTGTGACATTTGTGAATTCGGAATTGGGGAGAAACAATTTGCAATTTCCAGATTTGAGTAGTGTGGGAAAAAGGGAAGTTATTTGATTTTCAAAACAAGCATTGAGATTGAAGGAGTTAATGTGTGTTTGTTTGAATTTGAAAATTACTTCTTACCAAATGTGGAAGGGTTGCAATTAGTGAAGTGGTTTGATTTTCAAATTTGAATTACTGCCTTTTGTGTAAAGTTACGGTTAGGAATAGTGTTGGAAGTGGAGTACATTTTGTTGTTGTTGCCGTGGGAGTGGATTCTTACATCGTAAGTGTGTTATTGTTGTTTGAAATAAAGTGTGGTGTGTGTATTGTGTAAGGGCAGTGTGAGTCAAATTGGCGTGGAGTTGTTTGTGAAGTGAGTGTCTTGTGGAATTTGGGGAAAAGTTGTTGCACTGTGAATTGAAAAGAGTAGGGAAATATTATTGTTGTGGTGATTGAATTTGTTATGCACCATGTATAGAAAAGGTGTGTGTGTGTGGCATTGCATTTGTGTGCTAAGTAAATGGTGTGTGTTGATTAAAAAGAGGATTGCAAGTGTTGCATGTGGTGGTGAATTATAGAAGTGTTGCACCGTGATGTGTTAATGTGTTGTGGAGAAGAGTGCTACACGTGGATTATAATAGTATACTTGTGTTTTGAGTGAAGTTAAGTGGAGTTGTTTGTTTTCCTTTTGTAGTGGCTATTGTGTGGCGTTAAAGGAAGTGTGGTTGTGAGGTGTGCTCCTTTGCTTTAAATTGTCTTTGAGGTTCAATATACCAAGTCTCCAACTATGTCGAATGATAGCGTGAATGGGGGAATTGGCGATGAAGCCAATAGTCAGGTTGGCGGAGGTCAGGGTCATAATGTTGAAGGTAGGAGGACTTTGGAAGAACAACTCCAGGATCTTACTACTATAGTTGCTACTCTGGCAACTAGGATTAATAGAATGACATTACCACAACCACTAGTGGTAAACCATCAGGCACCACCTCGGGTAGCTCCACAGAATCCTCATAGAGACAGAGTAGTGGGAGATGGAAATCTGAATAGAAGGATAGGTGAGGAATATCTTCCATACAGGGAAGAAAGGGATGACAATATTGGGGCTAATCCATATCAGAATAGGGATTTCAGGCCGCCTCGAGGCTTGGAGTATGTAAAACTGCAGATGCCTTCTTATGATGGCAAGGGATTAGCTGATGATTATTTAGATTGGGATGACAAGGTTGAGGGTCTCTTTGAATGTTATGAGATCAATGATAATACCAGGGTCCGATTGGCTGCTGTCGAGTTTATAGGGTACGTAGTATTATGGTGGAAGAATCTAATTATCAGTAGGCGTAGGGATGGAGAGGCTGAGATTCAGACATGGAGGGATATGAAAAGGGTATTGAGAAAAAGGTTTATTCCTGAGCACTACAAATAGGAGCTGTTTATGCGACTGCAGACCTTGAGGTAGGGAGGCAAGACAGTGGATGATTATGTATAGGAATTTGAAACCCTCATGATTAGGTGTGGGTCCGTTGAACCTCAAGAACAAACCGTAGCACGCTTTGTCTTAGGCTTGAAATATGAAATAGCGTGTGTTGTTGAGCTGCAGCGCTATAGTACACTTGATGAGGCATTTAGTTGGCCTTGAAAGTGGAGAGGCAAAGGAGGTCCAACTTGTTTAGGGCTCCGAGCAGTAGGCCCAATGCTATTACTAGACCCATAGCAGCTGACAGTCGATCAGGGGGAATAAAGGCGGTAGGTGAGGTAGTGAAAGCAGTGGACAAAACTACCCCAAATACTATTAGAGAAAATTTGCCTACTGGGAAGGGTAAAGAGGTAATAACACCAGATGTGAGGCAGATTGTTCCCGGATCTCCTAGTGGAAAGGTATGCTAAATTAAGTGCTTTAAATGCATGGGATTTGGGCATATGGCCGCACATTGTCCAAATAAGAGGGTGATGACTGTTATGGAAGGCACTGGAGAAGATGTTGAGGATGACAATGAACAGACTGAACCTACAGATTTACCAATGGCACTACAGGAGTATTATGATGATCAGACTGCAGAGACACATGAGAAGTGTACAGGTGAACAATATCTACCCATTAATGTGTTACATAAGGCTTGATGAGAGCCATGATAGGGAGCCAAGCTAGAAGGTGGAATGTAGATCCTCTTAAAGTGCCACCTGAACCGATCACAAGAACTCAAGCGAAACGATTCAAGAAAGCACTGAATGGGCTGGTAAAGGATATCCAAGAAGCCGGAAAAGAGTGGAGCAACCATGAGAATGACCTTGCATTTGTTCAAATCATTCAAGGAGAGCAAAGCATAGGAGATCAAAGCTGCCGGCCTTGACAACGCTGGCTTAAATGCTGCCGGCCTTGAACCGGCGTTGCAATTAGAGCGCGACAGAGGGACTACGCCGGCATACTATGCCGCCGGCCTATATACCCAGCATACATCCTACGCTGCCTACTATGCCACCGGCGTTCATTGCCTATTTGTTATTTTTCCGCAACTTTATTATGTTATGTCGTTTTGGGCTTTTGTTATTACGAGTTGTAAACCCTAATATAAGCTGCTAGGGTTGGAAAACAGAAGATAAAAGACACATACAACATTGAATAACATATTTTGAGAGAATTCCTCCCTTAGTTCTCTAAAGAACTTCTCTTGAACTTATCGGATTTCTTCCGTAACGTTCAACCAGACTTATCAATCGGTCTTTCATCTCGATTGTGGCGTCAACAAAACATACCAAGGTTCTTGCCTCGTCTATAGGCAACAGGTCGCGGTTCCACTTTGATTGTTTGGCATCTTGGGTTGCAATTCCGAACGTATTGGTATTGGGTTTCGTTACATGTGGGCGTAGTTCGTATCAGTTTGGTATCAGAGCCTAGGTTTGTTAAAGATCAGTTCGGTTTGAGAAAGGTAACATCAAAACCCTAACTCCAATCGTTTATATCCATCGTTCATATCAAGTTTTGTATTACCATTGCTTCGTACTCAAGTCCATAGTGTTAATTGTCTCTTGAGTAGTGTAATTTCATTCTAGCAATCTTGTCACACAAAAAAAGGAACGAAAAAAAAAAACGTGAACAAAGAACGGAAACAAAGGCAACAAAAAGGAAAGAAAAAGAGGAAAATTCAAGCCCCTAGAGTTGTTCTTGAATTCTACGGAAGGGATTGGTGTAGTTTGGGGTAGTTCCAAGAGAATTGAGAAGAGGGATTGGTGAGTTGATATCATCCTTGCTTGTGAGAATACACGAGTGATTGTGGGATATCATCCTTTGAGTGAAACCCGTAAGGGAGAGAATCGTGAGGCTTAATTCTATATATCTGTGTTAGTACTAACCTTTTATTGTAGGAACTATGTCACGGCACAATTCTCCTGAAGGTGAGAGGGGGAGGTTTGATGCTAGGTTAGTGATTGAGGTGTTGAGGAGTGAGATGAAGAGGATGTTTCAGGAGGGAATGGATCAAATTCATGAGACGGTGGAGCAAAAACTAGAGCAATCTAAAAACGTCTTTCAAGGGCATAAGAGGGAGAGTTGTTCTAAGAGAGGATAAAGGGGTGGAGATGAAAATTCTGATGATGAGTTTGATGAACCTTCTATCGGGAGTTATAGAGGTTATGGTGGTAGGAATAGAGGAACTAGGGATTGGGAAGATAGAGGAGATAGGAATAGAGAGGATAATCAATTGAGTAGTATAAAGATGAAGATTCCTCCTTTCCAAGGGAAGAATGATCCCGAGTCATACTTAGAATGGGAGAAGAAGGTAGAGATGGTGTTTGATTGTCACAATTATAGTGGGAGAAAGAAAGTGAAGGTTGATGCTATTGAGTTTTCAAATTATGCCATAGTGTGGTGGGATCAACTGATGTTGAATAGAAGAAGGAATGGCGAACCACCTATTGAGTCTTGGGAAGAGATGAAGAGGGTGATGAAGAAGCGGTTTGCTCCTGCTTATTACTATCGTGAGTTGCACAACAAATTGCAAACTCTTAAGCAGGGAAGCCGAAGTGTAGAAGAGTATTTCAAGGAGATGGAGGTTACTATGATTAGAGCAAATGTTGAGAAGGATAGAGAGGCTACCATGGCTAGATTTCTTGCAGGGTTGAATAGAGAGATACAAAATGTAGTAGAATTGTAGCATTATGTGGAATTGGAAGATATGGTTCACATGACTATAAAGGTTTAGAACCAACACAGGAGGAAAAGTAGTAGTACTGCACGGTTTCAACAGGGTACTAGTTCATCTACTTGGAAGACTAACCAATGGAAGAAGGAAGAAAAGTCTTTACCCACCAAGCCAAAAGGAGAGCAGAAGCAAGCGGGTTCGACTCCTGGTAATCAAGGTAAACCTGATTCTTCTACTCCTAGAAATCGTGACATTAAATGTTTTAAATGCCAAGGTAGAGGTCATATTGCTAGTCAATGTCCGAATAGACGTGTTATGATTCTGCGTGGTGATGGTGAGTATGAGACTGAGGTGGATAGTGAAGATGATGATATGCCTCCATTGGAGGATGCTAGTGATGACGAGGAGCCTGCAACAGGGAAGTTAGTGGTAGTAGTGAAGCGAGCTTTGAATGTGCAGGTGAAGGAAGAAGAGGAGGTGCAACGAGAGAATATCTTTCATATTAGATGTTATTTAGGTGATCATATTTGCAGTTTGATCATTGATGGGGGGAGTTGCACTAATGTGGTGAGTACTTTTATTGTTGAGAGGTTGGGGCTCAAGACTACTAAACACCCTAGCCCATATAATTTGCAGTGGCTGAATGATAGTGGCGAGACTAAGGTGAGTAAGTAAGCCTTGATTGCTTTTTGCATCGGTAGGTATGAGGATGAGGTGTTATGTGATGTAGTGTCGATGCAGCTGTGTCATGTGTTGTTGGGGAGGCCATGGCAGTTTGACAGGAAGGTTGTTTATGATGACTTTTCTAACAAGTATACACTTGTTCACCATGGCAAAAGTTATAATCTTAAACCTTTAACACCTAAACAGGTGTATGAGGATCAGTTGCAGCTACAACAATCTTTTACAAAATATAAGGTGAGTGAAAAATAGAGGGAGAGTGAGAGAGCAAAAGACATAGAAAAAGAAAAGGAACACAAAAGTCAATATCAAAAGGAAAAAGAGAGGAAGGCTGGAAAGAGTGTGAGAGGCCAAGTTGAGGGGGGATCAACTTTGGTGGTGAGTGAAAAGGAGAGTGTAGCCTTGCAAAAGGAGAGTTGTGTGACAAGAGCGAGTGTAGTGAGGAGAGCGTTAGTGATGAAGCAACCCATGTTGTTGCTGGTCTTTAAGGAAACTTGTTTGAATACTAACGAACCTTTTAACTCTTTGCCTAGTGTGGTTGTGTCTATTGTGTAGGACTTTGAAGATGTCTTCCCTGAGGAGATTCCAAAGGGGTTACCACCTATTTGTGGTATTGAGCACTGGATTGACCTTGTACCCGGAGCATCTATTCCAAACAAACCAGCTTATAGGAGCAATCCAGAGGAGACAAAGGAACTCTAAAGGCAGGTCAATGAATTAATGGAGAAGGGGTAAGTGAGAGAAAGCATGAGCCCATGTGCAGTGCCTGTGATTTTGGTGCCTAAGAAGGATGGGTCATGGAGAATGTGTGTTGATTGCCGCGCCATCAATAACATCACGGTAAAGTATCGTCATCCCATTCCTCGCATAGATGACATGTTAGATGAGTTACATGGGTCTAGTGTCTTTTCCAAAATTGATTTGAAAAGCGGATATCACCAAATTAGAATGAAAGAAGGTGATGAATGGAAAACCGCATTTAAGACAAAATATGGATTATATGAGTGGTTAGTAATGCCTTTCGGTTTAACTAACGCACTTAGTATTTTTATGAGACTTATGAACCATGTTTTAAGGACTTTCATTGGAAAATTTGTGGTTGTCTATTTTGATGATATCCTCATTTACAACAAGAGTTTGGAAGACCATATATCTCACTTGAGGGATGTTTTGGAAGTGCTTCGAAAGGAGCAATTATATGCTAACCTCAAAAAGTGCACTTTTTGCACAGACAAACTTGTGTTTCTTGGTTTTATTGTTAGTGTACAGGGAATACAGGTTGATGAAGAGAAGATTCGTGTGATCCAAGAATGGCCTAGTCCAACTAATGTAAGTAATGTGCGGAGTTTCCATGGACTAGCGAGCTTTTACAGGAGGTTTGTGAAGGATTTCAGCACCATTGCGACACCACTTACTGAAGTAATCAAGAAGAACGTGGGGGTTCAGATGGGAGGAGCAACAAGAGAAGGCCTTTCAGACGCTTACAAATAAGCTGACTCATGCGCCATTACTTGCTTTACCTGATTTCTCTAAAATCTTTGAAATTGAGTGTGATGCTTTAGGAATAGGTATTGGAGCAGTTCTCATGCAGGAGAGGAGACCAATTGCATTCTTTAGTGAGAAGCTAAGTGGGGCAACCTTGAACTACCCTACTTATGACAAGGAGTTATATGCATTGGTTTGAGCGCTGGAGACATGGCAACACTATCTTTGGCCAAAAGAGTTCGTGATCCACACTGATCATGAATCCTTGAAGTACTTGAAGGGACAACATAAGCTAAACAAAAGGCATGCTCGTTGGGTGGAGTTTATCGAAACATTTCCCTATGTCATCCAATACAAGCAAGGTAAAGAGAATGTTGTTGCTGATGCACTTTCTAGAAGGTATGCTCTTATTTCTACTCTTAGTTCTAGATTGTTTGGTTTTGAGCATATTAAAGAATTGTATGCTATTGATCGAGATTTTTGTGAAGAGTATGTGCGTTGTGAGAAGAGTGGTCATGGTAAATTCTATAAGCATGAAGGATTCTTGTTTAGGGAGAATAAACTTTGCATTCCAAATTGTTCTTTAAGAGAATTATTAGTGAGGGAGTCTCATAGAGGAGGTTTAATGGGGCATTTTGGAGTAGCTAAAACCTTAGGGGTGTTGTAGAAACACTTCTATTGGCCTCACATGAAACGAGATGTTGAGAGGATTTGTGAGCGGTGTGTCACTTGTAAGCAAGAAAAGTCTAGAGTCCAACCTCATGGACTTTATAACCCATTTCCCATTCCTCATGAGCCTTGGGTAAATATTTCCATGGATTTTGTGTTAAGATTACCCAGGTCTAGGTATGGTCGAGACTCTATTTTTGTAGTCGTGGATAAGTTTTCTAAGATAGCACATTTCATTCCTTGCTACAAAATAGATGATGTTTGCAATATTGCTAATTTGTTCTTTAGGGAAGTTGTGAGATTGCATGGTATGCCTAGAACAATTGTATCGGATCGAGATGTTAAGTTCTTGAGCTACTTCTAGAAGACCTTGTGGGCTAAGTTAGGAACTAAGCTATTGTTTTCTACTACTTGTCATCCACAGACTGATGGTCAAACTGAGATAGTAAATCGAACTTTATCTACTTTGTTAAGGGCTGTCATTAAAAAGAACATTAAAAGTTGGGAAGATTGTTTGCCGCATGTTGAATTTGCTTATAATCGCACAATGCATTCTGCTACTAAGTTTACTCCTTTTGAAATTGTGTATGGTTTTAATCTACTAACTCCTTTGGATTTATCACCTCTTCCTATTTTTGAGTATGTTAATCTAGATGGTAAGAAGAAAGCAGAATTTGTTAAATAGATCCATGAGAAGGCAAGGCTAAACATTGAGCGAAGAACAGAGCAGTATGTGAAACAAGCCAATAAGGGTTGTCGACAAGCTATCTTTGAACCTGGAGACTGGGTTTAGGTTCACAAGCGCAAAGAGCTGTTTCCTGTGCAGCGTTGATCTAAATTACTTCCTAGAGGCGATGGACCATTCCAAATTCTTGAGCGCATCAATGATAATGCCTACAAGTTAGATTTGCCAAGTGAGTATCAAGTAAGTGCTACTTTTAATGTTACTGATCTGAGTCCTTTTGATGTAGGCGACGATTTGAGGACAAATCCTTTTCAAGAGGAGGGGAATAATGAGAGCCATGCTGGGAGCCAAGCTAGAAGGTGGAATGTGGATCCTCTTGAAGTGCCACCTGGACTGATCACAAGAACTCAAGCGAAACGATTCAAGGAAGCACTGAACGGGCTGATAAAGGATATCTAAAAATCCGGAAAAGAGTGGAGCAACCATGAGAATGACCTTGCATTTGTTCAAATCATTCAAGGAGAGCAAAGCATAGGAGATCAAAGCTGTCGGCCTTGACAATGCTGGCTTAAACGCTGCCAGCCTTGAACCGGTGTTGCAATTAGAGCACGACAGAGGGACTACTCCAACATACTACACCGCCGGCCTATATACCCAGCGTACATCTTATGCCGCCGGCGTTCATTGCCTGTTTGTTATTTTTTCGCGACTTTATTATGTTATGTTGTTTTGGGCTTTTGTTATTACGAGTTGTAAACCCTAATATAAGCTGCTAAGGTTGGAAAACAGAAGATAGAACACACATACAACATTGAATAACATATTTTGAGAGAATTCCTCCTTTGGTTCTCTAAAGAACTTCTCTTGAACTTATCGGATTTCTTTCGTGGCGTTCAACCAGACTTATCAATCGGACTTTCATCCCGATTGTGGCGTCAACAGAACACACCAAGGTTCTTGCCTCGTCTATAGGCAACAGGTCGTGGTTCCACTTTGATTGTTTGGCATCTTGGGTTGCAATTCCGAACGTATTGGTATTGGGTTTCGTCACACGTGGGCATGGTTCATATCAGGGCTCTAACTATATCTCCTGATACTAGAGACATTCAGAGGGAGAACATATTTCACACCTCTTACAGAATTAGAGGTAACCTTTGTGTACTCATCATCGATAGTGGTAGTTGCACAAATGTTTTATCTGCTTCACTGGTAGATAAATTACATCTGTCTACTATTCCACATCCTATCCCTTATAACTTGCATTGGCTGAATAATCAAGGTAGTATGTATGTTACACTTAGGGCGAAGGTTCCTGTGAGTGTTGAGCAGAAATATCATGATGAGATCCAGTGTAATGTAGTCCCTATGCATGCGTTCCATTTGTTGTTGGGTTGGCCTTAGTTGTTTGATCGACGGGTGTTACGTGATGGGTTTAGAAACACCTACATGTTCAGCATGGGCAAATCTCGTATAGTTCTATCGCCAATAACTCAATCTGAGGTACATCAGTTTCAGGAACAGATCAAAACTACATCCACTACATTTGATAGCCGGAAGAGCAAGACAATAGAGACATCAGGGTTCAGTTCCAAAACTAATCCTCTAGACTTGAGGGAAAATCTTTCAGAAGCCCGAGAAGATGATGAGAAATTTTCCGGCACCACCTATGCCTTCAGAACTGGATTTGGTTAATGGTCTAAATCGCTTATATTTTTTTACTTTATGTCCTATATTCTAATAACTATTGGAGAAATAATCTTACAGGTACAATACTAATTCTCTCGAGGATGCCAATATGTCCTACACTAGTTGATGGACACAGGACATTTTTAGAATTTACAATCAAAGACCCACTGCGATTGTTTCCATTCCGAAGCATTAGCTCATGAAGATTTATGATATTTTTGTACTTTGTAATTGTTCTATAGACTATTTTATGTTGTATTTTTCTTTTGGAATACTTTCATTTTATTGTAATTTCCATTTAGGACCGGCTACTTTAAAAGTGGCAAACTTGTAATTTTTGACCATTTTCTAACCCTAAGAGTAGCAAGTATAAATACTTGCTTATAGTAGGGTTTGGGGAGGCCAAAATTTTCAGAATTCACTTCACATTTTCGTGAGAGGGCTTAGGGTTTCCCTAGTTCCATTTTCTCTTATCAATTTCAATTTCCAAGAGTTGAAATTGTGGCGAGTACAACAAAGGGCAATTGTGAGTAATATCAATTCCTTCTTTGTTGTATTTCCTTTTCATCACTAATGAGTCATATCTAGGGTTGAATTTGATGTTCTTGGTCAGATTTTTTATTGCTTTTGTAATCAAACCTTCATTGCATAATTGATTGGTTTTTAGCACTTGTTAATTCCATCAATTTATATTTGTTCTTGTGGCGTGGAGCTTCTTTGTTGTAAAGAGGATCACGGTTTGATTTGTGTATTGTTGATTGGATTTCTCTTGGAATTAAGTTGGTTAATTGATTCAATTGAGGATTAACATCTTTGTGGATTTCATTTCCTTGATTTTATCATTTGATTCATCATTCCTCAATTAGGGTTCACACAATTTCATAGTCCTATTGAACCGGTTCATATGTGTGAGTTGAGGTTGTTTCTTTGATTCACTTACATATGTTAGACCTTGGTTTTGAGCACATCAACACCACTTGATAATCATAACTTAGTAATTCTTCTTAGAGGCATTGTACTTAAGGTGTGGAATGAAGTGTAAACTAAAGAGTTACGTAAAATAATCAATGGCTAACATACTAGTTATACACACACACACACACACACACATATTGAAAAGGAATTTAAAGTATTCATTTAAGGGAAATGACAAGAGAAACTACAAAAGAAGTAAATAACATTAAACATAATTGGACTTAGGAGTTTACTTACTCTCTTTAAAAACTTACCGTCTGTCGAGTCTAATTTTTTAAATTCCCATTCCTAATCCGATCTAGACTAGACCCTATGCTCATCTAATGTAGATCCTCGACTTGAATTAGGAATTTCATTTGATTTTTGGAGTCGCCACCCAACTGTTGTTGGGAAATATTGAATTAAGACTAAAGGAGCGGATTAGTTTTAATTTAGACCACTAGTCGTCGTTATTTCCCTTCTCGTTTTTGAAAAGAGGAAAAGGGAAAACCAGAGTTTCTAAGTCCGGAGGCTAACCTATTAAAACCTTACGGTTACCACATAATCTCCTAAAATTGTTCCTATTTAAAAATGTGTTTTATTATATTTCTGTTACTCTTTATATGTTTTTTATTATTCTAAGAAAATGATTTTTTATTCCATTTTATAGGTTGACCCAAATGGGTGCCTACGTACCTGCTATTCAGGATCAAACAAGCCGTAGTTCGCTTTTTTTCTAAAAATATTTAGTGGATTTGTGAATTTTAATTTTGAAATCTCTTTTGCTTTATGTTTTTAACATTTTTGGGATTTTTCTAAAAAAAGTCTAAACCTAAGCTTAGTAATTTGATCTTTGAAAATGATTTTTAGGAAAAAACATCAATTTTGGATTTATTTGAAGAAAATGATTTTTCTAAGTGCTAAAACTCATTTTTTTTTTTATTTTTATAATTTTTGAATTTTTATTAATTTTTTTATGATTTTCTTTGTAATTTTTATGATTTTTTTATTTTTCCTTATTCTTCTACAATTTTTATAATTTTTATGAGTTTTCATGATTTTTATAGTTTTTTATTATTTTTATTAATTTTTCATAATTTTTGTGAACTTTTGTTAAAAATTTTATCCTAAGTTATTATCTATCCTATTTTAAAGTCTAAAGTCTTATTATTATTTTCCTAATATTTTTATTATTATTCTCTACATTTTTATTATTTATTATTTTTATATTATTATTATTTTTTTTTTTTTAATTATTAAATCCTAAAAAAAAATCTAATTTCTAACATTTTCCTATTTATAGAAATATAAATAAAACATAAATAAATAAATACATAAATAACAAATTAATAAATAAATAACAAATAATAAATAAAATTGGAATAAAAATAAATAAATAAATAAAATAAATCCGGAAAATCCGACTTACCTGGATCCGGGTTGGTGCGCGGGTCGGATCGGTCGGACACGACGGCGGAGGATGCTCGTTCACGGCGTTCCGGCGGTCTTTTGTCACGGGTGAGGTGTCGAATCCTAGCTTCTCAAGGGTGTTGAATCCAATGGTGGAGGTGGTTTGCTCTCAGAACGTCTCCCGGTGGTGGCTTGGCTTCGATCGGCGGTTCGCGGTTTTGGGTTTCCTTCGATGCTCTCCGATTTGCTCTCTTTTCTCACTTTCTCTCAATTGTGATTCGTCCTCTGGCTTCCTCCCCTCCTCCTCTATTTATAGGCGTTCGAAATCGAGCTGGATAAGCTCGGATTTCCACCGATCGAAGCAAATCGGATCGACGGTTAAATAAACCAACTCCGATTCGTGTAAATCCTTTGATTTGTTGAGATTTGATTCCAATTGGATGATATTTATCTCAATTCTTTTGAAGATCTGTTGGATTTGTGCAAAAAATCGAATCGAAATGGCCGAAATTCGAATTTTTCCCCTCGCCGGCGATCTCGGACCGAGGTTGAAGACGATCACGCGCCCGGCGCGTGCGTTTCTTCTAGCCAATCGGATGCTGCCACGTGTCCTAGATAAGTGAAAAAACTCAAAATGCGGAAACTTCTTCCCCTGCGATTCGAACCTGTGACCGAGCACCCTTGCACGCGCCTTAGCCCGTAGTCCGGACCAACTGGGCTAGCCCGTTTTCCTGATTTTTCTAAGTTCGCAAATTGCATATATGCAATGCGAATTTTTTTATTTTTTTGTATTTTTTGAAATTTCAAAAATTTGCAAAAATTATTTACTATTTATTATTGCCATTTCTGAAATTATTTTTCAAAATTGATGTGTTTTCCTATTTATTTTTATTTTTTGAATATTTTTATTATTTATGCTAAATTAAAGAAAAATTGGAAAAAATTGGAAATTGATTATTATTGATTATTATTCATTCCTAGGGCAAAAATGGGGTGTTTGCAGCTGCCCCTCTTTGTAGTAAAGTTTCTTTGTAGTAAAGTTTGAAAAACTTAACTACAAAGATAAGAAAGACGCCATTTTTGGCCTCTTAAATAAATAACGCCTTGGTTTGGCTGGTTATCTAGATTTTGGTTTTTTTGGTAGGAAAATGCTCCATGAGCTAATAATCCCACGATTTAAGATGGTCCTAACAATTTAGAGTAATGTTCCCTCCCCAAACAGTGCTTTATGGGCTGACTAATTGGCGATAGGAAACACCTCAAGCATTGTGTGGAAGAAATGATGATAGGAAGCGTCTTATCAGACTAGCAACCTTGGAAAGAAAATTTACTTAGGAAGCGCCCTTATGAGCTGGCTACCTGTCAACAGAAGCGTCTTGTTAGACTAGCAACTGTTTGGAAGAATATTTCCGAAAAGTGCCCCAAGAGCTGACTAATCGGGAGAATCTAGGAAAGTGCCCCTCATGGGCTGACTAACCTTAAGATAGATTTTTAGGAAAGTGCCCATCTTGGGCTGACTAACATATGGTAGAGTGTCTCAAAAAGTGCCCTTATGAGCTGACCTTGAGAACGGATTTTTGGGAAAGTGCCCATCTTGGGCTGACTAACCTATGGTAGAGTTGTCTCAAAAAGTGCCCCTATGAGCTGACCTTGAGAACAACTTTTTAGGAAAGTGCCCATCTTGGGCTAACTAACCTATGATAAAATTGATTGAACTGTCTCAAAGAGTGCCCTTATGAGCTGACCTTGAGAACTGATTTTTAGGAAAGTGACCATCTTGGGCTGACTAACCTAGGATAAAATTGATTGAACTATCTCAAAAAGTGCCCTTATGAGCTGACCTTGAGAACAGATTTTTAGGAAAGTGCCCATCTTGGGCTGACTAACCTATAATAAAATTCATTGAACTGTCTCAAAAAGTGCCCTTATGAGCTGACCTTGAGAACAGATTTTTAGGAAAGTGCCCATCTTGGGCTGACTAACCTAAGATAAAAATGACATCTCAAAAAGGTGTCCCCTATGGGCTAACCTTAAGAGAGGATGTTTAGGAAAGTGCCCATCTTGGGTTAACTAACCTAAGATAAAAATGATATCTCAAAAATGTGCCTTTATAAGCTGACCTTAGAAAAGATCTAGGGAAGTGCCCCTTTTTGGGCTGACTACCCTATTAAAAGGAATGTTTAGACAAATGCCCAACTATGGGCTGACTCATCTTATGCTTCTGAATATGCTTTCTACTGACTGAGCTAAATGATGTGATGCCTTTCATGATATGATGATAGTTATTTATTTTAATATGCTTGTCAGTTTATCGTGGACAGCCATCAAACAACCGAACCTTCGGGCTAGTTTGTTTCTACTTCTCTTCTTCTTTTCTTGACACGAGGTTGAAAATCTTGATGTGCTTCCTTTCTTTATGCACATGGCTCTTTTGACGGTAATGTTACTCTACTAATGCACTATGTTCTAATGCTCAAAAGTAGATAGAATTATATCACAAACTATATTAAGGTTCATTATCATTTTAGTGTTTATCTTTCATTGGTGAAGTGGTGGGTAATGTGTTTAGGAATATTTGTTGTGATGAGAACTGATTGGGATTGTTGATCATTCAGGGATATTAACTTTTCTTGCAAAAAGTGAAAACTCGACTCAACGAAATTTATATCGAACACTGGCTTTCATAAACATTGGCAAAATTTCAATTCCCTTGCCTAAGGATAGTACATCTTTACAGCATCTGTGTTAATGGGGTCTCTCAATTCCGGACCATCCATCTGAGTTAATATCAAAGCACCTCTTGACAGAACCTTTTTCACTACATAAGGGCCTTCGTAGTTTGGGGTAAATTTCCCTCTGGAGTCTTGGGCATTCGGGAGAACCTTCCTTAGTACCAGATCCCCCTCTTTGAAGTATCGGGGTCTCATCTTCTTGTTAAATGCTCGGGCCATTCTTTGTTGGTAACACTGGCCATGACATAGTGCGGTAAGCCTTCTTTCATCAATCAGATTCAGCTGATCAAGCCTCTTCCTTACCCAATCTGATTCAGTTAGCTGAGTTTCGACAGGATTCTGAATGATGGTATTTCAACTTCAACTGGTAGCACTGCTTCTGTACCGTATACCAATGAGTAAGGGGTAGCTCCCGTAGATGTTCTTATTAAAGTCCTATAAGCCATGAGAGCAAACGGTAACATTTTATGCCAATCTTTGTAAGTTGTTATCATTTTCTCGATGATCTTCTTGATATTTTTATTAGCTGCTTCTACTGCCCCGTTCATTTGAGGTCGGTAGGGAGTTGAATTTATGTGGTTTATGTGGAATTGTTGACATAAACCTGTCATCGATTTTTTGTTGAGATTGGTACCGCTGTCGGTGATGATGGAGTCAGGAACTCTATATCGGGCTATTATGTCCCTTTTAAGAAGTGGACTATTACCCCTTTTGTGACATTGGTATATGATGAAGCTTCTACCCATTTGGTGAAGTAATCAATCGCTACAGTATGAACTGTGCCATTAGATGCTGTCGAGTGATCGGGCCTATTATGTCGATTCCCCACATGGAGAAAGGCCATGGTGCTAATAACAAGTGTAGCTCGTTGGGCGGAGCATTTATCCGGTTTGCGTAGACTTGACACGATGACATGCTTGACATATTTTATGCAATCTGATTCCATGGTCAACCAATAATATCCTAACCTCATGATTTTTCGGGCTAACATGTAGCCATTCATATGAGGTCCACATACTCCTCATGTACTTCCTTCATCAGTTCGCATGCTTCATTTTTGTCCACACATCTCAACAAGGTGGTATCGGATGATCTCTTGTAAAGTATAGACCACTTAAAAGGAAATGCTTGCTAACCTTTTGATTGTTCTTTGGTCATTCTTGCTAGCCATTTCAGGTATTTACTTTCTTGGAGGAAAGTCTTGATGTCGTGATACCAAGGCTTGTCATCTTGTACTTTTTCAATGGTTAAACAATAGGCGAGCCGACTTTCGATGTCTATTTTCATCGGTTGAACTTCGGCTCCCCCTGTTATTTGGATCATAGATGCTAGTGTGGCTAGTGCATCTTCAAACTGATTCCGAGTTCTCGGGATGTATGTGAAAGTGATTGCCTTGAATTCTTCGATTAGCTCTATCAAGTGTTGATGATATGGTACCAGTTTGGGGTCTTTAGTCTTGTATTCCCCTCTTGTCTGTAGTATGATAAGCGACGAATCTCCATATACTTCTAATTCGCGAATTTCCATTTGACAGGCCATTTTGAGGCCAAGAATGCATGCTTCATACTCCGCGATATTATTGGTGTATGGAAATGTAAGTCTTGTCGCTACAGGGAATTGAGTGCCATCTGGGGATATTAATACTGCCCCAACCCCACAACCGAATACGTTGGCGGCTCCATCGAAAAACATTTTCCATTTTGGGTTCTGCTCTATCCCAAAGTCTTCTACCGGTATATCTTCCACTGTTAATATATTTTCGTCCAGGAATTGGGCTTGTAGTTCTTAGGAATCTGTCTCAACAGGGTGTTCTGCCAATTGGTCGGCTAAGGCTTGCCCTTTCATCGAGTTCTGATTTATGTATGTAATGTCAAACTCGGATAGGAGCATTTGCCATTTAGAGATTCTCCCTATCAGAGATGGCTTCTCTGCCAAGTATTTCAAGGGATCATGTCTTGTCAGTAGCTCAATATGGTAGTAAAGGGTGTATTGCCTTAGTTGATGCATGACCCAGATTAAAGCACAACACGTCTTCCCCACCTCTGAGTACATCTGTTCCCCATCTGTGAACTTCTTGCTCAGATAATATATGGAACGCTCTCTTCCCTCGTCATCTTTCTGCCCCAGCACACATCCCATGGATTCAGGGAGTATAGTGAGGTATAAGAATAAGGGCTTTCCTTGCTTCGGGACCATCAAGACCGGAGGTTTTATAAGATAGTCTTTGATTGTCTTGAATGCCTCTTCACATTCGTCATCCCATTCTATTGTGGCGTTCTTCTTCAACAAACGGAATAATGGTCGGCATTTGTCGGTGAGCTGTGAGATAAAATGAGCTATATAATTTAATCTTCCCAGCAAGCTTCTCACTTCTTTAACGGAGTGTGGGGAAGGTAACTATAATATAGACTTTACCTTGTCAGGGTCAATTTTAATGCCTTCTTGGCTTATGACAAACCCTAACAATTTCCCCGTTGTGACCCTGAAAGTGCATTTCTCTGGGTTTAACTTGAGCTGAAATTTTCTTAGTCGCTTAAAAAATTTCCTCAGGATATCTATATGGCTTTCTCCTTCTTTGGATTTGGCTATCATGTCGTCGACATATACTTCAACCTCTTGATGCATCATGTCGTGAAGTATTGTGACCATGACTCTCTGATACGTTGCCCCGGCGTTTTTCAAAACGAAGGGCATGACTTTATAACAGAAAGTTTCCCACGTTGTGATGAAAGTCATTTTGGTTTTGTCTTCTTCAGCCATTTTTATTTGATTATATCTTGAGAAACCGTCCATAAATGAGAAAAGATGGTTTCCCGCAGTGTTGTCTATTAGAACATCAATGTAAGGTAGGGGGAAGTTATCCTTTGGCGTAGCTTGGTTTAAGTCCCGGAAGTCTATGCATATGCGTACTTTTCCGTTCTTTTTCATAACGGAGACTATATTTGCTACCCATTCTAGGTAGTCGGATACTTCAATGAACCCTACTTCTAGCAGTTTCTTAACTTCTTCCTTAATCTTTAGCAAGATGTCAGGCCTAAATCTTCTTAGTTTTTGTTTTTTAGGTTTGACATCTTCCTTTGTAGGAAGCCTATGAACCACTATCGATTGGTCTAGCCCTGGCATATCACCATATGACCAGGCAAACACATCCGTATATTCCGTTAATAGCTCGGTTATCTCACATTTTTGCTCGGCACTCAAACTGGTCCCGATTTTGAGGTTCTTAGGGTTTTCCATGCTTCCTAGATTTACTGTCTCCACAGGCTCGTCGATCAAAATTCCGCTTTGTTCATGTTTTTGCCAATTTTCTTGTATTATTTCGTGGTCTAGGATATTGCCTTCAACAACTGACCCAGCAGCGTTGGAAACGATATCAGCGTTTTTACTTTCTACCTGCGCGAAATATCCCTGATGTTCGATGGTAGGAGATCTGAGTAACATAAAAATGAAAGCATATATATAAGAAGAAAAAAAACTGTAGTTGAATTTGATAAAGAGTCTCAATAAAATTTGTTTAATAATTTTTCTCTACTTTCGAGCTAACCTAACGCTACTGATAGGATAACAAAACCAATTGTTCAGAGCCAGATGCTGGTTGGACGTGCGGGGGATTGACTTCCCTTTGCTGTTGTCCTCTTCGTTTATCCGAAGCTCTTGAATCATGTTTGCCTTTCGGAAAGATTGTTGGAGAGGTGGGATGCACATCTAGGTGTCGATCGGCTTCCCCTTCATTCTGCCTTTGACACCTCTTGCTTGCGCTTCTTCTGCGGCCGTAGGAATGTACCCTAGTCCAAACGTCCCGTGCTGCCCCTCTTTAAACCGATGGCCCTCCTTGCTGGTCACCATGTTCACTTCATTGAAAATCTGCAGCCCCAAGTCTTCTGAACCTTCTTCCCCAATATAAGGTATGGCAGTCTCTTTGTATATGGCGTAATTCTGTTCGCCCAATACTGTGACTATCTGCCCGCTTGCAATGAACTTGACCTTTTGGTGGAGACTAGAGGGGATGGCCCCAGCAACATGTATCCAAGGTCGTCCCAAAAGCAAGTTGAAAGACCTTGGGATGTCGAGGACCTGGAAAGCGATGTGGAATACTTGTGGACCAATTTCTACTGGTAGGTTCACTTCCCCCACTATGTCTCTTTTTGATCCGTCGAAAGCTCTGACCACCGTGGAGCTAGGTTTTATATTGCTTGGATCGACCCCCAACAAGTCGAGCGTTGCCAATGGGCAAAATGTTGAGGGATGATTCGTTGTCGATGAGTACTTGGGAGACAATGGTGTCATTGCACCTGACCACTATGAATAATGGTTTGGTATGTTGGTCTCCCTCCTCTCCTAGCTCTTCCGGAGAGAAAGATATTGGTCTATTGTAAAGATGGAGTCCGTCACGTGACCTATTTTGTCTGTAGCAATGCCCTCTGGGACCTGAATCTGTTTTAGCACTTTAAAGAGTGCTTCCCTGTGGGGCTCGGATGTTGTGAGAAGGCCCATGAGTGATATCTGTGCTGGAACTTTATTTAATTGTTCCATGATCTTGTATTCACTCGCCTTGACCATCTTTGTAAATGCAGCGAGTCCCCCTTCCTCTTCTTCTCCTTTCTCCACATTGGGTTCTTCAGTCGGGCCTTTATACTTTGGATCGTATAATCTCCCAGAGCGGGTGATGCCTCCCACCATAGGAGGACGCTCTTGTTCGAGGGCCCGATAGTCGAACGGTGCAGCCTTGTAATTCTCTGCCGCTATCGAGACATTGAATACATATCTTTTTCTTGGGATTTGTACCTCAGCTGATTGTCCCTCGTAGCATTGTATAACCCTGGGCTTCTGATGAGAGTTGATCATGTTGATAGTCTTCCCCTCTTCCTTTGGCGGGTTGTCTTCTTTCTCAAATTCTGGTCCCCATCCACTAGGCGGCCCCTGCTCAGTCGGGGTATAAGAATAGTTTACCAAATACTGAAATCTCCCGTGTGATTCTCCCAGAGTGCCGACCGTTGGGTCTCCGGCTAACCACCTATTTTTAATGTGTGCCTTTGGTGCTTCTTCTGGAGCTTGATGGGATTTCTTCTTCTGCTGCTCCGTCGTATTCTGCTTAGGGGCTTCTTTGGGAATCGACTCCTCAGATGTGATCATATTAATGGTGGGCTTGTGATTGGGCAGTGGATTGGTGTTGACATTGGGTGCTGGGGCGTTCACGAAATCCAGCTGTATGATTCCTGCATCAATTAAGTCTTGGATTTTGTGCCGGAACCTCCAGCACCTATCTGTAGAATGCCCCTCTTGTCCCATATGGTAGTCACACTTGAGGCTTGAGTCGAAATTCTTGGGCCTGTATCGGTCATTGGGGAGCTCGAAACTAATAAAGTTGTCTGCCCTCAACCGAGCGAAGACCTGACTGAGCGGTATGGGGATTGGAGTGAACTGCCTTGGGGCCCTGGCGGCTTGGGCGTGACCTATCATGGGTTGTTGGGTTGGGGTATTCGTGGTCTGGAATGTCACACGAGTCCTAGATTTTTCTGCCTTACCGGAGTGGACCGTGCTGACAGTGGACTCTTTAGCTCTATTTCCTCCTAAAGTCCTTTGTGTCGGCGTGACCCTAGGAAGCTCTATTGTTTGGAGTCTGCCAGTGGTGATGGCATTCTTAATCCTGCATCCCGCAGCCACTACCTCTGCAAAACTGGATGAGGTCTGGCCTACCAGGTGTGAAAAGTAGGTCTTGTCCAGGGTATTGACAAATATGGATGTCAATTCCTTCTCAGATATCAGGATTGCTACCCTAGCGGCCTGGGCTCTTCAGCACTGAGCATACTCCTTGAATGGCTCAGCATGCCTTTTTCGGAGACTCCCCAGGTCGATTACAGATGGGGCGACTTCGATATTGAACTTATATTGGTCATAAAATGCCCGGGCTAGCTTCTCCTAGGTGTTGACAATGTTGAAGTCCAGGTGGGCATACCAGACCAGTGCTGGGCCTGTGAGGCTGTCTTGGAATGTCTGGAGCATGAGCTGGTCGTATTGAGCATACTTGCTCATTTTCTAGGCATATAGCCTGGTATGCATTTTGGGGCAGCCGGTCCCATCATACTTTTCGAACTCTGGGGTCTTGAACTTCTCAGGGTATACCTCTTCCCTGTATGCTGGCAGATTGGTGATCCCGGCTTGTTCAAAACCATCAGGGCCCTCAATCGTTTTCATCTCGTCATGGAGCTACTGGAAGAGTCGCTTCTCCATCTCCTTCTGCCTCTCTTCCATTTCCCTTTTCAAGTCATCGGAGGTCGGCCCTTGGTTGACCTTCAGCTCATATTCGAAGGCCGGGTTAAGGTGGGAATTGATCTCTTCATATTCCGGAGGCTGTCCCTCCACTGCCTTCCCCTGAATACTCTTCCTGGGTTGGCTGAGTGTTGCGCAGGAGGCCGATGCTTTCAGTTAAGAGGTGAACCTGGGCAGCCAATTGTTGGACCGTCTATTCTAGGGACATGATCCTGGAGTCCGAGGCAGCTTCAACATTGGTGTTGTTGCGGTTGTCGCTGCTGTTGGCCATTTTTGTTCTTGAACGTGTGAGAATTGGACTTCTGAGAGGGTTCGGTTGCTTGGGAGCTATCTTGATACCTGGGCGCGCATTTTGTTTTTTATTTTGGTGTGATGTAAGCAAAATGATATGCATGTGTCGCGCGGATGCTAAAAATAAAAGGGTTGACAATTGATTGACAATGTAATATTGAAACTTTACTTTTATTAATATTGAAAATTTTAGAGTTCGATAATCAAAATAAAATAAAAAAAAATTACAAATAATGATCTATTTCCTAACTCTTTTAGTCTTCTGTTGTGGAGGCTCAGACTTCCCATTGATGACAGCTTCTAATTCTTTGACTTTGGCTTGGGTCTTCTCTAATTGTGCTTCCAAGGCCTTGTTCCTTTGGTCGGATTCTTTGAAACGTCCCTTCCAGATGTCTTTCTTATGATCTGCAGCTTCAAAGTATACCTCCATTCGGGCCTTGACCTGTTCTAGGTATACTTCTGTCTCTGGATTGATCTTGTCTGGTCTTGGTTGGGTGATGTCTGGAACCCGGTATGCTCTTTCCCCTGTCTGGTATAGTTGGCGGATTACAAACTCTCTGGTGGCTCGGTGTTTTCCCACTTCGCCATCTAATTCCCAGATGTCCACATTCGGGCTTTCAATTCTGGCTTCCCAAAGTGCTTTGACCTCTGCCAACTTAGCAAACTTCTCGGCTACCAACAGGTTCAGATCTTGGTATTCAAAGGTGACTGCTTCCAGCGAAGGCAGATAAACTATATCTTGGATGGTACCAAATTGGCGGACCACTGAGTTGGGGTGATATCCAATACATCCGCTGATTCCAATTAAAGGTACTGCTTGGAAGTTTCTGCAGGTCAAGATGATTTTGTCACAACAACTCCACCTGGCTGTCCATAGAATATCCTCAGCACTGAAACTTCTAAGTACCTCTACCCAACTGTGGCTGGTAAGGTCGTCGGGTAGCTTCACCTTTTCTATACATGAGTCTACGAGATCCACCTACTGGGCTAAGGTTTTTCGGACCATGTTCAGCCCGAAGCACTTAAGGTGGCTTACAAACCATATCAGCAGAAGGTTGAGGCTTGAGCGAAGGATCCCATGGCCTTTCTTCTTGAGGAAATTCAAGTTCGGATCTGTTCAGCCAGTAGAGCCGGGATGTAAGATCTTCCCTCCAGAAATTGGGTTACCAGTTCTGCAACCCGGTAGTGAATATAGAAGGTCCCGGTGGGGAACAGTATGGTGGCGAAGGCTGTCAAGATGAAAGCGTTCACCCTTCTCTGTCTGTAAGTTTTGGGGTCCCCACACAGTATGTCCTTCCTATCCCCATTGTCCTCTCGGGCGATGAACCAGGCTTCTAAATCATCCATACGTATGCAATATCCATTACAGTCTGCCAGGGCTTTGTTGACTACTGTCTCACATATGCCTAATAATCCGCTGAAGGTACCGGCTGGCTTGGCCTCAAGGTCTGGTGCGTAGATTTGATCAGTCAGTGCTGGAGCCTATAGCAACTGGGTGTACTCCTCCAAGGTAGGGGTGATCTCATAAGGCCCGATAAAGAAAGCAGCGGGTTCGATATCCCATAATTGGAGCATGGCCCGGACTAAAGGCAAATTCACCTCTATCTTTGTCAGTGAGAGGATGGAGCCGATCTTTTGCTGGATGAAGGCCTGCTCCTCTGGGTTGTACAAGGTAAACCAATGGTCCAGTACCAACTTTGGGTCCAAAGGTACACCCGAATTTCTTTGCAGATGAGGCGGTTGACTGTGGTGCTAGCCATCTATTACAATAAGAAATTGCCTAATTACAAACAGAACTATGAAAACATTACAGGGAAATAGCTTTGAACTCCAAAATAAAACAACAAACCATTACATTGTTATCAATTGTCAACCCTTATGATGCTATGTATGCAAGTAAGTTGGTTCTAATTGGTCCCCAAGCTCTATGGCCTCCCGCATTCTCGGAGAAATGGATCTCAGGCCATATCGAAGCATTGGGTGGGGTAGCCTAATCGATCCCGAACGGTGATCAACTCACTTCGCCTGAAACCTACACAATGGCTCCCCAACTTAGGTTTCTAGGACGATCCAGGTTCGACCGCATCTATTCACACAAACTTATGCATGCAAACCCCATAGTAAAGAAAACTAAAATCTAGCTAATCCTTGAAAAGTTAGTAACAAAATAATAATTGAAAGACATTTCTTTAAAAGAACATCTTGAGGAGATTCAGGTAGCTAGCCTACTGGAATGGGTCCCCAGTGGAGTCGCCATCCTGTCGAGTCTAATTTTTTGAATTCCCATTCCTAATCCGATCTAGACTAGACCCCATGCTCATCTAATGTAGATCCTCGACTTGAATTAGGAATTTCGTTTGATTTTTGGAGTCGCCACCCAACTGTTGTTTGGAAATATTGAATTAAGACTAAAGGAGCGGATTAGTCTTAATTTAGACCACTAGTAGTCGTTATTTCCCTTCTCGTTTTTGAAAAGAAGAAAAGGGAAAACCAGAGTTTCTAAGTCCGGAGGCTAACCTATTAAAACCTTACGGTTATCACCTAATCTCCTAAAATTGTTCCTATTTAGAAATGTGTTTTATTATATTTCTGTTACTTTTTATTATGTTTTTTATTATTCTAAGAAAATGATTTTTTATTCCATTTTATAGGTTGACCCAAATGGGTGCCTACGTACCTGTTATTCAGGATCAAACAAGTCGTAGTTCGCTTTTTTCTGAAAATATTTAGTGGATTTGTGAATTTTAATTTTGAAATCTCTTTTGCTTTATGTTTTTAACATTTTTGGGATTTTTCTAAAAAAAGTCTAAACCTAAGCTTAGTAATTTGATCTTTGAAAATGATTTTTAGGAAAAAACATCAATTTTGGATTTATTTGAAGAAAATGATTTTTCTAAGTGCTAAAACTCATTTTTTTTCTATTTTTATAATTTTTGAATTTTTATTAATTTTTTTATGATTTTCTTTGTAATTTTTATGATTTTTTCGATTTTTCCTTATTCTTCTACATTTTATAATTTTTATGAGTTTTCATGAGTTTTATAGTTTTTTATTATTTTTTATTATTTTTATAATTTTTCATAATTTTTGTGAACTTTTGTTAAAAATTTTATCCTAAGTTATTATCTATCCTATTTTAAAGTCTAAAGTCTTATTATTATTTTCCTAATATTTTTATTATTATTCTCTACATTTTTATTTTTTTTAATTATTAAATCCTAAAAAAAAATCTAATTTCTAACATTTTCCTATTTATAGAAATATAAATAAAACATAAATAAATAAATACATAAATAACAAATGAATAAATAAATAAATAATAATAAATAAAATCGGAATAAAAATAAATAAATAAAATAAATCCGGAAAATCCAACTTACCTAGATTCGGGTCGGTGCGCAGGTCGGATCAGTCGGGTCGAATCGGGTCTGGTCGGATCGGTCGGACACGACGGCGGATGATGTTCGTTCACGGCATTCCGGCAGTTTTTTGTCACGGGTGAGGTGTCGAATCCTAGCTTCTCGAGGGTGTTGAATCCAATGGTGGGGGTGGTTTGCTCTCAGAACGTCTCCCGGTGGCGGCTTGGCTTCGATCGGCGGTTCGCGGTTTTGGGTTTCCTCCGATGCTCTCCGATTTGCTCTCTTTTCTCACTTTCTCTCAATTGTGATTCGTCCTTTGGCTTCCTCCTCTCATCCTCTATTTATAGGCGTTCGAAATCGAGCTGGATAAGCTCGGATTTCCACCTATCGAAGCAAATCGGATCGACGGTTAAATAAACCAACTCCGATTCGTGTAAATCCTTTGATTTGTTGAGATTTGATTCAAATTGGATGATGTTTATCTCAATTCTGTTGAAGATCTATTGGATTTGTGCAAAAAATCGAATCGAAACGGCCGAAATTTGAATTTTTCCCCTCGCCGGCGATCTCGGACCGAGGTTGAAGACGATCACGCGCCCGGTGCGTGCATTTCCTCTAGCCAATCGGATGCTGCCACGTGTCCTGGATAAGTGAAAAAACTCAAAACGCGGAAACTACTTCCCCCGCGATTCGAACCTGTGACCGAGCCCCCCTGCGCGCGCCTTAGCCCGTGGTCCGGACCAGCTGGGTTAGCCCGTTTTCCTGATTTTTCTAAGTTCACAAATTGCATATATGCAATGCGAATTTTTTTATTTTTTTGTATTTTTTGAAATTTCAAAAATTTGCAAAAATTATTTACTATTTATTATTGCCATTTCTGAAATCATTTTTCAAAATTGATGTGTTTTCCTATTTATTTTTATTTTTTGAATATTTTTATTATTTATGCTAAATTAGAGAAAAATTGGAAAAAATTGGAAATTGATTATTATTCATTCCTAGGGAAAAAATGGGGTGTTTACACCGTCTAACATATTCAATGCCTAATTCATCTAGAGATCACAACCTATTTTCCACTGATTAAAACCTATACCTATTGATCATTAGCCTAGTTCCTAAGGATCTTCAAGCCTAAGTTTTGATACCATTGAAACTATAAAACCTCAGATCTGGAACGCTACAACTTGCTACGTGTCATTACAAGGTAAAGACATGTTAAAGCTCCTAAACATGCCAATCTCATATAATTTGCAATACTTGTTATCCATAATCAAGATAAACATTTAACATCATGAATAAGTAGTTCAATTGAATCCATTCATAAACCACAAACTTTTTCAAGTTATCTTGATACATCCATGTAAAATAATCTAACTGTCAAACATTTCTCAATATTCTAATCCTCCATAATTAAACTAACGTTCAATAATGCTCAAAGACTTTAAATGATGTGTGTATGTCCCTAGATCCTTGTCATATGACGTGTAATTATCTATTCCTACAGCTAAAAAAGAAGAAGGTTCCCAAAAGGTGAGCTAATGCCTGGTATATATAACCCATAAATACATGCGCATGATCAAGCATAACTTAAACCATATACACCAATGCAACAACAAAGTTTTTGAATAGTAGGTTACTATCTCATTTAGTCCTTAAACAGCAAAAGGGTACTTATGACCCCACCACATCATATATATACATATATATAATACATAGTATGATATTAGGATTGCTACTACAGGCCCTAACACCCATGAATTCCTAATTCTACCCAAATCATTTTAATGTGTGAATCCACGAGGGATAGCATTACATAAAGATTATTAAGGTGCCCCCTAGGGATCTACCACCACCGACCCTTAGGCTAAGTCAAGTACAAGTAACAACCAAATCTTAACCAAATATCATTTAAGTGCATTTTAATATTATGCTAACAAACACAAACCACAAATAGAGTAATCACATACCTGAAGGAACTGTTTTGAGGTTACTAATTGGCAATTATGAACCTTGGTATAACCTATTATACATAAATAACTAATTTAGCAATAGCTTACAAGTTAGTCTAGATTCGACTAGTTTGTAATTCTAAGTGTAAGTTAATGATTTCCCTTCGCAACGACTTAATTTGATGCAAAGAGGGTTTTGAGTTTCATAAAATTTGAGAAATAGGGAAGAAGAATCATTTTGGAAGTTTTATAGGATAACATGATTGTGTATATAGCCATGTATAAGTGCATAGATAGGAACACAGCCATGTGTAGAGCCGTGTACCTTTTTGTGTGTCAAGGCCTTTTGACACGCCCCAAATACATGGTCGTGTACGTGACTATGTACTTCAACAAGAGCAAGTACACAAGCGTGTACTTGGCCATATATCACCTTTTTTTTTTTTACAATTTGCCCTCACTTTCACCACAAAAAAGTACACGACCATGTACCCTTTGAGTTCTCACGAAGGCTTGATTCCTTCACAATTCATCCCCTTTTTCAAGCCAATCCTTAGCTGTCTCTTTGTTACTTCTAATCTAATATAGAACGTTGTTTAATTCATAAAGCTCAGTGCAAAAAGATCAACTTGATTGAATTGCTCACTTGATTTCAAAATTGATCCAATCACCCCAGAATCTACTTACCTTAATTGCGTTTGAACTATAACGTAAATCCATCCTTAGGTTAAACACTTATTAACATAAGAGGGCGTACCACAATCCAATTTAGATTAACACTTACCTCGTGTATTCCACCTATTGAGTTAATTGGTAGGAACTTTCAAATCACTTGTTTAAGCATTATCTACAAAGTGAAGTGTAGTTTAGAAAAAAGGACAATAGGGTTTTGTAAGGGCTTATATCGTCTAGGGTTAAAAAACCTATATTGCCTCCTACATAACTATTATACTATATCATTGCTCCATTAAATAAAACTTATTTATTTTTCGGTATTTTATAGTTAGCTTATTTCTGTGTAGGAAGCAAACACAAGCAAACTAGACATCTTAGGTAACAAAATCAAAACACATATCCATGTATACAGTGATCCAAAAATCTTAATATTTTGATATTTGTTAATATCCAAAACCACAATACAAGAAAATTCTTTCGCATCATATTCATCACCTATATTAGCCATCTTTACTCCAATCCCCCTACAAATTTCTAACATAGTGTCCCTTACCATTATAATCACCTACAAAATAGTATCATCCTGGATCTCAAACCCGTATCAACTTTGCTTCTACTATATCAATGGTTGACCTTATATCCATAACATGGTGGTGTTGGCACCTAACTTACCAATGGCTTCATCACGAATGTTTGGCCCCACAATAGGTGACAAATACCCAATTGATGACTTGATTATGCAAACATCCACCTTAACACAAGCACAAATAAAATGCTTACAATTAATTTATAAGATATGTATTATGTTGTTGACTAATTCTAATATAGGCAACTAGCAAACAAGGTGAGTATTGCACTTGTTTGTTCTTAACATTATTATTTGAATCTTTTTTGCCTTATTTTCTATAAATTTATATATTCAATTATTTTAGTAAATTTGTAGAATTTAACTTAAAATTATTTTATCAATTCTTTAGGTGAATAATTAGGTTTAAGATGTTTATAATTCACTTGGGGCTAATAGTTAAGCTATGATAAGGTGCAAAATGAGATTTCGAATAAACAAGGATCAAGATCAACCTATAGGTAAGAGGTGAATCTAGTCAACCACATAAGCAAAGTGGTTGGTTAGATGGCTTAAGTGGTTAATTACATTGAGAAATTGGTATATTACTCTAGTCATTTAGCTCATTTTCTCTTGTTTTCCACTTGATGTATGGTTCTACCTAAGTTAGGGTCAAGAGTTTTTTATTTAGGGTCCTATTGTGTTGATCTATCAATTTTGTAAGGGCTTAAGAAAACTGATTGAATCATTATTACGCTCTTTTATGAATAATTCTATGTTTTAGTTAATATTATGAGATTTTAACGTAAAGTAGACCATTGTTAGGGTTTTGGGGTAAGGGAAACCCATGCTAAACTTTTAAATCCTAATTCATAGCTTTGATTAAATCACCGGTTTTATTAGGAGTTTGTTTAATTAATAATCTATCATAGAATTTGAGCCTAAGTTTCAAATTTAGTGTTTCTTATCATAGGATTCCACCATAAGAAATGGTTAAGGCTTAGGTTTGATGTTGGTTTTAAGATTTGGATTTAAATTAAGATTCCTATTGTTAGTTTTAATAATTTAATTTCATTGTTAATAGATCAACTTTCTAACTTCAAGGTTACAAGGCTATATTTATAATGGGCTTAGAATATAAATGTATTTTTTTTCACAAGTAAAACTTAAACTAGTGGATAATAAAAATTTCATCAAATTGGCAAATATCAACAATAGCCGCAAAATAAACTAATCAAGGAAATCAAGAAAACATGTATTTAATATGAATAATCGAGAATAATTAAAAAAGATTTAAACTACTCTTGTGAGACTTCACACCATAGATGGTAGGTTAGATAGCTCACTCATACTTTTTGAATTGATATGACATGTTTAATTATAAAATTTTATTACACATTATACTATTGGGTCTTGTAGTTTTAAATGTGTTCCAAAGCAAGATTATATGATCATGCATCTCTTGTTACATACTTGTAAGCATTTTGTTTTGTTAGGCTCTTTATATAGAAAAAGCAAAAGTAAATGTAAAAGCATGTGCAAGTCCCCTTTTCTCCATCAAATGAGTAACACAACTTATAGGCATATGAATAATAATTTTCGGTCTTTGATTATGAAAAATCATTAAATATAGATGAAGTCTTGTCCTTGCGGTTTTCCATAAGGAGGGGTCACATGGGATGAAAGAGGGCGAATTGCTAATACATCACATCTCGCACTAACCAAAATTTTCACACACGAAGATATGGAGTGATGGTCATGTGGGCTCCTTATGATTGTCGTAGGGTGAGTTTGCAGTTGAAGTTAGGCAGTCGACACGTGGCGAGCACTCCCAGTTTGTAGTGCCTTATGATGTCGTTTTTCGCTCACACCACTTTTAGTTTTAGGCACGCCTAAGGGACCCGCCCACACATTATCTGCCAAGCAAAGTGCCAATCATATGCTATTTTCATTTTGTTTTCCTTTTTTTTAATTTTTGTAAAATAAAAATTTGTGATGTGATCTTATCTACGACCTTGTTACTTTAAGTGCAAATAAAAAAAGAAAAAAAAAAAGAAGAAGAAGCGATCCATATTTCTACTAAAATTTAAGTTAGTCTTCATTATTTCAAATGAATATTTAGATTTATATTTCTACTATTACACTAAATAAGCTAATCTATTATTATTATTGTTTTTTACGTGCCATTCAAAAATGCACATATTGTTGCTCTTGTTAAGCTTACATAGCAAATAGCTTATTAGGCCATTTTACCTCTTAATGTTAAAAACCCTTTTCTAGAGTCTTTAAGTATTAGCTTGGGTCCTTCAACAATTGGGGTGTTTGTATAAGATCACAAAAACTTTTTTTTTTTTTTTGGTCTTTAGCATTATTTTTGTTGTTATTTTATAATGTGAATTCTATAAATAATATAAATAAATGTTAAGAATCTCTATTCAAGAACCTTAATAAAGATAAAGTTGATAAATCTTTAAAAGAGGGTTTCTTAAAATGTTGATATAACACCTATAGACTCTAAATGAGGTGTTAGCATTGTAAATGGTCTCACAGTTATAAAACATGATATGAAGAGACTCGATGAGAGTGTAAATTGGAATTCCAAAAAGCTTAAAGTCAGTTTTGCTTTTCCATGTTAGCTTGCTAAATCTAAGTTATTGGAGCCTAGCCTGTATTCTTTAAATTCCTCAAAGAAAAAATAATTATGGAGGCATTTACTTGATGCAAGAAAACAAACACGCGAGATACAAATGATTTATTGAAAACACAAAGGACTTGATTTGATTTTTGATACAAAAATAGAGGCCCCCAAAGTACTTATCCTAACAGGTTTTATGCTAAGTCACCATGTACATGCGGAACTTGCATGTAAATATTGAAGCTAAAATTATTAATTGTAGATAATGATTGTAATACTTTCATATATGTATGACTCTCAATTTTGATAGTGAAATTTAAAGTGCATAACTATGTCCTAACAAGCCATCAATGCTGATACAGCATACTCATGTATTTTCTTTGGTATGTTGTGTGGTATTTTCTTCGGAGAAATCGGATAAAAAAAGGTATTGCTATTCTTCAAAGCATCAAGCTTTTGATTCATTCGCTTTTTCCAGTTTTCATAATTCATAGCATGTTCATAACAATATGGTTCGGGTTGTTGGGAAAGTTGAACTGAAAAAGCTCGAAAATAAGAGGGTAAATGAGATATTGGTGAAACTCATACGTAGTTAAGCGGAAGGTGTCGTTACACACGGAGTATCAAACAGAGAAGTCAATGTACATTGTGGCTCTGTGGCAACATGGGTATTACGAGGTGTAGATGCTGACTAATCAAAGTACGAGAAAGGTTAATCTATAACAGATGAGGATATGTCAAGAGGTAAACAAATGGAATAATCAAGATATTGATTTAAGAGAAGGAATCACGTAAAGAAGAATTACGAGAAGGAAAAATATGCTTAACAAAACAAGTGTCACTAGAAACAATATATTTTTTATCAACCAAATCAAGCAACTTGTGGGTCTTTGACACCGATGGGATATCCAACGAACACACGTAGATGCGCTCCTGCACCAAACTTTTTCCAATCATACTTTAGAGTTGAAGCAAAACGTGAAGAA
Source organism: Laguncularia racemosa (assembly GCA_037954665.1). Taxonomy (NCBI): domain Eukaryota; kingdom Viridiplantae; phylum Streptophyta; class Magnoliopsida; order Myrtales; family Combretaceae; genus Laguncularia; species Laguncularia racemosa. The sequence goes on along the minus strand of JBBMOL010000091.1, from coordinate 1,884,137 downwards.
TCAAACGCATGGAAATGTTTTTAAGAAGGAGATTTTTGACCTAACAATTGATAGGTTGTGTTTCCCTGAAGGGTATGGTTGGAATGCGATTAACTAAAAGGTGGGCTGTCAAAATTGCACCACCCCCCCCAAAAATATAGAGTTAAAGCTGATTGAAACAAAAATGCTTTAGCAACATTTAGTAGGTATTAATGTTTGTATTCAACTACACCATTTTAATGTGGTGTTTTAAGTTTCAACACAAGAATGCTGATGAATAATACCAGGAGATGAGTACAAATATGTGAAAGAGAATCTAAGTTTATCATCGGTTTGAACGGATTGAATATATAATATTTGGTTCGCATCAAGAACTCCCTAAGTTACTCTAGTGTGATTATCTACTATTATTCAGAAGTGTTCATGCGTTTAGCTAGGGGATAGACAAGATATTCAACTAACCGAGACATCTAATTTGTGAGTATCTTACACGCGATCAAGGGAAGGATGACCGATACAAAAATACCATACATCGAAAGATCTAAGCAATTTATTAAGAACACTAATTGAGAGAGACATCATGGGAGATACAGTTATAACTCCTAACTATAAGCTTGGTGGCTTTTGAATGAAGCCAAATATTTGTTATTTAGAACAAGTTTAGAGAGTGAAAAAAGATTGAAATTAAAAATATCATAAAGTAAAAAATATGCATACGTGATGTGTAATAATACCAATAAGATATTAACATATATGAATAGTTTTCTAAACAACTACTATCCATGTTTTATATAAATATATGTTAAAATCTTATCAATATCTATATATCACGTGTATATAATACGTGACTTGTAATACCCAATATATATTTTTTGAGTGTTTATAACAACTGTTTCATTATGAATAGCTTTAAGACATAAATTATTTGGTAGTTGAACGAAGCAATTATTGTCAAAAAGATAAGATTGATATTGCTTAAGAGAGCTCACCATATGATCAAAAGCTCCTGAGTTAGGTGTCTAAAAAGTTGAAGGACATGAGAAAGAAGAACAAGCTACTAAAAAGGGTCATGCAATGTAACTTTGAATTACAAAAGATGGAGAAGTACTAGAAGATGTGTTAGTCATACTAGAACATACTAGAATCAATATTGAGTAAACTCAATTAATGAAGAACTTAACCCTCAAACAAAATTTAACTCTAAAACTGGAAGTTCTACACTGTTTAAATTTCAAGTAAAACCACTTCTAAGTTCTAATTGAAATATTTTCCTTATGATTAGCATTGTCATTCATCTTAATACTTGAGACCGATTAACTTTAGAAGTTTGTGATTTTGTGAGTTTGAAATGCGGTGAAAAATCTATAAGTTTGTAACACTTCTCTTCTGTTAAGATTTTTCATTTTCATTTTTCTTTCAATTTCAATTTATATTAGGTACAACACATTAATGATTAATATAAAACTCTTGACTAAAAATTCAATGATTGAGTTTTAAAAAAAATTAGAAAATTTTTATTTTGGACTAGCCATTGATTGAATTTGAAAAAAAAAAAAAAAAAAACAAGTTAGAAATGAATGGATAGATCGATATTAACTTAATCATGGATTAGTTTGGAAAATAGGAATTTTTGAAATTTGGGATTGCAATATGAAAGCATTCAAAGGCTATTTGATTATAAAATTTTAAGTTGACTTAATAAGCTTTCCTTAAAAAATGGCTTATTATTTATATTTTTTGTATATTTATTTTTTACGAGAATAGGGAAAAGGTTTCTTTCTTTTTTTAATTGTTAAAGTCGCTTTTGATTAGGATTAGGCTACCATGATTCTTTTTAGTGTTTGAATTTTTACTCTTTTTTATTTTAAGACCTTTTTTTTTTTTCAAAATTTTTCTCATTGCTTTTTTTTTTTGAAATTCTCCTGAAAATTTTCCTTATTTTTGAAATATTTTGTTGTTTTTATTTTTTTTTTGGAAAATTTTATTTTATTTTATTTTACAAGTTCTTTTTTTACTATTTTTAAAATTTTATTATTTTTCTCCAAAAATTTATCTTTTTCCAAAATATACTTCTGTTTAGTTATAATTTAGTAAATAATATATATATTACATAAATAAGAAAAGAAAAAAGGAAATAGGCTAACTTGATTTTAGACTTGGGTTGGTAAGATGAACTTAGGCTTGGAGTTGGGTTTAGAGTGAGTTTGTGTCAGATTTCAAGTTAAACCATGGGCAATTGAGTCAAACACAGCTTCCCAACCGAAATTGCATCCTCGTTCGTCATTGGTGGTCTTTGATCACTATAGATGGGTTGGCTTGACTTGCCTTAACATCCTGTATTAAATGGTGTTGGTCTTGTAATAACAAAACCAGTGGCGAGTCATGGTGATGCGTGTAACCCTAGGTATGTTAAACTTAGAACTCCAATTATGCTAGTTGGTTTCAATTACCTCAACAATCGTCTTGAATAAGGGATGCATAACTAGACCCTAATCAAACCTGTTGACTGTAACCTAAGTTATCAAAAGTTATTCCTAGTAATTCGGTTAAGAATCTCATGGAAAAATTCTTTTGCAAAAGAACAAAAAGAGGTATTTCGTATCTCACAAAAAAGATATGTTTTCATATATCAAAATTGTCTCTTATCGGCCCCTAACATGATATATATATCACACGAATACAATATGAAAAAAACCTAACACAATATGGAAATCCTAAGTTACCTATTCGATCCTTATTCTTGTGTCACCAAGTAGGCAACTAAATAACATGGAAAACAAACCAACAAATAATAACAAAACCGAATGTATCCTCTAATGTATTGTCCACGCAAATATATAATATTCCTAAAATATTTCATCCTTCCATGGTCACATGAATCAAGTTGACACATGTATGTTTTCCTTCTATGTAGCTTGATTCTCGAGCTGTAAGCCCATGACTAGTCCTTGTAAAGTTTCGTTTATGCTTTTAGCTCTAGCTCGAGTCATCGGGCTTCCAATGCCATGTAATGGATCATGGAATTTTGGCTCCTTCCTTTTTCATGCTAGCTGATCCTCATCACATGGATCAAAGGTGATTAAAGGGTGGCTTAGGGGTTTGGGTTAGGTGGTGGTTAGTTATGGTTTTTGTTCATGCAAGGCTAAGGGGTGATTTGGGGTAAGGGAAGTGAGGGTGGTGCATTTGTTGGGGTAGTTACACCATAGAGTGGGTGGTGGTGTTCAATAAACTAGAAAGAGAGGAATAAGGTAGTTTTTTATTTTTTATTTTAAAAAAAGAGGAAAAAAGATCTAAGCTATAACTTTTACAAATGATTTAGATTGCTATTGTTGTTTAAATTGAGTCTAGGAGGTCATAATTTATAAAGTAAAGCAAATTGAATTGAATTAGGTGCTAAAAGACTGGAGACGATTTAATTCAAACTCAACCGTTGATCTTTTGATCTTGAATATTCAAGTTCAATTTAATTTCTATGAGGACTTAATTCTAGAAACCAAACATTTGACCTTTTATTGCACTGTTTCTAAAATGAGGTCTAAAGCATCAAAACTCCTTCCATGATAGATGTCAAGTTAGGGAAGATGATGTGTGTGCATTGTATGCACATGTCAATGGCACTCATGGGGTCCTTAATACAAAGTCTAGCCTTAGGCAAGATTGAACCCTAGACATTAAGATAAAGAGACAAGCGGCTTAACCAATTAGGTTAACAAGCTTAACTACATATGTTCATGTAAACAAATTGCATTTGAACTTGCATGAAGCAGCTTAGGTTGGTTTGGCTTAAACTAGATTTTGGGCTAAAAATTGGCTCAAGCTCACCGGTTCTTGACAAATTGCAGATGTGCCTAGAACAATTATTGTACTAATATCTGTATGTGAAACTCAATTTTCAAAATTGGTTCAATTTGATTAAAGAAAAGAAGTTTCAATTTGTTCCCATTTCTCATTAACTTAAACTTGGTTTTTCTTTAAAACGACCAATTTAAATCCAAACAAGGTCCAGTTTGAGGTCATATATTTACTTAAATTGTCCCTTTTTATATCACTAAAACTAACTGGATTGGGTTCAAATGGAAAATTTAAGTTTTTTTTTTTTATAAAACGAAGCTCTTTTTTTACTAGAAACTCAATTTATATGAAATTGCATATGTAAACACTCCATTTTTTATCCTAATAATTAATAATGGTCAATTTTCAATTTTTTTCATTTTTTACAATTTTTCTTTTAATTTAGCAAAAATAGGAAAAATATTCAAAAAAATAAAATAAATAAGGAAAATATATCAATTTTGGAAAATAATGATAGGAATAATAAGAAAAGGAGTTAAATAATTTTTACAAATTTTTGAAATTTCAAAATAATACAAAAATAATAAAAATTGCATTGCATATATGCAATTTATGTAAATAAAAAAAAAAAAACTGAGAAGTGGGCTAGCCCAGCTGGTCCGGACCATGGCCTCATCGTGCAAGGAAGGGGGCTCGTCACAAGTTCAAATCACAGGGGACGCATTCCGCGTTTTGCACGATTTTTTTTTCTTTCTCCCCAATACATGTGTCAGCTTGTGATTGGATGGAGGCAGCGCACGCGCCGGGTACATGATCGTCTTCAACCTTCGTCTGAGATTGTCGTTGACGAGGAAAAATTTGAATTTCAGCCGTTTTGATGCGATTTTTACGCGAAATCCACCAAATCTTTAACTGAAATAGGATAAACATCATCCCATTGGAATCAAATCGCAACAAATCGAAGAATTTACACAAATCAGAGATGGGTTTTTCAATCGAAATCCGATTTTCCCCAATCGGAGGAAATCCGTGCTTATCCAGCTTGATTTCTGATGCCTATAAATAGAACACGATGTGGGGAAGCCAAAGCATGATTCGGAAGAGAGAAAGGACAGAAAATAAGAGAGATCGAAGCTGCCGGAGTTCACGCAACCTACGATCGCCGACCACCACTTGGAGAAGCTTTAAGAGAAATCCACCATCACCATCGAGTCCCTCATTCTTAGAAACGTTGGAAACACCACCTGATTGACAAAAACGGACGCTGGAACGCCACCTGCGACGACCTCCGACCGTCGCTCGATTCGCCCGACCCACGCACCGCATCCGAATCCAGGTAAGTCGGATTTTCCATTTATTTATTTATTTATTGTATTTATTTATTTGTTTGTTTGTTTATTTATTTACAATTCAAAAAAAAAAAGAATATTAGGAAAAATGATAGAATTTAGATTTTTTATGTTTAGTTTAGAGTAGATAAAATAATTAAAAAATTATAAAAATTATTAAATAATAATAAAAAAAATATATTAATAATAATTAAAGGTAGGTTAATAATAGAGATATAAAAATAATTTTTATCACTTAGAAAAAAATCCTTTTTTTAAATAAATCCAAAATTGGTTTTTTCTTAAATTAATTTTTTCAAAAAATAAAATAAAACAAAATAATAAAGCTTAGGCTTAGATTTTTCCAAAAAGTGCCAAAAATGATAAAGACATAAATTTGAAGTATTTTCATAATTAAAATTAACTAACCTACTAAAGTTTTTTATAAAAAGCGAACTACGGCTTATTTAATCCTGAATAGCAAGTACGTAGGCACCTGTTTGGGGCAACTCTAAAAAGAATAAAAAATCATTTTCCATATTAGAATAAGTTGTTTTTAATCAATAAGAAAAAATACAACAAAAAAATAACAAAAATAAAAACAAAATAAATAACAATAAAAGACGTTATGATATGGTTTAGATTTTAGAAGAATAAGGTGGTAACTTTAAGGTTTTAATAAGTTAGCCCCCGAGTCCAGAAACTCTGGTTTTCCCTTTCCTCTTTCACAAAAATGAAAAGAGAAAATCTCGCTGACTAGTTGTCCAAATTAGAATTAATCTGCTCAATTAGTCCTAATTCAATAATCTTTCCCAACTTCAGTTGGGTGGTGACTCCAAAATAAAACCAAATTCCTAGTTCAAGTCGAAAACTTATATTAGATGAGCATAGGGTCTAGTATAAATTGGATTAATAATGAAAATGAAAAAAAAAAATTAGACTCGACGGCATATGTACATTAAGGCACAAAAATTATCTTTCAATATTTTACACTTTTTAGAGATTTTTCTTTTTTCTTTTTAATTTCTTAAAGGGAGAAAAATATGTATCTACATCCTTCAAATGACAATGCTAACTACAATAACTACATAACATTTCACTCCTTCCTGTCTTTCGTAGATCAGTAAGACTTGCCAACATAAAAGCATCGGACATGTTAATCTCTTTAGGTTAATTCATTCTTTGAAATTCGTCTTTTATTACGAAGCTATAAGCCTTGTCTAAGCGTAGAAAATGGTTCAAAACTAAAATGTGTGATGTGATTTTGAGGTCGAAAAACTACCATTAGGTCTATTAAGGAATTTAAACACACAGTCCTTTTGCCACATCTCAATGATACTTGTCGAAGTATACTTGATCATGAGATCCACAAGGAGAAGATGACAAAGGTGGAAAATTATGAAGTTCTTCCCACACTATATTCAATTTAGTAAAGTAATAACCAATCGATATGCCTTTTTTTTGAACAATAGTGCTAATTGCTAAGTAAGTGAGATAATTAACAAATCCTTATATCTTCTAGTTATGAAAATTTAGCCTTCAATTTTCCTTTAATATCGTCCATTGGATTCATATAAAGCACTGTCCAAGCGATTTGATGTAAAATCCATGCTACAATGACATTATTGCATCAACTGTAAATAAAAAAAGTCATGTTAGAGTTTGAAGGAGTAGTGACAAATTTATTGATAAAAATCAACCTTATTTTGAATTGATAATGCAAGTAGAAAAGACTTGCTCCAAGTGTTGTAATTCAACCCAATCAAAATTAGAGTTATTGACACGAAGCTTTGAGAATAGAAATGAAGAATCAAATAATAGTGATGATAATTCCTTTGATGGTAAGATTGTACTCTCCACTAAAAAATTTGTTAGAATTTTGCATTTTAATACTCTAATACCATAAAAATAATTTTGACATTGACATTCAAGAATAAAAATATGCAAGGAAGAAGATATGACAAAGCAAACTTAATGAACACCCTTTTATACTTTGGGCCAAGATCTCGTATATTAGTCCTTATGCCTATAATCGAATTATATATATGTATAGATTTGGGAAAGGGTCAACCCAACCTTAAACTGGCTTGTGAACTGACCCTAAATTTTTTTTTTACTTAAAAAATTATGAAATTGAAATAATTTAATACTAAATTGTAAATTTATTTTGTATTGAACATCAAATTTTTGAAAACATAATAATTTAGTTACGTTGCTTTGAATAAGAGAAAAATATATATTTTTTATACATTTATATCATCATAATTTATTATTTTTTAGTTGTAATTTTTAAGTGGATAATTGTAAAAATATTAATGATACACTCTTCTCCTATTTCATTGTGTAAGAAAAAATATCGTTAACTTTATTAGTTAGTGACAAACTTTATACATCGTGAGAGGGAGGTGAGGATGCCAACCCCAAATTTTATTAATTAATAAAATAGATTACAAAAAGAGAGGGGAATATTTGGCCTTACCTCTTGTGCATAATTCTTAGACCTTTCAAGTAAATAAAGGAGTACTACTCTCCTTACAAATTATCTTTAATCTATTGCAAAAAAAAATAAAAAATAAAAAATGGTAGTGTTATTATCCATACAAATAAATTTTATTTATACTAAATTGCACAATAAAATAAATATTATTCAACTAGTATCGTCTTGTGTAAGATTAGGAATTGAGCCAATCAAGCTTTCTCTTGATGGGATAAAGTTGCTAAAGTATTCATCTTCTTCATTAGAAATCTCGTATTACTCTTGCGTTTCACTTTTTTCTTTTGCCAATCCTCTACACAAACCAAAGCTTCAACATTAACAGGTGTTAGTTCTGATCATCAGTATTCTAGGATAAGGCCTACAATGCTGAATGCTCATTCAATAACTATTGTTGATGCAAGAGTAATAAGAGCTTAGCGAGCCATTCGGGAGAAAATCAAATAAGTCTTCTTATGCCTTCTTCACCACTCTAAGTTATTAAAGTCTGTAATACTACTATTACCAAAATTAAAGTTAAGTGTTCAAATAATGATCAAGTTTCTTGTATTCAAGTCTACTGGCTTGGTGTCTTTTCAACTTTTGTTCCATCATTTGATAATGCAGATTGAAATATTTGACAAGCATGTCTTTTTTTGCAACATGGATCTAAAATAAAAGTAACAAGATAAATGATAGAAATTTGTTTGTAATATTGCAACCATTTTGTGGTCATTTCATTAATAACTACTTAAAGAAATAGGTCATTCCAAGCATCAAGTGGCATAGATAGCATATTTACGGCATTTATTAGGAAAAAGTGAACATTAAGCTAGTAAACTTGAGAAAATGTTAGGGTATACTTGTGGAAAATTCTAAGCACATTTAGCAATTTGTTACATACATCTCAATTGCTAGGGTGCAATGGAGTATCTAAATCATTCATTGTAGCAATAATAATAATAATGCATCTTTATATGAGACTATACTTTGTAAAAGTCAATAAGTCGAATTTTACTCATACTTAACGTCTCTTTTAAATTTTTTCAGTTGCATACCATTATCAATACAAGACTTTCTCTACCCCTTATTTACAAATGGATGCTCAATTAAATGCTTTATCTACCTTATGGGATACATCTTAAAACCTGAGTGATTGAGATTATCTTTAACAAAAAGATTTAAAATATGACATTTACATTGTATGTAAAAAAATGTTCCACTTAACGTTGGTTGGCATAATGCCTAAAGTTCATTAATGGATGCAGTGTTTGTAACTGCATTGTTAAAACCAATTGAAAAAAAAAATTGTTAATAAGTATTCATTTGAAATAATACTTATTAACCGAAAAATATTTTGTACCGAATGACATTCGTTAAATATCCTACCATGTCTTATCTATCAAATAACATGCCATTCCCATATAAGAATTGTCCTACTAAGGGTTAGTCCATATGTTTGCATATATAGAAATTTATGTATCAAGAGAATTAAATTTAGTAACTAATTCATGCTTATCGATGTGATAAAGTTTCAAAATGGCTTATTAGATCATTTTTTGCTTGAAAATTTTTTAGCTAGGATTAAGTGTTTCCTACTCATATTTCAAGCGATGCACAAAAGATCCATGACTCTATGATAGGTGGCATTTTGCCAAGTATTATGTTAGAGCAAATTTTTGTCTCTTAGCAAATTACCGAAATAGGATTGACTACTATAAACTAGCGGACTTGGATATTTGTTGTTGCGATTTGTTTATATCGAACTTCATTAGGTGATTCAATTAGATGTGCTTGTTTAATGCCTCGTGACCATCGCTCTTTTTCCATTTGTAACTTAACTAATAGTAGTTGCAATACACATGGTTATTCCCATTTGTACTTACAATTTTATGAAAATATTTAGTAAAAAAGTTAGATTTAAGTGATATGGGTGGCTTGTTACTATAGCTAGTTTTGTCACATATATCAGCTAGTATTTCTTCCTTACGTACATTCTCGACTTCCTCTTCCTCCTCCTTGCTAGCCTTTTACAACTAATTTTCACTTTCACTACCGGGGGTTATGCGCCCAAACCAAGGGAAAGGCATCATTAGATTCTCTACATGCTTGTTGGTGAAGTCATGAAGTTATAATCTTACACATCGTAAAATTGCTCATACTCACATTAAATAAATTTTCCCTTGTCACATTTTATAGAACCTCGTTTCTTACCAAAAAATGAACCACGAAAGAAATTTTCATTTTTCTTGTTATGAAAAAAATATAATTTAAATATGTGGTTATAGAAAAAAAATTAATGTGGAAGACAATATTAACGAACACAACAAATAACATTATATAACAGAACAAGATGACAACTAGTGGAAATGAAGATTTGAGTGAAATTTTTATTTTTTTTCATGTGTGAAATAGTAAACATAATATCAAAGTAGAGAGTATATGAGAGCAAAGAGTGGATTGTAGATGAGTGAATAAGAAATGTAGTTTTGGTATAAAGTAAATGTGGTGTACAAACAAAATATATATCATCATTTCAAACATTTAAATTTTCTTATATTTAGATTGTTTAAATTTTTATTTAAAACCTTTCTGAATGTCAATGCTCAGAACTTTCAAATTTCTTGCCTTAGTTGTTTGTCTTCTACAAACACCGAAAGCCAACTAATTCACACCCACACATTTTAAAAATTAGAGACTTTGCACGACAGTTCACATCTTTTTATCCTCCTCTCTCTCTCTCTATTCAATGTTTGCGGCTCAATCCTTTGTGCAATGAAGACATTTGACCACAAATTCTCCAAAGCTTGCAAATGTATGTGACATTGAATTGTCAGATCTTCACTTTTTCTTCCTTTTTTCTATCACAATTTTTTTTATTCTTTAGCTTTTTTTTTTTAACCTTAGCGGTTGTCACATCTTCACATTTTCTTCATTTTTTTTCAGTTTTTTTTCCCCTTAGTAAGTTAACCTGCCAATTCAACAGGTCTTCATAGTTAAACCGCCATGGATTAACCTGTAGAGCTGGTAATTGTGGGGTGGGTCCGCAGGTTGACCCACCTCGCCCCCAAAAAAATGTGGGGCGGGCAAAAAATTTTGACCCACAGGGCAGGGTGGGCAAGTTCCCGCGGGCGCGGGTTGGCCAGCGGACTCGAAAAAAAAAATTGCTGTGCAATGCTCCCGTGCTGTGCAGCCTGTGCTGAGTGTTGTGCTCTGTCACTGTCACTGACAATGGATACCGACAGGTGAGGACGACTAAGGACTGACGACGCCGACGTCGACTGAAGTGACGATGACGAGACAGCACCGCAACAGCCTGCAGGTTGAAGACTTTAGACTTCAGCGAGGAGAGGACAGCAAAGGAAGCACCGTACATCCGTAGCAGCCCACACACACCCACACCGTCACGGTCACAGGCGTCACACTCACACTAGTTGTGTGATACAGTCGGCACCTTCTCCTTCGCAGTTTGCACTTCGCAACTCGACTTCGACAGGACACAGGACAGATACAGACAGCACCTAGTCGTGCACTCCGCAGCTCGACCTCGCACTCCACAGCACGCGTACGCAGCAACCCACATAGTCGTGTGGGGTGAGTGGTGACGCGGTCTAATGGAGAGTGTGGTGTGACCGTGTGGGGTGGGGGTGTGGTGTGGTGTGGACCGTGTGGTATGGTGTGGTGAGTGTGGTGTGGTGTGGTGTGGACCGTGTGGTGTGGCCGTGTGGGGTGAGTGGTGATGGCGGTCCAATGGAGCGAGTCGTCGCGAGCCAGCCCGCGGGGTGAGGCAGGCCGATTTTCCTGACCCACTAGACTTGCGGCCAACCCGCGACAACCTGCGAGCTGGTGCGAGTTGGGGCGAGCCAGCCCATTTAGCCCGCATTACTGGGTCTATTAACCTGAACCAGCTAACTTGAGTCGGTTTACGATTTGTGAATTGACGGTTTGAGATGGGTCAGTTTTCCAATTCAACTTGACTCTTTCCTAAGTCTATGTATGTACACATACAAATTAACAAAGCCTTAAGGAGTTAGGATCTTTTTATTGAGGAGTAAATTGGCTTTTCATTGCAAGAAATATAGAGGACAAGTGGAGATTCTTCATGTTTTGAATACCATTTCATTAAGTGGAGACTTGTGGTAAAAATGTATATATCCAATTTGATAAGTGGAATAGTGAGAATGAGAATAGGCTCATATTTACAAAGTTTGACAAAAGCTATCACCTAGCATCAATAGTTTAGAAGCTATAAGGTAAGATACCATCCTAATCAATTAGTTTCAGAATCATTTAATAAAAAACTCAAAGCTTTAGGGCACAAAAGAATGCTTAAATTTAGATTTCTATAATATTTCTCATAAAACTAACACTTAACCTATAAATTTAGAGGTAGGCATGGAGCTTAACTTGACTTGGTACAAATTGTTAAGTTATAGGATACTTAAGTATGAAATCGGGACAAGCCAATCCCAAGCTAGTTTTAGGGCGAGTATAGGACCTACCAATTCCATGGCACATGTTTATGCATCTTAAACCTATTAAATCAATCTAAATTTTTTTTTTTAATTTTTATGTTTTTAACTCAAAAGCTTCAAATAAGAATTATGTAGTTTTAACCCAGTTTTTGATAAAATTAAAAAATATTTGTTTTTCTATTTATACAGTAGTATATTTAACCTATATTTTGGTACTAGCAATGTGGAATAAAAAGATTAAAAAGAATATTAATAGACAAAAGTGTATATGCTTAAATTAGCCTAAAGCTTGAAGACCTACTCTATTTGAGAACCACCCTAAAATGTGAAAGTACCTAAGTTGATTGAAATAAGTTAAGAAAATAATCTAATTATCTAAATATCACACTTTAGAGGATATTTCCTAAAATAAACAAGATGTCTTGGAGAAGATTTACTTACCTAAATTATAACATCCTTACAATGCTATAAAAGAAGGTCCTTCTAATTAGGTAAATGATCTAAGACTCTTTATACACTTTGATTGCCATACCTTCACGTTGCTTCTCTAACTTGAGTGTTAGATTCCAAGCGCTAGAGATTTCTTTGACATCTTATTAGCTTATGTTTGTTCATTTTATGGGTTAGATTGCATTAGTTTGAGAACTCATCAAGCCTAAGATTGCATTAAGGCAACAATAGTAGTCAACAATTGGTGCCCATTGTCTTAAGGCCAACTATGACTATGATTGGCACAAGATCTAGAAGAAACTCTAACAAGAATATCCTTGATGACTATAACCCACCAATTGTAGAAAATAACCACCCTTTAGTGCCACCAGCACTATCTCATGCACAACAGGGGACAGAAGATAGGGTTGCAAGACTCAAGACGTAACTTGCTAACTAAAAATCGTCATTTGAGAGATTAGGTTAACAAAATCAATGAGTGCTCCCAACAACATTCTCAACCACAAAGTAAGGGGCAGGGTGACAATGTTTCACAGCACACCACCACATCCGAGTAGAGACCCTAACCTAAGGGGAAAGCAACATAATAATAGGAACGATAATTATGACACATAGTCTACAAGATCCTTGGTTGATCAGTCTATGGACAACATAAACAGTATGATCAAATACCTGAGTGAACTTACAGATAATAAGAAATCTAACCCTTAAGACATGTTCATGATTGGTGGCTTTCCCTTTATATAGGAGATTTGGGATGAAAAGCTCCTTACCCACATTCGAATTCCCTAGTTGGAGTTTTGCAATGGGACATTCGATCCTACGGAGTATCTAAGCTATTATACAGCTCAGAAAAACCTCCTTGGCATCTCTAATGTTATAGCTTGTAAGGTCTTCCTAAGAACACTCAAGAAAGTAGAACATACATGGTTTTGAGACCTCCAACCGAATTCTATCTCTAATTTTAGAGAGCTCGCCATGCAATTCTACTAGCACCTTCTAATGAGCATGACTCCTCAACTCTTAATCTCATTAGACAAAAGCAAGATGAGACACTCAAAGACTATATTTCTAGGTTTAATTGAGTAATGCTCGAGATACCCAACGTCAATATGAGCATAGCCCTTAATGTAGCAGTTAATGGAGTAAAGGATAGCTCCTAGGTCTTCTACTCTTTAACATTGGATAAGCCTAAAAAGGGATTAATAGGAAAGGGTCGTTGACTACATCGCTCAAGAAGATGCCATATTGGCAAGATGCTTAGCTAAGTAGGGATCCTATGACAAAAAAAAGAATGGCAAGGATCGTCCTTTTGCAAAACATAGGCTTGACCTTAACGTAGACGATAACGGGTTTACTCAAAATGATAATGGTGGTAAAAAAAGCTTCATCCCATTCTATGAGCAACACATGCCCCTTAATAAGCCCTATGTTGACATCTTCATGAAGATATGAGATTATGATATTATTACTTGGCTTGACAAGATGAGAAATAATTCCTCCAGAAGAAACTCTAACAAATATTGTGACTTCTATAAAGATAGGGATCATACAACCGAAAATTGCACATAGTTAAAGAATACCCTTGAAGACCTCATTAGGCGAGGTTACCTACAAGAATATATCACAAAAAATGACAAGCCTCCAAAGTGAGGAAAAAGAGATGAAAGAGAGTAAAACAACCAAGAGCAAGAAGCCCATCTAGGGCCAGCCATAGGGAGATGATCCATCTCCCAAAGTAAAGCTTACGCTTAACCAGTAAGTTGTCAAAATGAATTCAACACTCAAGCGAAGTGCCCTAGAGTGGATACCATGGTCACCTTCTCAAACAATGACCTTAAAGGAATTATGTTATGCCATGATGATGCCCTTGTAATCCAAGCTTGAATTAATGAATTTGATGTTCATAAAATCCCGATAGACAATGGCAATAGTGTGAACATTATATATAAGAAAGCGTATGACCAAATGAAAAATTACGTCGGGGTAAAGGTCAAACTATATGATAACAAGTTGTTTGATTTTAAAAACCAACCTATAAAGCTAGAAAACATCATCACCATTGTTGTAGAGCTCGGAGACAAACCCCACAAGACGTAGATCTTGGTCTATTTTCTCATTGTTAATGCATGATCCTCTTACAATGTCATTCTCAAACTCCCATAACAAAATATGATAGGAATGATGGCCTCCACAAAGCACTTGAATTAAGTGGCCCTCATGGGCCCTCCATGTTGACGGCTTATCGACTAAAGGAGGGAGTGGAGTAAGGCTTACATTAAGTGGCCCCCATGGTATCAAAATTCATTACACTCCAAAGTTGGCCAATAATAACGAAACAAAATATGGGGCTCTCATTACTGGATTGGAATTGGTAAAGGGAATTGGAGTGGAAAAAGTTGAGATTTCTTCAAATTCGTAGCTCATAGTCTAACAAGTCAATGGGGAATATGCAGTTAAAGATGAAGAGATGACCAAATACCTTGAGGTTGTTAAATCCTTATGCTCCAACTTCACATCATGGAGCATTATAAGATTCTCCGAGCTTAGAATGCCAAAATTGATGGTTTTCCTCAACATAACTCTGAACAAGAAAGTATTTAAAGAATTCCTTCCTTAAAAGAATATTGACAGGTTTTGGCAAGAATGTCTCACTAATGAGACTCAAGCTCCTCAAGAACCATGTTGGATGGATTAGATCATCAAATACTTAGTGAATGGAACTATTCCTAATGAAAAGAGGAAAGCAGAAGCCTTAATATAGAAAGAAACCTAGTAAACACTCCTTGAAAGCCAATTTTACAAAAGGGCATAGAGTCTGTCACTTCTCAAATGCCTCAAACCCTTAGAACTTGAGCATCTATTGATCGAGCTCTATACTTAAGTTTGTAGTAACCATATAATAGGTCATGCCCTAGCCATCAAGGCACTTTGATATTGGCCCACCATGAATTAAGATGCCAAGGTGAATATGCAGTGATGTGATAAATGCCAAAAATAGGCTTAGTCAATAGACAATCAAGCATTAACATGATGCTAATCACAAGTTTATGGCCTTTCACCCAATAGGGGATTGACATCTTAGGGGCCATTCTTAAAGGCTATAGGGTAGTGCTAGTATATTATTGTTGTCGTCTATAGACATTCCATTTTTGCCCCCTATATAGATTTTTTAAAAATAAATAAAAATGATAAAAAATAATAGTAATAATAAAAAAGAGCCTAGTTTATGAATTAGTAAAAATAAAAAATAATAATAATAAAATTTTCAACAAAATTAAGGAAATATGAGCATCTAAATTAAGCTTAGGAACCTCAAATCAATAAAAAATAATTAGGACCAATAACTTAAATACAATAATAGACTGAGAAATGGGCTAGCTCAGCTGGTCTGTGTGTGCGCTTAGGTACGTGTGAAGAAGACGCTGGTCACGAGTTTGAATCCCTTACGTAGCAAAATGGGATTTTTTTTTTTCTTTAAGACAAGCTGCCATGTGATAGCGCTTTATTGGCTGAGGAAATCACATGCATTGCATGTGATCTTCTTCTTCTCCAAGCAGATCCGAACAGCAAAGGAAAAAAAGAAGAAAAAAAAAACGCAGAAAACACAAGAAAAAAAAAAACATTCCTATTTTATTTTATTTTTTTAAACAAACTAATGGATTTAGGTGAATCCTAAAGGATTTATATAAAGATTTAAATAAAAAAAATTCTAAATTGGTTAAATAGGAGGTTTATTCATGTTCATCCCCAAATTTAATATGTATCAAAACAAGGCTTATCAAACTCATTCCTATGTGTCTATAAATAGAATGGATCCTTACGAATTCGAGACACGCATGAGAATCGATTAATAAGTGCTTGTCAGCTTCAACCGACCTCTTTCTCTCTCTAAAATACCTAAATTCACATCACCACCTTCTCTCTAAGGTTTAAGACACCACACACAATCTCGAAACAAACTGATAACATCAACAAGTTCTTGAGGGTCCATAGATTCATAAAATTACAAGCTTTTTGTTTGATTTCATCTTAAGAGAGTGGATAAAAAAACCCCTACCTCATCAGCCACCTTCGAAACACCACCATAGGCAACTCCTCAAGCAAAACCACCACTTCCATTCCATTCCCCACGCTAAAAAATCTTCGGTTCGACTTACTCACGGACTCCAATGACCCTAGATTCACTCAAACCGAGCTCTAGCAACAACTGCCCCTTCACTGCAGTTCACACGCTTAACTCATGTGAAGCTTAACTCGGATCTTCCTAGAGCTCCGACCCGCAATCCAACCAGGATCCAACTCGCAACCACCATGACCGAAACCAAGCTAACCCGTGTGATTAGACATGGAGCTAACCCACGATCAAACCCATGACTGAACTGACTCGTGCGACCCGACTCAACCTACACCAACCTACGCACTAAACCCGAACCGACCTGTATCCAAGTAAGTGTCATTATTACTCTTACTATTAATTTAGTTTAGGTGAATTAGTTTATTTAATTTTGTTAAAATCTAATTGATAAAAAAATAAAACAAATCTGATTAATAAAAATTAGGATAGATAAAATAATAATAATAATAATAATAATAATGATGATGATGATGATGATGATGATGATGATGATGATGATGAATGAATGAAATAACTTTATTTTAATTAATTTAATATAGAAAAATTATTAAATCGAATAATTAGAAGGAGCCGTTGTGTAAGCCTTAGGTGTTGTAGTGTAACCGTCGCTTAAGGACGATTAGGTTCCAAAATTTTTTTTATTAATTAGTAATACTTAATCTATAAGTATAAAGATATAAAAATTGAAAAATTAAAAAGAAAAACAAAAGATTGTTTATTATCTTGAACATGGCTTTATTATGAAAAATACAAAAAATGCTCTCACATAGAAAAATGATTTTCAAGAAATAAAAAACTCTAGTTGGTATTTTTAAAGTTTAGGTCTTTGGTCTTTCAAAATTGAGAAATAAAAGTTGAGATTTAGAAGTTTTCCTTTAAAAAAATTAAAATAATAATAAACGTAAACCCGACTTGTTTTCATAATTAAAATTAATTAATCCACTAAAGTTTTATACAAACAGAACTACATCGGTTTGATCTTGATTAACGGGTACGTAGACACCTATTGGACAACCACATATAAAATAATAAAAAAAACCTTTTACTCTTTCATCCAATTTTAATTAACCATATAAAAAATTTACAAAAAAAATATTTTATCCTTTTAAATTTTCAATTTACAATATTAAAATGTAAAAATATGCTATCTTATTTTTTAATTCGATTTTAATTCAAGTAGAGATGCAAAAGTTTTTGTTCTCTTCAATTTCATTTTAAAATCAGAATAGAAAATTTATAATAAAAAAATGATTAAATTTTTTTTCATGTTTTATTTCATACTTTACATTGAAACATTATGTCTTGTATGTATGATGGTGAAAGAAATTTATAAAAAGCTTTTAAATCATTTTCTTGAAGAAGATAACAAATAATAACCATCTAGGTTTTAATAAGATAGCTTCGAGTCTAGATTCTCTAGTTAATATTTTTTCAAAATTATTTTATTTTAGAAAAATTCATAGACCAGTAGCTAGTTAAGGTTAATCCACCTCATTAACCTTAACTTATCTTATTTTTCAACTTAGGTTGGTGGCAACTCCAATTTTCTTAAGATAATTAAAAATATAGTTTTTTTCTTAATTTTACTGTAAAGTAACTTATATTAAGTGGGTTGGACTTAATATGGGTTAATTAAGGAAAAATCCAAAATCAGGCTTAATACCGTCAACTACTTTACAAAATGGGCGGAGGCTGAAGCAGTGGCCAAAATTACTAAGCACAATGTAAGGGACATTGTCACTCGTGCCATATTATGTTGTTTTGGAATTCCTAATGCCATCATCACTAATAATGGCACTTAGTTCAACAACATCAAGATTCTTTATACTCTGATCGCCTACCTAAAGTCAAACGAACAAGTTGAAGCTACAAATAAAGTCATCCTGCAAAGCTTGAAGAAAATAGTCAATCAAGCTAAGGGAAGATGGGTAGACGAACAAGCTAAGAAAATAGTCAACATACTTGTCCAAGCAATCCTACATCATGTCTATGTCTCTTTTGTAGTCCACTGGCATGACTCAAAATTGTCAAATTTTCACCTTTTGCTTCTTCTCTCTTTCTTTGGAGGTGGTGAGCTCTTAGAAGAGATTTAAAATTTGATTGTTGGCCTTCGACTGTTCCTTTTGTGCCCTCTCCATCTCCTTGGAAGTTTTCTAGACACGTCCTTTGACCTTAGTCAACTTTTTACAATCCACCATAACTGCTCGTAACTCAATTCGAGCATCCTTAAGCTCAACCTTTGCCCTCATCGCCTTCTACAAATGAACTTCATTACAGTCATACATCTAGTTGTGCAAGGTGAAAATTGTAGCATTATTAACCCTATGACATTGTTCCTAATGATTTACATCTACACACACATGGAGCACATCATAGGCGACCTTTATCATTTGGTACAAAGTGTACAATTCAACACACTTCAACTATTTGAAAGCTTTGGAACTAAATAAGTCATAGGAACAAAAGCATACCTCCAAAAATTGAGTAGACAAATGCTCACATAGTCGTAGTGGAGTTATCCCTAAGGTTACCTCCTTGGTAGCATAAAGGTTCAATGGGCTAAGCTTGAATAGCTCGTGCCTAATCCTAGTCCCTCCTACTGATTCTTGAATAGCAAAAGGTGGAGGTGCCCAAGATGAGGTTGAATTAAGCATTTTGTGAGGGTCCTTTGCCTCTTTTCTCTCCCTTTCTACTAATAAGACATTAAACCTCCTCTTCCAACACTTCTTGGCGTTAAGAAGACTAACCTCATCGCCCAAGGCAATAGGTCTTACCTTGGTTTCACTAGGCACTGTGATGACCTCCGCAAGATGAGGCCTTTTGGCTGCAACATTCAAGGCTTGGTCTTAGCCACATTAGGCCCTACATTCTAGTTCCTTCCCCTTCCCCTTCATAGCAATAATAAGGACAGAAGGAATCAACTTTAGAGGGTTAGAGCCTTGGACTATGATCCTAACCATTGAAGCCCTCTTGGCAAGCACTTCTTGACTAGCCCATTTGCTGCCTTCACTACCCTTCTTCCCTCATCCAAATTAACAAGTAGTTAAGTTCAAGATTCTCATAGGCTTAAGAGGCATGTCTACAAAATAGACAAAAAGATTAGGAAAAGTCGAGAAGAAATACTTATAAGAAAGTACGAGGTCCCAACCACTAAGTCATAAGTAGACAAACAATTCCATCCCTTAAGTCAAATACAGTCGGGTGCAAACCCTTGCTAACTTCCCTGTTATCCTCCAAGCCTTGTGTTCCATGATCCCCCTCAACCTCAAACCCCACCAAAGTCATCACTTTGATGCTCGAGAAGCTTTGCATCATACTCAAAGCATCAAATGGTATTCCACTATTATCTGAAGCTTCAAGAAAATCTTAGCATGACATTAGTTGTTATACAACAATTTATTTACCTTAGTCTTTATTAGCTTTACCCATCAAATCTAGAAGTACGGCTCCTCCTTGGTCTCAATCACAACAAATTTATCTTTCTAGTCTATATTGAGGAAGGTAGCCCATCCATTAGCTTCACACCTGTTTGGCTCACCAAGTAATATCACCCAAGCAAGGGTCACGAACGCTTGACATTGTGAAACAAATGAAATAATTAAGGAGTCAACCAAATTCCATAAGACTCACACAAGCTCTCAAATGCCATAAGCAAAGTGTACGTGTTTAGGACAAGCTAACATGGATTAACCTTATGATAGTTAAAAAATTGCTTTTGAAAATCAGTAAATGGGAGTTGCAAACTGAACTTGAAAAACCACTCATATATGTAGAGCTTATTTCCTTCTAGCGTAGCTACTTATTCGCCTTTGTAAGCTAGTTAAACAACCTAACCCTCGGGAAGTGGGGCACTATAAAGTCTTACGACATCAGTGTTGGGCTCACAAATTATGCTTTTGATAAAATCCAAACCTGGCTTTAATGAAGTAAGCCCTTCAAAATAAGGGTAAGATAGTCTATGGTATTCTCCATCATTTGGATAAACATCCAAGGCTAGTTTCCTGACCCTTACCTTCACATCCTCTTCAAACATGTGCAAGATTACATTGTCAACCTATTCAACCTGCATCACCAACACAAAGGGTAAACTTAAATGACCCACAATGTCCACCGCTACAACTTGTGGAGAACAACCCCTTAAACAAGATTCCAAAGGGTCTATGGTGAAGTAAAATTAGCCATACCTAAAAAACAGTTTGAGAATACCAAGTTTTTCAAAGTAAAGGGAATTTAAAGACCAAAAGTATAAGATGAGAGAGGTTTTTAGTAAGCAAAATGCATAAAAAGGTAAAAATGAGACTATTTAACCCGCTTATGTAGACAATTATGATGTGCATGAGCAATTTCCGAGGATGCCCTAGCTTTTTCCATATGTGTGTGAATTTTTAGCCTTTACAGTTACTTTGAACCCCATCTTAACAAGTGTCCCTATGTATTAAATACATAAATTTGCGTGTATGCATGAGATTTGAAATTGACAATTAAAAAGACAAAAGCATGCCTAACAAATCTCTTTCTCTATTGAGCCTGGAAAACAACCCAAAACTTGATACTAACTCGTAGCAACCTGAATAGTCAAGCCATAAGGCAAGGCCCCTTAGTTAGCTCAACAAAATCCCCCTAGCCCAATTCTATGGCCCGTCAACTCGGGTCAGCGCAAAAAGGATAACATGATGCAATGGCCTATCAAGGGCCCTAGCATGAGTCCCTTAAACACCTAGGTCAACTAGTACCCTTGTTTGGTCAAAATAACACTCTTGGCCAAAGAACAGCTCGACTGACGCATTCAAATATCATCTCGGAATGAAATATAGTAAAACCTCAACTCTCATCAATGTTACATCATTAATGAGCTTAGGGGGTAAGTGTTATATACTTAAATTGACCTAAGACCTGAAGGCCTACTTTATTTGAACACGACCTTCGAATAGGAAAGTACCTAAATTGGTTAGAATAAGTTAGAAAAGTAATCTAACTCTCTAAAGAATACACTTTAGAGGATATCCTAAAATAAATAAGATATCATGGAGAAGATCTACTTATCTAAAATATAGCATCCTCACAATACTAGAAAAGAAGGTCCCTCCAACCAAATAAATGATCTAAAACTCTCCATACACCTCAATTACCATACCCTCATGTTGCTTATTTGATCTGAGTGTTAGAGTTTAAACACTAAAAACATCTCTAGTGCCTTATTAGTTCATATTTGTTTATCTTGCAAGTTGGATTAAGTTAGTTTGAGAATTTGATCTAACCCAAGAAGTAACAATTGTATTCAATAAAAAGTAAGTCCTATATTGCTAACAAAGGAAAACCCATTTTTTTATTAAAGCTTATATATACTAAACTAAACCATCAATTGAAGTGTATTTAATTGTTGTATTATTAATAATAGTATTGAAAGTGGTGAATATATATATATATATATATATAATTTCTTTTATTTTTCAATTTTGCCCGAGGGACCCGCAAAATTCTTGAGTTTAGATATAGCAACGTACGAAGCCGGTTGCGGTCGGGACACGTATGCCCATGTCTATACAAAAGTGATGGATCATAAGGAAATGGGTTCTACTGTGGCATGCTCATACGCGTGGATGTGAATCTTCTTGATGTTCTTATTGACAGGAGTCAAAACACATTACATAAAATAAATTTAGTGCCATGATGGCACACCACTTCGTTTTTATGGAGACGATGGACCACATTAATATTGATTGCCCTACCTTGTATCTTAAATTTATAACAATATCTTTTAGCAACATCATGTGGTGGGGAAGTCAACGAGGAATTATTAAATAATGATAATGAGATAGAACAAAGGCAGTTAATTACTGGATATCAACTACAGTGGACTATGTACATTAATTTACTTCCATGATTACAAAATGTCACATAAATCAGTAATATGCATCCTTTACAAAAGATATATTTACAATGAAATGGTTTTCCATGAAGTAATGATACTGATAGGATGTATTTTGCCCTAGTGGATTTCGGTTGGATCCCAAAGGCTGTTGCCCAAGCTTAAAAGAAGAACTCGTAAGACAACTATTTTGGTATGATTGCGTATACGGTCGGTATCTTAGACTTCAATATAAGTTCGTCTTCTTCTTTTTTTTTTTTTTCTAACTGTTTGTTAGCATTTTAATATCGTTTTCAAAGTATGTATTTGCTGCAATAAGATGCGGACAAAAAAAAAATGAAAGTATAAGTACGTTAATATCCCTCTTAGAGGATTAAATGCCTAATAAATGACTACCAATTACTCTTTAATTATTTATTGTTACAAAAAAAAAAATCTATTATTCCCTTTTTTTTCAATGAATAAAATATATATCTTAAATATTTTCCCGTAAAAAACATAAACTAACATTCATTTTCCAACTAATTGGTTAATCACCATAATTATGGCAAGATAAAAAGGGAAAAAAAAAAAAAGACAATATTCAGATATTCATTTTGCAATTGAAGTGGATTAGGTACGGATTAAATATGGATGTCAAATTTAAAATATATAAACATCAAATGCAAATAGATATATTAAGATATAGACAACACACACGTATATATATAATATTAATGCAAATAAAGAGTTTTTAACTGTTTAGAGTCTTTTATGATTAATTCCACTAACTATTTTTAAATTATATATATTTTTAATTCCACATCTCATCCTCAAGGGTTAAATTAGTAAATTGACCATTTAAACCACCAAGTCCAATCCAATGCCACCTCCATTAGAGAAAAAAGGGTAACTACTTATCATTTAAATATTCTAAATGAACGTTTCCTTTTCTACTTTAATATTTTTTTCATTGTGTATGTAATGCATGTGCTAACTACTTACATGTTACTTTAAGTCTAACATATATATATATATTTGGATAATTGTATCTCTTTGATTATTTTTATGCACATGATAATTCTTTGATGAAGCAAATTAAATATGATTAAAATATTTTCAATGTATTTTAATAAAAAAACTAATAATGTATTTATCTTAATTGTACATTTTTTTAGTTTATTTTTAATGTATTTTTGGAGACTATTTATGTATAATTTTTTTTCAAATCATTAATCATTATATGATACTGCTTTATTTAATTTTTGTATACACATCATGGATACACCTCTACTCTATATATATATATATATATGTATAGTCCAAAAGGCCTTTTAATTAACTCTAAAAATGTTTTTTCTCCTTGAGAAAATTTTCGATTTTTTTTTTAGAAAAAGGTATTCTCCTAAAAGAGGGAAAAAGATCAATCATTTTAATTGTTGTATTGAGCGTACATAGATTTTTGCATGTTTACTCCATATTACTCGCTTCTTTTGTCGGTCCTAATAATCTCATTGTTCAA
Source organism: Laguncularia racemosa (assembly GCA_037954665.1). Lineage (NCBI taxonomy): Eukaryota > Viridiplantae > Streptophyta > Magnoliopsida > Myrtales > Combretaceae > Laguncularia > Laguncularia racemosa. The sequence continues at coordinate 1,860,132 of JBBMOL010000091.1, read as the reverse complement.
ATAATCACAAATTTGTTATATATTGAGTGGTGGTTGCCTGAAACAATGGGATTGTGTCCTTTTCTAAGCACACACCTATGTCCCATCCCAATGGACATACACTTTTTCTCCTTTTTTTTTTTCTCTTTCTTTTTTTTTTTTTCCCCTCATCGCTTATATTGGCAAGTTAACAAAAAGAGCTCACAGACAAGGATGGACTAAGTTCCAACCATATACAATAGGACTACATTATTAAAAAAATGGTAAATTAAGGAGAAATCTCTTAAAAAATATCAAAATTACATAACGATCCATTTATACCTCTAAAAATATTAACTAAATAAAAAGAATTCTTAAATAAAATAATAAATAGGGCTCAGCAATAATTTTAATATTGTATTGGAAGAGGGATATAATAATTTAAAATTTTGAATCTTTTATAATTTTAATATTTTTCAAGAAATATCTTTATAATTTAATCTATTTAAAAAAAGCTATTTATTTACTCTATGTATATATTGTGATTAATATCCACCCATGCGTTAGATTCACCCATGTTTAATGGACACGAATCCATAACCTAGAGAGAGATGTCCCAAAGTAGGGATGATGTGACAAGAGAATGACATGTAAGCAATAAAGAAAAAAAAAAGGAAAATGAAAGAAGTTTGAATTATATATATATATAAAGCGCTAAATGGAGGGGCTTGTTTTGGATGTCTAGACAGGAGAACCCACAGAAACCACGCGTGTGCCTAATGCTCGATTCTTTGCTTTTTACTCGGACTTCCACTTAGTAACATGTGATACTCAAATATTATATTTATATATATACGCGCAGAGAGTGAGAGAGGGGTCGTTATAATTGCTGAAATGATTATTTAGATATTTACCTAATCTAGATCCCTAGATGCTAGCTAGCCATATTCACAATACATAGGCTTAATACTTTGAAAGAGGGAAAAAATCTTTTCATATACAGTGTATGGTGTACTAAGCTTATCAATGTTAGATATATAGAATTATTAAGATTTTTAAATGGATTTTATAAATTTAATGGGTGATATAGTTTAATAAATTATAGATAAGACACAGATAAAATATATTTATAGGATTTATTCGAATAAATTTATTGTAAGTGAAAGGATTATATATGATAATTAAAATGATTATGTGGGTAGAAAATCTTACAATTAGAGATTTTGCTTTTAATCTCGCACAATTTCATTTTTCTCAATCTAACGTAAGCATGATGAGCACTAAAAATGCTCGTCCACACCACAAGTTCAAGATACCAACTGTTATGATAAAGTTAGACAAGAATAATTTAAAATAGATTAGATTTAAATCTCTTTATATTTCAAATAAAATTGATTGTCTTAATTAATTGTTGATTAAATAATAATATTATTATTATTATTGTTATTTGTAATTTTTTTTCCCTAAAGATGATGGTGGAGATATTTCACGATGAGGGTTTTAGATCATCTTATTATGTTACACGAATTTATTCCATTATTAAAATTCACTAAGTAATTAATTTAATCTGAAATGATATTGGAAGTGGATCGACTTTAGAATTATATGATCTAATTAATAGAAAATATATAAATAGAGTGGGCCAGTGAAACTGGGATATTTACTTACCCATCCAGTATATTAATGACTCAATACAATGGTAGGCATCAAGTGACAAAAGCCCAAGCTCATAGCCTACTATCTATCCATGGCACTCCTTGTGTGACACCCATCTTCTTGGTTAACCTGATGGACATATAGGATCGATATTGAAACATGGTGAGCAATTACGAAGCTATTCTTAACTATGTTTTAAATAGTTTAGGATATAGCTTTGAGGTTTGTAATGGTGATGCTAGTGTAGAATCTATACTAAAAACGAAATTAATAATCGACAACCAAATGATTTAGAGTATAAATTAAAGGCATAGTTCATTATATGGTGTTCATTTATCATGTTCTAAGATATCGGTTTTAGCATAAGTTTCCAAATTTAGGTCTCTATCAATTCAAAAGTACCCTCTATTCCCTCGAGTTACAATGAGCTCATTTGCTCAATGCAACCATGTAAAAACGATTATTAGCAAATTAGCAAGGAAGAAAAAACACTTGTGTGATCTTACTTGATACTCATGTTTCATGTGGAAATAGTGGTGCTAATATTTAATCCTTGCTATTAAACAAGAATCTACTAAAACTAAGCCAGTTAATCAAAATAGAGTATTGAATTTTAGAAAATTTTTGCACTAACTCAATTATTGTATCATGTTGATGCACTTAAATTTAAACACATCCATTAGCTATCCTAGATTAGAGCTTTAAAGACATCAAAAGCAAAAATAATTGACTAACTATAATATATATATATATATCTCACATTTTCCAACAAACTAAGTTAAGCTACATAATGAACTTGCAAACAAGCTAGCCACTCATTAATATCAGCAAACAAACACAAAAATGGCCAAAATATATTGATCTCTCCAATTCATAAAAGTTGAAGTAGTTCTAGATTGAGAAACAGCAACAACAATAACAGAAGAAATGAAGAAACTAAGCTAAATCTACTGAAAATTTACATAAACATGCATCGAATTCATAAATATAAGCCAAAAAAAAAAAAACATTTTTAAGCTATTTTGAAGAAAATAGAATACAAGACTAATGACTGCAAGGATTCTTTTGGGCTCCATCATTTTGAATCTGGACCCAAATTTTATTTTATGAGCAGAACTTATTGCATGGCCCACGAAAAAACATTGGACTCTTCCAAAGGGATTTTCACCTGAAAAAAAAAAACCTAGCAACCTCAGTGGCCCTCCCAATTTGTTTGGGCCTAGTTAAGATAAGAATAAATCTAGTTTGGGTGAAAAACACTTCTAATAAAGATCACCTATTCGAATATATTCCAAAACAATTATTAGCTCTTATGGATTTTGTTTTCTCTATGGTATATTTTTCTTGTAAGACACTATGCCATGCCATGAAGATGTATAGTGACTGTGATAATCTCGACGAAAAGTAACTAATGTTGCCGAAATTTATTTTCAAAGCTTTTTACGTGTCTATCGGCATGATTACAGATGAAATGCCATTAACACGAGATCTGACAAAGCTTGGATAAACCACATGGCATGGAATTATGGGTGCCCTTTTGCCAATACTACGTAACGTACAAGCCTAGATGGCGACTCCTGTAATTCCCATAAATCCAATCGATAGCTTCTGAGGCTTACCCACAATTGATTATAATTGTGTAAATTATAACTATATCCTTTTATATTTATATCATATATGTTTAACTCTTGTATTTTATATTATACGTGTAGATCTCTTAATCTTAAAAACAAAATGCACTTAGAGGTTGTTAAACTATTTTATACTTGTATAAAATAATAAAAAGATATAAAATTAAAGGTAAAAATAGTCTTATAAAAGTTCAAATGAAGGGACTAAGCACAAATAAAATAAATGTAATGAAATGTTTTTGCAATTTATCTTTATTTATTTAATTAATATGCTTCAAGTTTTAATCGATTGCAATTTTGGAGTTACAATATAATATTCCTGATTCGAATGAGTAGTGGAAAATCTTCTATTTACAAATAGAATTGTTGACCAACTTCCAAACCCGATATATTGTATGTTGCCTACTAATGTAAAATTGTGATATGTGATTTTATGATGCATGTAAGGGAATGTTATTCAGAAATATCTATTTGGGTTTTTTTTTTAAAAAAAGAAAAATTCAATTTGACCTGCATGGCACTGTATAAATGGAGAGCAGCTCTGAGTTTGCCGTACCATTGCTTTGTCAATAGAGCCACAGTAAGTGTTTCTAAAAATCACCTACCATCTTATCGGGTATCAAAGTTTAGTTGTTATGTGCGCATTACTCATTAAGTTTTTAACATGTAATATGTAATGAATTTTTTTTCATTGACATATTGGAAGGACCACTCTGTATAATATTTCGTCATTTTTTTTTATTAATAAGAACATATATCACTTTCTTACAGCACCTTACATAATATTCATTATCTATTCATATCATAGATATACTTTTGCTATTTCATCATCTTTTTATTATTATTAAAAACATATGTCACTTTTTTATATCACCTTATATAATATTCATTACCTATTTATATTAAAAATATATTTTTGTTTTTGTTCCGTAATATATAATAATCTGAGTAAGTAGCTCGACATATATTATTACACTCCAAAAACATATTAATGAAAAATAAAAAAAAGAAATCATATTAAATATCGATTGTATTTTACTTAATTAGGGTTTTGGAGTATATAGATCTTGATTAGATCATCATTTTATATCGACTAAAATAATTACCACCTAAAAACTTAAAAAGAAGAGGAGGAGAAGGGAAATGGTGCAACTAATTGTTATCCCACCACATACAATGTGGCAATGTCGACCTAATATTTAGGAAAAATATAAGTGTAAGGTGCACTGTCCTTTTGGCAACACCTGATCATAAACCTGTCCACATCTCACAAGTTGCACATAGGACCACGCACCACTATATCCCATCATATTAGATATGGGAAAGGAGCCCGGTTTTTTTTTTTTACATAGAAAGTTGTTTGCTTTTCCCTTCAATTTATGAATAATATCTCTTTCTTTCTACAACCAAAAAGAAAAAGAATAAAATATCATACACACACACACTTCATAGCGCTCATTTATTAGTGGGTGGTCCATGAGGAATGGCAGAGAATGGTCCATCTTGTCATTAATCCATCTTTTGGATTTATGCTTTCCTGTGCTCTGAAAGTAATTACTATATATTAGTCCCCTCAAGGAGATAAGATAGGTTTCCTCCTATTTATGTAGGTCTGAGTGAGTATTATTAAGTAACGTGAGGTAAGTATATTTATCAAATTTTGTAATATAATGAATTAAATATGAATATCGTTTTATAGGGATTACAAGTACTAATATTAACTTATACTCTATTATCTAATCAATAAATTATAAAAATTAATTAAATTAAAACTATAATTAATTATTAACTAATAAACTAAAGATTAAATTGAAAGAAAAAAGAGCAAAACATGTTATAATTAACTTCAAGATGGTAAAACATCTACACTTTGTTTCCCATAAGATTTATTATGTGACATCAACAAAATTCAGTCAAATCTTTCTTTAATTTTATTGATCAAGAGAATTCCTAAATTAGTTTAATAACTTTCTCAAACTTATTAACCATAATCTTAAAAATAACTATTTGAATCTCTTCATAATAGTATATTTCAAATATTACATTAAACACAATGAACTCCCTAAAAATAAATTAATCAATTCCAGAAGAATTGTGTAATTTATTTCTAAGATTACATAAATTCCCTTCAAACATGGTAAATCTAATTACATATTAGATTTCTCAATCATAACGTATAATATCAAATAATTAGAATAATATCCTTAAAATATTGATCTAAATAAGATCAAAAACACATTTTTGAATCAAGAAATCTAAGAATTCATTGAATAGCAATAAATCCAGTCACATAATAATCATAGGAACCATAAGTTTAAATCTTAAGAAAATTAAGCTCTAATCATGTTAAAAACAAAAATTCTCAATGATATAAAAGCATGTATTATCAAAGAGATCAAAGAAAAACCTTAATTCTTAAAGTACAGAAAAATAATATTCTATTCTCTAAAAAAAAAAAGCCTAGAACAAATCAAAAACATCTTCTCAATGTTATGAGATTCGATCCCCCTTATCCTTTATATAGTGGGCATCAAAAACTCTATTTTTAGGCTAACATATTGTCTAATACGATTGTGCTTCAGGTCATGTTGAAATCGTTGATAAAAAATGCAGTTGACACGACCTAAACACGATCATGTCTAGAGGTCATATCTAAGTCGTGCTTAAAAATAATTATTTTTGAGAGATGAACGGCCAATAATTAGCAACCCACATTAGTCTTGTTAATTATAGCAAAGAAAATGAAGATAAAAGAAACTAGTCACTGTAATCACAATCGGAATTCTCTTCATCTCGATTAAATTTTGATTTAATTATTTTATCCTCTTTATCTATTTCATCTCTAATTATATTGACTTTTTAAGAAGTTTTCAAATGATAAGTATCAACTGTTTACTTATAAAAGATTATAATACTCTAAAAATATCCAAAGGGGGAAATATTCATCAAAGTAAGTTTAAAAGAAATCTATAACTAATTATTAACTAGTGATGTTATTCAAAATTTTAAATCTTAAAATTCAAAGCTAAATAATAACTCTACTCTACAAAGATTTTATTATTTAATTTAAGTAAAGCATCATTAAAGCACTTATTGATCAAGTGTTCAATACTATGCAAAGAGCTATCATATACCAAATTGCAAGTTAACTTAATGATTTTCAAGTTAAATAAACAAATTTGATTTCTTAAGTAACCACAAATTTTGTAACCCCCTTCCCCACACTTCTAACAGCACATTGTCCTCAATGTATGAACAGAAAGAAAAACTAGTAAAATAAGAATTAAAGAAAACAAAAATTTGATGAAGGTAGTGGGAAAAAAGAACTAGTACACACCCCCATCCCCTGAATATGACATATGTTCCGTTCCAAAATAAGCTCAGTGTGTAATATGATTGATCTTAAGCACTCTAAACGTGTAAAAGTTACAGAAATGCAAAGAGGAACAAAAGACTAAAACAACTGTTAAAAGAAAAAAAATAGTACGGTTTGATTTACCAAGTTACATTAGTCTTGTTAGTTACAACAAAGAAAACAAAGATAAAAGAAATTAGTCACTATAATCACAATCAGGAACCTCCTCATCTCCTAGTGTCTATGCTTAGAAAATTAAAATAACTAATTCATGGTCAACATGGTTAAGACACAACCATGACTAAAGACCATATATCTCTCTTAAATGATTAAAATAGAGCACCCTTAATACGACCTTAGACACGGTCGTGTATAAAGTTTGTATAACTCTTATAAATAATTAACATTCTTTGGATGTTCTAACACGACCTTAACATGATTGTTTCTACAGGTCATGTTTCTCTCCAAAAAAAATTAATTTCAAAACCCCATTAGGCATGATTTAAACATGACCATCTCAACAAGGTGTGTAACTCTTGGAAAAAATTACATTTGAAAAACAACCTTTAACACAACTTTAACTTACACATGTCCGATGTTCATGTCATAATCGGAAAATAATAAGTATTGTTACTCTTAAGGAGTTGTTGAATTGTGTTGGGCGTCTTAAAGGTTTTTTTTTTTTTTCATTTCCAACTTTTAAAGTTAACATCTAATTTCCTACCTCTATAACTATCCTAACTAGGAAAGGGCAACCTAAAATTAGTGGTGCTTTGATGTCTTCATTATTATCTAGGATTACAAAATTCATTGAAAAATTCAATGTACCTACCTAAACCAACACATCTTCAATAATGCCAATGGGGTATTTAACGGACCTATTGGCTAATTAAATGCTCATATGTGTTGGTTTAGGATTCCCTAATCCTAACTTTTTAAACATATGATGTGGCATTAAATTTATACTTACTCTTAGGTCAACTAGAGCTCCATTTATTGATAAATTGTTAATAAGACAAGGTAGAGTAAAACTCCTTGGATCCTTCAATTTTTGTGGTAGTTTATTTTGCATCAATGCAAAGCATTTCTCACTTAATGTCATGGTTGATATCTCTTCCATTTTTTTTTTTCGAGAGTAGTTTCTTCAAGTACTTGGCGTACTTAGGTATCTATGATAGGACATCAACAAAGGGTAAGTTAAAGTGTAATTGTTTAAAATTTTCAAGGAACTTATTGAATTGTTTGTTAGAGCGATCCTTCTTCAAGTGTTGAGGATAAGGTATGGGTGGTCCATATTCTTTCACTTTTGGTGGCTTCTCACTTTTCCTTAACTTACGCATCTTTCTTTTCTGATTCCCTACTAATTTTTTGTTCAACTTGTAATTCCTTTCCACTTCTAAGAGTTACTACTCTCACACGCTTTATAGGATTCATCTCAGTGTTTTCTGACACTATCCCTTATTGCCTTTTAGCCATCATCTTTGCAAGTTGACTCACTTGATGTTCCAAGTTACAAATGGAAGCTTATTGATTCCTAAGGAAGTTTTTGTATTTTGTAATTTAGCTTCATTAGTTTGAACATATTTAGTAAAAAATTCTTCCAAACCTAATTTTTTCTCTTGTTGTGGGGGTTCTTGGAATCTTGGTGGAGGAAAATTCATCCTTTGTTGATTTTGATTTCGATTTCTCCAAGAGAAATTTGAATGATTTCTTCATCCTGGATTGTAAGTATTATTATACGGCTTGTTTTGTGATCTAGAAGGGTTTCCTAAATAATCCTCTTGCTCCCATTGATGTTGAGTCCCAATTCCCTCTATATTAGCTTCTCTCAAATTACATTAGGAATTAATAGAAAGTCTATCCAATTTGCTACTAATTGCATCAACCTTATTGGTTAAAGTTGTCACTATATTTAATTCATAGATATCAACTGCCCTATTTCTCACCCTAACACCTTCCCATTGAGAGCTATTCATCGCCATGTCCTCAATCAAGGATTGGACCTCTTTGGGCATTATAATGTTCAATGTTCCTCTAGCAACAACATCTATCATTTGCTTGGTTGACAAATTTAAATTATTATAGAAAGTTTGAATTTACATCCAAAGAGGGAGGTCATGATGTGGGCATCTCCTCAACAACTCCTTATATCTTTCCCAAGTGTCGTACAAGGTTTCGACCTCCAATTGAGCATAAGATGATATGCCCTTTTGAGAGTTTAGCTGTTTTAGTAGGTAGAAAATATTTTCTAAGGAATTTTTTAGCCATAGCATCCTAGGTAATGATGGATCCTCTTGAAAGTAAATTTAACCATTGTTTTGCTTAACCTCATAACAAGAAAGGGAAGAGTTGCAATTTGATTGCATCGTTAAAAGCCCCATTAATCTTAAAGGTGTCATAGATCTTGAGGAAATTTGATATATGAGCATTGGCATCCTAATCTTATAATTCGCCAAATTGGATAAACTATTGCACCATTTGTATAATATAAGGTTGAATTTAAAAATTGTTAGCAACAATAGGTAGCCTGACGATACTCGAGTAAACTCCAACCAAAGAGGGTTTGGAGTAATCGGACATAGTTCGCTATAGATTTTGGTTTTCATCACCCATAATTTCCAACTCATTATCTTCCTCTTCTACCTTAATTCTTAAAGGAGAACCTTGATTTAATTCCTTGACTATTTGCCTAAATGCTTGACTATCCTTTCAATCTCTGGATCAAAGATTAGCGTGTCCGATGGAGTATTTCTAGTCATGCAATGATAAAAAAGAAAAGAAACTAAAAAAAAAAGGCTAAATTAATAAAGTGATCAATATTCTTAATATTGGAATCCGTAGCAATGGCGCCACTAAGTGAAGTTTAGTGAATCCTTACAATTACATATGATCTCAAATTTATATAATCTACACAGAGGTGAGTTTAGTGAAAAATATTTGTTTCTACCATTTATATAGAGCAAATATTTGGTTTTCTAAGGTTTTTATTGTATTTTGCTCTAAGTTTACCTAAGTTGAGACATTTTGCATTATGCATTGAAATGTACCAAGCCATATTCTCTGATTTCTAAATTAACTCACTTCCAATTATAGAATGAAGTAATTATCTAAATAAAATTTTCATTATTCCAAAAATTTTAATCACCTAAATATTTAGATTTTCAAAAAAAATTGATTTTTTTTTCTCTTAGCCTTTTTTTTTTAAGGCTGGCAAAGATGATTTCATTCATTCATCAAGAAAAGGTAATATTAGTCAATCTAATCGATAAAAGTAGATCATTGATGAAAAGTAAGGAGCATGAAAACCCAACCAAGTATATTAGCACATTTCTTCAAAAGTCAATATATCTCATATAGTAGATACTACTGTTTCTCCCAAAGAGCATAATCCACTTAACTAATGAGTGCATCAAATCTCATAAAAGGAATAGTATAATCCCAAGTAAAAGATGAAAAAAAAAAAGAAAAGGAAAAAAAATACACACATAAAATAAAACCATTTACTCTAAATACTATTATCAAACTAATATCAACCATAGAATCTTCAAATTAACCAAATCTACAAAAATAGCTTGTGATGGTGGATACATAATGTCAATGGATTGGTTGATGGTGGAAATGGTAGAAAAATAACAGATTTAAGAATTCTACTTAACTAAAAAGTGGAGGTCCATAAATATTGAAATTAGTAGTGGTAAATCTATAGACATAAGGAGGTAAAGGAAGGGAAGGGGCTTAGAAAAGGGAGTGAATGATAAAATATTATGCACTAAGTCAATACAATAAATCTATGGTCACCACCTTGCAGTTAGGGTTTGTCAAGGGGAGAGAGAGAGATCTATCTTTTTGCATAAAAAGCTAAACAATCATGAAATATAGTACTAAAATATGACCTAATTGATTTAGCTTAGAAACTACATCCATTGTATTGACTTAGTGCATGATATGTTATCATCATGGTCAATCAATTCACTTAGCTAATTGAGACTTAAACTTTAAAGATGAATTATTCCTGCTATAACACAAACTCTAGCATCACTGGAGCTATATTGATTAAACATCGAAGATTGAGAATCATGGGTTCAAATATAAAGGAAATTGGAGCAATGGATATAAAAGTGTATACAATGTCTTACCATGACCAGCTATGCAAGGTTCCTTCTAAGAGAGATCTCAAACAAATTAAGAAGAATTATTTAGCAACAGGATTTAAAGTTACGGAAATTATGCTTCTACATGAACATTTTGATGTGGTTTGCCCAAAAGCTCTATTAAGGAGGCAATCAAATTGATAATCAAAGTAAGTTCCAGAATGCTAGTTGATGGATTCTATTTGAACGAAACCCCTTTAAAGTATCTATCTTGAAAAAAGAAAAAAAAATGAAAATCTAATGGATTTTTATTCTTTTTAATTTTAGATTTACATATTCTATTTTCAATCATCACTGAGGCCCCTAGACCTAATTAACTACAACATAGAATTTTGCCTTGATGTCTACAAGATCAAACATTTCCATTCCCTCCCTTTTCCTACCTCTTACCCACCTCTAGAGGAAAGTCAATGGGGTTCTCTTTGCATCTGCATATATTATCTTGGCATTGTCCTATGATGCCAAAACAGTTTGTATTGAGACAAATTGCCTCGTTTATAGATATTGTATTTAGAGATTATTTTGAGTATTTGGCATGTCCTTGGGGGCATGCTCTCCAGTATATGTTGTGCGTGAATCTGTAATGCATTTATGCAACTTTTTTACTTGTAATATATGTTTTGGCCCTTTGTCAAAATCATATTTTTACATTTCTTAACCTAAAAAAAATTAAACAATAACCACCACAATTTTGTTGATGACATTTTCTTGCCGAATCTGTTTTTCCATTATAAAATAAATGTATTACGAGCAACAGTAATACATGCTTTTTTTCCCCCATAATTTCAAGAGCTCCATAAAGCCATATCTTGTTTGATCTTAAAAAAAAAAAAAACACATTTAAAGTGAAAAAATATAAATTTCTTTAAATCCATACACTATTCATTCTGTAAAAAAAAACATATTATAAAATTTTAAAATGCTTAGAATGGAAACTCTTGTTTGTTTGAAAACACACGACTTAGAAAACATTAGTAATATTGTCCTTCCATCCATGTTATATAAGTGATGAAATTTGAAAAATACCTAAAAAATTTCAATCTTAAATAAACAGAAAAAAAAAAAAAGGAAGATGCAGTGATATTTTGAAAAAGCAAATGAACACCATTCTTTGACTTAAGAATATTCTGAAAGTCATGGTTGTTTTTCTTGAAAAAATTATTTTCTAATACGTAACAATAATAATTTTTTTTAAAAAAAAAAGGAAAACCTCCGAGAAGTTTTCTCTCTTTCCAACTATTGGCGAAAAGTGAGATGAGCAGATTTACGGACTTGTGAGTGCCAATGCAGTTGCATTTGCAGGTGGTAGATTTGCACACCATTCGAGGATTAAACCCTTAGCTACAGCATGATTGCTTTGCTTACATCATTATCGAATCCTGCATGTACATGTACCCACCCAATCGCTAACCACATTTATTTTACCCCCTGATTTTGCCTCGAAAATACACCAAATTAACCCCCCCACCAATTTCAGTGCCTGGACGGTTTCTGAGACCAAAAAGCTTAAATCTCCAAATAATAATAATAATTAATTAATTAGATAAACAGGGCTATATAGGCTACCACTTCATTCACAGCAATCATACTTATTCTAAAAATTTGAATCCTTTTTAATTCTCTTCAATTTATAGAGGTATAGTTGAGATTAATAAAATTATTAAAATATATTATAATATCACTTATCTCTTTAAAATCTCGACAATTGATTACGTAAAACAATATTAAAAAAATAAATTAAGAGGACCATCCATTTTCCTAATCTATGGTGAAAACCATTGCACTTTCTATATGAATATATGCTGAGGGGGGGAAAGCATTAACAAGTGTCTAAGAACATATGATTTTTAACAAATGTCTACAACGGATGCATTAATAATATATATATGCAGGTATAATAACGAATCCTTAAGAGATAGAAGGATAAGCTTTTCACCTTGTATAGAGTCAAATTTACTGCACACTACTATAGGTTTAAAAAATACCTTAAGGACTAAATTTTTTAAAAAGGTTCAATCATACCACTCTGATGTATTTCTAATACTACGATGCCTATAAATCCTATGTGGTATATATAACTTGTTTTTTCACTTATTAGTGTGTTTACATGTAAACATGGAGGTAAAGATAATTAAAAATGATATCAACATAGTGCTTTTGTACTCAATGAAACAGTTATCTTAGTTGTAAGTAGACACATGTCAAGCATATCTCATGAAAGAGCTTGCTCTTATATCTATATTCCATCATGTGAAAATAAGTTATACGAGGCAATCTTTAATACCACTTAAGGATCTATCTAATTGAATAAAATATTACATAATATAAAATATAATATAATTATCTGCTTACAATTAATAATAAGTTTCAACTTTTACTTTAAATCCCTTCCCACATTTTCCATACTTTAATCTAAACGTATTTTTCTAATCATCGGATGAATCTAATAAAATGAACTCAAATCTCTCGCATATATTATCGATTTTTATTTATTTAAATCGAAGTAATAATAATCATGGGCTAAAAGACAATATATTAAAATTGTCGGTAATGTTTAAAGGATAATAATAGGGAATATGAGTATATAAATTTTGTTTTCTTCTATATAATTTTTTGAAACCCAATAAAATGATAAAGATAAAAGTTTCAATTCCCCCACTAATCTTAAGAAATCATTCCTAAAAATATCGAATAAATCTAGTTCAATCCATTGAATTTTGAATTGTAAATTCTTAAATTATTAATTAGAGGAGAATTAATATCACGAATGCAACTATCAAAGGAGGAATTCTAGTAATACCATATAGTTGGATTTTTGTGTTGATTTTAATAAATTATCCTTTTTGAGGTGGTCACATACCCATAATAAACCTAATGAAATGGCTTTGATACATTATTTACAAAATCTATTTTTTTCCCAAGACTAGATGAATGGTCCTGGCTTGTTCCGCTATTCTCATATCAGTTTTTTTTTTTTTTTTTCAAATACATATATCTGTTGCATTTTCACCAAATCTCATTAAAAGTTAAAGAGGTTTAATTTTTTAAATTCCATAAAAGGCCTTGTCTAATATTGTGATCTTATGTTTGTAATATAATAATTATGAATTTTGACTCTGCCATCATATTTTGGAGAGTATTTTCCGAATAATTATTCAATGGCGGAGTTCCATTAAACTATTGATACAGGACATCCATTCATTGTCGCATCGTAGTTTAGTAGTGTTTATTTTTTTTTTATTTTTTGGAAACTGTAATAACTTTATATAAATATAACGATTTGATTGGCCGGTTCGGTTCAAATTGATTTACTGGTTTAATGTGTCATGTCATTCATTATATTGACATATAACACCAAACATACCTAACGAAAACAAAAATAAATACTCTAAAGTTACTTATTTGAATACTAGAAGGTAAATGTGTATTTTATTATAAAATATTATTTGAATAATATAAAACACTAAATAGAGTGAATATGTGTCGTAAATATTAATAAAATATAAATATAGATATTGATATACAAGTAGGAAATAGAAGGAGTAAAAAAAAAGAGTAAATATTTATGTTATTGCTAAATATTATTTAAATAATAAAAAATGTCAAAGAGAGTAATAATGTCCATTGATTTTAAAAATATACATATTTCGTCATGTGAAATGTATTTTTATGGCTGGGAATTAGGACTGAAATGTGATTTAACTTTAACCAGACCAGAGACGTCCCGTCGATTTGACACGGAGGCTTGAACTCATAAGACCGGAAAGTGCAGCTAGAAGTTGAACAAGCCACCACGTATTGGCTATAATAATTAACACACGTGTTTTACATGCTTAATCACAATTATGGGACTTATATTCCCATGTTTGTTGCACTAAACACCAGGGGGATGAAAGAAATATATCTTGCCATGTAAAACTAAAAATGGTTCCATTCTAAACCCAATTCCCAGTGCTCTGTCGTCTGCTGTCTGTAAGCAATAGGATCATTACTGAGAGCTAACAAAGACCACACCACCACTAGCAACTAGCTAGCGATCATGTCGGGATAAATCAACTTAAAAAAAAAAATAAATTAATTTATATAATTAAATAATTTATAAATTGATCTCTTACTATTATTTTTCCTCTATAAAATTCCTTTTTTAATATCTCCACAATTGCATCTTTTCAAATGGTCAGTCGTGATTTATCCTAATAATTGTCAGTCACCCACTCACCACCGTTTTTTTAGACCAACAAAATTCAATGTTTTGGAAATTCTCTCTAGTCGGAAGGAAATAATAATAATAATAATAATTTTAGGATATTGGGAGGTAATTACTTCGGATTTAGTAGATCCACAGCATCTTCAGACGAGCCCTCGCAGTGGCACAAATGGTTATCTTTATATTGAAGGTTGATATCGTCCTTACGATTCATTAGAATGAAGTAGGAACTGTGCCTCCATATATGTAAGAACTAAGCTTCTTTTTAAGGGACAGTGAGGATCTTTTTTTTTTTACCGACGAGTAATTTACTTAAATTCGAGTTTTCAAGTTTAAATAAAAGTATTATTTAATTTGATAATCAGTTCAATTAAAAATGTTAATTCATGTTAATAAATCGTATTTATATTATTATAAAAAATATATAAAATTATAAATAATTAGTTTTAAGAAGTAAAAACGAAAGAGCGATGAAAAACTAAATAAAAAGAAAGGAATTAATAGGTGTTACTGTGAAAGCGGTCCCGTCGTCCAGACTGCAACTTGACAAAAATGAAGGTGCGTTACAGTCAATGGCTTCAGAATTTGCAGGTCTCATTTCAAAATATTTTTTACTTTACTCTTTCCACTATATTTATTAATTTGGGTCAACTCATCAGGACACCAGTCGCACAGCCTTTAACCCCCTATGCAATTTTTAGAAACATTAGCACTGACAACCCTATTAACTATGGTTTAATTTCACACACCCAACAATAGTCAACATTAACCTAAAACCACAATTCTTTTTTTCTTTTTCCTTTTTCTAATTTTAAAATGAAAAAGACACATTGTGAAATAAGCAAAAGTGGAGGGAGGGAGTACTTACCAAAAGGCTAAAGGGAAGAGGGGGGTGGGCAGAGAAGCATATTTATTACACAGCATCTAACCCCAAGTGGGGTCACAAAACTTAACCACACGTTAGAACTAGGGTTAAAATAGACGGTGGTTAAGAAGCTCAGCCACATAAACAGACCGATTTTTATCATCAATCCTCTTCACCATCCTTGCCTCCATCATCATCATTATAATCACAATAATCTTCTATCTTCATCTTCCAATTTTCTCCTCTTTCCCTTTTTTTTTTTTCTCTTCCTTCTTCCTCTTCACCAAAACAATCTCTACCACGATTTAATAGAGGGTTTCCGTTTTTGTTTCACTTACACATCATAGAATCCATACATAGAAGTGACATATATGCTTTCAAGTTTAAGGAAAAACCCTAACTTGTAACATGCCCACTCTCTCTCTCTCATATCAAATCTAAACCTTAAAGCTTAAATGCTTAACTTTGTTATCCTAACTTTATGAACAAACCCTAAATGTTAGAGCCATGGACATGACCCCAACGCATACTTCTAACACCACAAACACAGCAAGTACTAAATCCCCAGAACCCGAAACTGAAACCCCGACACGGATCCAACCCATCAAACCCATTTCCTTCACAAATGGAGTCCTCAAGCGCCACACTCCTCACCATCACCACCACCACCATCTCCACCCAGTAGTACAAGTCTCCTACAAAGAATGCCTTAAGAACCACGCTGCCACTTTAGGTGGCCACGCCCTTGACGGCTGCGGCGAATTCATGCCTTCCTCCTCAGCCACCCCTACCGACCCCACTTCCCTCAAATGCGCCGCTTGCGGCTGCCATCGTAATTTCCACCGCCGTGAACCAGACGACTCCCAACCTCCCCCACCCCCACCCCAAGTCATCGAGTACCAACCCCACCACCGCCACCATCCTCCTCCACCTCATCAACCACCCCCACCACCCCGGAGTCCCAATTCCGCCTCCC
Source organism: Laguncularia racemosa (assembly GCA_037954665.1). NCBI lineage: Eukaryota > Viridiplantae > Streptophyta > Magnoliopsida > Myrtales > Combretaceae > Laguncularia > Laguncularia racemosa. The sequence goes on along the minus strand of JBBMOL010000091.1, from coordinate 1,843,333 downwards.
CACCACCCATCTCTTCTTCCTACTACCCCGCCTCCGCCCCCCAAATGCTGCTGGCTCTCTCCACTCCGGCAGATCACCTCCACGCAGCTCCACCTCTTATCGGAAGTGGTGCCACCACCCCAGGCTCCTCCGGTAGGAAGCGCTTCCGCACGAAATTCACCCCAAACCAGAAAGAGCGCATGTTTGAGTTTGCAGAGAGGGTAGGGTGGAAGATGCAGAAGGGGGACGAGGAGCTCATCCACGCGATTTGCGCTGAAGTGGGCGTGGAGAGGGGCGTGCTAAAAGTATGGATGCACAACAACAAGAACACTTACGGGAAGAGAGATATTAATGGCGCGTTAAGTAGGAACACCGATTTGGGTGTTGATGCTAATGACTGCCATAATAATAATGGCAGTAATGCCGATAACGATAACGATGACAACAATTTCCGTGGAGGTTTCGATGCTAGTGAGAGCGATCACCAGCGCAACCACCACCATCAGAATTCGGATAGCGGAGCACAACATCATGTTGGTACTAATGGGTCTTCTTCTTAATCCTTATTTTTGGGAGAATAATGTGTTAGAGATTTTAGAGTAATTAAGGCCACCACTACTTGGGGTATTAATCAGTAGCTTTGTTTATCTTGTTAATTCTTTTCTCTCTCTTTTTTTTTTAATTTTTGTTTTAATTAATCGTGGAATCCCTCTGTTGAGGAGGACAACCTTGGAGAAATTTGATCACAAAAGGGAATCTATTTTCGTTTACATGTTACATTTCTCTTGAAATTCCTTCATCTCTAGATCGTTTTCGAGACAAAAAGTTTCGAACTTTATTAAACATATATGCTTTCAGGCTTCAGCTAGTCGAGTCAGTACATCCATCAAACCTGTGTACATGTTTTTGCAGTGGGTCTTTTAGGGCTTATCCATCTATAATCATTTGATTCTGGTGGATAATTAACTGCTGAAAGTATCCATGTGTCTTATCTGAGTAATTAAATTACATACATAATAAAATAAAAATTCTTTCCTAATATGTTACGTCTGAAATAAAGGAGCAAAGAGCATACGATGATATAGGCGAAAAAAAAAAAAGTGTAGCAGCTGCTCAAAGCTGATTTTGTTCTCTATTATTTTTAACGAAAAAGGAGATTAGACTAGTGATTATTTTATGTTTCTTTTTGGTTCTGCCATGGCGGTGCGATCATAAGTTGTTATGGGTTCCATTTTAGGTATTGCTTATGGGATTTAAATGTAATCATCATTGGATTGACTAAGCTAAAATAAAGATCCTAGGATTTGGAAGGTATGTTTTGTAGAATAATATTATAATTGCTAGGTGAAGTACAGCTATAATCTGTGGATCTGGGAAATGAGTTATAATTATCAATCATCATTATTAGTGAGATGTTGCTTTATGTGTTTTTGGTGCAACTAACAAAGAAATCAGAAGCTATGTAGCCAACCTTCCTGAGCAGATAGTTCCACTTTAGTCGTTCCTATTTCTTTATAACCCTTACCTTTTAAGATAAGCAAACTTAATTATTATCCTATAATCATCATTAAGACTTAGGATGCCATGATGATGCCAAAAGAAAGTAATGTTTAACCTGTTATTAGCGCGCAAACGTTACCGGGTGGGTGCTCTGAGAGCACTTGTTAGGTTAGGATATCATTTTAAGAAACTTTCAACAGTTGCTTTTATCTAATGACTCTTCGAGAACTTGGAAATTTTTCTTTTTAAGCATCCCATTAACGAAACCTTCGAGAGGGAATAAATTGTTGATATAAATTTTTCCATGAGCTCACATAAATCCACTTTCTCTATATATGGAGAGGATGGGGAGGAATGTGTACAAGTTGACTTAGATACTATCCCCGTGGAAAGCGATTTTAAAGATTTTTCAGGCAATTTAACAAGTTTTTTTTTTTAAAAAAAAAAAATCTAATGTACTTTTCATCAACAAATATTTCGTCTATCAAACAAGTTTTTTTTTTTTTTTTTAAGAAAAAATTTCTTTCCTTCGTATTTTTACCTTTTATTTTCTTACCAAACGTAGTGGGAAAATCTAAACAGCCGAGAAAGATCGAAGAATCCTAGCAAAATCTTTTTTCTTTTTCTAGGAGGGTCTAGATATACATGAAGTCACTTGCCGTGTTTCTAAGGAAAAACGGTAGGGTCTTCGGCTATAACTAAGGAGACATGGTTAGTTAGTTTAACCCATTTAGGAAGAGAAGTCATTACGAACATGAACATGTGATGTTGGGTACCATGAAAATCTGGGTGATTGAAAAGACTAGCTAGAAGAATGTGTAATATGTTTATGTTACGATACGATGGGGGTTGCAGTGGAGTCTAGTCGCTCGCTGGTCAGTCCCACACTAGTCAAGAATTTAAGCGGAAAGTCATGACGAAAGGGTTGGGTTTTGTGTTGTGGAAGGACGTAAAGATGCGCCCCCGTAAAAGTTGTAAGGCAGTGTTATGCACCCACACGCCACCCACGCACGCATGCAACTGTACAAGTGTAATGCAACGAAGTTTTAAATTCAGCTTAAAAGAGATGCATGTGGTAGTGCGCACTGAAGGTCCAATTAGGGCTCATTGTTTTCAGGAAAAAGAAAAGGGAAGACCTCATCCTAAGGATAATTATCGATCCTACGACATCTGATCAAAGTTTTTATGTTTTTTTCTTTTTTTTTGGTTAAATTTTTGGATTTTCTATTTAGAAAAATGTTGTTGGGATTTTACATTTTAGGTGTGCACTTATAAAATAAAACTAAATAAACAGCCTTTTCTCTTTAGTTTTTCTATACTTGTTGTAAAATGTATAATTAATATAAAAAGTTTTCTTTTCTAGATCCTTTATTATGACTTTCTATAATGAGATCATTTCGATTTTATTTATATAATTTTGGAATTTACTGTTTAGATTTTTCAAAACCATAAATGTCAATTTATACATTCAAAAATAGCAATTGGGTGAGATTTTTGTATTCTTTTTTTTTTTTTTTTTGAGTAGCTACTTTGAGATATTGAACATTTAAATGCTAGATTGTGAAAATAACAAGCGATGTAAGTTTTTTTTAATAATATATCAGCGAACTAAACTGAATTGTAGCCTGCCATTTGGAGAAGATTCAAGAATGAATTGATAAATTTCAGAACTGACCAATGAAATGATATATAAAGTGGTGTAAACCTTGATGTTATCCATACGTTTTGCTGAATCGTAGAATGATGAACAATCGAGAATTTGATTTTTCTATCCTAAAAGTTTGTCAATCTGATATGTAATTATCCAAATTAAAATTTTAGGATTAAATTTGTGCTCCACCATTACGTCCAACCCCAGTAAAAGGCAGTGAAGATTATTATTCTCCGTGCAATTGCAAGGTATACGTGGAAAACTTGTCCCTAATATGATATTCGGCATATACCATTTTCCCTATTTTGATAGTTGAGACTTAGGATTATTAGAGAACATTCCTTTATGTATGGGATTCGGAAAAGAAATTTATTAGTATTAATATGTTATGTGTTTGAATGAGTGATGTATAAATATTAATAATTATTTAATATATGATAATAATAATAAATATTTTATTTTTTAAATTATTATTTATATTTATAATAGTATTTACACGTTACAAATGAATTATAGTGGTATATTAATACATTGAAGTCCTTTTCACTATTATGATGCTAAACAACTGCTTTTCTATTCCAATTTGATGCCCTAGCACAACAGGTAAAGGATATTCATAGCTATTATGTGCCTCTTAAATACATATTCACTCAATTAAAAGCATAGGAGGAAGAATAATTCGACAAAAAAAAATTAATCATATCCTGCATGTACAGTAAATATGAAAATTAAATTGACATTTATTCACAATATGAAATGACTTCCGTCTGCATAAGGCTAAATAATTAAAAGTGGGAAATCTCTCTCGCATTTCTTCTTATGTTATATGATGGGCACCACGACATTATGATCGTTTTTTCAGAAATCGAATCATGAGCATTTCTACGCAAGAGGAAAACATTAATATAAGGTATGCGAAAGCATAGCTGGTTTTCAGATGTATTTGAAACCTTGATGTATTATAATTTATACGGCAGGCATATTGTTATTTTATTTGCAAGTTTCATATATGTCCTCCTGTCTCCTTTAGTATTTAAATCTGATAATGCAATTTCTTGTTTTAATCCATAACTTCGAATTAATAAATAATAAATAATAAATCATATAAACTTCTTGTATCTGTTTATATAATGAATCGAATATTATGAGTTTTAGCAAATATAAAAGATAACTTATAATCTTATAACATCCATGTAAACTGAATAAAAACATGATTGGTCTACAACATGATTGTTCCACATGGTACAAATATCTAACTAATTAAATTTACAAAAAAAAAAATTCCAGAAAAGAAGCATATACTTGTGATTATGTTATAAATTACTTGGAAGAAGAACATGAGAAACAGAAATTGAAAAAAAAAAGACATACACTTATTCTGAGAAATTAAGTTCAAATGCCCGATTTATGTATGGATATAAAATTGTTTAAGTAGAGTTTCTTGCAAATATCTTGACTAAATCATATATCATTATTTATGGATGATTTATTACTATATAATATAACTGTTAGAATAGCATCTATAAATAGAATGAGTTTTACGTTCTATTGTGACAGTATCTCAATTTTCAGTTTTTTATTATAGACCACAAAAACATGAGGGAGATAAGAAAAAAAAGATAGACAAAATTTATTGAAGAATCCAAAAAATAAGACTAGATTAATTTGTTAACGTAGCAACTATAAATATAATAATTTTCTCACAATCACACAGGTATTATTTCGTCTATCAGTGTCCTTAAAAGTCTATTCTATTGCACTTGCACGTAGTCTATCAAATATATGTAACAACCATTTATATATATATATATATATATATATACTTATAAGAAAGTGAATCCCAATACATATAATAATAAATAATTCAAACACTAAAAAAAATACAAAATAGGAAATGGGTTAATGTATAACAACCCTAATTTAGTTATTTGTCAATTTCTTTACCAAATGTTCATTCGCAAGTGACTCTCGTGTATTGAAAATATAAACTCAATAATAGGCTTGCATGCTTGTTGCTTATATTTATAGTCTTTTGCATCTCTTTTTAATGTTATATATTGGAGGCCAATCTACTTGAAAACACAAATAATATATAGTTTTGACAAATATCCTTTTTTTTTTTCTTTCTATAAATTATTAACTATTTAAGAAATCACTTTTAATCTCCCTCCCCCCCTTCTCAAGAACTCAAATAGATACCAAGTAACAGTGAAATTCAAAGTTACTGTAGCGAGGTAATACTTTGTTTCATATCAATAGTCGAAAGTACTATTGTGTGGTGCCGGGGATCATGTTCAATCACTTTAGCGATGACTAATCATGGTCGATAATTGCTAAAGAAAGCAAGTAATTAGGAAGGAAAAATGTAGTTTAACTAACAAACGTATTATTTTCATCAAGGCAATTCTATGTGTGTCCCACAATGGACTCGTGATGTTGTCGAAGGAGGTCAGGTCGACCCCCTAAAAAATAAGCGATTATTAGGAGATTGAAAGTTGTAGTCTCTCGGGATTACGGGTCATGCAAGTTTGACATCTGAGCTTAATCTGGTATATGTTTATGGCTTACGCAACCCCATGTTGTCCAAAGGTTATTGATGTCACATTTTCTACAATAGCATATAGCAATATCTACAGTACGATATTGTGACTAAGCCTAGCATGTGCACATGAGACATGGGCCATTCCATATTGCGTGCAGATTTTAATTACCTATACCTATTTTCCTATATGAAAAAAGTTTTGCTTGTCTAGCGAATTATAGTATGAGACGGAAAAAGAAAAGAGTAAAATTTAATCTATAAAATCCTATAAGCATTTTTCACTCAAATCGGAAATCCGACTTCATAAGATCATGAATCCTATAGGATGCAGATTGGATTTTTATAGAATTCATACAAGATAAGATAAGGTGAAAATAAAATAAAAAGTAATTAGATAAAATTAAAGTTATCTTATAAATAAATAAAATTTTGAAAATCAAATATATTATATAATATAGAATTAGTATAGAGTATGCATATTTATAAATTAAAAATAAGTATTATTATTAATATATTATTTTTTATTAAATTAAAATTTCCATTTAAGTGTTTTTTATTTAATCCTAAAACTTAATTCTAATCGCTGGATGATCTTTCAAAATCTAATAAAGCCCACTCCTCAATTTTTATCGGATTAAACTCGGTTACATCACTTCTCCTACTGACTCTTATTTTCAACCTATGCCCACTCGATACGTATATCTCGCAGTTCACAACACAGATCCGGCGGCAGGAATTGAACGTAAACCAACCTGTTATTTTGTTCGTGTATGATGATGTCAGTGTGAATAGTATAGTACATATCGGTGATCTTGATTTTGACATCGTTAGAGTAGGACTAAGCAGAGGTTACTTTTTCTAGGTTGTAGTGTACTTATGAATTATTGACTGCCAAAAGGTTAGGAGTCCTTGGTTATATTATTGATGTTTTCAGGGTTTGGTTAGACTTGTGCAATCATGTTGCAGAGTTTGCCCGTTCATACAAATGAAAGATCTTTCCACGGTTAATAAATATTCCCAACTTTCAAGTTGATGTTATAATATTTAGAATTTAATTAGTATGGTATGTACAAAGATAATTACTTTATAATCGTTTGGATAGTGAAAATTTCACATATTTAAAAACGGAATTTAGTGTAAAATGCATTCGTTATGCTCACCTTTTAAAATTACACAAACAGCACTGATTTTTAAATTATATATCATACTTGTTGATCATGCTTCATAGTTTTATGCTTTTAGTATGAGGCTTATTTGATGATTGCAAAGTTTATTTACTCAATTAGGGGTTTGTGAAGCTTGAAGATTAGTTGATCAAAGTCGGAAGGAAAAATACGACCGACGAAGGTCCTTAATCCCTCGACCAAGCCTCCACTTGATCGGACCCAGTCGATAGTTGAAAAGCTCATCATGCGAGTTGAATATAATATTTTCTTATTTTGTATTGAAGTCTCCAATATTGAGTTCTCTTCTTTCTTGATTGTTTTCCTATCTTTTCTTTAATTTACTAAAAAATTCAAATAGTAAGTTTTGTAGGCTTATTTTAGTGGCGTTTCTCTAAAGTGATCCCTACATTATATCACACTAAATGCTTTCTTTTAAGGTGAATTATGAGAGACGTCCTGAGATCAAATTTAAAATGTTTAGGATATGCTTTGTGTATTCCATTTTATGGTAGCTTTTAATTTGATTACCTTTTATCTTCTTCTTCTTCTTCTTCTTTTGGGTAATAAATTTGATTGCGTCTTTAATTGTTCACCTTCCTTTCTCTTCAATGTTGTGTTAGTTTTATTTGTTTAATGTAGTTGCTTGGAATTTGTCATCTTCCTATTTAATTCTTTCTCTCACTTTGGTAGGTTTTTTTATGTAAAAAAAAAAACTTAGGGGCAAAATCACCACTTTGCTCTTGACTTCGGTTGTTGTTTTTTCTTTTCTTTTCTTTTTTTTGGTATTTCACATTTAATAGTTATCCGCTGCTTATGCAACCTGTAGTCATTATGTAAAAGTTAGATTTTTTTTTTAATTACAAAAAAAAAAGTCAGATTTTTTTCGTGTCTCATAGAATGGTATTTCACATACAAAATTGCAACTAAACATGGTATAGGCATTTTGTGGGTAAAAAAAGGAAAGGGGTTCCCGAGTGAATATATCCTAAAGGCCTGTTTAATTTCCAATCTTGAAATCCCACTCACCGGATAATGATTATTAATTTTGCAATTCGATTGATAATCCATCATCTAGTAATATATAAAGAATTGAGACGAAGTGCCATCGTTTTGTTTGGTTGTCTTGACATAAACATTGCAATTATAAGAGAGGGGCGTAGACACACACAAAGAAGAATGTTGAGGGCCAGAGCGAGAGTATAATTTAAAGAAAAAGTTGTAGACGAGTAATTGTCCACATCAGTATATTGGGATAAACTTCATAGGAGTTAGGGTTTGATTTTATTGGCTAATAATAACATTTTAAAAGTTCAATCCTTATTTTATGATAATTTAGAGAGGTTTGATTAGGTGGCATAAGAGATTTGATTACATTACAGCTTAGGTGGTATTAAAGGTTAGGTTGGTGGATCTCTAGATAGTTTAAGTTTGATGATCATTAGAATTAAGTAAAGATCAATAATATAAGTTTTATCCAATATATAGTAAGTCATGATCTTTGAATGAATTGGATATTGGATCTATATGATGAAAACATATATTAAGAGTTGTTAGAAAATATGATCGATATTACTGATTAGTGAACCCCCTTCAACAATATTTAAAATGACATGTTTAGTTATCCCATACTTTGAGGAAATGTATATATATTCTTATATCTCTCCTTAAAGCTTTAATGTATTTAATAAAATATCTAAGAGAATCTCGAGACCAGGGTTAACCTTAGGAGCCGGAGGTGATGCTTTTGATAATAAAAGGCTACCCAAACCTCCTTAACATGGATAGAGAGGGAATGAAACCATTGCTACATAGATGCTAGAGGCCATTAATACTCTAGCAAGAATGGTGGCATGACAACAACAACAACAACAAATACAAGTGATGTAAGTGCTAAACATGAGACTAGCCCAGATGATGGGAGAGATTAGAGAGAGGCCAACTGAAGAAATGGGTCTGGGTCGTTTTGTCAAAATGGTCAGAGAATTTAGACTTGAGGTAAATGATCCATTGGATGTTGAGCAATGGGTTGATGAAATGGAAAAAAAAAAATCAAGGCATTAGGAATTCCTAATGATAAGAAGGTAAAATATGCTATTTGTATGTTGAGAGGCTTGGCTTTTGAATGGTGATCAAGTGTTTCTAAACTTAACTTAGGAGTAATCACATGGGAAAAGTTCAAGGAACTATTATACGGTCAACATTTCCCATGCAGTATAAGGAGAACAATTTAGTTTTAAATTGAAAGTACATGGGCCAACAAGATTGCCGACATATAAATTGTCGGATAAAAGTATGATAGCTTTTGTAGCAGTTGACGCTAAAGATTTGATGAAAATTGATAGAGTGAGGGTAGTGAAGGAGTTTATTGAAGTATTTTCGGATCATTTGCAAAGTTTATCCCCTAACAAGAGAGATTGAATTTAGTATAAATATAGTGCCCGGTACAACTCTAATATCTAAAGCACCTTACCATATGGCACCTACAGAATTGAAGGAATTGAAAGACTAGATACAAGAGCTATTGGATAAGAAATTTATTAAACCAAGTGTCTCACCTTATGGTGCATTGGTACTATTTGTAAAGAAGAAAGACAATAGTATGCAATTATATATAGATAACTAGGAGTTGAACAGGGTTATAATTAAAAATAAATATCCTCTTCCAAGGATTGACAACTTATTTGATTAGTTACAAGGAGCTCAAGTCTTCTCAAAGATAGACTTAAGATCTAGGTACCATCAATTGAGAATCAAGGAGGAAGACATTCGAAGACCGCTTTCAGAACTAGACATGGATATTATGAGTTCCAAGTAATACCTTTTGAACTCATAAATGCACCGATGGCGTTCATGGATTTAATAAACTGCATATTCAAGGAATACTTAGATATGTTTGTCATCGTGTTCATAGATGGCATTTTAATATACTCCAGAAATGAAGAAGATCACGGACAACACTTGAGAGTAGTATGGAGTAGATTGCAAGTAGAAAAGTTATACACCAAGTTTAAGAAATGTGAGTTTTGGCTAAGGCAAGTCACCTTTTTGGGACATATAATTAGTAAGGATGGATTATCTGCAGATCTTGAGAAGATAAGAGTTGTAAATGAATAGCCCAAACCAAAGACTGTAGTAGAAAGTCAAAGCATGGTAATCTAGCAACGATGATCACAACTCAAAAGAAAATATTAGAAAATATGTAGAAATTGGACTTGGAGATTGTAACTCATGAAATTGGAGCTAGATTCGCCAGCTTACAAATACAACCAGTGTTAATTGATAGAATAAAGGCTGCACAAGCTAGAGATAAGGGAATACAAGAAATAAAGAAAAGAATGGAAGAGGGAGAAGCTGTAGAATTTATTGAAGATGTAGAGAGCATGGTTGTCAAAATTGCGATTTTACATGGAATTCAATGGTATAGAATTAGTAGAATCGGATACTTGTAGAATTGTATATCTAAATTCATAATTATATCAAAAGTCTATACTTAAATGATTTTTCTTCTATTTTGTTTATGAAAAACTTTATAAAATTGTGAACCCGTAGAATCGTACAATTAACTCGTGATTTTGACAACCACGATAGAGAGGGTTTTGAGGTATGGTCATAGGTTAGGTGTGCCAGGTATAAATGAACTGAAGAAAGAGTTATTAAAAAAGGTACACTATTCTAGGCACTCTATACACCCTGGAAGTAACAAGATATATAAAGACCTGAAGAACCATTATTTATGAAGAAATATGAAGAGAGAAGTGGCTGATTGTGTATTTAAGTATATGACCTGCCAATAGATTAAGATAAAACATTAGAGACTTGTTGGCATGTTGCAAACTTTACCTATACCAGAGTGGAAATGGGAACATGTGACCATGGACTTTGTCATAGCACTACCCCGATCGGTGACTAAATTGGACGTAGTTTAGGTAATTATTGATCAACTTACAAAATCGATACACTTTATAACAATAGGTACTGGGTGTAAACTAAAGAAGTTGTGACAAATTTACATCAAAGAAATTGTAAGGTTGCATGAGATATCGGTCTCCATAATGTTAGATAGAGATACAAGATTTGTAGAGAGGTTTTAGAATAGTCTACATAAAACTTTGGGGACAAAAATACAATTTAGTATGGCTTTTCACCCATGGACAGATAGTCAGTCAGAGCAAAAAATTCAAATATTGGAGGATATGTCGAAGGTGTGTGCATTAGACCTTGGTGAGAATTGGGATGAACATTTTCCCTTAGTAGAATTTGCTTACAACAACAGTTATCAATCTACCATCCAAATGGCATCATATGAGGCGTTGTATGGAAGAAAGTGTGGATCACCATTATATTGGGATGAGGTGGGTGAGAAACAAATATTATGACCTAATCTAGTACAAAATGTAATAAACAAAGTGAAATTGATCAAGCAAAGAATGCAGCTAGCCCAAAGCCGCCAAAAGTCATATGCAGACAAGAGAAGACGCCCATTAGAGTTTTAGGTGGGAGATCATGTGTTGTTGAAGATTTCATCTACAAAGGGAGTGATAAGATTTGAACTAAGGGGGGAATTGAACCCTAGATATGTGGGACCCTTTGAAGTCTTGGAGAAAATTAGACCAATGGCATATAGATTGGCATTGCCACCAAGTCTGGCTGGAGTACACAATGTATTTCACATTTCTATGCTAAGAAAATATGTGATAAACCCAGATCAAATCATTGCATTGGAACCTTTACAAGTGCACCCAAATCTCACAATTGTGGAAAGACCCATTAGAATTGTGGATACTAAAAATCAAACATTGAGAAGACTGGTTATCAAGTATGTCAAGATGCAATGAAGCAATCAAATTGAAAGAGAAGCAACATAGGAACTAGAAGAAGAGATGAGAAGAAGATACCCAGAACTCTTCAGTGATCCAAGTAATTTTCGTGAATGAAAATTCTTGTAAGGGGAGGAAAATATAAATACATGAATATTGCAATTAAGGTTAATATCGTAAATAATCTAAAGGGATTAGGGGCAATTTGGTAATTTCTATGAGGATTATAAATAGGTCGTTATAAACCCTATTAACCTTTTCTTTCCTTTGCCTCTCACAGAACTCTAGAGTTTTCTTATGTGAATCGATAAAGAATGAGGCGACGCGTGAATCCATAGAAAAGGAGACGACCTTTTCCCACCAATAACTTATCGGATTAAGGTAAGTACATAAATCAACAATTGTAAATCGTGATTTGAGTATATACATGGTAGCGTAGAGAATTAACGTATTGAGGTTTACAAATTTAAATCAATCTGTGATACACAAGGGACGCAACAAGCGATTCGCTCATCACAATCACCAATTGGGTCAAGTAAGTGTATTTACTAATACATATTACATCAAAAGTGGTTTTAATGTATATTGAATGAAGTTACTATATTCTTTCATCATAATAATTAATATATATATATATATATATATATAGTAGTTTTGATTGTATCACTAATAAAGCTCCTAAAAAAAATTCAAGTGTTAAAATAACCCAAATTATTTGGCAGGGATTATTTGAATGGTAATTTTTTTTATCCATCTATATGGTTCTCGTATTTATATGCTTTCTTAATATCTTGTATAAGACTGTTAATTACATATATTAGTTTAATAAAAGGTATCCATTGAAAAAAATCATTTTCATAGAAGCAAACCTATTTAAAAAATTAATTTATAGTTGTAAAACCTAGTTTTGTACTCTCTTCTTTTTTCTTTTTTTTTTGATAAAGCAAACCTAGTCTAGTTTTATAGTTAAAGTATGTCTTAAATTTATGAGCTTGGATTTAAAGAATATGCATATGTGTCATGACATAAAAGAGAATGAGAGATCTTGAGAGTTGTTTTTCAATTAAGGTCAATCGATGGAATTAATATTCCGTCAAGGGAGATATGTTCACTCAAGAACCGTTATAAAATATTGTAAGAATGATGACCCTATGACCCTATGATTAATAGAATCTATTCTTTAGATTAGCATACTATAGTGGACTTATTTGGTTAATTATAATTTTATAGTAAATGGAATTTAATGATATTAATAATTGTGAAACTAATATATATATATATATATATAATTCAAGTATTAAAAAATTAATAAATATAATTTGACATGGAATTTGAACTCATAACTTCTTATTAACAACTTCAAACAACTAATCATTTGGTTAGTTTAATATCTTAGGAGAACTACTCTTTAAAGATAAATATATTGCTTTTTTTTTTTTTTTTGCTTTTTTTATTTCGGCCTCCATAAGTCCGCCCCAAGGGAAAGATTGTTTCTAGTTCTACAGTTTCTCTTTGCCCCCCCCCCCAAGTCCGTTTCCCAAGGGTAAGACTGTTCTTTCATTTTTGTTATCAATTCGAGATTTCTAGCATTGACATGGTGGAGTTGAGCGCTATTAAGATAGGCCGACTAACATTTGTGTTCGATACAGAATTTTATTGAATTCATTGCCAGTAGTTCAACAAGTGGATCATGACTTCATGCAATAAATGAACACGAGATTTTTTTTTTTTCTTTTGTTTTTTACATCATTCAAAGAATTCAGATTTTGATGCAATCAGTGAATGCTTCGGTACCATAACATTCCTAGACAAGCAAACGAGCCGGGCGGAAAATTTAACTATGGAAGGCTCGTTGTTCGAAGATCAATTTTCTCACTTCTATATATATATATATAAAACTATTTGAGTTGGGATGTAGCTTTTAGAGACTTAATTCTATTACATCAAAAGCGTTTTAATGTACTTTTTAATTGTATATATTGAATAAAGTTGCTATATTCTTTCATCATAATAATTAAAATATCATTAATAAAGTCTCTAAAAAAAAATTCAAGTGTTAAACTAACCCAAACTAATATGACAGCAAAAATATTTCCCAAATTAAATCGAAAAAGTGAATCAAACGGAGTAATTTTTCCCATCATCAAAATTTGTATTTATCATTAAAATGAAAAAAAGCAACTCTTTTCCAATCTTCACATTATAAAACGAAACCTTTTTTACATTCAATTCTAATATATAGTTGTTTTTCTTCGTATGTGTGGTCGAAACCTTTCATACTTCATCCAATAAAATTCAAAAAAAAAAAGAGAGAGAGAAAAATCAATTATACGCATTAGTCTTTCATCACTTTATTTAATTTGACATCATAAATTTCACGAACACAGTTTGCAATAGGACTGGACTGGCTTCTCGCAGGTATACAAGAACATGCAAGGTTAATGACATTAGTAAAAGCTGACTACACGACAACTGTTGAAGATTGCAAATTTCTGACGTACATAATTGCATGTGAAGGAGAAACAAATGAATGGGAAAGCAGACAGGAGTAAATGCTTGGACACATGACGTGAATGATCAATGCTAATGTAATAATCATCTCTATTTTTATGGTGAAACTGGTGGAAGACGAAACGTCACAATAAGTTACGATCTTTGGTAGGATATTGTCATTGGATTCCTGTAGGAAAAAGAAAAAAGAAGAAGAAGATTTGTCTGGTATTATATATATATATATTTTAATAAAAATTTTTATAAAAAATAATGAAATAGATAGTTTTTAAAACTTTCCTTAGCTCTTTATATAATATATGTTTTAGTTCTTGATGTGTGAAAATACAAGTCAAGTGAAGTAAGATGTGGAGGTAAATCAAGAATAGGCTGCCCAGTAAGAACCTAGGACTAGCTCATGGTACCCAAGAAGACACGGCTTTTTTAAAGTCATATGTATCCCATATCATGCTTTTAAGATGTGAAAGTGTTTAAGTGCAAATCAAGGCAAGATCCGCTAAATCATTAAGAAGGAAGCCTACATAAGTTGAGTAAAAGCATTACGCTTGAGACTCATTTGCATCATAAAGTGAGATAAATCAATGTGTGAAGTCTCACAAATCATTTAAGAGAAGTTATATTCCGTTGCGCAAAATATGGAGAGTTACTTATCCAATTTTTTAGAGATTACCATTGTAATGTTCTTTATTTTAAACAAACTTAGATTAGCTTACCGAGGTATGTCAACAGAGGAGCTTCTATGTGGAGCTAGAAAGGTTTGTCTTCCGTGAAGAAGAGATTTTTTTGCTTTTGCGTAGTATCATAAGAGATGGAAGGGAGAGTAGATAAGGACTGTCAAATTCCTCTATAAATCCTTATATTATATTTTTTTATCTTTATTCCCTTAATTTTTCCTAGAATTTAGTCATGTATATTCATATGTTTTTATAAGAAATTACTTATAAGGTAAGAATAGCGAAAAAATTTTAAAATTTAGTAAAATCTTAGTTCTTGTTCTCGTCAAACAAAGTCCCAAATCCAAGTTGATTTTGCAATTGAATCATAATAGGTTGACATAATAATCAGCTGGAAATCTTGAATTTTGCTTTGCAATGTCCCATGTTATTTTATTTTATTTTTTTATTGAGATTTTGAAGATTTCATAGCTTTAATTTTGTTGTGCAATATTTTCTCTTCAGCTGATCCCGTGTTTGCATGCAATTTCATCGATGATGAGCTTATCGGTCTACATAGGCCATAGTTTAGGTTAGAAAGGCTTCTATTTGGCATTGGTCGCATTCTTGTGACCCTTTCAAACCAAATATGCAAAGAGAAAGATTGTATTATGCTATTTTATTTGCATGTATAAAATTAAATAATAGTTTATATGACGTATCACTTATAATAAATCTTTTCTCAACGGGTTCAGGGCAATCAATGGAGCAATAGCCAAAAACAGGACACCAAATCACCACCAATAAGGTACAATTGGCTAGCCATGGTGTGTAGTTTTGGCCGTTTAGGATTCCGGGAAGAGAAAAGAGAAAGTGAAAGTGAAAGTGAAAAGGAAAAACAAGCCGAGAGACAATTATAAAAGTGGATAGCCATGTCAGGATATGGAAATTTGGCGAGGCATCGAGGATGCATACGTCTTAATGGAAACAGGAAAAATGCACCGAGTCCTACATTCACATGGCAAACATATATAGGAGATCAAATGCCACTTGATGGAGTGAATACTGAATAATGGATCTGGGACTGTGACTCTGACATGCCAATAATTCTGCTGATGCACAATTTGTATTCTAGCCAAGTGTCCATTTATCCAAATATTGCAGTAATCGGACGGACCAAAATTGAAAAGCATCTCCGTTACGGTTTACACGAGGTAATGAAATCTTGGCATTTGCATCTTTTATGAATGAGTTTAGCTCTTTTATATATATATAATATCACTATTATTTTATCAACCGATATTTCTCTTCAGTAAATTTTGTTTCATTTTCATCCTAACACTTTATATGTCCATAATTTTTTCGTTTTTAACACTTTTCATAACTTTATTACAAAACCAATAAGTTCCAAATACCCTCACAAGGTTTCTACTTCTGCCCATTCGGCATTGCCGTCAAAACAATATTAAAGGACACCATGAAAACACATTACTCTTCTGACATTCCATTTCCAGGGTGTAAGACACGATGGGAGATTGAGATCTTCTATAAGCTTTCTTTCTTCTTTTTCTTTTGAATCTCAAATCTCAGCTATCTCCGGTTAGAATTACAAATTTAACAACCTTAATAAAATTTAAATAAGTAAATTATAAAAAATAAATATGTAAATATATGAAGCGTTACAAGATAAAAATACAAGTATAATAAGTGAAATTCATCCGTTTTTTTTTTAGTAGTTGTCTTCTTTTCCTTTTCTCTTCGTGGGTTCTCCAATTTCAAATATGAAGCATGTCATGCGATTAGAAGACAAGCATTAACGAAAATAAATTGAAATATCTCTCTCAGAGGTCCTTTGTTTTAACCAATTAACTTAATATTTATTATTCATTTTAATTACACGAATTTTAATTACTTAATATAACATTAATAAGTAAATTTTGAATTTCAAGAATTGGAATTCTATTTCGAGGGAAAGAAAATGTGGGTTATGCGCTTACAGTAATTTTTTTCCACCATCATTACACGATATAATAATGTCAAGGTTTTTAGGGGGCATTATCTAAAGGATTATCCTAACCTAGGGTTGGGCAAGAAGACGACAACCTAAAGGGCATTAATAGGATAGGTACGGGATGGAATTATAAGCACTCAACTCAAAGAAACACAAAGACATTCCTCTAAGCATCACTTTTCAGCTTTTGGGATGCCCTCTATGTTTTTACAACAGCCACCACCACGGAGTCCCAATTCCGCCTCCCCACCACCCATCTCTTCCTCCTACTACCCCGCCTCCGCCCCCCAAATGCTGCTGGTTCTCTCCACTCCGGCAGATCACCTCCACGCAGCTCCACCTCTCATCGGAAGTGGTTCCACCACCCCAGGCTCATCCGGTAGGAAGCGCTTCCGCACGAAATTCACCTCAAACCAGAAAGAGCGCATGTTTGAGTTTGCAGAGAGGGTAGGGTGGAAGATGCAGAAGAGGGACGAGGAGCTCATCCACGCGTTTTGCGCTGAAGTGAGCGTGGAGAGGGTCGTGCTAAAAGTATGGATGCACAACAAGAACAAAATTGTAGTTTTTAAGGAATTAGATAAAAAATAATAATTGTTCCTTATAATTTATTTTAGATCTTATTGATATATTTAAAAATATACTAAAAAAAAAAGGAATGAACGGTTATTCTTTTTATTTTATAAAATAATTATTTTATTTTATTTTTATGAAATTAACAAAACATATCAATTATTATAAATGCACAATAAACAAAGATGATGGGATCTTGTCATGATTTACTATTTTTTAATATACTTCTCTAGTTCTTTATGATTTTTATCTCTTCCAAACGATATTTTTGGAGCTATATTAGCTTTAATA
The DNA here is from genome assembly GCA_037954665.1 of Laguncularia racemosa. Taxonomy (NCBI): domain Eukaryota; kingdom Viridiplantae; phylum Streptophyta; class Magnoliopsida; order Myrtales; family Combretaceae; genus Laguncularia; species Laguncularia racemosa. The sequence goes on along the minus strand of JBBMOL010000091.1, from coordinate 1,825,642 downwards.
TAATTATTTTTCTACTTATAAGCATACATAATATGGGTGTATGCCATGTAGTCATAATATAAGGTAGCATCACACGGTGGCAAGGATATGGCCATATACGAAGAAATAAATATATAAATAAAAGCGACCGCAATCGTCCTCAATAGCCAGCCCACCTAATTAAGATGGGCTGCATGTAAAGCTCAATATCAACTTCTCTGGACCGTTGGATTCTGAAATCAGTGGGCTTTGAACTTTGAAGTGAATCGTTAAATGATGAGACATGTTCATTATATTAAGAAAATTTTACTAATAGCTAAGAAATCTTGACCAATAATAAGTAAATTATGAGCGTTGTAAATGGATCAAATTCGGATATACCTAGAATTCATTGCATATTATAAACAAGCGAACGATGCATCCATATATATATATATATAAAATAGAGTGAGTGAAATATTAATAGCAAAACAATTAATATCGATAATTATATACAGGAGCAATTATTAGAAATATAAAAAATTGATATTTAAAGTTATTGAAATATATTGACAACATGTAACTTGTAAATATTTCTCTTTCCTTAAATTGTACCAAATAATGTTGCTAATAATAATTTATATGCTAATAATAGTCTATATAATTGAGTTACACATTGTGTTGGTAACGTGAAAAGGAAAATATATATATATATGCACAAAGTTAAGTCATTCATTAAAAAATAAAATAGAAAAATTATAATTCATTTCAACATCAATATAATAAAAAGTTGCTTCACGTCCATCCACCAGCATTAATAAATAATCAAAATGAATAATTTAATTTAATAAGTGATAATTTGCATTAGTGCAAAAATATAATAAAAAGCCATATATAATTGGCTGCAAAAATAAATACCTACTTTTTGTTATTTCAAAATAAAATTTAGATATTATAAGCATTTATTACTTGTTAATATTAAAAATAAAACCAATTTCTAGCCAAAAAAAAAAAAAAACGTAACAATTCATCATAGTGTGATGTTGTATTTGGTTCTTTGTGGCTTTATACAACAGGGTGGTATAAGAATGTGAATTTGAATTTGATAACCGAACAAGAGGCTATGAAAAGGAGTGGATAGGAATAGGTAGCTTGTAAAGTAATTTACATTAGTATTGTTGGATGCATTGAGTTATTTTTTATAGCACCAAATGGTATGAATTTATTTAATGGTACATAAAGGAATTTTACACAAAAATAAAAATAAAATGAAGACATCAAAAGCGGTTTTCAGTCGTTTAAATAATATAAATAATGAAACACTTATATGATTGTATCTATTTATGTCATATTCAAAACATACTTAGGTTTGTCATATTGCGTTTGTCTTGATTTTATCTATATAGATCATCTTAATAATAATTATATGTGATTTAAACAATGTTATTACATATTGTAGTATAATGTGGTCGGTCGAAGAAAAAAAGTTGTATTATTGCATCATATTGGGAATTATCACGCAATAGAGAGCTCGATAAGTTCTCAATATCATTGCTAACTGAACGATTACAATTACAATTAATCATTTCATTAAAAGATCAGTGGCGAATTTAAAAAGTAATGTACCAAAAAAATAAAATTTATCTATTAGATAAAGTTTGAATTATATTTATATTTCTTTACGTGTGCGGTGGATAGGCAGGAATCGAACAAAGTCAATGCCTACATCTCCAAAAGCCCAGTTGCATGGCGATGGCAGTGATCATGGTCCTCCAATGTGGTTTGCTTTGAAATTTGGGCCCAGGATAACATCCTCTCAGTGTGATCCTTATTCCTTACCCAGGCTATGCATCAGTAACGATTTAAAGTGCGTATTTATATATTATTGAAATCTATACAAGAGTTCTTGGCCCACGAAAGAGTTCCTCCTTAGGGGTTCACCGAAGGAAAAAAAAAATTCTATAAAAGAGTTATAGTGCTCTAAAATATAGGGATTTCAAAAGTCGTGTGCAAGTGATATCTATTAAGTATAAATCAATACTCATAGTAGGAGATTTATAATATTTAGGGTAAATTATGATATAAAGAGTGAGTGGGTATAGAATGAATAAGGTATAATGCTCTATTTATACTTTATTCTGTAAGATATATGATTTGAAAATTTGAAATTGGAATTTATTTTGTAATATTCTGAAACTATCATTGAACTTGTACCTTGTACAATCTATAGAGTACTAAATATCTTGTGAAACTTATAAATTTTACTATTTTTTTTATAAATTTTAAATTTATGTTATATTAAAAAAAATATTTATATGTTATATTACAAGTGTTATATATATGAAATTTATGGAACTTATAGCAAAATATGCGAAATTAAAAAAACAAAGAAAGTAAATTTTTTTTATTATTATTTTAAGTTTATATGATCTTACTATTTAACAAATAAAAAAAAATAAGTTAAAATTCCTTAACTCTTCCCAAATTATATCCAATTTGGTGAAATAATCATCAATAGATTGAATCCCTTGAAGTATAATAATAAGCAAATGATATAACTAATATATACGAGTAACATCTGGTTAAGAGAACTTGACCTTTAATTTGTTTGAAATATCCTTTCCCTAATTCATGTAGATAACAGTAGAAGCAATCGATGGTGAGACCAATCTCAAAATCCACATGACCATTAGATTGTTGCAACAATTCCATATTGGAAACATTGATAAGATTTCGCTAGAGTAAGGATTGATCCGTTAACAAATCCAACCTCATTTCGATTTGATAAGATAGTGAAAAAAAAACCTACTTCATGCATTGTAGTTCAAACCAGTTAATACTAGTGAAATTGAAACCGAGTTTTGAGTATCCAAACAATGTATGAAGTATAGAGGAAAATTATCTTCTAAAGGTGAAATCTACATTGCCAAACAAATGAATAGGAAATCAATTATTAAAGCTCTAATACCATGATAAAATTAGAAAAACCTAAGTCGATGAAGAACACAGGAAAACGATATTAGAAGAACAAGCAAGAGAGAGAAATACAGTTTTCTTCTATTTTCAGTTTTTATAAGTTCCTAAAATGTGTTATAACAATATTTACTAAGATATTGATACAATTGTAAGGACAAGTGTACAAACTACTTATCACGTGTAAAAGTTACTTCTTAAAATAAAAACGTTTATCACCAAACACATTTCTCCATTGTGATTAGTGTTCCCATCATCCTTTTTGGTTGAAATTCTAAATATTGGATCCAATGCTTTGCTGATGCCACCAATTGAATAACCATTTATGTAGAACTTGTCCCCATTGCCTTCTCATATGTTTGCTAGCTATTTTGACTTCACCTTTTTAATGCTTTTTGTAAGAGCATCTTTTATTAATGAGTTACTTGTAGAATTTTTTGAGATATTAAGTCAATATATATTTAAGAAATTCTTTATTTTATTAATGAATTCTTTCAAAAGAGTTTCTCAATAATTTTTTTATAGTTTTGTAGATTACATATCGAACTTTTATAAGTAAAATATAAGGAAAAAAAAAACTTACTTTTTGAGTTCCTTTGTGAAGACACTTTGACGTTTTTTCTAATGTTAAGGAACCAATTTATCGATATGAGTTACTTCTACAAAAAAAGATGTTCTAACAATTTAGAAATAATTAATGGGGTTTGGAAAGATTAGCACTAGTTTTTAGGTTATAATAAGAGAAGGATATTTCATAGAAAAGATCTCAACTCAATATTTCTATTTTAAGACAATGAGAGAAATAATTGTAAACATCGTCAAAAACTACATGTTAAAAGCAAACCCATTCCTCATTAATAGCCTATATCCTCTCCCAGTACAATCATTTCCATCAATACTCTAGTGGGAATCCCAAAACTATAAGCAAGTGTATATAAAATGGATTAAGAAAAGGAAAAATGAAAGGAAGGACTCGAAAAGCAATCCATATGGGTTTAATGTAAAATCCTTTATGCATGTAGAGATCAAGAGATCAGTTTAACCACGCAAATAGGGTGTTTGTTAATTTTATTAAGTTACTCTATTCCTAAACCTTGACTAAGAGGCCAATTAACAATCTGCTTTGTATTTGTTGCCCCATTGTCAACCTCCTTTCTAACCCTAAAACCGTAAAAAACTCCCTCAATGACTTTCAATTGGGCGTGTTAAACCAGTGAAATTTCTAACTAATGCAAATCTAAGACTTCGTGAGTTTTTTTTCATCACAATTATTTTCTGACTTCTGAAACAGTTCCAAGTTCATTCATAAAGAACTCTCGTTTATTCAAACCTAACTACAGATCTATGTATAAACCTCATATGAACTTAGTACTGAGTATGTTCAATATAGACAATAAAAGAAATGAAATGACACTTTTCCGGATGGTCCACTCATCCATCAGGCTGGCAAATGGCCATCAGCCCACCTTTATTCGACCGATCAACATGCCGATCAATTGCCAGCCATCACACACTCGCTGGTGCACCAATGTAAGTTGCTGTTCAATCAGCCACTCTCCTACCTACCCATAGAACCACTTTTTTTTTCACTTACAGCTTATTTAATTTCTGAAATAAAATAGTAGGGACTAAAAAAGTTATACCTTCAAAATCATCATTATCAAAAATAAGTTTAGGAATTCTTATTTTAACATTTACTTCATGTGATTTTTTTAATATAATAAATACTTACCTCAGTGTTTACTCTTTTTTATTAATTATAATATTAAGTTGAAAATATGATTATTAATTACAATATTAATAAAGATTTAATCGTTATAATATTAATTTTTTTTTATTTTTTTTATAGTAAAATAAATTTTTTTATATTTTCTTAAGTAATATTATTTTTGATAGAATAAAAATAAAAAAGTTTAAATTATTAAATTTTTCTTCTTATTTTTCTAAAGTAAACAAGATAATAGATAGTTGAGATGGAATATTACCGGGCGTTGAAATTTCATAACCTCCAAAGCTTGCCGAGCACCACTCAGGCACCAACCCATCGGAGTCAGGATGGAACCTTACTCCACCATTTATGCTTTTTCGTCTTCTGCTTTGGTCTCTGGTTCTACTATGGTTTAAGGAATGAAGTCTAAATAGCCGATAAAAATAGTAAAACTCGCATGTTCATCTTAATTGAACTTTATCCGAGTACTACTAATTAGTTAAATGTCTTATGTGGTGTCTGTACTTTTGAAAAATATGCATTAAACTAGGTATACTTTAAAGCTTCACAAAGTCAAACTCCGGCATTATGTCTTCCATATTTGTCACTGCCCCTTTTAAACCTTTTTACCTGTGCCGATGTGACAACCCTTTGAGAACCCAACATATATGTTGATGATTACTAAAATTAGTCACTATTTATGGACTTAAAATATCTAATAATGGAGATTATAAAGAAGAAATTTTAAAATAGAAGGTTTAATGATGAAAGATTAATTCATGAATTATTTGATGATTTATATTAATTTTTTTTAAATAATCAATAAGTGACTTATCTCAACACTATTTCAATATATATCATTAATAAGAGTATAAAGTATAAGTAGTAATTAAATTGTACATCATATATATATATATATATATAATATATATATATATATATATATTGTCTTTTTATCTTTTTGTCTTTGTCTTTTTCTTTTTTATATATAGATTGTCTTTTTATCCTTTTAGTTTTTAAGAATGCAAAATGTAAAGCTTTTTATCTTATTTTGCTGAACTGAACAACCAATTCATAAGCTAATCTAATTATCATGTTGGAATATCAACAATTACTAATGTGAAGGTTCCAATCTGAGCAATACAGGACATCAGACTACATAAATAACAAGAGAAATTTAGATTTGATTCTCACAAGCGAAAAAGAGCAACATAGTTAAACGCCTCACGATTTTCCAACGCAGGGGGGAGAAAAGCAAAGGCCGTACCGCAGTCTATAAAAATCATGGATTATATAGAAATAAAAGGTTATTACTTATCGCTAGTCAAAGGAAATGAATCCATACTTGCTTAAAGAATTTATAAGAAAAATAATCTTCTTTTATCTCTCTCTCTCTTTTCTTTTTTTTAAGTATTTAAATCTAATCATTTTAAAAATTTGTAACGAGGGAGAGTGAGTTAGGGTTTCTGAGGGAAGGTTCGAGAGAGAGTTCGAGAGAGGAATATGTCAGATCGGGAAGAAGAGTAAAGTAAACTGACCTGTTGGAGAGAGAGAGTGCATGCGTGTGTGATGGTGTTGCAGGGTATGGTGGAAGTGCGAGTGTGTGGAACTGTCTGCTTTAGTTGAGGGGAATGCATGTGTGTGTGTGGGTGCTGGCTGGTATGGTGGGGATGTGCCGTGCGGGTGGTGTGGGCTCTTTGGACGGGTCGGACAATGGATGATGATGGATATGGGCTGATGGACACGGGCCGGTTGACAGCCCAATTACGGAAGCAGTAATAATTAAGCCCATCCATTAGAATAATTCTAGAAATTGTTAACCCTCACATGGGTTGTTAGAATATGTAACCATCAGATCATATAAGATACTATTTGTAAAAAGAGAAAGCACATATGAATGAAAAAAAATTCCAATTTACTAAGTATTGATTACAACAAATAATTTGCATCTGAATTGCTTGTTGTTAATCCCTGTTACAATTGGTATCAGAGCTTGGTTGCGCCATGGAGACTCGTGAATCCAAGAAGCTTGATGATGCTGTGCGTAATGCTGTGAAGGAGCACACAGAAGAAGCCCTTAAACCCATCCATAATATACTCAAGAGAATGCAAGAGCTAATGGACTAGCAGATACTGACCATTGCCGGCTTGAAGACAAGTAAATCTGACCTGTTGGATGCATCTGGCTCCATGGCAAAGGATCCTGGTAAGTTGCCTGAAACTGATGATAGACATGGGTTAGCATTAGCACGTGCAGTAACTGTATAGAACCATCTACAAACACGAGCACCTAGGGTGGATTTTCCATCCTTTGATGGTTATATAAGGCGCAGCAATACTTCGAAATTGATTCCACCGCTGAGGATTGGAGTATTAGAGTGGCTGCTATGTATTTAGAGGGAAAGGCTTTGAAGTGGTATCACTCTTACATTTAGAGCTTAGAGAATCACCATACTATTACTTGGAATGAGTTGGTTAAGGCACTACAAGTGAGATTTGGGAAGAAGGCGTATGAAGATCCTATGGCAGAACTTAAGAAATTACACCAAGGTGGAGCTCTACAAGACTACCTAGAAGAATTTGAGCACTTAGTGACTCAAGTTAAGCTCCCAGAGGCTTACTTGATAAGCTGCTTCTTGAGTGGATTGCACCCTACCATACAATATCCTATATGCATGTTTAACCCCCAAACACTGCAAGAGACCTACTCCTTAGCCAAATTGCAAGAAGCAAACCTCCTTTCTACTAGACAATACCTCAAAACCCCTCGCCTAAATACAATACCTAATTTACCCTCTTCTTACACACCATTTCCATCCTACCGGACCCCAACTTACACCAGGAACTCACCAATCACTACTGCCAACCATAAGAACTCTCAAACACACAACAACACCCCTAAACCATCAAACCCCACCAATCCACAAACCCGACTTACCAAAAGACTTATCCCTGAGGAACTAGAAGAAAAGAGAAGGAAAAAGCAATGTTTTTGGTGTGATGAACCTTTTGGTCCAGGCCATAGATGCAAAAAAAGGCTGAACATGTTGTTAGTCGAGGCTGAGGATGGAAAGGAAGATGCAGAGGAGGAAGACATTCCACTGGAGGAAGTGGAAGCTGACTTTGCTAAGCTTACCCTCAATGTCTTGAACCAGGATCAAGGACACGGCCTAAGCAGTATGAAGGTGAGTGGATATTACAAGAAAAGGAAGTTGAGCATACTTGTTGACATGGGTAGCTCACTAAATTTCATCGATGAACGTCTGGCCAAGGGGCTTGGTTGCTTATTTTCTGATGTACCTTCCCTCAAGGTAACATTGGCTGATGTTACCGACTTATCTAGCACAAGCAAGATTCCCAAGTTTACTTGGGAAATGTAGGGACATGAATTCACAGCAGAGGTGTACTTGCTAAGCTTGTTCGGTTGTGACATGATTCTGGGAGTACCATGGCTGAGGTCATTAGGCACCATCCTCTGGAATTTCCAACACCTGACCATGAGTTTTAATTGGAATGGTCGTGAGTGCGAGTTGACCGCGGATAAGGAGCGGCTTAAGGTTGTGAGAGCAAATGAGCTATCTAAGCTATTTAAAGGAAATGGAGCGCTACATTACCAATGTTGGATAGTCCAAGCTCTAAATGAGGAGGATGATATGAAGAAACAACAGAAGTTGCAACCAGAGCTGTTGGATTTACTAGAGGAGTTCCACGACCTTTTTGAAGAGCCACATGAGTTACCCCCACATAGGGAATTTGATCATAGAATTCCCTTACAGGAAGACTCCAGGGTTGTCAACATTCGACCCTATAGACATTCTTCCATGCAGAAGACTGTCCTAGAAGATATGGTGAAGGAAATGCTCTTGAGTGGGATAATTAGACACAACCACAGTCCTTTTTCCTCGCCGGTTGTCTTGGTAAAAAAGAAGGACAACACTTGGCAAATGTGTGTGGACTACCGTGAATTGAACAATCAGACTGTCAAGGATAAGTTCCCAATTCCTATCATAGAAGATCTATTCGATGAACTAAGTGGGGCTGCTTACTTCAGCAAGTTGGATTTGAGGTCTGGGTATCACCAAATCAGGATGCACCCTGAAGATGTGTACAAGACCGCATTTAAGACTTACAAGGGACATTATGAATTCTTGGTTATGCCTTTTGGCTTAACCAACACTCCTTCCACATTCCAAGGTCTTATGAATCAGTTTTTTAAGGCCTATTTAAGGAGGTATGTCCTAGTGTTTTTTGATGATATACTAATCTACAGTAAGAGCTTAGAGGAACATGGGAAACACTTGAAGGCAGTATTCCAAGTTTTGAAGCGGGAGTAATTTTACTTGAAAAGATCCAAATGCACCTTCAGGGCTACTAAGGTAGAATATTTGGGACACATTATCACTAGGGAAGGAGTAACAACAGATCTAAGGAAGATTGAGTCCATTGTCAACTGGACTGTTCCGAAGAGTTTAAGGTAGTTGAGAGGCTTCTTGGGACTATCAGGCTATTATAGGTGATTCATTAAAGGATATAGTGTTATCACCAGGCCACTCACATTATTGCTAAAGAAAGATAATTTTAAGTGGAATGATGATTGCCAAATTGCTTTTGACAGACTTAAGGTTGCTTTGTCAAGTTCGCCAATCTTAAGACTCTCAGATTATAGTAAAGAATTTGTGGTAGAAACGGATGCTAGTGGAGAATGAGTGGGGGCTGTTCTGATGCAAGAGCATCACCCCATAGCCTATCTTAGTAAAACATTGAACAGTAGGCAGCAAGGAATGTCTGTGTATGAGAAGGAACTCCTAGCCCTGGTTTATGCGGTTGAGAAGTGGAGACACTACTTAATGGGGAGGCACTTTGTTATCAAGACTAATCACCAAAGTTTGAAGCACCTATTGGAGCAAAGGTTGGTCACTTCCAACCAACACAAATGGCTAACTAAGCTGTTGGGCATGGATTATGAAATAAGGTATAAAAGTGGACGAACTAATCAAGCGGTCGACGCCTTGTCCAGAATGGGGCAATTGGAGTTAAAGGCGATAGCAATCACTGCTACCACCCCAGAACTGGTGGAGGAACTAAGGCATGGTTGGTCTCTCCCTAGGGGCTATCAAAACACACTTGATCGCCTTAGGAGAGGAGAAGAGTGCAGGCATTTCACCTTGGATCAAGCGCTGTTGAGGAGTGTCGAGTCTAATTTTTGAATTCCCATTCCTAATCCGATATAAACTAAACCCTATGCTCATTTAATCTAGATCCTCGACTTGAGTTAGGAATTTCGTTTGATTTTTGGAGTCGCCACCCAACTGTTGTTGGGAAAAAGTGAATTAAGACTAAAGGAGCGGATTAGTCTTAATTTGGACTACTAGTCGTCGTTATTTCCTCTTCTCGTTTTTGTGAGAAGAGAAAAAGGGAAAACCAGAGTTTCTAAGTCCGGAGGCTAACCTATTAAAACCTATACGGTTACCACCTAATCTCCTAAAATTGTTCATCTTTAGAAATGTGTTTCATTGTGTTTCTGTTAATTTTTGTTATGTCTTTGAATTTTATTTCAGAAAAAGGATTTTTCATTTATTTTATGGGTTGACCCGAATGGGTGCCTACGTACCTGCTACTCAGGATCAAACAAGCCGTAGTTCGCTTTTCTGAAAATCTTTAGTGCATTGGTGAATTTTAATTTTGAAATTTCTTTCGATTTATGTTCTTACCATTTTTTGGATTTTTCCTAAAAAACTCTAAGCCTAAGCTTGATTTCATTTTTGAAAAATGATTTTGTAGGGAAAACATCAATTTTGATTTATTTGATGAAAATGATTTCTCTAAGTGCTAAAACTTATTTATTTATCTTTTTATGATTTTTTATGACTTTTTATGATTTTTTTGTTATTTTTGTGATTTCTGAGAATTTTTGTGGTTTTTGGGAATTTTTGTTTATTTTCGTGATTTTTGGGAATTTTTGTGATTTTTTGGGAATTTTTGTTTATTATCTATCCTATTTGACATCTAAAATTTTATGATTTATTTTTCCTAATTTTTTATTATTTTTCTATATATTTTATTATTATTATTATTTTTTATTTTTATTTATCTATTTATTATTTTTTTATTATTTTTCTACATTATTAAATTCTAGAAAAATCTAATTTCTACATTTTCCTATTTATTAAAAATAACACATAAATAAATAAATAAATAACTAAATAACAAATAATAAATTAATTAATTAATTCAGAATAAATAAATAAAAATAAAAAAAATCCGGAAAATCCGACTTACCTGGATCCGGGTCGGTGGTCGGGTCAGTCGGGTCGAATCGGGTCGGGTCGGATCGGTCGGACACGGCGGCGGGGTTGGCTCGTCCACGGCGTTCCGGCGGTCTTTTGCGGCGGGTGAAGTGTCGAATCCTAGCTTCTTGAGGGTGCTGAATCCGATGGTGGTGGCGGTTTACTCCCAGAACGTCTCCTTGCGGTGGCTCAACTCCGATCGACGGTCGCAACTTTGGGTTTCCTCCGATCTACACTCTTTTCTCTCTCTCTCTCTCCGCAATTCTGATCTCTGTGATCTTGCTTCCTCATCTCCTCCTCTATTTATAGGCGCTTGAAATCGAGCTGGATAAGCTCGGATTTCCTCCGATTGAAGCTGATCGGATTTTCGGTTGAAAAACCAACTCCAATTCGTGCCCATCCAACGATTTGTTGCGATTTGATTTTAATTAGATGATGTTTATCTTATTTTTGTTGAAGATCTGTTGGATTTGTGCAAAAAAATCGAATCAAAACGGCCGAAATACGAATTTTTTCTTCGCCGACGATCTCGGGCTCAAGGTAGGAGACGATCACGCGCCCGGCGCGTGCGTTTCTTCCAGCCGATCAGATGCTGCCACGTGTCCTGGATAAGTCGAAAAATTGCAAAACGCGGAAACTGCTTCCTCCGCGATTCGAACGTCTGACCGAGCCCCCCCGTGCGCGCGCCTAGCCATGGTCCGGACCAGCTGGGCTAGCCCACTTTCGCGATTTTATTTATTTCGCAAATTGCATATATGCAATGCAATTTTTATATTTTTTTGTATTTTTTGAAATTTCAAAAATTTGTAAAAGTTGTTTATTATTCATTATTGCTATTTCCGAAATCATTTTTCAAAATTGAAGTGTTTTCCTATTTATTTTTATTTTTTGAACATTTTTATTATTTTATGCTAAATTACGAAAAATTGGGAAAAATTAGGAAAAATTGAAAATTGATTATTATTGAAAATTATTGACTCCTAGGGCAAAAATGGGGTATTTATAGCTGCCCCTCTTTGTGGTAAAGTTTGAAAAACTTAACTACAAAGACAAACAAAAGACGCTATTTTTGACCTATTGAATTAGGTTTTAGTAGGAAAATGCCCCAAGAGCTGATAATCCTACGGTTGAAGATGTTCCTAACAATTCAAGGTAATGTTCCCTCTCCAAAAAGTGCTTTATGAGCTAACTAATTGGCGACAGGACACATCTCAAGCATCGAGTAGGAATGTATGAGAAATGATGATAGGAAGCGTCTTATCAGACTTGCAACCTTGGAAAGAAAATTTACTTAAGAAGCGCCCTTATGAGCTGGCTACCTGTCGATAGAAGCGTCTTGTTAGACTAGCAACTGTTTGGGAAGGATGTTTCCGAAAAGTGCTCCAAGAGCTGACTAATCGGGAGAATCTAGGAAAGTGCCCATATTGGGCTGACTAACCTTAAAATAGATTTTAGGAAAGTGCCCATCTTGGGCTGACTAACCTGTGGTAGTGTCTCAAAAGGTGCCCTTATGAGCTGACCCTGAGAACGGATTTTTAGGAAAGTGCCCATATTGGGCTGATTAACCTTTGATAAATTCTTAGGAAAGTGCCCATCTTGGGCTGACTAACCTTTGATAAAATTCTTAGGAAAGTGCCCATCTTGGGCTGACTAACCTTAGATAGAACTGTCTCAAAAGGTGCCCTTATGAGCTGACCCTGAGAACAGGTTTTTTCGGGAAAGTGCCCATATTGGGCTGACTAACCCTTGGATTGATTTTTAGGAAAGTGCCCCAAGAGCTGACTAACCTAAAATAGAACTGCCTCAAAAGGTGCCCTTATGAGCTGACCCTGAGAACGGATTTTTAGGAAAGTGCCCATATTGGGCTGACTAACCTTTGATAAATTCTTAGGAAAGTGCCAATCTTGGGCTGACTAACCTTAGATAGGACTGTCTCAAAAGGTGCCCTTATGAGCTGACCCTGAGAACAGGTTTTTTTTCGGGAAAGTGCCCATATTGGGCTGACTAACCCTTGGATTGATTTTTAGGAAAGTGCCCCAAGAGCTGACTAACCTAAAATAGAACTGTCTCAAAAGGTGCCTTATGAGCTGACCATTGAGGACAGGTTTTTTCGGGAAAGTGCCCATATTGGGCTGACTAACCCTTGGATTGATTTTTAGGAAAGTGCCCCAAGAGCTGACTAACCTAAAATAGAACTGTCTCAAAAGGTGCCCTTATGAGCTGACCCTGAGGACAGGTTTTTTCGGGAAAGTGCCCATATTGGGCTGACTAACCCTATTAAAGGAAATGTCTAGACACGTGCTTCATTATGAGCTGACTCATCTGGTACTCTTGAACATGCTTCTTACTAGGCTAGATGATGTGATGCCTTTCATGATGTGATGATAGTTACCTATTTTAATATGCTTGCCAGTTTATCTCGGATAGCAACCAAACAACTGAACCTTCGTGTTGGTTTGCTCCTGCTTCTTTTCTTCTTATCTTGACACTGGATTGAAAATCTTGATGTGCCTCTTTTCTTTATGCACAAAGCTCTTTCGACGGTAATGTTATCCTAATAATGCGCTCAGTTTTAATGCTTAGGAGTAGACAAAATTATATCACAAATTACATTAAGATTCATTATCATTTTAGTGTTTATCTTTCATTGACAAAGTGGTGGGTAATGTGTTTAGGCGTATTTATTGTGATGAGAATTGATTGGGATTGTTGACCATTCAGGGATATTAGCTTTGCTTGTAGAAAAGTAAAAACTCGACTCAACGAACTTTGTATCGAATATTGGCTTTCATAAACATTGGCAAAATTTCAATTCCCTTGCCTAAGGATAGTACATCTTTACAGCATCTGTGTTGACGGGGTCTCTCAATTATGGACCATCCATCTGAGTTAATATTAGAGCACCACCTGACAGAACCTTTTTCACCACATACGGGCCTTCATAATTTGGAGTGAATTTTCCTCTGGAGTCTTGGGCGTTCGGGAGAACTTTTCTTAGTACTAGATCGCCCTCTTTGAAGTACCGAGGTCTCATCTTCTTGTTGAATGCTCGGGCTATCCTCTGTTGGTAACACTGACCATGACATAGCGCGGTAAGTCTTCTTTCATCAATCAGATTCAGCTGATCAAGCCTTTTCTTTACCCAATCCGATTCTGTTAATTGAGTTTCTGACAAGATTCTGAATGATGGTATCTCGACTTCCACTGGTAGCACTGCTTCTATACCATATACCAATGAGTAAGGGGTAGCTCCCGTAGATGTTCTTATTGAAGTCCTATAAGCCATGAGAGCAAATGGTAACATTTCGTGCCAATCTTTGTAAGTTGTTGTCATTTTCTCGATGATCTTCTTGATATTTTTGTTAGCTGCTTCTACTGCCCCGTTCATTTGAGGTCGGTAGGGGGTTGAATTTCTGTGGTTTATGTAGAATTGTTGACATAAACCTATCATCGATTTATTGTTGAGATTGGTACCATTGTCGGTGATGATCGACTCAAGAACTCCATATCGGGCTATTATGTCCCTTTTTAAGAAGCAGACTATTACCCCTTTTGTGACATTGGTATATGATGACGCTTCTACCCATTTGGTGAAGTAATCAATCGCTACCAGTATAAATCTGTGGCCATTGGATGCCGTTGGAGTGATTGGGCCGATTATGTCGATTCCCTACATGGAGAAAGGCCACGGCGCTGATAACAAATGTAGCTCGTTGGGTGGAGCATTGATCCGGTTTGCGTATACTTGGCACATATGGCAGTGCTTAACATACTTTATGCAATCCGACTCCATGGTTAACCAGTAATACCCTAACCTCATGATTTTTCGGGCCAACATGTAGCCGTTCATATGAGGTCCACATACCCCTTCATGTATTTCCTTCATGAGTTCGCATGCTTCATTTTTGTCCACACATCTCAACAGGGTGGTATCATATGATCTCTTGTAGAGTATAGACCCACTTAATAAGAAATGACTTGCCAACCTTCTGAGCGTTCTTTGGTCATTCTTGCTAGCCATTTCAGGGTATTTACCTTCTTGGAGGAAGGTCTTGATGTCGTGATACCAGGGCTTATCATCTTATATCTTTTCAATTGTCAAACAATAAGCGGGCCGAATTTCGATGTCTATTTTCATCGGTTGAACTTCGGCTCCTCCTGTTATTTGAATCACGGACGCTAGTGTGGCTAGGGCATCTGCGAACTGATTCTGAATTCTCGGGATGTACGTGAAGGTGATTGCCTTAAACTCCTCAATCAGCTCTGTTAAGTGTTGATGGTACGGTACCAGTTTGGGGTCTTTAGTTTTGTATTCTCCTCTTGTTTGTAGTATGATGAGCGACGAGTCCCCGTACACCTCTAATTCGCGGATTCCCATTTGGCAGGCCATTTTGAGGCCAAGAATACATGCTTCATATTTCGCGATATTATTGGTATAGGAAAATGTAAGTCTTGTCGCTGCAGGGAATTGAGTGCCGTCTAGGGATATCAATACTGCCCCAATCCCACAACCGAATACATTGGCAGCCTCGTCGAAGAACAGTTTCCACCCACCATTCTGCTCTCTCCCAGAGTTTTCTACCGGCATATCTTCTACTGTTAATATGTTCTCGTCCGGAAATTAGACTTGTATTTCTTGGGTATCTGTCTCGACAGGGTGTTCGGCCAACTGATCAGCTAAGGCTTGCCCCTTTATCGAGTTTTGATTTACATACGTGATGTCAAACTCGAATAGAAGCATCTGCCATTTAGAGATTCTACCCATCAATGATGGCTTCTCTGCCAAGTATTTCAAGGGATCATGTCTTGTCAACAGCTCAATATGATAGTAAAGGGTGTATTGCCTTAGTCGATGCATGACCCAAATTAACGCACAACACGTCTTCTCCACCTCTGAGTACCTTTGTTCCCCATCTGTGAACTTCTTACTCAAATAATATATGGGACGTTCTCTTCCCTCTTCATCTTTCTGCCCCAACACACATCCCATGGATTCGGGGAGTATGGTGAGGTATAAGAATAAGGGTTTTCCTTGTTTCGGGACTATCAAGACCGGGGGTTTTATAAGATAGTCTTTGATTGTCCTGAACGCTTCTTCACATTCGTCGTCCCATTCTATTGCGGCGTTCTTCTTCAACAGACGGAATAGCGGCCGGCATTTGTCGGTGAGTTGTGAGATAAACCGAGCTATATAATTTAGTCTCCCTAGCAAGCTTCTTACTTCTTTAACGGAGCGTGGGGAAGGTAACTCTAATATGGACTTTACCTTATCAGGGTCAATCTTAATGCCCTCCTGGCTGATGACGAACCCTAACAATTTCCCCGTTGTAACCCTGAAAGTACATTTTTCCGGGTTTAACTTAAGCTGGAACTTCCTCAGTCGTTTGAACAATTTCCTCAGGATATCTATATGGCTTTCTCCTTCTTTGGATTTGGCTATCATGTCGTCGACATATACTTCAACCTCTCGATGCATCATATCGTGAAGTATAGCGACCATGGCTCTCTGATACGTTGCCCCGGCGTTTTTCAGACCGAAGGGCATGACTTTGTAACAGAAAATTCCCCATGTCGTGATGAAGGTTGTTTTGGTCTTGTTTTCCTCGGCCATTTTTATTTGATTGTATCCTGAGAAACCGTCCATGAATGAAAAGAGATGGTTTCCCGCGGTGTTATCCACTAGAACATCAATATGAGGTAGGGGGAAGTTATCCTTTGGCGTGGCTTGGTTTAAGTCCCGAAAGTCTACGCATACGCGCACTTTTCCGTTCTTTTTTGTAACGGGGACTACATTTGCCACCCATTCTGGGTAGTCGGATACTTCGATGAACCCCACTTCTAGTAGTTTCTTGACTTCTTCTTTGATTTTTAGCAAGATGTCGGGCCTAAATCTTCTTAGTTTTTGTTTTTTAGGTTTGACATCTTCCCTTGTGGGAAGCCTGTGAACTACTATCGACTGGTCTAGCCCTGGCATGTCACCATATGACCAGGCAAACACATCTGCATATTCGATTAATAGCTCGGTTATCTCACATTTTTGCTCGGCACTCAAACTAGTCCCGATTTTGAGGTTTTTAGGGTTTTCCATGCTTCCTAGATTTACTGTCTCCACAGGCTCGTCGATCGAGATTCCGCTTTGTTCATGTTTTAGCCAATTTTCTTGTATTATTTCGTGGCCTAAGATATCGTCTTCAACAACTGACCCAGCAGCGTTAGGAACGATATCAGCGTTTTTACTTTCTACCTGCGCGAAATATCCCTGATGTTCGATGGTAGGAGATCTGAGTAAAATGAAAGCATATATATATAAGAAGGAAAAAAAACAAACTGTAATTGGACTTGATAAAGAGTCTCAATTTGTTTAATAATCTTTCTCTACTCTTGAGCTAACCTAGCGTTACTGATAGGATAACAAAACCAATTGTTGAGAGCCGGATGTTGGTTAGACATGCGGGGAGTTGATTTCCCCTTGCTGTCGTCCTCTTCATTTATCCGAAGCTCTTGAATGACGTTTGCCTTTCGGAAAGATTGTTGGAGAGGTGGGATGCACATCTGGGTGTCGGTCAGCTTCTCCCTTATTCTGCCTTTGACACATTTTGTTTGCGCTTCTTCTACGGCCGTAGGAATGTACTCAATGCTAGTGTTGTTGCCGCTGTTTGCCATTTTGGTCTTGAACGTGTGCAAATTGGCCTTCTGGGAGGGTTCGGTTGCCTGGGAGCTATTTTGATACTTGGCGCGCATTTTTTTTAGTATGATGTATGCAAATGCTATGCGTGTGTCACACGGATGCTAAAAAGGGTTGATAATCGATTAACAATGTAATATTGAAACTTTACTTTGAATAATTTTTGGAGTTCGACATTCAAACAAATAAAAGATTACAATGATAATCTATTTCCTAGCTCTCTTGGTCTTCTGTTGTGGAGACTCAGGCTTCCTGTTGATGACGGCTTCTAATTCTTTGACTTTGGCTTTCGTCTTGAGTGGGAGTGGTCTCGTGTGGCCCAATGAAGAAAGCCGCGGGCTCTATTTCTCATAGGTGGAGCATAGTCCGTACCATAGGTAAATTCGCCTCTGACTTAGTCAGTGAGAGGATGGGGCCGATCTTCTGCTGGATGAAGGCCTGCTCCTCTGGGTTGTACAAGGTAAACCAGTGGTCCAGTATCAATTTTGGGTCCAAAGGTTTGTACACCCGCATCTCTTTGCGGATGAGGCGGTCGACTGCACTGCTAGCCATCTATTACAATAGGAAAAAGCCTAGTTACAAACAGAACTATGAAAATGTTACAGGGAAATAGTCCTGAACTCCAAGGACAAAATAACAAACCATTACATTGTCATCCAATTGTCAACCCCTCGTACGATGTTATGTATGCAAGTAGGTTGGTTCTAACTGGTTCCCGAGCTCTATGGCCTCCCGCATTCTCGAAGAAATGGATCTCAGGCCATATCGAAGCATAGGGTGGGGTAGCCTAATCGGTCCCGAACAGTGAATCAGCTCACTTCGCTCGAAACCTACACAATGGCTCCCCGTCTTAGGTTTCTAGGACGGTCCGGGTTCGACCGCATCTACTCACACAAACATATGTATGCATGCAAAACCCCCACAGTAAAGAAACTAAAATCTAACTAAATCCTGCAAAGTTAGTAACAAAGTAATGATTGAAACACATTTTTTTTTAAAGAGAACAGCTTGGAGAGATTCAAGTGGCTAGCCTGCTGGTATGGGTCCCCAGTGGAGTCGCCATCCTGTCGAGTCTAATTTTTGAATTCCCATTCCTAATCCGATCTAAACTAAACCCTATGCTCATTTAATCTAGATCCTCGACTTGAGTTAGGAATTTCGTTTGATTTTTGGAGTCGCCACCCAACTGTTATTGGGAAAAAGTGAATTAAGACTAAAGGAGCGGATTAGTCTTAATTTGGACTACTAGTCGTCGTTATTTCCTCTTCTCGTTTTTGTGAGAAGAGAAAAAGGGAAAACCAGAGTTTCTAAGTCCGGAGGCTAACCTATTAAAACCTATACGGTTACCACCTAATCTCCTAAAATTGTTCATCTTTAGAAATGTGTTTCATTGTGTTTCTGTTAATTTTTGTTATGTCTTTGAATTTTATTTCAGAAAAAGGATTTTTCATTTATTTTATGGGTTGACCCGAATGGGTGCCTACGTACCTGCTACTCAGGATCAAACAAGCCGTAGTTCGCTTTTCTGAAAATCTTTAGTGCATTGGTGAATTTTAATTTTGAAATTTCTTTCGATTTATGTTCTTACCATTTTTTGGATTTTTCCTAAAAAACTCTAAGCCTAAGCTTGATTTCATTTTTGAAAAATGATTTTGTAGGGAAAACATCAATTTTGATTTATTTGATGAAAATGATTTCTCTAAGTGCTAAAACTTATTTATTTATCTTTTTATGATTTTTTATGACTTTTTATGATTTTTTTGTTATTTTTGTGATTTCTGAGAATTTTTGTGGTTTTTGGGAATTTTTGTTTATTTTCGTGATTTTTGGGAATTTTTGTGATTTTTTGGGAATTTTTGTTTATTATCTATCCTATTTGACATCTAAAATTTTATGATTTATTTTTCCTAATTTTTTATTATTTTTCTATATATTTTATTATTATTATTATTTTTTATTTTTTATTTATCTATTTATTATTTTTTTATTATTTTTCTACATTATTAAATTCTAGAAAAATCTAATTTCTACATTTTCCTATTTATTAAAAATAACACATAAATAAATAAATAAATAACTAAATAACAAATAATAAATTAATTAATTAATTCAGAATAAATAAATAAAAATAAAAAAAATCCGGAAAATCCGACTTACCTGGATCCGGGTCGGTGGTCGGGTCAGTCGGGTCGAATCGGGTCGGGTCGGATCGGTCGGACACGGCGGCGGGGTTGGCTCGTCCACGGCGTTCCGGCGGTCTTTTGCGGCGGGTGAAGTGTCGAATCCTAGCTTCTTGAGGGTGCTGAATCCGATGGTGGTGGCGGTTTACTCCCAGAACGTCTCCTTGCGGTGGCTCAACTCCGATCGACGGTCGCAACTTTGGGTTTCCTCCGATCTACACTCTTTTCTCTCTCTCTCTCTCGCAATTCTGATCTCTGTGATCTTGCTTCCTCATCTCCTCCTCTATTTATAGGCGCTTGAAATCGAGCTGGATAAGCTCGGATTTCCTCCGATTGAAGCTGATCGGATTTTCGGTTGAAAAACCAACTCCAATTCGTGCCCATCCAACGATTTGTTGCGATTTGATTTTAATTAGATGATGTTTATCTTATTTTTGTTGAAGATCTGTTGGATTTGTGCAAAAAAATCGAATCAAAACGGCCGAAATACGAATTTTTTCTTCGCCGACGATCTCGGGCTCAAGGTAGGAGACGATCACGCGCCCGGCGCGTGCGTTTCTTCCAGCCGATCAGATGCTGCCACGTGTCCTGGATAAGTCGAAAAATTGCAAAACGCGGAAACTGCTTCCTCCGCGATTCGAACGTCTGACCGAGCCCCCCCCCCCCCCGCGCGCGCCTAGCCATGGTCCGGACCAGCTGGGCTAGCCCACTTTCGCGATTTTATTTATTTCGCAAATTGCATATATGCAATGCAATTTTTATATTTTTTTGTATTTTTTGAAATTTCAAAAATTTGTAAAAATTGTTTATTATTCATTATTGCTATTTCTGAAATCATTTTTCAAAATTGAAGTGTTTTCCTATTTATTTTTATTTTTTGAACATTTTTATTATTTTATGCTAAATTACGAAAAATTGGGAAAAATTAGGAAAAATTGAAAATTGATTATTATTGAAAATTATTGACTCCTAGGGCAAAAATGGGGTGTTTACAAGGAGGAAGGGCAAGTGTGTAGTGGGGCCATCCGTGGAGCTTAGAAGGAAACTACTAAAGATGTACCACGATGGAGCAGTAGGAGGACACTCGGGGGCTCATACTATCTTTAAGAAGATAAATTCTATCTTCTATTGGCCCAAGTTAGAGCGTGATATAAGGCAATATGTAAGGGAGTGTGAGGTCTGCCAAAGACACAAGTTTGAGCACGTGGCCCTACCAGGACTGTTACAACCGCTGCCAATACCAAGCACTTGTTGGGCGGAGGTAACCATGGACTTTATTGAAGGACTGCCTAAGTCTAATGGGCAAGAAGTGATCATGGTAACAGTGGACCGCTTGAGTAAGTATGCCCACTTCACGTCCTTTCCACATCCTTACTCAACTCCACAAGTGGCAAGGTTATACTTGGATCATGTGTACAAGTTGCATGGAATGCCCGAAAGCATCACCAGTGACAGGGATCCTGTGTTTGTTAGCCAATTTTGGAAGGAATTCTTTAGATTACAAGGAGTTAAACTAAATTTATCTACGGCATATCATCCTCAAACGGATGGCCAGACATAAAGGGTCAATAGGTACTTGGAAACCTACTTGAGATGCATGACAAGCGACAACCCTAAGAAATGGGGACAGTACCTATCTCTAGCTGAGTTCTGGTACAACACTAACTACCATGTTAGTGCTAAGAAGACCCCCTTTGAGATCTTATACGGGTATCCACCTCCACTACATCTCCCTTACATTCCTAAGGATTCTAGAAATGCCACGATTGATAGTTTGCTAACAGGTAGGGAAGATACCATACACATCCTGAGGTTCCACTTAACAAGGGTTCAAAACCGGATGAAGCAACAGGCTGACCGAAAGAGGATCGATAGGGAGTTTAACATAGGGGATTGGGTATTATTGAAGTTACAACCCTATAAATAGATAAGTGTGCGAAAAGTAACTAACCAAAAGCTATCACCTAAGTATTACGGACCATATAAGGTAATAGACAGGGTGGGGAAGGTGGCTTACCATTTAGATCTACCGAGCGAGGCGAATGTCCATCCCACCTTTCATATCTCCCAGCTCAAGCTCTACCATGGTCAAAGAAGGGACTGCTTGCCATCGCTACCTATTACAAAGGAAGAAGAAGAGTTAGAACCCCTTCGGATTTTGGAAAGAAAGGTGATCAAAAGGGGAAATCACGCGGACACCATGGGACTTACCCTGTGGAAAGATTGACCTCTCTCAGATGCAACGTGGGAATTCCTAACAGATCTAAGGCTTAGATTTCCTCATGCACCCTTGTGGATAGGGCCAGTAATGCGGGCCAAATGGGCCGGCCCGCCTCGACCCGTAATAAATTTTTTTTTATTATGTAAAACAGGCGGCCGACGACCTTCCTCAGGGACGGATGGTGGTGCCGTCACTTCAGTCGACGTCGGCGTCGTCAGTCGCGGTCGCGGGTCCTCAGTCCTCAATCGCGGTCCTCGCGGGTTGCGGTCGTGCTGCACGGTAATCGCCAGTTGTCGGTCGCTGTCGTGCTGCACAGCAGTCGCCAGTCGTCAGTTGTCGGTCGCGGTCGCTGTCACGGTCGCGGGTCCTCAGTCCTCAATCGCGGTCCTCGCGGGTCACGGTTGCGGTCACGGTTGCAGGTCCTTAGTCCTTAGTCGCGGTCCTCGCGGGTCGCGGTCGTGCTGCACAGTAGTCGCCAGTCGTCAGTCGTCGGTCGCGGTCGTGCTGCACAGCAGTCGCCAATCGTCAGTCGTTGGTCACGGGTCCTCAGTCCTCAATCGCGGTCGGCGGCGGCGGTGCAGGGCATGGCAGCTCGTCATGTCGTCCTCGTCAAGTCCAAGTCGTCATGTCCAGGTCCAGTAGGTCGTGTCATGTCCAGCAGCCAGCAGGTCCCTCCAGCCGGCAGCCGTTGCACCTGTGCAGAACATGGTTCTGGGGGTGAGAATTAGGGACAAGGAGGGGGTGATTCTTGCTGCAGCAGTTAAGGAAGTCAAAGCTTGCTGGGATATTGAAGTTGCAGAGGCAAAAGCCTTGCTGTATGGGCTCCAGATTGCATGCGCGGGCTTACACAAGTGAGTCACCCACCCTAATGGCACGTCGGCACCCACACCCGGTAAGCCACAACCACTCGCTTTGTACCTGCAGAAGTTCTGGCGGGTTGGCCCGCCGCCCGCGGGGATTGCCTGCCCCGCCCCGCGGGTTAAGCGGGCGCGGGCCAAAATGGCCCGCACCCCTGCGGGTCAAATTTTTTTTTGCTCGCCCCGCAATTCCCACCCCTACTTGTGGACAAGGGAAGTTTCAGACGAAGGGATTGTAACGAGGGAGAGTGAGTTAGGGTTTCTGGGGGAAGGTTCGAGAGAGAGTTCGAGAGAGGAATATGTCAGATCGGGAAGAAGAGTAAAGTAAACTAACTTGTTGGAGGGAGAGAGTGCGTGCGTGTGTGATGGTGTTGCAGGGTATGGTGGAAGTGCGAGTGTGTGGAACTGTTTGCTTTAGTTGAGGGGAATGCATGCGTGTGTGTGGGTGCTGGCTGGTATGGTGAGGATGTGCCGTGCGGGTGGTGTGGGCTCTTTGGACGAGCCGAACAATGGATGATGATGGATATGGGCTGATGGACACGGGTCGGTTGACATGGGCTGGTTGACAGCCCAATTACGGAAGCAGTAATAATTAAGCCCATCCATTAGAATAATTCTAGAAATTGTTAACCTTCACATGGGTTATTAGAATATGTAACTACCAGATCATATAAGATACTATCTGTAAAAAGAGAAAGCACATATGAATGAAAAAAATTCCAATTTACTTAGTATTGATTACAACAAACTAATTTGCATTCGAATTGCTTGTTGTTAATCCCTGTTACAAAATTCAGGCCAAAATCTTACCATTAAAGATGTACTCCACAAGTAAATAATTTATATTCATTTCTTTTTAATTCCACATCATCTTTCTGTTATATATTATTCTTTTCTATGGTTGGGCACGAGAGATGGTCATGGTGAGTAAAAAGCAAGATATCCATACGGTTTAGGCAATTTGTAAGTGGAGTTTATTTTCCTTATCCAGCTTCCATAGAATTGGACATAACAAAAGGAAATTTTTGTTATCCTCACAAGTAGAATTAGTATAACATAGATATAGATCAAACTAAATCAAGTTATGATCTAGATATGGTTAGAATATAAATCACAAAAAAATTGAATAAAAAAAAAAGGATTAAATGCACTTCTTATTCTATATTCATTCTATCCTTCTTATTTATTTATTTTGAGAATATTCCGATTTCATAGGGTTGAACATAGAACATTCTAAAATTTGAGGGCAAAGACAGCTAGATTCTCTCTCTCTTATTCATAGTCCTTGCATCTAGAATGAAGGTGACCAACGTTAATGTTTTTGAACATAAAACATTCAAAAACTTGAGGGAAAAGACACAGTTAGATTCTCTCTCTCTTATTCATAGTCCTTGCATCTAGAATGAAGATGACTCACGTTAACGTTGTTACAATGGTCTCCTCTTCGTGATCAGAGAACGTCGACCCTGTGAGTCAAGATTGGACGGGCATATGCAAGGACACGTTCATAGATGTATCATTATTTTTATTTAACAAAGAGGAAGAAGGAAAAGCGGCTGTCTTCTCCTGTAAATCGTGTTTCCTGTCTCTATCTCCACGCTAATACTCGAGAAGAAAAACATGGAAGTCGGAGGCTGGGGGGCTTCCAAAGTATCGCAAGAAATTTCTGACATATTGAGTTCCCATGGATTCGAAAGTCACTGTCTGTATCGATAATTCCAATTTAGCATCGGAAAACGCGTCCGTGTGTTGAACTATTTGCGGTTTGCCCACACGGTTTTGTACAATGTCGGGCCATAATTTTTCTTGCTTCTAGGATTGTTAATGACAATCAGGCTATATTTTGTAAAAAAGTAAAAAGTTATATTTTAAAAATAATTATTATTACAAATAGATTAAAAAAATTTATTTTATAAAATTTTTTTATTTTAAAAAACCTTTATTATTTATAATCCTTTTAGTGATAAATTTATTATACTAATAACAACTTAGGAGTTATTTAAATATTTTATAAAATTTCAAGATTATCAAATCACACTATCAAAGTTTAAGGATTATGTAATAAATAGTTTATGGAGATATATTTACAATAATCCAAGAAAAGTGTTTTGAGTTTGATTGGATACAACTAAAATTCGAAGGTTTAACTCTATATTAAATAAGATTTTCACTTTTCAAGAGATTCGTGTGTAGTTTTTTTTTTTTACCAAATGAACAAAAGTAACATGGAAACTAAGTTTCGGAAGTAGTAGCACAAATAATTACTAGATATCTTAAGAGAGCATGGACCGCCATGAATGAAAGGTCAAACCAGCATTTATGAAGTAGGTAAGGATCGATAAATGCTAAACGCTGTCAATTAGACTAGAAGATTCGTCCTCGGAATTATAAGGCTATTAGAACATGCTTTTATATAGGCTCCCATATATGTTTTTTTTAATTAATAATAGAAAATCAAACCCAATTTATTATTCATATCATTAGCTCATAAGGATTTTAATACATTTATTAGTAATAAAGTGGATGATCATCTCTAGCCAGAAAAATCGATCTATATATATAAAAAAGAAAGAAAGAAAGAAACATCGCAAGCATAAGGCTTGAGTGGCTAAACAAGTAGCCATCGCCGTTTTGTGGCATTTGTTACATTCAACCAACTCCAAGGGGTTCGAGCTGCCATTGGCTGACCGATATTATTGGGAGGATTGCTCAAAGGAGTGGATGGGTGGAGTAGCCTGATGCCACTTGTCACTTAGATGAAGTGGAACGCTGCCCGAGGACGATGAGGCCATGGAGATGGTAGGGCATTCTGCTAAGTATGCTGGTTTTTAAAGGAGAAAAAACAGAGTATATAAGTTGAAATAAATAAGAGAAGAAGAATACAAATGCAGCAAGGAAATTCAATAATTTCACTCAGCAGTAATCCTTTTATATTTATAATGCTAAATAAAACAAAAATAAGAAAAATTTATTTGACTAGAGTTCAAATAACTGAAACAACAAAAGATAAAATCACATGTAGCCTAAAAGTAAATATTTAATAAAATATATTACTGATAGAGGTTTTCATATTTACGAGTTTCATCCATCGAAAATATATGAGAAATATTTTTAATTTACTCACATAAAGATGATAGATAAATAACTTGAGAAGTTAACTCAATTTAGATGCAAAGGGAGATAAGAAATATCGAAATAGAAGTACTAAAATTTGTAAAATGGAAAAAAGAAGAAGAAGAAAGAAGTAAAATAAATGTAGTTTGAATGACCTTTTCTTAAACTGAACTGTCTTAAAGCAATTCAATTTTATAGCTGTGAAAAACCAGACCATAATGCGTTATATCAATCTCCATGACAAGTGCATGCATGCCAACCTAATACAAGCTCTCTTTCTTATGTTGCCTTTCTCCTATATTGCTTGGCCGAGCGAATGGAACACTAGTTGTCCCAATTCCTGGATTTAAGCACAATGCCACCATAATAACTTCTTAAAGATGAGGAATTAAAAGTTAACCCTTTAATCACCTTTACCGGAAAAACTGCTATTCTAATAGTGTGCTAGGGTCCCCATAAACCTAAATTTATTGTAGTGCGCAGCACTGATTTCAAGTAGTTTTGGAGAAAATATAGTTATATGTTATAAACTGGATGATTATATATTGCACATGGAATGAAAGAACATAATGATGAAGCAGCACTTAGATGTCTATGTGCCCACTAAATAGTCTAGTTTAATTATTATCTTAAACCATGCTATTATTAACCAAACTTTGGACATTTGGATCAGACAAGATCAGTGTTGTGCCGAGCATACTCTGCCTGGGATGTTTTTTTTTTTTAAGCATTCTCAGCACTTGTCCCATCGTGAGACTCGTTTGCCATAAATTGAAGTTTTTTTTTTCAAACTACTTTTACCACTATTATAATATAAATATAATTAATAGTTATGTATCATTTATATATATATACATAAGATGTACTATCTAATAATAAATTCAGTTATCGAATATATACAATCAACAGAATCTTTGAACACCATCAGTTGCAAGCATGACGCTTGAGAAGGCAATCTGTTCCTACCAAGCAGCTTCATGTCTTTTAATTTAATTACTAGACTAGATTGGCTGAAGAAAATAAAGATTTAGGTTTCCGGTCGATATGGAACTCATGGAAAGGAAAGGCAAATGAGGGAAAGATAACAATTGTGATACATTTGGTTAATTATATGAAGGTAAAATAAAATGTCAATTCCTTTTTATATAGATCTATTTTGTATATTTGATTGGTGGAATAATTATTCTATTGAATTACTATTATTATAAAATAAAAAATTAGAATTTTTTATAGAATTAAATGAATGGTTTTTTTTTTTATTTTTTTAACATACTTTTATATCTATTCATAAAATCTCAAATAAATTATAAAAAAAAATATTTTTTTATTTCATAAATGAAACATGCTATAAGTGATAAAACTTTTTATATATAATACACCACATGAATCTTTTTTAAAAATTAGTGGGTAAGAAATAATATTTTTCAACTACATGACTGCTGTTGCATCCCTTAAACTTCGTGCACACATGCATATCGCTCCAAGTTTCCCCCTGGAATGCAAAAATTTACAATAATTAGTAGAGCAAAACACACTGGACCAAAAAATTTACCAATATTCCATCTACCCCTCAAATTGCAAGAACATTAGGTTTCTGCTTTTGTTAAAACAAGAAATATCTCGAAATGCTTGGTTTCACGTTTTAACGTTGTTTTAGTATAATTTTCAGTGTAAAAATGTTGATAGGATTTAGTTGATAGAACCAAATAATGTAAAGAGAATATGATAATATTATATAAGAAAAATTATATAGTATAATCTTTTTATATAATATTTAATTTATGTAATATAGGACATGAATT
Organism: Laguncularia racemosa; assembly: GCA_037954665.1. Lineage (NCBI taxonomy): Eukaryota > Viridiplantae > Streptophyta > Magnoliopsida > Myrtales > Combretaceae > Laguncularia > Laguncularia racemosa. The sequence continues at coordinate 1,797,857 of JBBMOL010000091.1, read as the reverse complement.
TTTATTTTGATATTGAGTTATTTTTTGCATTGATATGAAAATTTATCAAAAGAATTTTAACATAGATATGATAATAAATAGAATAATGATAGTATAGGGTTATATTTTGGGTTTGGAGGATATATTTATTTTGTTTAATAAAATAAATTTTTATACTATCACATATATTATATAATTTTTTTTTTTTAGTTTTATTCAGTTTCTTAAGACACTTTTATCCAATGACTTATTTCATTGTATAAATCAAATGAATAAAAAATTAATTGCAAGTTTGGTTTGTAGAATAGAATAAGGTAAGAATAAAATTATTATTCTTAAAGAATGGAATAAAGATGAAATATGTATATTTTATAATTCATTTGATATTTTATATATAAATAAGAAAATATATTTAAAAATATAAAAAATAGTTATTCCTTTAATTCCATAAAAAAAAATTCTAATTCCTTATTTTATAGTAATAATAATCTTACAAAATAACTATTATACTAATAAAATATAATAATAAATTTAATTAAAAATTTATTATTTTATTTTATCATTTTAAATTGAATTAAATATTTTATAAAGATTTTATATAATTTAATATCATAAAATAAAATAATGGGACTGGAAGCCATCTGCTATTGTACACGCTTGTTTTAGATAGAATTTTGCATAAGCGGCATGTCAAGCCGGTGCGGCCAAAAATTATCATAAAAAAGTACTGTCCCATGATCAAGGCCAATGAAAATTAATGGACGGAATTAACCTTAAGTGGCTTGGCTCGACAGGAAAATCAACTGCTATCATGTCGATAAGTTGGATGGGAAAGTCAGCAAATCAACTTATGTAATGCATCTCTCTAAATCGCAGAAACATTGAGTTGGCAAACGCAAGACCCCCAACATTCTAACAAGACAACCTTTGTAAGAGACTGGTTTTGTGTCATGTCTATGCAAAATTAACTTCTTTTTCTTTTTATTATAGTAAATTTTTTCGATTGCCATTGAAATTAAAATTACCTTTTATTCTAAAAATTAATTTTAATAAAACGATAATTTTTCTTCATTCAGTCAATTTTTACTTTATATATATGTATATTATATTTTATATTTGAAGCAAATAAAATTATTAATGGAAATCGGAAAAGTTACTAAACCTATAATTCTATTTTCAACATAATATGTTATATTTCATGATTTCATGCATGGAAAGTGAAAATTAGAAGATTTCAACTTTGCTTTTTTATCCGGTCTAGCCTTTCCAACCACGTATTTATTATATTTACCACGCCAATGCAAGTAAACATTAATTGCACCGGCCTAGATCGGTGCGTTTGTGTAATGTGGTCTATCAGTAAATGCGTGTTCCTTTTCTTTTAGGTAATTTTTTAATGCGTTTTCTTTCTCAAAGGTAATATATATATAGATATTTTTTAAATTGAATATTTTTCCTAAAATTCCAAGCTATCGAAAAAGGAAATAAAAACACAAAGACGTAAACTTTCATTTTCACCAAATTTCTCTCCCTCTCTCTCTCTCCTTTTTTTCTCCCTACAGTACAAGAAAAACAGAGCCCAAAAAACAGACTTCTCAACTAGTAAAGTTCGTCTCTATTCTCGAACAAAATTAGCTAGAATGTTGTTGTCTTTCTCTATGCTCTTGCTTATAAATCTTGAAAATTAGGTAGAGTTTCAACTTCTATGTGTGGATTCTCATGCCAAGCTTTCAACTTTATAAACACTATTCTCGTTTTTTTTTACGGTTGATGAGTCGATTTTTTGCTTGGAAATTTTCAGCGGAGTCATGAGGGTGTTTAAGAACTGCTTTGTCTTTTGCTCTGAGATTTTGCTTCGTATCGAATAAAACAGATTTTGATGGGCTAAATCATGGTTTCACTGAAGAGAGTTTTGCTCAACAACCGTCTCAAATTGGTGAGGATGAGTTATTATGCCAACGTTGTTGATTCTCTCTGCGTTCACATACATGCCCTGTTTCTTTCTCTGTTTCATGTTGTAAAGAGGCTCTTCTTGCTCTTCAGGTAATACAACTTTATAGTATAACATTAGTTTTTGCTGTTTTTCCACCGTTTAGAATGTGTTGCATGATATATCAAGTGGGTTCGTTTTCCTTTTTTTATGTTTAGGTATGAAGAAGCTGAAGGAGGAAAGAGTGATATGGATTCAGATGAATTTTCCAGTGTGAATTCCACATGCGAAACCATTAGTGAAGGTGAAGTTTGCTCTGATACAATGGGAATAGAGGAAACAGAGCATGCTGTTCTTGAAGAAGAGAACTTGAAATTTAATTATGATGAAGAGGAAGAAGAAGAGAGCATGAAATTCGATGAACATAAAGAGGAGGAAGAATCGACAGAGTCCTTTTTATCATTCAAGTTTCCAACTTTAGAAGACTTGACTAGAAACAGTAAGAATATTGGTGAGTTGAATTCGGATAACATTAAAAGAAATAGCAGCGAATGGGTCGGTTCGAACACGAAAGAATCAGATAGTCATTGCACGGCTAGTTCCTCTGTTAGCAGTGATATTAGTGAAGAGTTATCATTGGATAGGCAGTTAGTCACTGAACCGAAGCGTGAAGATGTCTTAAATAGTGCAAGCAAAGAAGTGAGACTTGAAAAGGATATAGAGATGGATAACGATTTACTAGGAGAGAAGCATAATTCAGTATTGCAATTCCATTTTCCTTCAGAGAGTGAATTAGTTGTTTCTGATTCGGATTCGGAGTCTGGTTCTATGTCATCCAGTCAGCAGTTCTCCATCATGAGTCGTTTACTTGATTCAAACAGCGATGAGCCTACGTCGGATGGAGAATTCGATACAGTTCTTGAACTAGACAAAATTCGGGACATGAGGTGGATCCATGATCTGAATTCAGGTTCTGGGTATGAGCGTGAGCGTGATGACACTGATGTAGATGAGGAAATCTTGGAAGAGCTTAGACAACTGGAGGAGGAGGTAAAGAAGGATTTCGACGAAAATGAAAGTTCCAGGCATGAAGAAAACGAAGAAGGAGGATTTAATGGAGAAGTTGATGGAAATAGAGATCGTAGTTGTGTAGAAAATGAGGATAGTGGTTCAAAATTGGAGGTGTTGTGGGAACATCAAGAGTTGATGGAGCAACTAAAGACAGAACTGAAAAATGCGAGAGCTTCAGGACTTCCTACCATAAAGGAAGATTCTGAAATTCCGAAAATGATGGAGGATTTGAAGCCATGGAAGATTGATGATAAGTTATACCATGAGGAGAGAATGGGGGAGCTTCACAGGATATATAGGAGCTACCGTGAAAGAATGCGGAAATTCGATATATTGAATTATCAGAAAATGTATGCTCTAGGTGAGTCATTGAGTTTCATTTCGATCTTGTTCTTTTGCGAATTTCAACCATCTTATGTGAAATTCGGGAAATATATTAGAAAATCGAATGCCCTGGAATTTTGTTTATCTGATACTTTGTAATTTGATTTTGTAAATAGCTTTTTAGAAAAGGTTCATGAGAAGGGTGTTGACAAAGTCTATTCATGAATGAGGAGTGACCTTTCCACCTGTTAATGCAGTTGAAATCAATTGACATAAATTACCCAACCTACCTTTTAGATGTCTAAAGGAAGGTTTTGAGGAATTAGGTCCCCACTCAATCTGATTAGTTGAGATAATGAAAAACATGAACCTCTACAGTTCACAAAGCATCATTGTGATGATAACCACAAAGGTTAGCCACAACTTTATGAAAGTTTTCATTGGTAACTTTTACATAAGTAACAGGCGAAATCACGGGCAAATAATTATTTTAAAAAATTTTAGGCACCCGTGGATGCTTACCCATTAGCATCTATCACATTCAAACCATGAGGGGGATTCTTAAATAGAAATATGTTTCAGTCAAACGTGGTGGATCACACCACGAACAGTAGAATTTGACAATAATCCTTAAGGCGTCGGCGTGGGAACCGTCTCCTTGTTTTTCTTGTCTTTTAAGTCTACAAAGGTTGGAGATGGTCAAGGTTTATCTTCACTGCTTGTCAAGCCATACAACCTGTCTAGGTCTATGGGTGGATCTACCACAATTTAATATTAATTTCTGAGTCCTGAACTTGGATCCTATTCTGCATCCGAAAGTTAAGTTGCTTTATTTTAACATTATCAAGATTTGATCATGATGAAGATAGAACTTTGTAGCCAACAAATTATGCCCATTTCATGTTCTTTACTGTTGATTTCACGTTAAGGCCCAGCCCTCATCATCAGTATCATACCATGACTCAGGTTTATTCCAATCAAAAGATCTACTCAAATCAATATCATCAAGCAGCAAACGCACATCCCAACCAATCTCTTCCGTTCTGTCACAGAGCTTTCGTTTGCGGAAAGAGCACAAGATAGAAAATGATCCAACGGTTAAGTTCATGAAAGAATTGCATAGTGATCTGGAAATGGTATATGTTGGTCAGCTATGCCTTTCTTGGGAATGTCTTCAGTGGCAATATGACAAGGCACTGGAGCTATGGGATTCTGACCAATACGGTATTCGTAGATACAACCAAGTCGCGGGTGAATTCCAACAGTTGCAAGTACTTCTGCAGAGATTCTTAGAGAATGAAAAATTCGAAGCACCACGCGTGCAATATTATGTCAAGAACCGGTGTTTCTTGCGCAATCTACTTCAGGTTCCAGTCATTAGAGGTTAGTGATTTACCAATGTGAAGAATCCTTATTATCTACAAAAACTGCTGTTTAGACATGTACTAATTAGAGTTGCATTGCCATCCAGAGGACAGCCTTAAGGATAGGAAAAAAGCAAGAACGACACGGAAAAGCGAGTATGCCATCACGAGCGACGTATTGATAGAGATTATAGAAGAATCAATACGAATATTTTGGAAATTTATCCGTGCTGATAAAGACGCAAAATCCGAGTTCCACAAAAATCTAAAGGGCGCTCGGCCTGAACTGCAGGATCCAGCAGATTTAGAGCTGTTGATGGAGGTGCAGAATACGCTTCATAAGGTATTTTTCTTCATGTAACATATCTTCATCGGAATTCAATTTCTATCCCTGTAATGGCTACTCATCTCACACATCCAATCTTGAAATGCAGAAAGAAAAGAAGATTAAAGAGCTGTTGACGGGCGGAAACTGCATACTCCGGAGGTTCCGAAAGCACCAGGTTGAAGAAGCAGATCAAGCCCTCTGTTTCTTGTCTCAGGTGGATATGAGATTAGTGAGGAGAGTACTGAACATGTCAAGAATAACAAGTGACCAACTAGCCTGGTGCGAAGGGAAATTAAGCAGGATAGTTTTTGTTAACAAGAAAATACATGTAGAGCCGTCGTTTTTGCTTTTTCCATGTTGATAATCCACAGCACGAGCCATGTTTTAGTAGTTTTGCAGTTAGATCGGTTTAACCTGAGGATAAGCCGAAGAAAGTTTCAGGGGCTTCTTTTGGGTACAGCCTTTTCATGCTTATGTATAATTGGTTTTGACTTATTGCAAATGAAAATAAAAACTCGGGCGATCCCGATCCCTACTTCTCATCTCAAAACATTGACACTTGGATCCTAAATTTTATTTTTTTTCGTAGTACATCAGTTTTTATCAATTTTTTAGGATGATGTCACAAGATTTAAGAATTTTTTCTAACACATTTAATATTTCAATTTTTTTAAAAACTATCTTTAAAAATTCCACATTATTTCGTAATTTTAATAGTTTTGAGAGAGTTGTTTAATGTTTATTACATTACAAGTAACATGTTGGTTAATAACCGGAAATCTGGTGATCGTGAATCGGTCAAAATAAAGAGCATGATGATGGTTGGGTGATTTTTATACACCAATGAGGGCCCATGAAAACGTTCAAGCTGGCGTTGAGGTTAATGGAAACATGAGGTCCCTTCCATAATAACTTAACCAACACGTTTTAATTAGTTTTCTTTGAAAAAATCAATTGCTTGTGTTTACTGCTTTGTGATGTCAAGGGAATTGAATTTTATTTCTCCGTGTGTAAGTCTAGAGGAGCGTGACTTCAACCGTCACACATTGAAACAAACAAACAAATAATCTTTATTTCGACTTTCAAATAAAACAAAGGAATTAAATTATTCGACTTACCGACATTTAATAATAATAATAACGACGTTTAATACGACAGTAATTAAAATAGATTTAATAGTATTTAAAGCTGTCGTAGGATGAGGATAACCCCTAAAACACATTTAAAAGTTGGCATTTATAGCCTTGTGGCTTTCTCACAATCTATTTCCGTAAGAAATAACTCCAAATTAGATTCTTTCACTATTTATTTACTTTGCCGAATGAAATATAAAGAGAGTGGAATTTTAATTCATTAAAAATAGAACATAGGTATAATAAATATTACTGTGTTATGTTGTTTAGTTGGGTGAAAAAGTAACTAAGCAATAAACCTATAATAAAAATTAAATAATTAAATTGCTCTCATCAATCTCAATTCATCTTCTTCCTTAGCCTAATCGTAACCCTAACCTTTATTTACTCCTAATCTCCACTTTAAATTTCTCTCTCTTCGATCCCTCTTAGATGCGCTTTAAATGCCTCATCTACATCTTTGATATTCAATAAATCGATCAACAATTTCAAGCCCTAAGTTACCAAAAATGAGAACAAGAAGAAACTAAAGAAAAGCACTTCGAAGAGTAGGAGTTTCTTGTCGACATCTATGTTGGCATTGCAGGATGATGAGTTTTGAAGGATGTGCTGTCTTGGAGTTATGAGAGAGAGACCCACGAGCACCGGTACTATACATGGCGGTTAAAGTTTCTATTACTACCAAGGCTTCTAATTTTCTCAAGAAACAAATGAAATTGGAATGGAAATTCAAGAGTTTGGAGTTTTGATTTTCTTTTATGAAATTTTAGGGATTTTTTTTTCATTTTTGGTTTAGTTATTAAGATAGATCGAGTTTAGAAAATGGTGTTTGATGGTGGTGTGCGATAAGAGAGAGGAATGCTTTCAGGTTACCATCTAGATAAGTTCAAAAATTCAATAATTAGAACTTAGAATTTAGACCTATTGTAATCAAATTGTAAAACTAAGCCTTGCAATCCTAATTCAAATCTAAATCCTGGTATCAATATCAAATCTATCAAATCTATACCCTAACATGCCCCATGCTGAAATCTATGAACAAAACAATGCTAGAATCATAAATTAATCTTAATTCCGAAGAGTTAGCCAAAAAAATCTTAAACCATAACATAGATGACAATTTAATAAATTTCTAGCAAAATCGATAAATTCAATCTACAACATGAGAATAGGAATCTCTAAGATCATCCTTGAATAGAAAACCATAGAGAGAAAAAAGGCATAGATTTGTAAAAAGGAATGTAGTAACAAGTTAATTAGTTTCATAAGCCCTAAATTGATAGAGTAAAGGACTCACAACAAAACCATAGATAATCTTTATTTAGGCAACACTATACATAGAATAGGGAAAATGAGTTGAAACCCAATCAAAATCAACCTAAGAAGTTGGCCATTTACCGATTTACCCACCAAGTGATTAACCTTATTTCACCTTAATGTAACACTTTCCAAACTCATCTCTTTATCCCAAATTAATGAGAAGCCTCCATAAACCCTATATTTAAGCCAAACATAAATTAAAAGAATTCTAAATAAGTTATATAAATTTGTTTACTTATTTGTCAATTTATAAGGTTTATCAAAAGAACGAAAATGCCAACTATTAATACATGGAGAAATAAATGTTAGGTGTACCTTAATCTTAATCAGTCTTTAACAAGGACTACCGTATGATGAAGTGCAATAGGTTACATATTAACGTCATACGGTTAATATTATAGTTACTTGTAAGGCGTTATCACTTACCCCTAGTTTTAGGTACTTGTTTTTAAAAACATTTGAAGTAATTAAAAGGTTATAAATATAAAAATGGAAGAAACCATATAAAAGTGTGGAGTGTCGCATCACGTCAGCCTAAGGGTTGGATAGAGATGCTGACTCCACTTTTAACTTATATTTTATTTTTAAAATTTACATTCTAACATTAAAAAAAAAAAAGAAAGAGAGAAAAAAAACTCAAACATAAATTAACTATTCTTCGGTTATTCTTACTATATTTTCAAATCTGTCCATAAAATATCTTTAAAAAACTATAAGGAATAACTTTCATATTTTTATTTTATTCCTTGAAAATTATGGTTTTATTCCTGTCATATCATATTCTACATAACAGCAATACCATTCATCTCCAGTTGACAGCTTATTTAATAGAATAGCAATAGGAATGCACACAAGTGGCATTTAGTTGTCATCATCTTAATATGGATAAATTTTTAGTTTATGTAGTAGACTAACTCATTGGATAAAAGATAATTTAAGAAACTGGAGAAGATAAAAAAAAGAAAAAAAAAACATACATATCAAAATAATCTTATTCGTAAAAATCATAAAATAATCTTACGTTGACGTAAAAAAAAAAAAACCTTATATAATGATAATAATTCGTGTACATTACTATTTGTACAAAATATAATAAAAAAATTATAATATATTATTCTTCTTATCTTACGATAAACGTTTGCATGTATAGCAAAAATGTGCAAGGCTTACATATTATACCCATCATAGCATAGTTATGCCACCAAATTCAATCGGCATCGTGTCGTCAAAACACCAGGTAGCCAAATTTAAGGTCACATACTCAACTATTTTAATATATTATTGAAATATTTGTTGTTTAATTATGATGATTTTGTTCGTTACCTTTTTAATTTTTCTAATGAAGGTGGTAAGTTGGTTTATCAGACAACAAAGAAGAGAGCAAGTGGAAGTGTCCTGTTAGTGGGAAGAGAATTCAAGGGGTACTTGTTCTTGTGCATTTGCATTTTTCTTTCTGTTATAATCTTTTCGTTTTTATTAATTTATTTTCTGGTTAATTTGAGAATCTATCGACTGATTGTAGAATGTGATATGCTTTGGGTTTTGTTTTATTTTAGTCGATTTATGTAAAGATTTTTATTTTTTATTTTTTGATTTTAAGTTGTGCTTGTGCATATGATGTTTTTAGGATTTATAAATCGTCAACTTCCTTTTTTTTTTTTTTTTCTGGGTAAAATTTGTCAAGTTTCTTTCTTTTAAGGTATTTGATAGGTTTGGTCTTGCTCTTAGGTTGGATGAATTTCGATAACTAAATGACTAAGTCGAATTCAGTCATGCCTACTGAGATGCAGTTGAGCTAGAAGCCTATTTTGGGTTTTGTTTGCTATTAAAAGGATAGGAATATGTTTTTTTTGCTCTCCCTTTCAAGACAGAACATGTTAGCATGCTCGCTCTAATCACCCCAAAACACGCCCCACGAGATGCAATCTTGCAATGAAATTCCTCAAACGAGCCTTAAATGTTGGGACGGTGTCCTAAGATATCCGTTAATGGATTATCCCTTAGGATTCTTTTCGTTATCCCGACTTCTAGGACATGGTGCAACTGTTTCTCCACATCAATTATTGCATATAGCATATATGCTTTCGAAAACCTTGTTTACTGGTTCCGTATGCTGTCTTTTTGTGAATAAAATTCTTCATTTACTTTCCAGGGAGGAAGCATAAGTAGTTTGATTTGAGATGTCCTGCCATTGTCGTTTGCTGGACCAGTCTGGTAATTTTCATTCCATGGGGTCCTTTGCTTAGTCATGTTTCTCCCTCCTTTTTTTGTCAACGGACACTTGTTGTCTGTGTTACATACAACTTATCTTCATTGGAGGACAGAATTCAACAGTTTATTTAATCATTTTTATGTGTACGAAATCCTTCTTTTCTGTTGAAATAACTGTCGGCGATATTGCTCTTTTGCGTTCACAATGGCATAGATCATGGAACTTAACCTGATGTTCCCATTTGAAGTTCTGCATCACTTGGCGAGACACAAGAAAATGGTCAGACACCAAATTGGATGCAATGTCTTGCGATATTCTTCGATGATAGGTTTGTTGTTCCTGGCATTATTTTAGTGATACATGTAACTTGATATCTATTCGGTATTTGCTCACATAGTCTACAAACTTTTATAGTTCTATTAGTGGTACCATCTAATCCATCGTTTAATCTCAAGTTATTTTAATGAGGATTTCAGCTATCAAATTATGGACGGTCCAAACCCCTAATCTATACAATTGTCCCCCCAAAATGCTGAAAATCTAATATGCTTGGGATTACACCCTTAACAAGTTATTAAAAAGGGAAGTTTGTTAGCTAAACAAGATAAAATACCTTCCTCATGATATGAACTTCTTAAACATATTTTCAGTAACTATGCCCAAAAAAGGGATATATTTGGTAGCAAATGTCAATGATAGCTAAATATCGTTCAGACTTCAGTTCAAATGCTGCGAGGATAGAATCACAAGAATAAGCAAAACTGGCACCATCACCAAAATGAGCTTCCTATTAGGGATGGAATTGCTTAAGGTTATAAATGTTTCAACAATTCAACTTTATTGGTTTCAATAATAATAATAATTATAAGTCTCAAATTAGATATCAAGAGAGGGGTGAATTGATATTTATAAAAATATTTAATCTTTTTTGAAAAATTAAAAAAAAAAACACAACCCCTCAAGATATTAGTTGGTGGCTATAAGCATGTGTTAAATGTTCAACAATAACGCATAAAAATAAACTAAACAAATAATAGAAATTAAAAAGATAGAGATAGAAGATCAGGTGCAAAATTTTATAAATGTTCCATTTTATACATGAATCATGTCTTCTAGTTTCATTGCAAAGTACTCGATTGTCCATATTGATATTGTTCCACTAATCCAATAAACAAAAATAATGAGAAGTTACAATTAGTTTGTCAAATATTTAGCGTTTCACACTTTTTACTCCACCTATCTAGCTCACAACTTGGTTAATCTATAGATCTATAGAAAACTACTATAACTTCTCTCAACAACACTATCAAACTCTCAAAATATCAAAAACATGGGGAATACAACAATGAATATCCTCAACAAGTATTGGTGCTCAAAATAAAATAATAACATACATGTAAATATAGTATAGAATGGTCTCTGAGGAAGTCTTTGAATTTGCAAAAGTAAGTAGTTCTTGATTATGTTGTTATGCTTCTTTCAAATTTGAACTAGTTGATTATTTATTGTTTTCAATCTTTAGTCTCTAAAATAGTCATAAATCTTTTCTAGTATATCATTTGTTGGAGTAGCTATCCTTGAATCTCAACTTGATCTTTATCTCTTTTGAATTTCAACGTTGGCTTGTGTTTCCTTGCAGCTTCTTGATATCTTGATCCTTTTTCTATGTGAATTTTATCTAGATAAGATTAGGTTGTTATACTGAAAACTTCCTCATTATTTATGGATAAACTTGGATCAACCAATTTGAATTTCAAATGGATATTTTAACTAATCAAACATGTCTTAACTTCCATCCTTATCCAAAAAGCACGATCAAATCTCTTTGAATTTGAAATGTAGTAACATCTTCTTTTGATCATCTATAAATATCTATATTGTTCGTGAACCTTATATTTCTTCATTGAATAAACGTAAATAATCTTCTCTTAAACATAATTAGTAATTTTTCTTAAAATCAATCCCTACAAATTTATGAACCAACTTAAGTGGAATTGAATTAGATATATTTTCCAAATACATCTAGTAAGTGGAGTTAGGTCTTCAATCCAATTACATTGTTCAACTTAAGCTTAGATCAAATATTCTATTCAAACTTCATTTTCCAAATACATTCTTTAAGCTATTTTTTGAGTATTTACATTCTTCATTTAAATTTAGAATATCCTCTGATATACTTTCCAAGTCATTCTATTTTTATTATGATTAACAATTTTATTCTGTACACTTCATAGATTTGTCAATAAAATGATTAATTATTTTATTATTATCAAAACCAGTAAAGAAATTGTATAAATACATTAACAATGATCATGTGAAATTGTGTAATCTTGGAAACTTTCATAAAGAAGATAAATAAAACTTGCTTTGTTTAGTTGTAATTTAATGTCACAGGCGTTTGTTTTGTTAATTGTTATCAAAGCCAATAATAAGTATAATTAAATATTCGCATTTAAATTATTACCGTTAATGTGTTGTAAAAAGATTACTACTTAACCAATATATTAATGACATTAACAATTAAGTAATAGGGCAACATATAAACGATAAAACAATGCATAAGCAAGTGACCATAGGAGGTCTAGAGCTTCAATAAGGATACCTTAAGGCTATAATTGGCTTCAACATTGATACTTTAATGCTATATTTGGCTCCAAAAAATAGATGCAATATAGGGAGTAAGAATAAATTCAAGTATAATTGATAATTTTATGACAATACCCCATTTCTACAAATATAGTTGCACTTTGTATTTTTCTGTCTTCTTATTAGTCTTACTTGATGGGCATTTCAAATACTACATTTCAAGCCTGTGCACCTTGGATGTAATGTAATAATAACATTGTCATTTATTAATTTTAATTTTAATGAAGATATCTCGAGAAACAAGATCAACTTAAATAAAGTATTGTTATTTGTATACTTAAATAATGAATGATCATTCAATAATTTTATAATGGAGATTTTTTTGTAAAATTATTATTACAAATTCAAATTGTAACTAGATATCATAATAAATATTACATGGGAACATTGTAGATGGAGAGTTGGGTGTTTAAGTCAAATCCTTATGACCAATCAACTTGTCTCACTGATAGAGATGTTTAAGAGGGAAAGGTCATCGTTTTTTTTTTGGCCCGGAGAGGAAAGGTCATCCTTAAACCATAAATTTGTGGGACAATAGTAAAGTTCTTCGTCATTGCTTCTCGAAAACGATGGAAATATAAATTTTAGCTTATCAAGAATATCTTTTTTCTGAATTTGTTATTACTATTTCGAGTAAAAAGATTTAAATTACCACGTAACCAAACAATGTAATTAAGAGCTTTTAGGAGTGAGTTCTAACTATCTCAAGATGTAACAATTCCATTGGATTCGTATGTTTGAAAAATCGAAAGTAGTTCAAGTGTTTTCCTCGCAAAAAGAAAGGGGAAGAAAACATAGAACGGGCTGTGGAAAACACTGGAATTTTTCAGTTGGATTGCAATCGAGAATTTGAAGTACGTTTTAGATTTATAATAGCCCCTGAACATAGGTGAGTTTAGAGCATGGAAGTTGTCATGATGGATGTGCGGAAGCCTATTTCAGTTGATTAGTTACAAGACTGTCGATCTGCTTTGCTTGTAATTTTCACTTTATCATAAATGTTAATGAATTCAGCTACTTCTCCTAAGTATATGCTGGTAAATATTTTTTATAAGAACTCATTTCTTGTTCTAGAATTCTGAGAGATAGACGGAGAGAGGTTTCACTTTTCAGCTTAACGGATGTGCTTACGGCATAGGATACTGTACAGAACCATAAAATGGTAAAATCCTTGAAACAAAAACATGAAAAGTGGCTGTAACTGGTATATAGTAGAACTTGATTGGTTAATCAAGTATAGCATTTGTTATCTGAAAAACCTGAGGATATCTCACTAGGACAGGGGAGTGAATCCTGCTCCCTCCATCCATCTGGCAGACTAGGCGGCAAGCTGAAGGGGAAGCTGATCGATCGTGGTACTCCCCATTGGTTTTGTCCATGTGCCACTGCACTCGGGTTCTTCTTAAATCCTAGTCCCTCCTCCTCAGCAGCTGTAGCATTTCCTTGCATATCCTGTGGCAGAACAACTGAGAAGCCACTGAATTGGTTTGGCCCTTCAAAGTCTATGCTTTCGGATGCTTTACTGAGATCACCTATTAAGGCAGGGCCCAAAAGCATGGATCCTGATACTGACTCGCTTGTGCACTTGCCAGGTCCTGATTCAAGGGGTGAAAACATGAAACCATTGGAAAGGTCTCCGTCAGAGACGGAAAAATTAGGCGATTTTGAAACAAGTAGATTTATTGGCCCATAGGGTTGAATATCTATTGCAGGGAAATTGGCCGTTGAGGCCTGTGGCAAGTCATTGTTGCTGCACAATTGGATGGCTGATCCAATTTCTGTCGTGCAAGAAATACTTTCTGAATTGAACTGAGAACATGGTGTGCCTCGGTTAAACAGATTGGCTCCAATGGATTCAGGTAATGGAGTAACCCAAGAATGCGAAAGAGCTCTTTGTGCCATAGAGTTAGTTTTCTTGAATATCCTACATATAGCCCATGCGTCCTGTCCATATAGAAACTTCTCGCAGTTAGTGAAACTACAATAACAAATCAGAAGTATATTACCGCTCAAGAGAAGTTTCGGGTATAAAAATATACACTTGGAGGAATGTTTTTGTCTAGGAACTTCTTCGGAGGTGCTGAATCTGTTAGAGTAGGGAGGCGAAACTCATGCATCATCCAGTCGGTTTTGATGCCTTTGGCTGCTCTTCCTCTATAGAACACAAGGGACTTTTTCAAGCCTATGCACTTGGTGCCATCAGATGAATATATTGGTCGATCTGTTCCAGTAGCCTTCCAGAAGCCAGCAGTGGTTACTCGGTTCGGCCTTGCACTGTTCCTGTACTTCCGGTCTCGTGGGCAGTAAAAGTACCACTCTTTTTCCCCAGTGGTGGCCAACTCTGCAAGAATGAAATTAAAAACAAACTTCAGTATTACTGCTATCTGCCAAGGTTGCATCACTGTGGTTTCATGTTAATCCTGAAAACCATAAAGAAAGTCATGCTGATGGTTCCAGACAGTTCATTGCATAGGTTTTGCAGTAGAAACATTGTTTGTTGTCCTCATCCTCATCAGCAAAAAGACAACAGATGACGACTCCTATGTCCTATGTGAACGGCCTAGCGCTGGTTGTAACGCAAACAATATACTATGATGTCGAAAATGACAGCCAGAAATTGTTTACATAGTTCAACTTTGGAACAATATAACAAAGACCAAAAAAATAATAATAATAACAATAATAATTCCGATCACGCTTTCAGGGGAAAACACTTAATTGCAAAAAGAGGAAACTAAATTCTTACTTGGAAGATCCCATGGATCAAATTTGTAAATATCGACTTGTCTGATAAGCTCAAGAGGCTGAGTTTTCTGTTGGATTTTTCTCTTAAGATAAAACCCAACTAGCTCTTCATCAGTTGGATGGAACCTAAATCCTGGCAGCAGAACATCATCATTCTTATCTATATCATCTCTTCCATCCATACTCTCCTTCTCTTTTTGCTTTAAAACCTTAAAAAACCTGAGAAGACAGTTGTGTGGGTTGTGATCTAAACTGAACTAAGGTATCCTAGAGGGTCGCAATGTGTCCTGAAACAGTAAAAAGGCAAAACAGAACTTAAGATTCTACTATTTTGAATTCCACTGAATATCATATGCTTCTTGAGAAGGGGACTGAAAACCGGAGCTCAAGCCGATCGTTCGAGGAGGCTTCAATGGAGATCGTGTTAAGCGTGTAAAACGATAAAAGCTTGGACTGAGCTAAAGCTCTATTTAACAACAACATATACCAAGGAACACAGGTCGAAGAAAGGTCCTACTTTTGAATACAAATCAAACTTCTATATAAGTGATGAGTGACTACAATACAACGGTATCCTTGTTTGTTGTGTGTGTATCGAGGACTTTTAGCATGGAATTCTGTTTTCACACTTTATAATATCAATTTATTTAAGCAGCATTAATTTATTTATTTATTTATACAGGCCCTGAGTGTTTCAACATATATAATTATACAGATATTAAAGTATATAAACTGATAAATACCTGTGATCATGTTCCCATTTTAATCAAATCAAACACAAAGTGACGAATGAATAGTCCAATATTATAGTATCATCTAATTAAGATACCCCATCCTTGAACAGCTTTTTTGCAAACTATCAAGTGGCTGGACCAACTTCCGAAACAAACGGCAACATTTTTATATTCCAAACATACGGATTCAGCGCAAATTCCTCGAAGGAAAAAAACAAAAAGAAAAGAAAACAGAGTACATATGATGTTAAATTCCAAACACCGGATCCCAAATTTCTATTCCATTCTCCTTGCTGCTTCTATTATTCCTGCTGATCTAAGCCAGATATGAACATGTGACCCGTCAGGAATCGAGACGTAGAATTTTGCACTTTTATGGAGAGTATTAAAGAAATGATAAATAAGGTAAATAATTGGGAAGGACCCACTAAACTCTCGAAAAAAAAAAGAAAAGAATTTGTGCAGTAAATAACCATTTGACCCCTTGGAAGGACGTATCATGACCTCTTTTTCAGTTCCTATCTGTCTACATGGCTATGCATAGGGCATCTCCACATTGTTGGATGATGTAGTCTGCTTTCTGGAACACGTTCTGACTGTTTCACCCTTCATAATTTCTCTTTTTATTTTTCTCACTTTGGTAGGCAGCTGCCCTGAAGGATCGAAGATAGTAGACCCATATGCATCTAGATATTTCATAAAGGAAAAAGATTTTCTTTTTTCTTTTTATTATTATTATTTCGCTTTCATAAATAGTGAATTTGAGTCAAGTCGCTTAAGCAATTTAAGTTAATGCTTCAACCATTACAACATATCTCGTAAATTTTTTTGTGATTTTTCTTTAAAATGATTAATTTATTGATTTTAGAAGATGTGGGAATTGGGTACATTTTTTTTTAATCCAAGAAAAGGAAAGATAAGATAGATTAAAATTGTTTTGAGCAAGCTCATCTTATGTTTTTCTATACACCTATCAAGGAATAAATTATTGATCATGACATTTAAATATTAAATTAGATTCCTATTTATAGTTTAACAATTATCCTAAATAAGGTTTTAACTTCTTCTTTCTTATATTTTTAGTACAAGAAGTGTACCCTAACTAGAGAATTAAACTTTTACATGACATCTACGATTATATGAGAAACCATATAATTTGTGAGCAAACTCATATATTCTTAAGATAATCTAATGCAATACTCCTAGAACTATCTTTGCATCTTGAAATCTCAATAGTTGCTTGACTTTGATCCTATCAATCTCCTTCAAGCTAGAAAAAGGAACTGTAGAAGTCTCAACTCGAAACTATCAACAAGACAACGATTTTGTGAAAATATTAGCAAGTTACTTCAAACTTAGATTTATAGAATGACAAGATCACCAATACCATCCTTTTTGCGAATAAATTGATAAACTGATTCAATATACTTAGTGCGACCATAGAAAACTGGATTGATGGACACATTAAGTGTGCTAAGATTATTGCTAAATGGTTATGATGGAATGAGGAAGGAAAATACCAATATCACTAGGAAGGTAACTAATCCACACTAAGCCATAATAGATGCCATGTCTAGGAATGTAATTGGAGTGGGTTCCAAATGGATTTTATGAAACCTTAACGCACCTCTATAGGGTTTACCATTTTCCAAAACCTTATACAAATCT
Organism: Laguncularia racemosa; assembly: GCA_037954665.1. Classification (NCBI taxonomy): domain Eukaryota; kingdom Viridiplantae; phylum Streptophyta; class Magnoliopsida; order Myrtales; family Combretaceae; genus Laguncularia; species Laguncularia racemosa. The sequence goes on along the minus strand of JBBMOL010000091.1, from coordinate 1,780,403 downwards.
TTTAGGGTTTTTACTCTTATTACCAAAACTCAACCCTATATGGTTATGAACCTTATAAAGGTAGGTTAAGTTTATATAGATTTAATATGAGATATGAAGAAATTAGAATAAAAAGTAATTAGGTAAGGTTAAGTTGTACTTATTAAGCCAGGACAAGCTAGGTACCTTATAACAGCTAGCTTAATTGCATCCTTAAAAATGGCCCATGGTACGATATTCCACATCTATAGTGAATTGATCAATTGTAGTTATCTTTTATATGCCTCATATGTGCAACTTGCATCTAAAAATATGCAAAAGCCAATGGTGATTCATTGAATCATTGAACATTATAAGGTACAATGTTTTTGATGAACCAGCTTAAGAAAACTCTATTTAAATATAAATAGCATACAATTTTTAATCAATTTAACACATAAAATTTAACAAATATTGCATCTCCCTAGTACCTAACCCTTGGAAATTAGGTAATATTATAACATAATTCCTACAAGAGATCCTTATAGATTGAAAAAATAATGAGATGTGCAAAAGCATACCAATCAAAATTCTTCACAAACCAAGTTAAAACACATAAAATAACTTCAAATCTTTAGTTCAAAACATCAAATATTGGAACACTCTAAACCCTACTTGAAGTCCTCATAGAAAAATTAGGCTTAAAATCATCTTATAGGCTTATGATCATAAACTGGAGCATCAAAGGGGTGCAATTGATTTCAAATTGTCAATTTTTGTTGTTAATTTTGTTTATCGAATTCTTGTTTGATTTTTAAATTGTTGAGACCTACAGAGCTATAAGGAGTTAAGTATATTGTCGATTGATTTAAGAATAAGGTTGTTGTTTCTAATTTTGTAGTTTGATAATGTTTTAGAGAGTGCTTTAGAATGTTCTAGGGCAAGTTTCAGACTTGGATACTCAATTGAATGCCCTAGGAAAAGAGAACTAAATCTAGTTGAAGAGGACAAAAGTGCTTGATTGAGCCTTAAAGTGGTTAAACCATATTGTGCCTAAAGATGCCCTTGTTTACCATTTCTCTATTTACAACCAATTTGGTTCATTTTTTGAGGTTTAAGAGTTAGAAATGAGATATTTTAGTATAACTAAGATTTTAATTTGATCTTTCATTTAAAATTACAGAATTTATGTCAGATGTTGGTATTTTACAAGTTGGTAAAGTTGTTTCAAGTACACATTGCTTGTTTACTTATGCATGTTGTATTGGGATAAATAATTTGAAAACTACACAACTGTAAGTTGTTTGTGTTGTGCCAATGCCAAGATGTGAATATTAGGGGTCATAGATTCAGTATTCATTGCCTATTATGGGTCAAATACTCAAATGTGATGAATAGTAGTTCAAGCATTGATGCTACCTTCTTGCAGATATGCAAGCCATCGATATGGCATAATTGTGGCTAATATAAGTTGGAAATTTGAGATGAATCTATTTAGTGGGTTGCCATAGTAGTGTAGGATACTATAGTAGATGTATAACATGGGATTGAACTATTGTATGGGTAATAAGACCGGTGAACAGAGTATGAAATAAATTTCATTGTATCGTTAGTGAGATTTATATATTGAATAAATGGATAGAGAGAATCTATTTTCTACCCATAACACTAGTTTGTTAATGTTTACCATATCCCAGCCCCCCAAACACCCATCCACACACATAGCCCATCTATAAGATTACTAACCAAGCTTATGTATGTTGCTTGAATTTTTATGTGCTTTAGTATATTTGCTTAAGCATATACACTTTGGAATTTGTGTTTGCATGTAGTGTATGACTGTTAGGTTTTGTAGCTCACCTACATTTTGGATTGTCTATTTCAAGTGAAAATGATTATCAAGATGTTGTTAGTAGTGATATCCTCAGATGTTATTTATGGTTTGGAGGAAGGAATGATAATCGTAACATTTAGATGGGCCCACCATCAATTCATGTTTTGATGATGAATGTATATTTTTTGATAATTTGAGGACAAATTTAAGATGTTAAGAATAATTAGTTTTTTTTATATATATAATGTTTAATATATGTTCAAGATGATAAGACAGTTATGACTTTTTGAGAATTTAAAAGATATATTAATGTATATGTCTTTTATACACATTTGTGGATTATAGTAAGTGAAACTTTAAAGCCTTACATGTTATTGTCATGTGGACAAAATATGTAGTAGAATTATTGCATGCCAATAGCCTTAGGTAGTGACACGCTTGTTATCACCTTTTCTACGTAATGAGTGCTAAATTAGAATTAGGATAGTATTTTGGTTAAAAGTTGCAAAACTTATGGGTTTTAAAACTTTTATGATGACATGTTGATCAATCTTTCATCAAGTTGTTGGAGAGAATCAACACTTAAAAGCATTTTATTATCAATGTCCAAATAAGCTTAATTGAACCTTAGACAATTTTTACAAAGTCCAAGAGCTAAGAGTTAAATTTACCTTAGCACCAATGCTACCATTTTTATTATTAAGAACATAATGCAATTAACTAATAAGTCTTTACTATCCTTCATTTCAGATATTATCATTGCTTAATTAGGTCAATTGTAGCTCTAGAGGAATACTTTTATAGGCTAATGAATCAATAGAAACAAGTGGAGAATTGTGGATACATTTTTCACAAAATCCATTTTGCGTATGTAAACCATAACCACTACTAGCGAAGATCAAAACACAATCCACATTTTTATTATAGATTGTTAGTCTAGTTAATTTTTAGTCTGAAAAATAAAAACTTTATTTTGTTCATGTGTTATTTCCTTCATGGTTGACAAATAAAGTTACTCTAATTTGAAGCATAATAGTGGCCCTAAAATTCCTGTTGATGCAGCATGGGATTCACCCTCCAAATTTACAAATTTCGAAAAGCTTGTATTATAACTAACCTACATGCACTTGTGTAGTAGGACATTAGTTTTCACAACTCAAACCCAACAATCAACTACCACCTTATCCAATCGCATTCTATTCATTCATTGACCATTTCTTTTTTTTTTTTAACCTTTTGATAATTTCTTTACTTAAATATTCTCCAAGCCTAAGTCATGAATTCAAAATACAAACTCAATAGTTACTTGTAGTGGTCCTATCTAATTTTATAACTATTGGTTTTGTATACTTATTGTATATTTAGATTTACACATGATATATAAGCATTATACTAGAAGATAGAGGATGTAAGGAGCTAATATTAAAAAAAGTTGCTACTCGTATATGTTGAAAATGAAAATATATATATATATATATTTTCATGAAAAATAATCCAAGATCTCATATGTAAAATTAAGGAACAAAATTATAATTAAATTTTTATACGGAAGCATACCTAAATCTATAATGGAAGTAAACCTTAAAATGTTTTGCCTTCTAGCCTCTAACAAAGCCTCTTTTATATTTTCTCATCGATGAGATGTGGGAAAGACAAAAGGAAAAGAAAGAAAGGTAATCCTAATAATGCACACACTGGTTAAATTGGCTACCTAACCCTATTTATAGTCTTTATTATTTTATTTTCTTATGGTCCATCACAATAAATAAAGTAACATATATGAGTTTCTACACGTTATGACCCATACACATTATAACCCATAAATATATGAGTCTAATTGAGATTGTGGACTACAAAAATATACAACAATCTCCCACTTGGGTCACACATATCACCTGATAATTGTATATTGTTAAATCCTTATGAGCTCAATTTCTACTATCGATACTAAGTTTCATCTCCAAACAATCTAGTCCATCAATCATACAATATAGGATCAAAGTGGCCCTTGTTATTATTTGTTGTGACAAGACCATTCAATGGTCATTAATATCAATATAGTTGATAACATAGATTAAGTATGGATGTGTAGCATGGAAATTATATGCAATGTAATCCTTAACATGCCTATTTCCAATAGGTCCTACTTGATAACTCATAATATACTCCTTACTTTATACACAATTGTAATAGAAATATATATTTTATTTTAGATAATTCAAAACAATCATATGAGTTAAATCTAATAAAATGTAATATATAACTGAACATCAACTAAAAACAAATCTCCCACTATACTGTCATAGCATCAAGATGAATAACACTCATACGAGCAACATGCGCATGAAATACTTTGGTGGTAAACCCTTAGTAAGTGGATCCGCAATCGTGATATTTGTACTGATATATTCAATTAACACTTGAAGACTTTGAACTCTCTCTTTAATAACAAGAAACTTTATGTCAATGTATTTTGATTTTGACGAACTCCTATTGTTCTTGAAATATAGTTCAACAATCTTATTATCATAATTAATATTCAATGGTCTTTTAATACTATCAACAATTTGTAACCTTGTGATAAATTTTCGCAACCATATTCCTTGGTTTGATATCTCATAACAAGCATTAAATTCTACCTCTATAATAGAAGAAGCTAAGGTTGGGCACAGTTCGATGTAGTATGGTTTATCCCTTGAACCAAACCTAATTGTCTATTACGGTTCGAATTTTTTTTTTCCTAAATCGAATTGTACCATGCAATTCGATTCATAATTTTTTCAAACATAAAAAGAACAATTCAGTTCGATTTGGTTTAATTCACAGTTTGAACCATTTTTGCACGTGTTATTAGTTTTTACTATATACAAATTAATAAATCATGAAAAATTGTAGTTGATATAAAAATATTTAATTTATTATCATTTTTCTATATCACTCACATGTTCAATACTTATTTGATATATTTAATATGATTTTATTATTTCTCTTAAGATAATTATCGTTTATGTATATGCCAAAAAGCAAAAATACAAAAAAAAAAAAGTAGTAAGTTGCTCAACGAAAACCAAATAAGAGAAGGAATTAAATAGACAATATAAAATCATCTTTTTTAATTATACATTCTTTAGATTTTTATCACCATTTACCTTTAGAGTATCTCTTAGTGTACAGTCTCATATGCTGAACCTACTAAATACTTTATCGATACATGTCCTTTGTGATGAGTCCAATATAGCTCATGGATGATCACAATGAATCTATATACCCGACACAAAGGATGCATTCCCAAGATCTTTCATTTCAAAATCATTTGAAAGAAATCTCTTGGTCTTATGCAATATGCTTATATCGATACTTGCAAGCAGACTATCATCGACATATAGCACTAGAAGAACAAATTTACTCCCACTAATCTTGTGATAAACACAATGGTCAACAATGTTTTCTTTGAAACCAAAAGAGGTAATCATTTGATCAAATTTTTTATACCATTGATAGGATGCTTTCTTTAATCCATAAATGAATCTCTTTGATTTGCATACCAGATATTTTCATTCTCTTTATTTAAAAGTTTCTAGTTGCACCATATATATCGTTCCTTCAATTTTGCCATGGAGAAATGCAATCTTTACATCCTTTTGATGGAGCTCTAGATCATAATGAACTACAAGTGTCATAATAATTCTAAAAGAGTCTTTGATGAAACCTAAGAGAAAGCGTCATTATAGTCAACACCTTCCTTTTAAGTGAAACTCTTAGTGACAAGACATGCTTTATATTTTTCAATATTACCTTTTGAATCCCATTTGGTCTTAAATATCCATTTGCAATCAGTCAATTTCACACCTTCAAGCAATTCAAAAAGATCCCAAGTATCATTGTCTTTCATTGATTTCGTATCTTCCTTCATGGCATTAATCCACTTTTGAGAGTTTGCACTTTATTTGGCTTGACTAACAGATGATGGATCATCTTCCAGTTTTATATCAAACCTGTGCTCTTGAAGATATATAACATAATCATTTGGAATCATAGATCTTCTTTTCCTAGTGGATCTATGCAATGACACTTACTCTTGAGGTTGTTGTGATTCCTCAATATAGGTAAGAGCTTGTCCCTCTACAATAGTAGGAGGAATCCTAGGAACATTTTGAATATCCAAATTTGTATCTTAAAAAGTAACGAGTATAATCGCCGATATATTTTTAATTACAACTGCAGGAATGTTAACACATTCCTCCTCAAAGATAATATTCATGAGTAGTATTCTCTCACTATATTCAACATCCTCAAGAAATTTAACATTCCTTATCTCAAAAAGGGATCTATTTGAGCGATCATAGACTTTACATCCCTTTGATCGCTTTGAGTATCCAACAAAGTTACAATTAATTATTCTTAAGTCCAATTTTCTCTCATTAGGCCTATATGGCTTAGCATTAGCTGGATAACCCAAATATGAAAATTCTTAAGACTAGGCTTCTTACTTGTCCATAACTCATATGGGGTGTTAGCTATAGCTTTGCTTGGAACTCAATTAAGGATATAAATTACAATCTTTAATGCCTCTCCCCAAAGTGATTCTAGTAAAGAAGAATGACTAATCATACTTCTAACCATATCCTTTAAGGTTCGATTATGTCTCTCAGCTACACCATTTTGACATGATTGTATTGGTATGGTGTATTAAGGAACAATTCTACATTCTTTAAGTATCTCACAAAAGGTCTAACATGTTGTTCACCAAATCCGTTAAATCTGCTATAATTCTCATCACTACGGTCAAATCTAACAGCCTTAATTTTCTTATAAAGTTGATTTTCAACTTCTCTTTATATTTCTTGAAAATGTCCATAGATTGGCACTTTTCATGTATAGGTACCCATAATGAGAATAATCATCTATAAAAGTAATAAAATACCGTTGACCATCCTATGAAGTCATAGGAAATGGACCACACATATCAATATGTATTAATTTCAAGATGCTATAACTCCTTTTGACACCATTTTTCTTGATATTTGTTTGTTCTCCCTTGATGCATTTAATGGATATTTCAAAATAAAAATAGTCAAGGGAATTAAGAATTCCTTTTAACACAAGCCTTCAAATCCTTTGTTTGGAAATATATCTGAAATGCTTATGCCACAATATGGATGAATTCTCATTTATTAATTTTTGCTTTATACCAAAATTACTTGTATGCAAGGTTTCTTCTATATATGAGGCATACAAATTTAATCTTATATAGATTATCAATCAAAGTACTAGTAGCAATAACATTTGAATGTTGAAAAAAAATTAAATGTTCCATTTCCAAATGAACAAAGATAATTGAATTTGTCCAAATGAGAAATAGAAATTAAATTTCATCTAAATGACAATACATAATAAGTCTCTTACAAATCCAAATAACAACCAAACTCTAATTCAAATAATAACCATATTTTAATTGTAATCTAAATACACCAATAACCTCAATATGAACCTTATTGCAAATACCCATATAGATGAATTTTTCAGTATCACTTGGCACTAGGCTCCTAAGGCAACCCTACCTAGTAACATTTATGTGAATAGTCACACTTATATCTATCCACCAAGTATAGGGTAGTATTAAAGCTAAATTGACAACTTCTAAACAAATAAAGTTGAGAAGTTCACCTTTCATTGTGAGCTAGTTTGCATACTTAGGACAGTCCTTCACATTATTAGCTTTCTTGCAAAAGAAACAAGTGATGCCCTTATCATGTTTCCTATCGCACAAGTGAAGTTCCAACATCCACAACTCCTTTACCTTTATGATCCATTTTCCTTTTCTTAGGAGTCTCATCTTGAGCACGAGTCACTAAATATGCACTTTCATTCCTCTCTTGTTTCAATCTTTCTTCCTCTTGCACACAATGTGCAATTAACTCATTCAATGTCTATTTCTCCTTTTAAGTGCCGTAACTTATCTTGAAAGGACTAAACTAAGCAGGAAGAGAGATCAAGACTAGGTACACAAGAATGTCATCAGACAATTCCAATTTTAAGGCTCACAGTCTTGTAATAAGATTAGATATCTCCATTATGTACTCCCTTATATTTCCTTTGCCATTATACTACATAGAAACAAGCTTTACAAGAATGGTGCTCATTTTGACCTTTTCAAAACCTGCAAATCAGTTTGCTATTTAGCATAGGAACTTCTTAGCATTTTTCTCCTTAGGCATAGCTCCCCTGATGGTATTTGGAATAAAATGTATCATAACCATTAGACTCATGCCTTTTCATAAATTACCTTTTTCTCAATAGTACTTTCACTAGTAAGGGCAAGAGGTTCATCAGTCCTAATTGCATGGTCAAGATCTATGCATTCTAGTAAAATGGTGACATGCTCCTTCTATTTCTTGAAGTTCGTGCCATTAAGCACTGAAATGTTATTCAAATTAGTAGAAGTGGCACTAATTAAACAAAGAATAAAACATACTCACAATTAATGATAATTTTACACTTCAATGCATGAATAAATATAACACATAAATTATAATTATCATGCACAACAAATCACATCAACATAAACAAATAACAAAAGTAATACTTTAATTGGACCTTTATGAGACATGTAGCACATCATTGACATTTAGTCTTTGATGTTCTTTAAAACAATAATAAATATTGATAACAATAATTCTGCCAACAATTTGTCTACCTTTGGGTTAACAAATCGCATGTATGAAACCATAATTGTCACGTCTATCATTAGGCTAAACAATAACTTTCCTTTAGACCAATTATTATTCGCATCAATATAGACATTTTCATGCAAATCTCTAACTTGATATCTAAATATTTCAAAATAAATCTAAATGATAGAGGTTACTTTGATAACATATTACCTCAATTTATCTTGAAATATTATAAAAGATTTGCTAAGGGAAAATAAATAATCGAATAAGAATCCTCAGATGACATAAATCTATAATTAGAGGAAATTGATGAAAACATATATATATATAATCATTTATTCTTTAATATATCAAAGTTTTGCTCTAGATCTCATTGAATGCAAGATTTCCATATATTTCTATTTATCCCTTAAAATTTGATTCGTCGTCATGTAGAATTTCACAACTAGAAGGCATGTTCAGACAACATATTCGACTCTATCCTTAACTTCTTCTTTTTTATGAAACCAAATTTGAAAAGTATTTTTTATTCCTTAATACTACAGGTGCTTTTCAACTGTGTCTCAAATCACATCATCTCAACCAAATAAACACATCATTATTTTAGTTTACGAGGAAGAAAATCATGGCATTCAAAGATTGCTTATTATACTAAAACACATCTATCTGTTCCATTTAATCTATCCGGGTTGTTCCTCAATATGCCAAATCCATAGCGAGAACTACATGGAGTAAAATATTGGAACAATTACGAGACATTAAATTTAAACCATAATCATAAATTCATTAAGGCTTTCTCAATATTCATGAAGCAGAAAATGATATTGATTTCCGAATATTAACTAAAAAACAATTTCAGAGAGCAGCATATAATCATGTATTCCTCAAAATCACGAGAACATGATAAAACAGAGTACCAAATTCAAAGCCCTAATAGGTAGCTATTACATGCTACCCTAACAAAACCATCATCGTAAAAAAAAATAAAACCATATATCTATAATTACTCATTAAAACCCTAAAAAAAAAACCCTTAATTTCATCTTCAATAGACTTTAATTTCACACATGATCGCTTTAATACTACTTGTTGGAAATGAAAAAAACTTTACATTTGCATGAAAAATAATCCAAGATTTCATTTGTAAAATTAAGACACAAAATTCTAATTAAATTCGTATGCAAAAATATATTTGAATCTATAATAAAAGCAAATTTTAAAGGATTTTACCTTCCAACCTATAATAATGCCTTTTTTTTCTCACCAATGGGATATGAGAAAGATAAAAAGAAAAGAAATCCTAATGATGCACACATTACTTATATTGCAAATCCAACCCAATTTATAATCTTTATTATTTTATTTCATTATGCCCCATAATAATAGATGAAATAAAATATATGGATTTCATTATGACCCATGCTCCAAAAAAAAAAAAAATCCAAGATGAGTCTAATAGTCTTATCCATTAATTAACTAAATAGCTACTTTTATTTAATAGCTTAATTCCTTAACTCACTTAGATGGTCAATAATATATAATTAATTAATATTATATACCATTTGCAGTGATTTTTTGACTCCGAGGGAGAGAGCCACAACATAAAAGGTACTAGAAAATAAGAACAAAAGAAAAAGAAAATGTCGGAAAAATTAAAATTGATATAGCAGGTTATAAAAGCTTTAACTATCATATATGATGGTAAAATGTAACATTTACACAGCAATTGAAGACAGGACATGAGCAGCAAGCTAAGGTAGTGATAAGCAAACAATCTTGTAATCAAATCTATTTGGGGCCCAAAGTAATAAATTTCACTAATGATTTTTGGAGAAGATGGGACATTATGGATGCTGGATTAAAAATATAAATATAACATAATTTTGCTCTACATGCAATGTGCCAACCTATCTATTTTGGCTAAATAAATACATCGTCTATATATATATTGTGTACACTTCACTTGCTTATTTTTTAAATTGAACATTCATATTCTTAATCTTCAAAAATGTGCTTTGGACCTTGCAAATAACTATCATACCCTTAAAAAATTATGCAAAAGTGCTTCTAGTAGAATCTTTTTTAATTATTTTATTTAAGAAGAAAATAGTAAAATAATTTCCAAGGACTCCTTTTTTAAGGATTTAAGGGTTTAAGCACTCAATTTCAATAAAATAAAAGCGCTTTTAGTTTTTTTTAATTATTAATTTTATTGTATTATACAATAAAATATATTTTATATAATTATTTTATTAAATGAATCATTGTAGACCAATTGAAGCTAATATGTATCAAGAATAAATAGAAAATTTAATGAAGTTGATGCAAGTTCTATTTTTGCAAAAAGTAAAAAGGGTTAAGGAATTGGTCGAAGTCTCAAATAAAAAAATAAATAAAATTAAAAGACTAAATGTATATTTTTCTTTTGAAAATAGTGAAAATAATTAGTGTCTAATTGTGGAAGTTGATGAAATGCCTCCACAATATCTTAAACTTGCAGGGGTTGAATTCATTTGTGAAATAAGCTAGGTATGTTTAATTTGTGACCTAACTTAGTAAACCAAGTTTTAATTGTTAATTTGCTACGAAGCAACTAACATGTTCTAGTTGCATCTCAGTTTAGCAGAGTATATTTAAGATTGAAATAAAAATTTTAAGCTATTTTTTTATACAAATTCCATATTTCTATTGATGATCATGATACAACTTGTTTTCCAATTTCAAGGGCAAAGTCACGTGCATGGATAAACTTTCAAGGCTACAAAACTCAAATGAAAAAACCCATTCAAATTGGGTAACAATAAACCCTTTGAGCTAATGAAACTAACACATTGCTTAAGTTTCCACGCCCTTGTCTGCTCTCTGGAGAGCAAGAGACAAGCCATATTAAATGGGGAAGATACTTTGAGTCAAAAGTGGCTAACTAGGAACTCCAAATTCAGTGCTGTTTCCCCATATACGAACCTCGTTTCAAACCATTGCTCTTGGGCTTATAAACCCATACTTGCAACCCTAGTTGGAAAATGGGTCAATACCTTAGAACCTAAGCTTCCCCACGTCTTTTTTAGTGTCCACATCGACCTCTTAAACATACACGTGTTCCCATTTGAGCATATCCAAGTCAAATTAAATGACACATCCATTGGGTTAAATAGCTACCAATTAAGTACGACAAGTGTTGCATATTTTGTCACCCTATACTATTCAATTTAAACAAAACAGGAATTTTGGAGTATAAATGGGTGAAGAAATGTATAAAAGGATGAAAGCGAAACATGGTATGGACACATGCCCATGTCTAAAGGGTTAGGTAACTGCATCACATACATAGTCCGTCCTATCCTTTATAAACTTATCTTAAATTTTATAACTTTACTTAAGTTTATAAAAATACTAAAAAAAATAATCCAAAAAAAAAGTGATTTTACTCAAATATTCACGACGATGAATTTATCACAAGCATTTGAGAAAAGTTACAAATTTTGTTGTTCTCAAAATCACTATAAAATCTATTTGTAATTTTACTTAAAAGTTCATACAAGTACTAAAAAATTCATAACAGTATTTATAAGTTCATACAACTTTACAAAAAAATCATAAATCCATTCTATTTCATAAAATTAATTAATATATTTGTAATTTAACTCTAATTTAAATAAATAAATAAAAAGAAGCTATATAAGTTATATAATGGATCTTTAAGAGCTTCTATCTGGTTAACCGAATCCTTATAATCTAGTAGTACTACTACAACTCTCCTATGGATGAAACATGCTTCTTTTCTCTGTGAATTTAATATGTTGTAACCGAGGAGGTAAAAAAGAAAAAAAAAAAAAAAAGAAAGGAAAAAACAAAGAAGAAACCCGTAAATGGGAAACTAATTACGTAATATCTGTCTGACGTATTACTCATATACTAAAACTAGGGAAGGAAATTGTTAGAGAAAGCCGATCTTGTTTTGCTTGATAATTCTATAACCAGCTTGATATTGATACGTGACTTTAACATAATGGAAGTATCGGACATGCGAATTCAATATTCATACACCTACGCCATCAATTTAATCAACCGCGTCGATAAACCCCGTATCATACAAACGTATGGTTTGAGGCTAATCCTCTTGAAAGCAACCTTCCTAAAAGTTGTTAATAATGACAGAGTCATGTAAACCTTCGTTTATTAATTAAACATTTTCAATTGTAAGGTAAGCCTCCATTCAAACTTTTTATCATTTTTAAAGTCGGTCGTGTACTATAAGGCCAAATGAAAGTTCTTACAACTTTCTCAAACAATTAAATACTATAAGATAAGACACTGAGCAATCATCATAATACTCCAATATCATGAATTTGGGTCATATATTCCAAATATATGATTGTATTTTATGGTAGGGATGAAAGACGATGTGTTGATTAAGATGGAGGGCATGTAGTTGGGCTTGTTTGATTGATCTACATCTTAATATTCTACTTTATCTTCAACAGTAACAATATCATAAATTTCTACACTCTAAATTTATATATACACAAAATAATCCAACAACATCGTTTTCGTTTTTTTTTTTTTTTTTTCCTCACCCATTACACATGAAAGGATACGTAACCAATCTTCATTCAATTAATTAAACACATATTCTTCTTCTATCATCCACTCATCATCGAATGAGTAACCATCCATAATGATATTAGTAAATCAATCAATTTAAATTAAAAAAAGTCAATATGGTTTCATTTCACTCATCATTTGTTGAGCTTGTTTTGGATTGCAAAAGCCCAATTCTTTTTTCTTAACATGGATTGTCCATTAGACTCATATCAAGATAAGATAAAGAATTCGATAGAATCATATAGAATTAAAAGAATTGTAAATTCATGAAGTCATATGCCTAAACTCAATTTAAACATGAGTCAACACCAACAAGATTTTATTCTAATTGAAATTAGAAAAATCATAGAAAATTATAAACTTATAAAATCATACTGATCAGCTCATGATTTTAAATAATATGCTCATTGGAATCATATTTAGCATATCCCCGAAACTAGTTGAATAGATTATCTGAATCGGAACGGGCTTAATTTCAAAATTGTTGGCTTGTATCGTAAGCCACATGATACCATTCCCTGCTTCGTCAACTGTTGGTATTTTATCAGCCACGTAATTTTCATTTGTGATGTTTGCATTTTAATAGTTTATGTGATCTTCTCTTATTATTAGAAAATGGAGATAAAAATTACTGATAGCATCACGCGCATATAGCTCATAATACGGTCGACCCTTACATTTAGATGTATATTACAATAATGATCATCATGATTGTTTGGCAACCATACAAGCTTGTAAACATAATTGGTGTTAAGCTTAAATGAAGCTTGAATCGAGCTTGAGCAATAATATTTTTCTTTACGATAAAATGTATGTAATTTATTAAAATTCTAAACCAAATCAAATGCAAGTCAAACTTGAGAATTGAATTTTCAAGTTAAGTTTGAGAATTATGTCTAAGTGAAATCCTATTGAACGGATTTAACCAAAAATCCCTTAACTCTCATATTGGAAACATAGATTTTGGGTCCGTTTCATGTTGTATGCATAGATTAAAACCCCCACAAGATTGACAAATCAAATTCATGATTTTTGAGAAAATTATGGGTAAGGAAATCAATATTTGGGAGAAGCTCATATTGAGGATTAACTTTAAAGTGGTTGAAATAAATAATCAATAATATTTTACTAAATGATTCAAATAGAGAATTCGACGATCATTATAACACCATGAAATTAACTTGATGTAACCATAGGAACTGAACTACAAAAGAATTAAATTATTTGAATCTAAAAGTACAAATACTTCCCATGCCTTTTTTATATTTTAATTATTTAATATAATAAAATTAATTGTATAGTTTAAGTATTTAAAAATTCGATTCTTATTTGAATTTAAACCTAAACGCCAATCCCCTAGCTTATAATTTTTCAATGATTTTATTTCGATAATTTCGTCACTTGATGGGTATCCTACTTATAAAGCAGCAGGCACCATGGTTGGGGATCTTGCGAGCATACATGGAAGCATAGGGACAGTAATAAATAAGCTAAATTACAAAAGCTCAGTCCATATCATTTCCATTAACCTGTCCTCACTATGTTATGTACGTATTCGTGGATTTCGATTAACGTAAAAAGAATTAAAACTGCCCTTGACATGGAAAGATCGTTTTTTTTTTTAATTAAAGATACGTGTGAATCTCATTTACGTTCATATACAGAAGAATATATCAATCATGATTCAAATTGGTGTGAAAGCACATTGAAACTGGGGGCAAAAATAACAGTGCCCATGATGTTCTAAAACCATCAGCATTGATATATATTGCATTTAATTTCTGGTTGGCATGCGATAATAATAATAATAATATAGTTAGGTAGGACAGGAACTAATGATGCTTCATGCGGTATTACCTAAATAAACACGAGTAATATCATATCATCGATTAACTCTGGGTGCTAATAGGAGCACAATCAATGAACAAGAAGTATGCTCTATTGATTAATTGTGCAATTATAAACCAATGTCTTGGTATTAATGGGAACAAACCAATATACCAATATAATTAAATTATGTTTAACCCTAAGAATCCACTACATCACATTTTAATGACCTCTATCCAATAAGAACCTTCATTCCTAAAGTTTTTATAAAAAAAAGGTCCTTCAAATCTTTTTTTTTTATTATTATTATTTATGGTTCCTATATTATACATATGTATTGATACATACATTTAAAAATTGGAAATAAGCGTTACCCAACAACAACGTGTTTTTGGATGTAATGTCGAATAATTGCCCAACAACGTTGATAGCGAGTTTCTCCTTTGGCCCACAAACAACTTTTTTTTTTTTTTTTTTTTTTTTTGCGCAAAGAAAAGGAGTTACGCTCCCTCACAAAACGGAAAACAAACCAAATCATCATCAATGAGAGGCTTCTCGAGATGGGAAAAAATGAAAACACTTTTTAAAGCAACTATTTTTTCATAATACCTTTCATTGATACGTAATAAAGATATTGCTAAAAATCAATACCTTCTACCAGAGAGAGGAGAGAGAATTGAATGTCCCACATTCTCTTTGGCTTCATTAGCTATTCTTTAAAAAAAAAAAAAACTCAGTAAGTCCGGTGCAAAACTTGGGCTGCACCCAAGTTGCATTGCGAGCGACCACAGGAATTTCGTCCCCACCAACAAATACAAGTACGGTAATGTTCAAGAAAGGAAATTTCTCGATCATTATTATTTTTGTTTTACTGCTTTTGGAGGGAAAGATACATGCCAACATTGTCAAGGTATTACAGCCAAGGAAGCTTTCCACATGTGCGGTCTTATATTGATTTAGTTACTCATAAAGCAAATAAAATATATTTGACATCACAATCGGAAAACCAGTTATTTAAGGATGGTATTTTATATTCATGGTATAGTAGGGATGAATAAGTCATTACAACCTAACCATCTTTAGGGTTATATTCGATTACAATTTTGATAACTCATATAAATAAAGTTTCGCATGGTGGGTAAGATGTTAAGTAACAATATATAAGTTCAAGTAGTGAATAATAATATGTTAACTAGTAGTATACAAGGTCAAGCACTCAACATCAACGATCCTCTTTAGATTCATGGGCGTGAGAGGAATCAAGGAGCCTCTCTTCCACTTATTAAAGGTTAATATTTAGCTGTTCTAAGGGACTAGTTCATTAGGGACATTTTTGGGTTGGATGCAAAAGCTGAAGAAGAATTTTAAATTTTGTGAATATGATGAGTTAGCAAATGTACATATAACCTTCTTGGAATTTTCCAATTATGCAAAACTACAATGGCAAAATGTGAAACATCAACATAGGAGAGCAGGGAAAGATGAAATTACAATTTCAGAGGTTTAGGAGAAAGAATCGTGACTAAGAGATTTTTAAACTATTACAAGCGAGGTCTCTTTAATAGATTGCACCATTGGGGCATAGAGGGTAGCGAATTTCCAATTTTATACAGGAACTAAAGACCCTAATTATTAGGTAAAACATTACTATATCCCCTAGAGAATTACATAGGAACATAACCAACCAATGTAATAGATTTACGGCCTTGTTACTGCCATAGAAGTTTTCATCAATTCAGGTTGAACGGCAACAAATATAGATAGAAACCCACCAAGTGCTATATGCCACTTACAGAAAATTGCTCCTAGCACCTTTAATTTGAATTTATATTTGCATCTTTGAAGAAGGGAGAAACTAGTCCATTTAAAATTCAAAACTCGAAGCCTTAACTCATAGAGCCACACCAAGAAGACCTAGGAAACTAGATGTTTTAAATGTCAAGAATTTGGCCATACAGCTCCTCGATGCCCACATAGGAGAGCCATGTCCAATGGTAAGGTAGAAAGCGAGGACGAGTCTAACCCAAGGAACTAATGCAATACTGGTAGTTAAACCCGGGGAAGAGAACTCTTATTAGATAACTCTTAGTTAGAGGGGCACATAGAGGAGGCTTATCTTGTCATTTTAGAGACGAAAGACTGTAAAACTCTTTAGCAATTATTTTCGCCTGAATGATGAAGGATGTTCAATAAGTAGTTTAACGGTAAGGTTGCTCCTCAAGGATTATACATGCATTTTCTAAATCACCAGGTTAACATCGGTATGGATTTTGTGTTCAGACTACCTCAATATCAAAGAGGGGAAGAGACTGTTATGGTAATAGTAAATTGGCTTTTGGAGGAATGGCATAATTCATTCCTTGCAAAGTCAATGCTAACGTCATTCACACTGCAAACCTCTTCTTTCAAGGTTAAAAACATCCTTATGGCATACCTAAGACAATTGTTTTTCATCTTTAAAAAACACTACGGAAGAAATTTGAAACCAAGCTCCTTTCAGTACTTCATACTACTCACAGACCAAATATAAGCCAATTAAAAAAGAGTTGGCTACACTTAGGTTGGAGATAGAGGTTAGAGTAAGCATGGGTTTGGATAGGTATCTGAAGAAATTTGATGTTAAAATCGGTATATGAGCAAGGAAAAGTCAATTCACAAGCTTCCATAATTGTACAAAGGCACAAGGACAAGAATTGGAGTGTTCAAGATGACTTTGTTCAAATGAAGTTGATTTAGAATCTACTTGAATTTGCAACCCAACACTTCTTTCAAACAAAATTTAACTTCATTTGAACAAAGTCACTCAAATTGAAAGAATGTCACATTTTATCACTCTTCATTTGAATGAAATGATACCCACTACGACTTCATATTCATTGTCTTACATTTGTTTAGCACCAACAATATTGTTAACATGAGACGATATAGATTATAAGCAAGGTTAATATAACTTAATAAATAAAAGTCGCCTAGAAAACATGTTAGCCCAGTGGTCGACCATTAGGTATTACTAAGCCGAATGGAAGTTCTTATCCAAAAAAAGCCTAATGGAAGTTTCACACTAGACTTTATGAATATTTTGAATGAAACACATTATGAGTTTTGAGTGCTCTTCTAATCACCATATTCATGTTTAGCACATGAGTATTTAGATCCTTATCATCTTTAGTCTTACTGTTTTACAGAAGACCACCCAGTAATTTTGCTTGTGGTACAATGGCTTATCAAACTGGAGTTATTGATTAATAAGACTTCTCCAAAGGTGCTCATCACTTTAATTTACTGGAAATAATCATTGTTTTTCCAACTTTCATTTTCATTTTCCTTTTTCGGGACACAATCTTTTCATTATCCCTTCCTTAAACACATTGTTTTGCCAACTATCATGTTTTTGTAATGACTTAATAGGTAATAGGAAACCTGCACAAAGTTGGATCACCTTTCAGAACATGCTCATCACCATCACAAGGAACTTTTATTGTCATTTTTCACCAATCCACACACACTTCCCCCAACATCTGCAACCAAGCCACACCCAAAATAACAGCCACACCATGCAATTCCAACACAAAACAGTCCACCACTGCAGAATATTCCCCCATGCTGAACTTCATATTAACGCATAAACCCTTAGATTCAATTTCATGCCCATTGCCCAAAGTAACTTTAAAGAGCCCTGTATCCTCCATGGGCAAAGAAAGACAAGCAACTTTAAAGTTATGGCTAGCACCACTATCAACCAAGATAACAACCAGAGCAAAAGCTACCCTACCTTGCATTTTCATGTACAAGGTTCATTGAGACCCTGCCTAGCCATAAGGGATAGTGACATTGCAATATCATAACTTGGATCCTTAGCAGACTCATTCTCACCTGTTCCAATTACTTCCCAATCCACTACATCCGTTTTCTGATCTTCCTCCAACACTATCAACCTCAAAAATTTATTAAGACAACAGTAATTAGCATTAAAGGGCTTATCAAATTTAAAACATAAACCCTTAGCTTTCTTCTCAAGGAACTCTGCATATGACATCTGTCATTTGCCATGAGACCTTCTTCCACCAACCTTACTAGTACTTGTACTATTTGAGGCATGAGAAGAGACACCAACAGATACCTACTTTAGGTTGCATAATGCTACTCCCACCATTAGGAACTATCATATGTTCCTTCTGTGTTGGTCCAACTACCAGTAACCCAGAGGGAGGCTGATTGGGAGACAAAGTAGAATGCATAGGACTAGAATAGGTAGCTTGACTAATTGGATGAAAATTAGACCGAAAGTAACTCTGTCTCACATCTATTCGTCCTCCAGATAAATTTGTCGAAGACACAAAAATTCCACTATCAAATTCTTTCTTTATCTTCAAAGCCCCAAAGAAAAATGTATCAACTCGAGTTTGGCTTTCTTCCCTCAAGCCTCCTAAGAAATAGCCTAACTGTTGAAGCTCAGGCATTATTGGTGCTTGTGAGGTTAAAGACTCAAAATCCTCTATATATTGACTTATGGATCCAACTTGCCTAAGCTAAGATAAATTCTTAAAAGGATTAGAAGAAAACTTTCCACCATATCTCTTCATGATTTCCTCCTCTAATTTTGACCAATCCAAGTCAGGAACACACCTCTGAAGCATCCGTAACCAATAGCCACATCGTCCTCTCATACACACAGCTGCCAATGCCACCTTATGATCATCTCGTGTTCGTTGAACTTCAAAATACTGCTTTGTCATCAGAATCTAGTTTGATGGATTAACTCCATCAAGCAGAGGTATCACTACTCTTGACACATTCAACTTGTATTCCTCATCCAGGTCATCCAAAGGAACTGTTTCAGGTCATTGATCATTAGTGAAGTGAGTTCGATCAACTAAGTCCGGACTTCCAGCTATTTCTGAACGTTTTCCCCTAGCAACTACAACACTTGAACTTTCACCAGACAATGATCTAGAATTCCATCTAGCATTCTACACAATTTCTGTATCTTATCCATCTTTCCTTGCATAGTCGACACTTTTCCAACAATCATCTTCTATTCACAATCCATCGAGGCTAGCTGATGTATCTCCACCACTTCGCTGTGAATCTCTTCAACGTTCTTCTCCAACACTTCCACATGTGATTCCATTCGAGTCACTTTGATTCCCTACAGATGGCACCAATTAATATGTTTCCAAATATAGATTTTGTCTTAAGCAACTAATTAGGGTTTTCTCTTGAATTGAATATTGTGAAGAGGAACAAGAATGATGAAATCCGAGGGAGAGGAAATAGCCTAAGCAATAGGCTCAGTCCGAATCTGACTTCTCTAATATAGAAAACAGAAAAATATCTCTCACTCCACATGTAAAAACAAACAACACCAGCCCATTGGACTCATATACACACTACCATACACCCAGCTCATGTTGAACCACCCCATAGAACATACTACCACTAACTCCCTACCACAACATAGCACACTCACACACATACTACAAAACATACTACACAAACATGTACAAAACATACACAACACACACACAGCACACACCTCCACACACACACCCCTACTAACTGCTACTCCTTCTATACACATTGACAACAGGAACACAGACACATGGAGTAATGTCAGAAACTAATTGCAAGTACTGAGATGAGTCTTCATTCAAGTCATCTTGCTTAGACTTGCCAACTAGCTTGAGAACTAGGGTAGTCATTCATTATTTTATCCTATGCTCTAACAGGTTAAGTTTTGTTTATCTACAATCCAACTCAAATGGTTGCACAAAACATGTACACTAGCATTCCTATTTAAAACAAAATGAAGTGCCTAACATTTTTCCCAACATGATAGGTTCCCAACACAAGATTAAGATTTGTCCAACATGATGCAAATTGCACTTATTTCATAAATATAAATAACTTTGTCCTTGTTCAAGGTATAATAAGTGAACAAGCCACACCACTCCAATAAAGAAAAACTTTCAACTCCTAGTCCTATCCTCTTTCTAATGATCTTACCCTTTCCCTATTCAATCACAATCTTGCACTCCATTGACGTGTTACTATCAATAAATTTCAAACAAATGATAGGTTAATGTTGTATATCAATAATAACAATGTTGAGGAGATTCAAAGCAGCTAATTTTGATTCGCTCAAATTATAGATTTTATAATGTGTATTTTTCTTCATTTGTCCAATATCACATTGTGTCAGTATCAACATGCCCATAATTATGCACCATAGACTAACATTTTGTTAGCAATTGCCATCGGTCAGTATTTCAATCTCACATTGATACTTGCATCATGAGATTGGACAATGCATATTACCCCTATGATGTATATTCATTATAGTAGGGATAAATTAATCTTTATAACATCACTAAGATAACATCCTTGGTATCATTGTTCGTAATATCTTTGCACATCCACTTGTAATTAAGCCATTTAATTAATTTACTATAAAAATTCACAAACATGGTTAAGAACATGCTACATATGGTGAATACATTGGTTGGTCATTCCGTAGAGGACTAATTAACAAATAGCTCAAGTTCTAAATCAATGCTCGAAAATGCATTGAACAATCCTAAATTTCTAAAGGCCATCACTACTATAAAATAGGCAGAAAAGCTAATGAGAGCCTTATCCCACCATGTGAACTAAATGACACAAGGAGTATCATACATTTCTTGAGCCGGAGTCTACCACTACCCAATCATGTGTTGTGTTGCACTGATTCAAGAATGTGCAATGTACCATGGAGGTCATGCTAAGAAATCACTAGAATTATTGGATCTCCAACCTAAGGTTAAGAGGAAGCTATACCCTGAACTTAATACTAGTTACTAGAAGACCGTGGGCAATATCATACATGCAAGTCTTTTAATTAGTTATTAACACCTTCAACATGCCCTTACATAGGTAATAAAGTTAATATATATACTCATCACTATAAGAATTTTGATTTTTTTTTTTTATTATTATTCGGTAATTTCATTCAACCAAAAGAGATATACAACCGCATAGCAAATATGGGACAGTGCTCACTATTTACAAGTTTTGATTAGAATTGACAATCCCCAATCTATTACAGCACAATCTAGAAAATGTTAACACTATTATCCCTTATTTAAATACATAAATATAATTCAAAATAAATCTTACTAAGCTATTTGTGCTAAGAATCCTTTATCCCAAACCAATCGAGTTTCCAGCACGCCAAATACAATAAACTATAGCTGCTAGTGTGTGTTGAAGATTCACAAAGATAGAGCTATATGTATATATTAGGAAAGTTAAAATTAGGAAAGTGACACCTTTAGGAAAGTTGTTTTTAGGAAAGATCGGTTGTGATCTTTTCCTATGATTCTGCATTCTAACTTCTAGGACATAATTAAACTAGTAGATTTATTTCCTTTATTAGATTTCCCTTTGTATATATATATATGTCAATGTAACAATTTTTGTTCAAGAGAGAATAAGAAAATTCCAAATCTCTTCATGGTATCAGAGCAATTTTTTTGACGTGATTTTGTTGTTGCTTTCTCCACCATAGCTAAGGCTCCGGCAGCACAGATCCCTTCACTCTAGCGTCACGACGTGCTCGTTTAGTCTCCTGCTAGGACTCCGGCAGCACAGATCCCTTCACATCTCCTGCTAGGACTCCTGGTCAGTATTCATCTCCAGCCCGTCTTCCATCTCCTGCCAGCCCTTCATCTCCTGGTCAGTATTCATCTTTTCTCGTTAAAATATCACGCTGGTCAGTATTCATCCTTTCCCAGCACTCTTCTTCTACTGACATCAGTTGCTGGTCGTTTCTGTCCTTGTGACATCATTTCCCTTGCAATATTTGAAACGTGCCAAAATCTGGAATGGCTTCATCACAAACATCTGACATCACGGTCCCGGAATCAAGAATAAATTCTGAAATTTCCAGCCTTGGTTACTGTGATTCTTCTCCTATTCTTATCACAGGACACAAATTAAATGGCTATAATTACTTACAATGGTCACAATCCGTTTTACTGTTCATTTGTGGTAAGGGAAAGGATGAATATCTCACCGGAGCAGCAGCTATGCCAGAGATCACAGATCCGAATTTCAGAAAGTGGAAGATCGAAAATAGTATGATCATGTCATGGCTCATCAATTCCATGAACAATAACATAGGGGAAAATTTCTTGCTCTTTGGGACAACAAAGGAGATATGGGATGCAGCCAAAGAGACTTACTCCAGCTCTGAAAATACTTCAGAGTTATTTCAGGTTGAATCTATACTTCATGACTTCCGCCAAGGAGAGCAATCCATTACTCAATATTATAACACCCTCACGAGGTATTGGCAGCAACTCGATTTATTTGAAACTTACTCATGGAATTGTCAAGAAGATGCAGCAACCTACAAGAAGATTGTGGAACAAAAAAGGTTGTTCAAATTTTTCCTAGGACTTAACAGGGAATTAGATGATGTTCGAGGTCGAATTATGAGAACTAAACCATTGCCCAATATTAGGGAGGCTTTCTTAGAGGTCAGGCGTGAAGAAAGTAGAAAGAAAATGATGACGGGATCTAAAGAACAACCTACCTCAATTCTGGATGCCTCTACCCTTGCTGTCCGATCATCCAACAATGGTGGAGATCGTCAGAAACGGGAAAGGCCATGGTGTGATTATTGTAAGAAACCAGGCCACTACAAGGAAACTTGCTGGAAGCTCCATGGCAAACCGGCTGATTGGAAACCAAAGCCACGATTTGATAGGGACAGCAAAGCACATGTGGCTTCCAACTCTGAGAGAGCTCCTATTCATGAGCCTAGCCCATTCAGTAAAAGAGCAGATGGAAGTGCTAAAAAAACTGTTTGGTAAAGTTGACATTGGTAGCACTACTGAGAGTGGTTTGGTTGCTCAAACGGATTCACATACAGCCTTCAATGTTAACAAAGGAGAAATGAGGCCATGGATAGTCGACACTGGTGCTTCGGATCACATGACAGGAGATGCTACTCTTCTCCAAAATTATAAGTCAAGTCATGATCACTCTTCTGTCCGTATTGCTGATGGCTCCAATTCAAAAATTGCTGGGACAGGTTCTATCCAACTCACTAAAGAGTTGCATCTCAATTCTGTTCTCTATGTTCCAAGCTTGGATTGTAATCTTTTATCCATTAGTAAATTAGCTCATGATCTTCAATGTGTTACTAAATTTTATCCAAACTTATGTGTTTTTCAGGACTTGAAATTGGGGAAGATGATTGGCAGTGCTGAATTGTGCTTTGGACTCTATCTCCTCTCATGTGATCGCTCCTCAACCCAAGAGGTTCAAGCAAGTTATGTCCAATCTCAGAATCTGTTAGAGCCATTCAATTTTGTGTCAAATTCTAATGCCAACAAAGATAGTGAAATTATATTATTACATTATTGTCTTGGTCATCCTAGCTTTATGTACTTTGCAAAATTGTTTCCCAAGTTATTTACCAATAAAAGTCCAGCATCTTTTCATTGTGAAATTTGTCAGATTGCAAAGCATACTCGAAAAGTATATCCTCAAATTCCATACAAACCTTCCACTGTTTTTTCTTTGATCCATAGTGATGTGTGGGGACCCTCACGGGTAACAAATATTTCGGGCACTCAATGGTTTGTGACATTTGTTGATGATCATACACGGTTAACCTAGGTATTCCTTATGAAAGAAAAGTCAGAAGTTGGGCAAATTTTTAAAACCTTCAATCTTATGGTTCGAAATCAATTTAATTCTAGAATTCAGGTACTCAAGTCAGACAATGCTAGGGAATACTTCACTAGTAGTCTAAATACCTACCTTCAGAACCATGGGATCATCCACATAAGTTCTTGTGTTAACACCCCTCAACAAATTGGGGTGGCTGAACGCAAGAATAGACATCTTTTAAAGGTTGTCCGGTGTCTCATGTTTTCCTCTAATGTTCCAAATTATTTCTAGGGGGAAGTCATTCTCACAGCTACCTATTTGATCAATCGTATGCCATCTAGAGTCCTTACTTTTCAATCTCCACGTCAGCGTCTTTTAAAAACTTTTCCTCATACCCATGCAGCGTCATCTGATCTCCCACTTAAGGTATTTGGTTTCACGGCATTTGTTCATGTGTATTCTCCACACCGTAGCAAATTTGATCCTCAAGCTAATAAGTGCATTTTTTTAGGGTACTCTCCAACTCAAAAGGGGTATAAATGTTACTCTCCAACAAACAAAAGATTTTACACCACCATGGATGTCTCGTTCTTTGAACATGTGTCCTTCTATTCCAAATCTCATGTTCAGGGGGAGAGCGTAAATGAACATCAAGATTGGGAGTCCCTTCTTGAGTATGTACCTGTTGTCTACTCAGAGTCATCAAATCCCTCTCAACCTGTGCTTCTGCCGGATGAATTTACACGAGACTCGTCCACACCCATGCATGCTCAGTCATTAGTCCAACCAAACACTGTTTCTTCTTCTGTGGCTCCACAACTTGCTAATAAGGATTGTAAAGTTTACATCAGGAGGAACAAAAGACAAGAGATAGAGCGTGAATCACAACCAGTATGTGGCCAAGATATTAACTCAATTTCAAGTCCACTTAAAGAAAACATAGGTGCGGATAGGGCTGGAGATGTGCGAATTCGTAGCATTGATGACACTAGCATGCCAATTGCATTGAGGAAGGGTGTTAGGTAGTGTACAAGTCATCCAATTGGCAACTATGTTACTTACGAAGGGCTATCAGCATCTTACAGATCATTTGCTACTTCTCTTGATGATATTCCGGTTCCCAGCACAATACAAGAGGCATTACAAAACCCTGAGTGGAAGAAGGCAGTACAAGATGAGATTGATGCATTAGAGAGGAATGGAACATGGACTACCACGGATCTGCCGATTGGGAAAAGGCCCGTGGGGTGTAAGTGGCTTTTCTCTATAAAGTATAATGCAGATGGATCAATTGAGAGATTCAAGGCCCGATTGGTAGCTAGGGGATTTACACAATCCTATGGGATAGACTATCAGGAAACTTTTACTCCTGTTGCAAAGCTTAATACTATCAGAATTATTCTATCATTAGCCGTCAACCAAGATTGGTATTTGCAACAACTAGACATAAAAAATGCCTTTCTCAATGAGGACCTTGAAGAGGAAGTTTACATGGAAATCCCACCTGGCTTCAAAGGAAATATGGCAGAAAATCAAGTTTGCAAACTCAAGAAGTCCTTGTACGGCCTTAAACAATCTCCTCGAGCTTGGTTTGATAGATTCACAAAGGCCGTTTTGAAACTTGGATACATACAGGGTCAAGCGGATCATACACTGTTTGTTAAGAAATCACACACTGGGAAAATTGCTATACTGATAGTCTATGTCGATGATATTATTATATCTGGAAATGATGAGGAGGAATTATAGAATTTGAAGAAGTACTTGTCAGTAGAGTTTGAAGTTAAAAGATCTTGGAAATCTTAAATATTTCCTTGGAATGGAAGTAGCTAGATCAAGAAAAGGCATCGTTGTTTCTCAGAGGAAATATATTCTAGATCTCCTAAAGGAGACTGGCATGCTTGGATGCAAACCAGTAGATACTCCTATGGATAGTCAGAAGAAACTTGGCACCGGAAAAGAAAGTACACCGATAGACAAGGGGAGATATCAACGACTTGTTGGACGCCTAATTTATCTTTCACACACTCGACCAAATATTGGTTTTGCAGTAAGTGTTGTAAGTCAATTCATGCACGGTCCTACAGATGAACACATGGAAGCAGTCTACAGGATCCTTAAATATTTGAAGATGACACCAGGGAAAGGTCTATTCTTTAGAAAGACAGAAAATCGTGATATTGAAATTTATTCAGATGCAGATTGGGCAGGAAACATCATTGACAGACAGTCAACTTCTGGGTACTGTTCTTTTGTATGGGGTAACCTTGTTACCTGGAGGAGCAAGAAGCAATCAGTGGTAGCTAGAAGTAGTGCAGATGCTGAATACAGAGCACTGGCACAAGGAATTTGTGAAGGGATTTGGATAAAAAGGGTTCTTAGTGAACTGGGACAAATAAGTTCATCTCCCATCCTGATGAAGTGTGATAATCAGGCAGCTATCAGCATAGCAAAGAATCCAGTACATCACGACAAGACTAAGCACGTTGAAATTGACAGACACTTTATCACAGAGAAAGTGACGAGTGAGACTATTAAATTAAACTACATTCCTACCAAGCAACAAACTGCTGACATCCTCACCAAAGCTCTACCTAGAATGAACTTTGAAGACTTTATTTACAAGCTGGAATTATATGATATATACTCTCCAGCTTGAGGGGGAGTGTTGAAGATTCACAAAGATAGAGCTATATGTATATATTAGGAAAGTTAAAATTAGGAAAGTTGTTTTTAGGAAAGATCGGTTGTGATCTTTTCCTATGATTTTGCATTCTAACTTCTAGGACATAATTAAACTAGTAGATTTATTTCCTTTATTAGATTTCCCTTTGTATATATATATAATATATATATATATATGTCAATGTAACAATTTTTGTTCAAGAGAGAATAAGAAAATTCCAAATCTCTTCAGTGTGGATTTCAATTTATCCGTCTATTGATTTGATGGAATATGGGTCAAACCATCTAAAATTTGCTGCCACGAAGTATGGAGCATTGGCCATCTCAAACTAGACATCACTTTTTTTTAGACTATTGACAAGAACAAGCATTGGAAGAACAAATGTTGGTGGGATTCCATGCTTTGGTTGCACAAAAAACACAAAGTCTAGGTTGTAATTAGTTCGGTTTGTCAAGTGTATAACTTACCATTGATAGCAAACCATAAGATAAAGCTATGTCTTAGTATGTATTTGTGGTTCCATACTAATTTAGTCCAAGGCATAGCGATACCAAGGGGCTTAAATGACGAATATGCACTCTTGATAGAGAAAACACCATTTAGAGATGGTCTCCATATGAGTTTGTCTTGCAAAGTTGGATTCAGAAGTACATTGGGAGAGAGATTGAAATTGTTCTAAAACTGTCCTAGAGGGAAGACCCATTCTCCATTCTCAATTAGGTTGCAAACTCTAGTATTTTGGGATAAACCTAATGAAGCTATTTCCCTTGCACCAACTATACTATCCAACAGCCCTTATGGCAACCAAAAACCCAACCAAAAGGATATTGAAAGGCCCTTCCCCACTCTCCATTCAAGTAAGGGGCATGCTTGATCACGTAGTTTTAAGAGTTCCTTCCAAGACCAAGAACATGATAAAGGGGTTTTGATCGACCAAAAACTCCCCTTTAGGAAAATAGTGTGTATCCAATCCACCTAAATGCCTTTAACACTTGTTGCGTAGATGCCATATATGCTTGAGCTGAGCTGCTTTATTCCATAATTCAAGTCGTGGTAAGCCTAAACCCCTTTCAACCAAAGGAGTACAAACCTTTTCCCATCTTATTTTCGCTTTAGTTGCAATGTTGGGCCTTCCACTCCAGAGAAAATTCCTCATCAATTATTCTATTTTCCTTATAACTTTCTTTCGTAGGATAAAGATTGAAGCCCAAAACACTTGCATTACAAAGATGACTAACTTTAGAAGCTGGAGTCTCCCCACGTATGAAAGAAATTTGCTCGTCCAAACCTCCAAACGCAATGCTATTTTTTATACCAATAAGTTACAGTCCTCTCTTCTTAGTTTAGTTGAGATGAGAACCCCTAAGTAGCATATCGGGAATTTCCCTTCTTGGAATCCAAACGCCTTAGGTGCAGCTTCCTTTATAGGCATATTTACATTTGAGAAGAAAAATTTACTTTTGGCTTGATTGGCTTTAAGCCCAATATAGCTTGAAATTCCAACAATACCTTTTTAACCATCATGATGGATTTAATGTCTCTTTTATAAAAGACCATGAGATCATCGGCATAGCAAAGATGAGTAATTCTCTCCTATTTGCACCTCCAATATTAAGAAAAATCTGGACTTCAAGCCATCTTCCAGAATAAACTTGATAAAATTTCCATCACAATCACAAACAAGTAAGGTGAGATAGGATCTCCTTGTCTTAACCCATTATGGCTAGGGATGAATCCAACAAGTTCCCCATTTAAATTAAAAGAAAATCTTAGATCTGTGAAGCATTATACTAAAAGCTTCATGAAGTGAGTAGTAAATCCCATACATCATAGTGTTTTCTCCAAGAAACCCCAATTCAGTGTATCATAAGCTTTTATGATATCTACTTTAATGGCACATCTAGGGGAATCTTGATTGCTATGATACCCATGGACCAATTCTTATGTAATAAATATATTATCAGTGATTTTCCGGTCTAGGACAAAAGCAAATTACTCCCTCCTAACTAGGGAGATAAGAACCTCTTTAATCTGAACTGCAAGCACTTTAGATATAGCTTTGAAACCTTTGGCACCAAAGTAATGATATAGATCTAAAATCCAATAATTTTTATGCATTTGAAACCTTTAGCACCAAAGTAATGATAAAGTTGTTCACCTATTTAAGGAGAGAACTTGTGGCAAGGAAATCCATAATAGCTTTTGTAAGGAGAGAACCCAAGGCCTTGCTATTTAATTGGTTGAATAAAGCTTCCTTAATTTCCACCCCCAAACAAGGAGAGTTGAGGAATTCCACTTGTTGGTCATTCAACTTCCATGTTACTGCATTATCAACCTCTACTTCACTTTGCAACCCATTAGGCCCTCCAAATAGATTTGAAAAATAGGCCACCACGTCCTCCTTTATAGCTTCATCTCCAATTGCCAAAGACATCCTCCCTTTACAGGGATCAAATCGCACTCTTGTTATATCATTGAAGCATGGCTTTATGGAAAAAAGAAGTGTTCTTATCTCTAAACGCTATCCATTTGATTCTAGACTTCTGTTTAAAGAAGCATTCCTCAATGTGTAATCATTTTGGAAGGCTTCTCTCTCTTCCCTTATCATGGCTAAATCTCCTTGTGCTATTGAGTTTTTAGATGGTAGTCAAGGTTTGTTTAACTTGGTTTACTCTACTGGTTATATTAGAAAACTCCTTTCTATTCAAGCTTTTCAACCCAAACTTAAGTATTTTAAGCTTTTTAATAACTCGATAGAGTTTTGAACCTTCCACCTTTTTGGTCCATGCATTCAACACGAAACTCAAGAATTCCTCCTTTTTTATCCAAAATTCAAAGAATTTAAATGGTGATTTACACCTTAAAGGAGAAAAATTACCATAAACCATACGTACCACATGATCATATAGTAGCGGAGGAAGGAATCTGGCTTCTACTTGTAGGAATCTACTCAGCCATTCCATGTTTACTAGGACCCAATCAAGCTTCTTTTATATTGGATTTCCAACCAACTTGTTTGACCATGAATAGAAATTTCCTACAAAACATAAAGCATCCACATTAACCATGTCGATAAATCTTTTGAAATCTAAGATTCCTTGATTGATCCTCCTGTTACCTCCTAGATTTTCCGATATGCATCTAGTCACATTGAAATCACCTAGGATAATCCACAATTGGTTCACCAAAGATGTAGCAATACTCTCCAACTGAATCCATAATTGTTTTCTTTCCATGGTAAGTTACAGGCATAGACAAAGGTCACTATGAATGATATATTTGCTCTACTATTTGTATAGGAGCCATGAATATTACTGGGCATGTTCTTTTAAAATTAACACATCCCATCCGATCCAAATTCTCTTTCTGGCTAAGCTATTGATAGCAAAATCCTAAGTACAACTAACGGCTTGTTTGATATCATCTTCAAACAAGTGGTTTACTCTAGTTTCAAGCAAACCCACTAGAGTTATATCATTGTCATTACACAATTTCCTTACATCAGCTGCCTTGATTGAGTTACTATTACTCCTAACATTCCAAGCTACAAAATTCATATTTATGGATGAAAATTTGTTAAGTAAAAGCGCGCTTGTGGCACTTAAAAAACTTCTTGTTTGCGGTTTGATGAACTTTTTCTACTTCCAAAAGAGGATATCGAGGTATTTTCTCTTTGGCGAATCGTATTTCCCATAATAGTAACAACCATGGTTTGCCTAGGAGAATCTTCCTCTTCAGTTAACTCCTTCAAACTTTGGGTATTTGGAGTTGGGGGCTTCTCTTTGATCTCATCCTCTAGTGTTTCCAAGACACAAGATGGACTTACTTCCTCCTACAGTGGTTCTGATCGAGTCAGAGGACAGGGAGCTTCACTTGCTTCGTCCATGCCTTTTCTCATTCCTTCCTTTTCTGTTTCAGGAGGGGAGACGTCTTCTTCATTAGCCTTAATTGATTCCACATTAGAAGGATCTTCGCCACCAAGGGATTTCTCTTGTTTATAGGATTTCTTCTTTTTCCCTTTTTTTCCCTAGAATCGAAAGCTCTTCCTTAGCTGGATCATCCTAAGCCGTCTTCATCAAACAATAATGATCGAAGACTTTGCAATCTAAACATCGAGGAGGTAACCACTGATATTCAACCTCAATCCACGAAACAAACCCATCCTCATCGATGACCTCCACCTGATGAGTGGACTCTCTAGCATCAATTTCGATGAGAACTTGCGCTTGGTTAACCCTTTCCCTAAAGGCTGCCATCGCATCAGCATGAATCGGTTTTCCCACTACGCTAACAATGTGGTTAACTCCTTCTTTATTGGAACATTCGCATGGTATCTTGGAGAACAGGTTCCACATCAAAAGAACCAATGGTTGCAGCTTTTCTAGTGACATACTTCTCCTCCATTTTTGTAAAACCAAGAACCTCTAAGCGAAATACCGCGGCGGCTTGGCTAAGAATACATCGAAATTTGTTGAGGAGCTAAATCAGAAGTAGAAAAATCCATCCTTGTTTCCTAGAACATTTAGGACTCCATTATCTTTCCATTGCCTAAATGCAATCATTCTAACCAAGGAAAAAGGAATTTTCCAACCAAGGAAGTATCCCACCAGCATTGACTCCCAATGTTTCGCTCCATTCTCTGCTGCCCTCTTCAGCATTTTAACCGTTGCTGTAACGCCTTTGGACACCGGAGGAAAAAAGGATTGCTTGAATTCCAATTCCTTCCTCCTCTCCGATGCTTGACCTACACATGCTTCAACAAACATTCTTTGTTGCGACTTTGGATGTTGTTTTCCATTTTGCGTGTTTGAAGATGATTCTTCTAGGTTGTTTTTTCCTTTTGAACTAGTAGCTTTTTCCTTGGATGAGCACTCTTCTAGTCTGGAGAAAATAGAATTCTTGCATTTGTAACTCTCACGCTTTTCGACATCCTTATCATCCTTCACCAGCGTAGTTGACTATAGGTCTTCCAACACCCTATCTTTTTCCTTCTCATCATGATTGTTTTTGAAGAAACCATTAGGGAAGTGATCTCCAAGAGTTGGGAGGTGGTTTATAGACCTCCAATCATTTGTTCCAACATCCATGATTAACGCTCAATGGAACGGTAGAGTGATGATTAAAAACTAATCTAAGTTTGTTATTTTAGATTAGCAATTGAAGGTAAAGTGTTTAATTTAGCCTAAAAGAAGTGATCTTTTAAGAGGGTTAGGTTTAGCAGAGTTAGAGAGGAGAGAGCATTTCCTCTCTGTCTAGAAACCAAGGAGTCTTCAATTCTTGAGAATTTTGATTTCACGTATTAAGAATTTTGAATTTATGTTATGAAGAATTCGATATGTTATTCAATGGGGTAAAAAAAAGAAACATGAGAATATAAATAGAGGGGTTGTGGTGGACACATGGGGAAGCCTTTAATTATTTCAAGTGGGGGGGAGGTAGCGTAAACAAGTGAATCTAATAGTGTCCCAAAATCCAAGAGTCTAAAAAATAAAAACAAAATAATTCTATCATGGGTTTGCCACATCATTCTAGAAGTTCCCCCATGATAGGTCAATCCACCACCACCCGCCCCCTCCCCCCTCCTCTCAAAGGCCCCCGGGAACTTGAATACAAAGTAGCCATAAGATCCATCATTACCTGGCAGAAGATTGATACAATTCAAAGATTCGGTTTGAGCGTTAAGTTGTAACATTCCTTATAATATGTATGACTGAACCAACCTCAAAAACTTGAATAAAGTTCAAGCCAAAGTATCATATGAATCTAAAAAATCTGGCAGAGATATATCTCATGAACAATTTCATTTTCCCATCGAGGAAAATGGAAAGATTGTGGGGAAGATAGCACGTACCAGTCAGAAAAAGCCAGTCCTCTCATCATGAACTTTTTTCCTCCAATGTAATGGGAATTTCAACATTTTCACTGCCCCTCAGAACCTTTAAAACTACTTTATCCCCCACATTATATTCATCTAAAACTTTATCCAATTCCGATTTACTTCTTACCTGTGAAAAGAATAAACAAGATAATGAGGAGACTATAGCAACATCAAACCATGTCTACAGATTTTGCTGCAAATCAAACAAAAGCGCATGATTTTCCCAAGCTGTCAGGGAGAGTTTTAATTTTCACCATACTGTTCCTCATACTGAGCAAATATGTATATGTATAGACATGTATGTAACAAGAGAAAATGGGGCTTTAAAGGAGCTAACCGGTTTGTTGTCAATTGCAACAATGATGTCACCAAGCATGATATTACCAGCAAAGCCCCTGCTGGTGGGAAGTAGCCCAGCTTTTGCAGCAAGGCTATTTCCAGGAACCTGCAAAATTACTTCATACAAAAAATCATAGGGGGCTACATAGATTGAGCAATGCAACAATATTGTGGACCAAGCTAAACAGGCATTCCATACCTGCAATATGAGACCTCCATTTCGAACATTCAGCTGATTAGCAATTGCATCTGGAGCAATGTCAACATTTATTCCAGCTCGGACAACCTGAGATGGATGAAGCATCAGGATGGTTGGCTTAAACCAAACACTCCTGGTATGAAGAAATTAAAGATATGACAAAGACAAAGACCTAAAACAATTGCCTCAAGACATGAAGAGTTTGACAAACATTTCTTAGGCAGAATTCAAGAGTTACAGATTAAAGCAAAAGCAAAGGCTGATCTTACTGGCTTAGAATGCTATCAAGAGGACATACTTTACCAAAATTAATCAACTGAGGCACAATCTTGGTGACAGTTGAAGATGGAATAGCAAACCCTACACCTGCTGAAGTCCCTGTTAAGACCAAAACCATTGAAACCACAAATAGAACATGTTAAATTCAAAAATATAAGAGCTGCTTTGCAGTTTATAACTTTAAGAAATTAAATCAATTAAAAAAAGAGAAGAAAGAAACATGTTCTGTAATATTGAAGATGTTTACTTGTCACCTATCATATAAATAACATACAGGTAATTCTAATACAATGCAGAGTAAATAAAAAGGGACAATACAAGCAGCAGAAACAACCTATAATCAGATGTTTCCACAATTGTATATCCAAATCTCAAAAGTTTAGACTGAATATCTAAACAAAGGAAAAAAAATATTGAATTTACCATCATTTTGTTGCTATTTGTTATGAACAATAGAGTCCTAGCTGTTATGTTTAAGTATTTGTTTTCTGTTTTTGTTTTGTATGTGTTTTTATTGTATATGTGTTTGTGTGATTGATGTCAATGTGTCTAAGTCTGATGTGTAGGGTGTTGTGTATTCATGTGTAGGACCAGTTCTGGCTGCTGTGTTGCAGTTGATGTGTTATGGTTAGTAGGGTGATAATCGCCATAAAACTCCAAATTCTAGGAAGATTTTAAGCTCTTTTAAATTGATAATTAATCAAAAATCATCCAAAATTGATGCTTAATCAAGGAATATATTGCTTTCAGGTGTAATGAAGATCATTGAAAGAAATTGAGAAGAAAACAACAAAGAGAAAGGAAGAAGAGCATCTCCCCTACCTGCCACGCCCCCATATCAAGGGCATATGAACAATAGACCACCACTACACCCCGTATCAAGGGCGTATGGAAGAGAAATCAGGAACAGAAGCTACCACGTCCCTTGCCATGAGGCGTGGCAAGGGGCGTATGGGACCAGAAGTGAAAGACAAAGCCACCACACCCCTGATATGGGGGCATGCCAGCTTCAAAGGATGACCCGAGACCACCACGCCCTGTGGTGAGGGGCGTATGGAGCCACGACCTACTTTCTCTGACTTTTTTTTTTTCTCTCTCCTCCAACCCTAGCACCTATATATATACATGTATACATATGAGAAAAAGGGGGGGGGGGGGCGGGGGGGTTTGTGGGAACGGTAGAGCTAGGGTTTTAGACTTCATTTTCTCTTCATTTTCATATCTTTTTCCTTAGTTTTCTACCCAACAATCCAAGGAGATTCAAGCAAGGCATTTAAGATTCACTCTATCCGGGTTGTAATTATGAACTCTAGTTTCTCTTCATATATTTGTTCTTTCATTGTTAGATCTACGGAAGAGTAAACCGTAGACCTAGATCTCATTTGAACTATTTTGTCATATGATGAAGATATGATTTAAATGAAGTTTTATTAATGTTCTTTTGTTCCATTACATGTGCTTCATATTTATCTTAGATTCATATATCCGGAATATGAGTTTATGCTTAATATCATTTGAGTTGATTGAGAAATCGCTTTTATGATCAAATCTATGTTTTGGATGAGATTTGCTCGTGTTTCTAGAGATAGAATATCGAAAATCTTCTGTTGAACATTCATTCAAATAGAGTTCATAGGCTTCATGCAGTTCTAGATTGCTATTGATTGAGGAGAGATCCTAATTGATAAATCTAGGATTAGATAAGTTAATATACTTGATAAAGTAATTATCTTGCTTCTTGGAACTTAACAGCTTAAGAACTCAGAAACGTTAATCTTTAGCTTCTAATGATTTATGTGACAACATAGGTATATAATGAGATCTAGGTTGCTTTGTTATCAAATTAAACCTTGTGTTGTTGAAGTAGTTTTAGTTAAAATTTTATATTGTTAACTATTTTTAATCTTTAATACACTTCATCTCAATTTAACGGTTAGATAATAGGAAAAGAGCTAGTACTAGTAATTAGTAATCTTCTCTCTATGGAACAACCCTACACTTAACACTATATTACGTCCACGGTAGGTACACTTGCCTATTGCAACGTAGTTAGAATTAGGAACAGGTATTATAAATATTAAAACTACAGTTGGCAACAATCAAGTAGGGTATGTGCAGTTAGTAATTTTAGAAGTCAGTTGAAAGGTGTCGGTTGTGTATGAGTAAAAATAGAGAATTGTGGGGCTTAGCAGCTATGTAACAGCTCTTGCATAAGACTTATTTATTCATCAAATGAACGATAAAGAGACAAGCCTTGTTTTTCCAGAAAAAAAATTCAATATTATTTTCTAAAGAGACCCAGGATTCTCTCTTTAATTGAACCTTAATCAAGAGATCATTCAGTTCTCTCCAATAACGAGTCCGAAAATCAATTTTATAAAAATGGATCATGTAACAATTTGGTATTAGAACCAATCTTAATAGAAGAATTGAAATAATTGCGACAGCAATTTGAAGCCTTTTTTCACCATGTACAAAAGGATAAAGTGTGCAGCAAAGCACACCAACAACAACTAGCAACCCAAATGGCTTCATTGACCTATGAAGTTGCAGCCCAAAAGAGGCCAGAGCACACAACATGGGATGTAGGAGGTAATCAACCAGGCAAAGTTAGCAGTGACGGAATGCCATTAATGTCAGGGGAGCAACAAGTAGAGGGATTGGCAAAGGGAAAGTCTAATACAAGGGGTAATAGGACTGAGGTCCTCTAAATTGAATTTTTCAAATTATGACTAAAGTTGCGAACAATATTTCAAACATCAACAAATTCCTAATGAGGAACAAGTTTGAGTCCACAGCTAACGCACAACTTTGGTTTGTCAAGCTGCAACCACCATCCATGCAGGATATTTTAATTTATTGGGATAACTTTTCCCCTAATGATGCTTCTTAAGAAATGCTACTACGATTTCTGCTAGATAACCTGATTTAGCACATGAGGTCACACACAATTTTGAGGGGGGAGTAATAGTATAAGCAATAGAGTCCTCGCTGTTATGTTCTGTATTTATTTTCTGTTTTTGTTTTGTATATGTTTTTATTATGTATGTGTTTGTGTGAATAATGTCAATGTGTCAAGTCAAATGTGTAGGGTGTTGCATGCATACATGTAGAACCGGTTCTAGTTGATGTGTTGTGGTCTATAAGGTATGTGCAGTAAGTAATTTTAGAAATCAGTTTAAACGTATCAGTCATGTATGAGTAAAAATAGGAAATTGTGAGGCCTAGCAATTATGTAACTACTCTTGTATAGAACTTATTTACTCATAAGATAAATGACACAAATAAGCCTTATTTTTTTCTAGAAAAAATTTCAGAATTATTTTCTGAAGAGATCCAAGGCTCTCTCTTTAATTGAGCCCTAATCAAGAGATTGTTGATTTCTCTATTCTCTCATTAATTGATTCGAGCTTGTTATAGAGAGAGCTCAACAATCTCTTAATTAGGGCTCAATTAAAGAGAAAACATTGAATCTCTTCAAAAAATAATTTTGAAATTTTTTCTGCAAAAATAAGGCTTGTCTCTTTATTATTCATCTAATGAATAAATAAATCCTCTAAAAGAGCAGTTACATAAGTGCTAAGACCCACCACTCCCTATTTTTACTCATACATGACCAATACTTTTCAACTTACTTCTAAAATTACTAATTGCACATACCCTACAGACCACAACACGTCAGCTACAACACACCAACTAGAACCAGTCCTACATGTGCACACACAGCACCCAACACATATGACCTAACACATTGACATTAATCACACAAACGCATACACAATAAAAACATAGACGAAACAAATACATGACATAACAGTTAGGACTCTATTGCTCATAACATTACTCTCCCCTCCAAATTGTGTGTGACCTCATGCACAAAATCAAGCTATCAAGAAGACACCATAGCAGCATTTCTTAAGAAGCATCACCAGGCAAAAACAATCCCAATAAATTGAAAGATCCTAAGTTAATGGTGGTTGCAGCTTGACAAACCAAAGCTATGCATTCCCTTTTAACCAAAAAGCTACCAAATCAATCTATTCCTCATCAGGAATTTATTGATATTTGAAAAGTCCAATTTAGAGGACCTCAATCCTGTTGCCCCTGGTACTAGACTTTCTCCTAAACCAATCCCTCCGTTTGTTGCTCCTCTAACATCACTAGCAGTCTTGTGCTCTTTTGTAAACTTTTCCGGCACCTTCACTTCTCTCAACAAAGACACAAGTCAGTTTGACAATTGTTGTTGGCCTGCTTCAAGTAGATGCTGCAAGGTCTTCAATTCTTCCATAATGCATGGATCTGTTCTTCAATCACTACTGGCTCTGCTTGGTCGATTATCTCTTACCTCCCATATAGCCCCTTTTGCACTACAACTTCGCAGGTCAACAAAGCCATTTGTTGTTGATGTGTTTTGCATCGCACTCTATCCTCTTTGTACATGGCCAAAAAGGTTTCAAATTACTATCACAATTTCTTCAATTCTTCCATTAAGATCGGCTCTAATACCAAATTATCACATTATCCATTTTTAAAATTCATTTTTGAACTTATTATAGAGAGAACCTAATAATCTCTTGATTAGGGTTCAATTAAAGAGACAACCCCAAATCTCTTCAGAAAATAATTCTGAAATTTTTTCTAGAAAAATAAGGCTTATCTCTCTATCATTCATCTGATAAATAAATAAGTCATGTGCAAGAGCTGATACAAAACTGCTAAGCCCCACAATTCCCTATTTTCACTTATACATGACTAATACTTTTCAATTGACTTCTAAAATTACTAACCGCAAGTACCCTACTGACCGCAACACATCAACTACAACACAACAGCCAAAACTAGAACTACACATGCACACATAGAACCCTACACATCTGACCTAACACATTGACATTAATCACACAAACACATACACAAAACAAATACATAACATAACAGCTAAGACTCTAGTGCTCATAACACTATACCATCTGAGTAACTTGGCCTGGCATTTATTCAGAAAGATCCTGGGGCACAATGAAATGGACAATCTATGAAGTCCCCATCAGAGCATCTTCACTGAGACACCAACCAGTTGGCGGTTTAAACAATAAGGTCGCCGATTGATATCACTAGATAAACTAACATCGCAAAATATTTTGAAGCATTCTCTAACTTCCTAAATATTTGGTGTTTTCTCCAACTTCCTAAAACCATTCCCATCTCAGCAAGTAATTTTTTTGATTAAGTTGATGAATTCCAATCAGTTTATGCTTCTCTTGATTTCATTGCCTAACCAATTCCAATCCAACCAACATCATCTTTAAAATCTTTTGATTGGGGAGACGGCATTTTCTTCAGAATTTGTAAGTTGAATCAAGGTTTCGGATAAATTACTAAAGTGGTTGCCATCCAACCCATTCACCTCTTCCAATCTTTGCTGCTCTAAGAGAAGTCAAATTGAAAATTCCAATTTAACACAACTTTTTATGCAAAGAGTAACATATTTTTCTCCTATGCCTCTACAACAGACAAAGAGGATATCCTTCGAGCCACCCAATTCTAAGAAAACAAGTTACCAATGTGCTACTTGGGTGTCCCACTACTCTCTACAAAGCTCAAGAAGATGGAATGCGACGCCCTTTTGGAAAGAATTTTGGCATGTATCAACTCTTGGACCTCCAAATACCTCTCTTATGCAAGTAGACTACGATTGGTCAAATCAGTCCTATTCTCAATGCAAGTTTTTCGGAGCTTAGTCTTTCTCCTACCCAAAGCAATCATAACAAAAATTGATCAAATGCTTAGAAACTTTTTGTAGAGCAAAAGATCTAATATCCATTCCAAGGCTAAGGTTCGATGGGTGGATGTTTGTAAACCATTGAAAGGTGGTGGTTTAGGGATACCAAACCTACACCTATAGAACAAGGCTATCCAAATCAAACATATATGGCATCCATATAAGGAAGGCCCCAGAAGTCTTTAGCTAGAGTGGGTACACTCTACTCTACTGAAAGGAAAAAGCTTCTAGTCAACAAGAGCACTAACCATATGCTCCAGGTTTTGGAAGAAGTTACTAAAGTTAAGGAGTTCAGTCCGTAATAGCTTCCAATGGGAACCAAACAATGGCTTAGCCATATCACTCTAAGCAGACTTTTAGCTTCCAACAAGCCTATTGAACGCTATATATAGTGCTCGTGAGATGAGGAGCACAGGCCTACCTCCTATAACAAAGCTATGCTCTATAATGGATGATAATACATGGTGTTTACCTAATAGCCCATTTTTTGTCAAACTTCCACATTCCACCTACCCTCAAACCAAACACCTCCTGTCCAGACTGCTTTCATTAGATCCATTTCAGCTCAGGTGACTACACAATTAAGAGTGAATATACCTTCCTAAATCTGCAAGGCACCATAACTCCTTGGCATAAAATCATTTGGAATAAATCCTCTTTGCCAAGGCACTCTTTCATATTACGGCTAAGCTATGCTCCATAATGGATGATAATACATGGTGTTTACCTAATAGCCCATTTTGGTCAAACTTCCACATTCCACCTACCCTTAAACCAAACACCTCCTGTCCAAACTGCTTTCATTAGATCCATTTCAGCTCAGGTGACTACACAATTAAGAGTGGATATACCTTCCTAAATCTACAAGGCACCATTACTCCTTGGCATAAAATCATTTGGAACAAATCCCCCTTGCCAAGGCACTCTTTCATATTACGGCTAGCCTAGTTAGGCAAATTATCCACCCTTGATAAGTTAATATCCTGGGAAATTACAACTTCCTTCTTGTGTCAACAAGGACCAAAGGATCACTCTCACTTGTTCTTCAGTTGTAGTTATACTTCCCAGATTTGGGGCATGGTTTGTGACCTTCTACAATGTCTAGCTTCATATAGAGACTGGCAGGGTGCTACAACTTCGTTGATAGCAACAGCTGATTCCTCTTTCCCTATTGCTCAAAAATGAAGGGCGGGTCTAGCCGCCACAATTTATTGCATATGGAGAGTGCACAACAAAGCCAGACTAGGGAGTAGTTTTTCCAACTTAGGTTCTATAGCTAACCAAATTAGAGCTTATGCTACTCTTTTGTAATATTGGAAAGCTCATCATTTTTCTTGTACCTTTACTTAATGTATTATTGATGTAACTCTACCCGTCTTGTTAACGGTTGTATAACTTTTTAGATCAATCAAAAATTTCAATTATCCCCCCAAAAAAAATTATGTAACTAATGATTTCTTTACAACTGTGATTCTTTAAAATTGTGGTTGAAGTCCACGTAAAATTGGCATGAATTACCTCAAAAATATATAAAGAACAAACAAAGCCGTTTAGGAGTCACATGAAAGCTATTATACTACCTAGTTTTCAATGGAAAACCTACTGCTGGGCTTTCCATGATAACCTGACATGAGAATTTCACGAAATAATGAGTAGCATGTTTACCTGTTTGAGTAAATATTGCAGTATTTATTCCAATTAACTTTCCTTTCGAGTTCAAGAGAGGACCTCCACTGGAAGATAGCAAAAAGCACAGAGAAAACATAACAGGTTAGCAAGCAAAGCTGATAGAGAAGAAAGAAACAATAATTGCTCCAAGCATATTTTTAGTCTCCCCATTTCTGAGGGCTACCAGCAAATAAAGAAAATTTAAGACCCCTGTTATGTATGGTCAGATAAATAGAATAATTCACCTATTTCCAGGATTAATAGCTGCATCTGTTTGGATTCCACCACCAATTGTGACTCCCGTCTGACTGAAAATGTCTCTGTTAAGTCCACTTATGACCCCAACAGTTAGAGTGTGATCAAACCCAAAGGGATTTCCTATTGCTAAACATTGCTGCCCAACTTTCAAAGAATTTGACTGCCCAATACTAATTGGCTTTAGTAGATCTTTGGGGGCATCTACCTAGCAAAACAACAAGTTGTGACATAATCCAATTACTTAACTTTTTAAGGTTATTTCTGAACACAATCATGCCACATTGAATTGAAAAGTTATACAATAATATATAAGATTCAATGGTTCGGCAAGCAAAGGGCAGAAAATGCAATTGAGATTTGATTTTGCTAATTCAAAAAAATTTCCACATGTGGTACAGCAGCAATCATGGAAATTAACAATAGTGAAAATATCTCTGTTAATGTTGGAGGTATCGAGTGTGATGGAATTATTGAAATGTATCTTATTCTAATCTACAGCATTTATAATTCACACTGGCTGGTTTCCCCCCCCTAAAAGGAGATCCAGGCAGACTGAAAAAATATGTTGCACCAGATAGCCCTAGGCTAGAAGCAAATGTAATATTATAAGAGAGAGAGACTATGAGACCATCCCAATTTCACATTCTAGACTTATATCCCAGAGTCAGACCTCTTGAGTGCTTGGATCAGAAACTCTAATAACAGCAGCCACTAGGTTGCACTTGACTGATAATGGTAAGATGGGCATGATCTCCTGACAAAATATTATGTTTGGTTGGGAAAAAGTAGCAAGTTCAGTCCACTCCTGTTCCATATAGAATGTTTATTCCATTGCTCAGTTGCACATGGAACTGTTTAAGTTTCCTGTGGTTTGCAAAATGGAATTGCACCAGAATAGTTACCTCACATGAATAGTATACCTCCCAACACCCAGATACACCTCTGGTCTCCACCGCTCTCCTGCTAAGACCAGTGAAGTATTATGTCTGCCATAGCAACCACCTCCTCCTGTTATAGATATGATGAGGCAACCCCTTCCTCCTCCAAATATCATAAGCAACCCAACCACCCTCCCTCAGCTACTGTCAGCATGGCACCACCTGCTACACTCTAGGAATACTTTTGTAGCCAACAATAGTTAAACGAGACATTGTTGTGGTCCATAAAAAAGTTAGTTATGGTATTAGCCAATTAGTTGATTGTTGGAAAGTTTTTGAATTTAACAATTCTTGATACTTTTTTTTTTTTGGGGGGGGGGGGGGGGGTTAAGTAATTATTTCTTGATACTACACAAGAAATAGCTACTTCTTTATTTACCCAAAAAAATAGCTATTTCCAGTCCATTTCTACTGTAATAACATCCAAGACCATAAATAACAGCACAACACTCACATCTAGGCAAAAGGCATGAGATGACACATGGCTGGGAGTTTCCATCATTCCAGCACAGTAAAGGCAATTGCACATAAAGGATAGATTTGCATCTTTATTGTTCGCTTGGGCATTCATCTTTGCTATTGGCCTCAACTTCTCCAATGGTGGTTTTCTTGCAAAGCCACATCTGACATCTTCATGAAAAAATGAGAATAAATATGGTCCAAATGGTGAGATGCTGTCTTGCAAGGTA
This sequence comes from Laguncularia racemosa, assembly GCA_037954665.1. Classification (NCBI taxonomy): domain Eukaryota; kingdom Viridiplantae; phylum Streptophyta; class Magnoliopsida; order Myrtales; family Combretaceae; genus Laguncularia; species Laguncularia racemosa. Next base: position 1,737,132 of record JBBMOL010000091.1, on the reverse strand, counting down.
GGGCTGAGGACAAAGACAAGATGGCTGAGGTAGGCGAAGCAGGAGGAGATGGCAGTTGGAGAGGATGAATTGGAAATTCTTGGGAAAAGAGGAGGTTAGAGAGTTAGGAGCTCAATGGGAATGGAGAAACATTAGAAAGGCATTTCAAATGATTCATACCGTATTCTTATTTAATTCTTTAGATTGCTTTTATTCTCAACATGATACTATCAATTCTTTTTTGCCTTTCTTCTCCGTTATATTCCTACCTCATTCCATCCACCAATCAAACTTAACTTACAAGGGTCTATGGTATTGCACTTGCCCAAGAACCAGCCGCAACAGACTTGCTGGTTCAATTCCAGCCAATTCTGAACAAAACCAGTGCTATTTCTGATTTCAACTTTTCAGAAATGACAAATTAACTATGTAGTCTAGCGCCTAATCTCTAGATAAATATGCATACACTCAAGCATCAATAATCTAGGTGGAGGTTTCAATTAATACCTGCCTGTAAAATTGTAATGGACATTGACTGCAATTCACGACTATTACTTTTACAGCAAAGAATATATAAATAACATCAGGTTGATGTCACTCCTCTTGCTGATACCTTTTTTAAAGATTTATGATCAATTCTACACATTCAGAGAGGAAAAATCTACAAATAGAAGAAAACTTAATCACCAATAAATAACTTCAACAAATATTAGAGAAATCTGCATTATGAGACCTATTATGGGGCATAAAATGCATTACAAATGTATGATCATATCCCTTACCCAAAAAAATGTATGATCATAGCACTTCTACAGAGTTGTTCTTAAGGAAAACTAATATTAAATTAATAAGTCATTATCTAAAGATCACAACTAAGGGAGATATGAGTAAGAATGGGTAATTGAGCATGATATCAGATAGAGATTGAGGGAATGGAAGTACCTTTAGGACAGCAAGATCTTTAGCACGATCAGCACCAATAAGCTTGCCCTCAAAATTCTTTTGTAACCTTTGCAGAAACAACATTAGAAATAGGGAAGTCATAACATGCAAAGGCATGACTTTGCATAGCAAGATATGAACCATCCTAAGACATAAGCATTGCAACTCACCCTTCTGATGCTAGAATATTTACTCTTGCAACAGTTAGTCCAGGTTTCGCATTTCTTGACAATGCATTACCAATAACTGTGAAAAGAGTTGTTAGACTTTTAACCACCAGTCACAAAGTAATCAACTCTTAAAGGGAATCAACAGCCAGAACTATGCATCTATAATGAAATTATAAAAAATGATCTCATTTTATCACCACAAGTCCAAGCATCTAAGGTTAATAAAGAAGCATGATTTTACTTTTATTGAATTACACCACATGTTGCATGGGAAGGCACTATTTCAGATGATAGCATAGTTACATCAATGAGCTGGCATTGGTTCTGCCTCTTTTCTAGTATGAAGAGCTACTATTACTATGATGCCACCAAATTACAAAACAAGCTTTAGAAAAGTACTCATCTCTAATTAAGTGATGAAGTCTTCAAACTAGTTTGTACCATGATAGTTTGTTACAATATGTCCTTGTTCGTCCCAGACCACTCCAGAACCATTCCCTTCAGGAACCTAAAAATGAAGCAATGACTCAAAATTGCTTTATGTCCAAACATATACAAGCTTTTTGGGTAATAGAGCTATACAAGCTAAGTTGAGAAGAAGAAGCATCAATTAAGTGAAGTAATCAATGAGAGCAGGAGAAAAAATATCAGTCTAGCTCTAACACAACATGCAAATTACCTCGACTGCCCCAGTTATGTTAAGCTGTGGGCGTAATGTAACATCAAAAATGTTGACAACAGAGTATGTGTTATTCTCAAAAAGCTCAGCAATTCTTTCCTGCCAAACACAAATGTCACCAATTACTTTACCAAAAATACAATACAGTATAGGCATGAGAGCACAAACTGTAGTTTTTGAGAAATAACCTCATTTGGGAATAAAGCTCCAGAAGGAAAGACGAGAGGAGTGACTTGATCAAGCGTCACAGACGGATCACCTAGAGCATGGGCTGTGGATGCCGTACATGTTTCATGGTCAGAAGCAAATTGATATTGCTCAAGCTAAAGAGGGTATAGATTTCCAACATGAAGCCTATTCCTGAGCTAACAAATATAACTTTGAGAGCCGCACCAATAAATACTGTTTACTAAATTTATTTCAGCAATACGATCAGGAATTGAAAAGGAAAATAAAGCCAAAGTGCAGGAATTGAGTAGCAGTCACTTACAAATGTCATATATGAAATTTCACAACAGAACTTATCTATTATGAATGTCTATTCACGGGAATGAAAAGCCACATGAATTGCCGCGGTATATTTGCAACTTGCGATCTTTTTCCACAAAAAGATCCGTCTGCCAAAATTAAAGTTTCCAGTGTCGTAGGAACCTATTCACAGCACCACACATGCTTGTATACTTTTTTAAATAATTCAATGGCGTAGAAAAACACCATCACTCACTTCAATTCTCAAGGTCATGCAAACACAAACACAAACGCAAACACAAGAAAGGCACAATCTTTATTCTAGAAAAAGGACAAAAAAGCAGAAATGTGCCAACCTGATAAGTACCTTGAAGGGTCACACCAAGAGTACATAAACAAACACGCAAACAGCGCCCTTCTCGTAGTAGATGGAACGATTTTCCTTAAAAATTCGCCAAAATCGCCACTGAAATTCAATCTTTTTCTGCACCTTCAATGTCCAAAACACAAAATTTCATAACGGGTATGAATAAAAAATCTGAAACAGCCAACAAAGTAACAAGTAGTCTAAAAAGAGACAAAAAGGAGAAACCTTTGAGAAGGAGGAAGGTTACGTGAAATGACGTCGTCACTGGAGGAAGTGCATGGCTGAGGAGAGTGCGAGCAGACATTGGAAAAGCCGCGGAAGAAGAGTTCTCGTCGACCCAAGAAGGACTTGATGCCATTAGAGAAGAAGACCGGTGGGCTTGCATTTGTATGTGTATTGCATGTACACAAGAGCAGTGCCTGCTGCATTCTTGCTCCTTGCTTTTCTGGCTGTGGAGCACCACTCCCCAAGATTGTCTATTTCTAGTGAAAAAGGATACTATGGAAGTGGGAAGGAACAGGCTGGAAATGGAGAGAAACGTAACAATTTACATGGAAGGTGGATAGGGAGATATTTCCACATGAACATATGACTCGCACACACTCCTCAGAATTGCCAAAAAAAAATAAAACACTTTATTTTCGCTCTTTATACTTCCAATTGGGAAAAGGCCGTTGTTTTGGGGGTTGAGAAAAGGAAAAAAAAAAAAAGAAAGGAACAAAATAGCAAATGAAGAAAAAGAAAGAGGGAGAATTTTGACATTTAAACCATTTTGTTATTAATCTGTTTTTTATTTTAGTTTTTTTTAATTATTTTATTCAAGGCAAAATAGTAAGATTATGTTTGTTTAAAGTTGAATTGCACAATTTTAAAAATAAAGATCGTAAACACCCCATTTTTGTTTCAAAACATCTATAAAATAATAATAATCTATAAAAAATAATAATAATGATAATGATAAAATAAGGTTACTAAATTAAATTTATAAATTTCAAAATAACAAAAAAATTAACAAACATATTAAGTTAATGTATAATTAGCATGGGAGAATAGATTGAGAATTATGTTGGCTCAACTGGTCCAATCAATCGTTTGGTGTGCACGGGGAAGCCTTTGGTCACGAGTTCAAATCTTGGGAAGGGCACTTAATCTTGTTTTGTCCCTAGTCATGGTTTGGCTCCGAGTTGATCCACATCACTCTCGTATACCTATAAATAAAGGTCAATCTTTGGAGAAAAAAAGGAAGGAAATCAATAAAAGAGAAGAAGAAAAAAGAAAGAAAAATGACCACATGAAAAAAAAAAAAAAACTCCCGTCAGAGCTCTCTCTCTTTCTCTCTCTAAATTCCTCATCGTTGGCACCACGAACCACCACTTAAAGCGGTTTCTGACGAGAGATAACTCTACCAAGCAATTCCCCACCCTTAGAAAGCTTGAAACCCTCTACTAGCTGATACAAACGGCCGCCGACGAAGACCTTCCAACTGCTGCCATCCAAACTGACTCGACCCCGATTCGATTCGAACCGACCCGACCCGACCAAACCAATTCGCATCCAGGTCAGCACCTCCCCCATTATATTATTATTTTTTTTTTAATAACCAATAATAATAACAAACAAAATAAAAAATATATAAAAAATAATAAAAGACATTTTTTAATAGCTTTTAAAAAAATAAAAATATAATAATTAAAAAATAACGAAAGTATATATATATGTAAAATGTTTTATCATTTAGAAAAAGGTTTTTTAATAAAAAATAATAAAAATAAATAATAATTGATGTTTTTTTAGAAGTTTTTAGGTTTAGAAATTTCTTTAAATAAATAAAACGATAATAAATGTAAATTTGACACGTTTTCATAATTAAAATTAAATAACTCACTAAAGTTTTATCAAAGTGAACTACAAACTATTTGATCCCAAATAGTGGATACGTAGGCATTCTTATAGGGCAACTCTAAAAATATATATATATATTTTTTAAATTATTATTAGTATAGTCATTATTTTTATATTTTCTTTAATGCTAAAAAAATCATAAAATAAAAATATAATTCATATTTTAGAATGATAAGGTGATAACTTTAGAGTTTTAATAAGATTGCCCTTGAATCAAGAATCTCTAGCTTTTCTTTCTTTCTTTCTTTTAAAAAAAAAAAAGGATTCCGTTGACTAGGGTTTAAGTTATAATTAATCTGCTCAATTAATTCTAATTTAATAATTTTTCCCAACTTTAGTTGGGTGGCAACTTCAAATAAATAATAAAAATTCTTAGTTCAAGTCGGGGATTTGTATTAGATGAGCATAGGATATAATGTAAATCGAATTAGAAAAACAATACAAAATTTTTAAGTTAGACTCAAAGGACCGTTTAGTGGGCTAGCCACCTAAGCCTTTTGAAATCATAATTTTTATATATCTTTAGTTAGCTTTCCTTTTGTAAAATATCGTTTGCGTTAATATTTGTATTTTCTCATGATTCAAGGATTTAAAAAAGTTAGTTAGTTTTTTTTTTAATATTGTTGAGTTTTGATGCATACAATTGTGTGATTAGACGCAGTTAAACCTAAGTCGTTTAGGACCCTAGGATGAGGAGCCATTGTGTAAGTTCCGGGTGAAGTGAAATATTCATCGCTCGAAGCCGATTAAGCTACCCACCTAATGCTTCGATATGGCTCGAGATCCATTTCTTCGAAAATGTGGGAGGCCATAAAGCTTGGAAACCTTTATAACGTACTTCTTTGCATACATGAAATCATGGACCAGCAAATAATTAACGATGTAATTTTATTTTTTTTTACACTTTGGAGTTTGGATGCAATTTCCTATAAAAAAAATTATTATTGCGTTTTGTAAGATATTTGTTTATAATTAGAAATTTTTATTTATTGTAACTCTACTAAATGGCTAGTGTTATAATTGACCACCTTCTTCACAAAGAAATTCATATTTGTAGGCCTCTAGATCCTAAGCTGGTACTGGAACATTGGCTCACCCTATACAGCCTTAAAGAGTAGACTTTTATCCAGAGCAAAATAGGGCACATTCTTTCATTGATGAAAATGGATGTCAACCTACTTTTGATTCGGGTCGTATTACACTTTTGGGAAATCGAGCCCGTGGCTTTCTTTATTGGGCCACACGAGATCATCCCAACCATAGAAGAGTATACTCAACTTCTCCAGGCCCCTCTACTTTCCAATGGAGTGTATGTACCAAATTGAGAGGTAGGACCGGCTAGCATATTCAGCAAACTTCTAGGAATTCGTAAAGCAGTGATCAACTGAACATTGGAAAATAACAATGGGTACTACCTTCGAATGGATGAATTAGAAGCTTGGTTTGTAGCACGATGCGATGATGGAAGCAAAAAGGATATCTTATGTGGGGACCCCAAAAATTACAAAAAAAAAAAAAAAAAGAAGACAAGTTTATGCTTTTATCTTAATAGCATTTGCAACTATCTTTTTTCCTACTAAGATTTTCCACATTCATTATAGGGTTACAGAACTGGTATTCTAATTCTTGGAAGGGAAGTCTTACATCCTGGCCCTACTAGCTGAGTAGATCCGAAATCTAAATTTCGTAAAGAAGAAGGTTCATGGAATCCTCCACTCAAAAACTAACCTTATTTTGATCTGGTTCATAAGCCATCTTAAATGTTTTGGGCTGAATATGGTTAGGAAATCATTAGCCTAACAAGTGGACCTCATAGATTCATGTGCAGAAAGGATGAAGCTGCTAGACGATCTTTCTAACCATAGTTGGATAGAAGTGCTCAAGGGTTTCAGTGCTAAAGATATTTTGTGGACTACTAGATGGAGCTGTTATAGTAAGGTTATTCTAATGTGTAGAAACTTTCAAGTCGTTCCATTAATTGGGCTTAATTAGTGTACGGGCTATCATCCAAATTTAGTGGTCCATCAATTTAGCACCATCCAGGATATAGTTTATAGGCCATCATTAGAAAGGATCACGATCGAATTTTAGGACCCAGACATGTTAGTAGCTGATAAGATTGCCAAGTTAGTAGAGGTAATAGCCCTATGGGAAGCCCGAATTGAGAGTCTTAATGTAGACCTCGGGGAATTGGATGGTGAAGTAGGTAAACACTGAGCTACCAGGGATTTTGTCATCAACCAATTATACAAGACAGGGGAAAGGATGTACCATGCTCCTAATGTCACTCACCCTACGCTAGTCAATCCAAGCCCTGAAATGAAAACTTACATGGAACGGGTAAGGGCTCAAATGGAAGTCCATTTTGAGACCACAGAAAGTAAAAAAGACATGTGGAAGGGTAGATTCAAGAAATCTAATTAGAGGAACAAAGCACTGAAAGCCTAACTGATGAAAATCTAGGTAAAGGTTAAAGCACTGGAAACCGCCATCGACACTAAAAAGAGAAAGTCAACAACGCCTACCTAGCCAAAGAAAAAGAAGCTTAGAAATTAGGAAGTTAGATCATAGCATTCCTTTCTTATGTTTTCAATAAAGCATTGAACTCCAAAGTTTGCAATATTAATAAATTTTCAATATTATTACATCGTTAATTAAGTGCTGGTTCTTTTGCATCTGTGTATGATACATGCAACATATTCACTCGTAAGCATACATTTAATAAATAAATGCTTACCAGGTATTAAAGATAGCTCATAAACAACCAAACCCTCCGAGGAGTCCAATTAACACCCGCTCCAAAACTAAAATGGCTAGAAGTGGCAACAACAACGATAATGACCATGTCAACAGCAGTAACAACAACAGCATTGACACCTCCTTTGATCAAAGGATCATATCATTGGAACAAACAATCCAATGATTGATCATGCAAGTTCACTTCTTGACTGAGAACATTAGCTTCCTTCGTGTTACCTAGCCTATTTAAGAGGAACATTCAAGGGCTCAAAAAGGAAAGGCAGTTGAAACCTAGCCACCAAAATACAAGGAAATAAACTCCCGACTCAATCCCACATTTGAGTATGAACCAAAAACAATGATCAACATGGGTCCAACTTCGAATGACATAAAGAGGAAAATGGAAGATAGAAAAAAAGAAATAGAGAAAAAGCTCTTCCAATAGTTAGCTAACAAGATGAAGACTTTGGAAGGTCCTGACAGTTTTGATCAAATCGGCATCACAGACTTATTAATATATGGGGTAGATGCTTATCTAGAGAAATTCAAGATCCCAAAATTTGAGAAATATAATAGTATTGGTTATCCTAAGACGCATACAAGGCTATATGTGCGGAAAATGAGTAAATACACACAATATGACTAACTCATGGTCCAAACCTTCCAAGACAGCCTCACAGGCCCTGCTTTCATGTAGTACGCACAATTAGATCTCAACTAAATCAACACATGGGATAAATTAGCCCGTACATTTTATGAGCAATATAAATTCAACATAGAAGTCGCCCCTTTAGTATTAGATTTAGGGAGCTTTCAGAAGAGGCACAACAAATCCTTCAAAGAATATGCCCAACGTTGGAGGGCTTAAGCCGCTAAGGTTTGAACTCCAATCTCGGAGAAAGAGTTAACTTTCATCTTCATTAATACGTTGGAGAAGACTTATTTCACACATTTAGTGGGACAGATGTCATCCAGTTTCGTAGAATTGGTGGCGGCGGGATGCAGGATAGAAAATGTCATTATGTCCGAAAAACTCCAAACTATCAACTCTTCCAGAATCACATCATCCCCAAGACCTATAGGGAATAACAAAGTTAAAGAGGCTACGGTCAGTATGGTTAACTTAAGCAGGAGTGGCAGATTGGGGTCTCACATGACTTTTCAAACAACGAACACCCCAATGCAGCAATCACCGGCGAATCAGACCCAAGTTACAAGAGCTCCAAGACAGTTCACTCCAATACCGATCCCGCTTAGCCAAGTTTTCGCTCGGTTACGAACAGATAATCTAATCAACTTCGAGATCCCCAACAATCGATACAGGCTAAGGAATTTCGACCGCAGCCTTAAATGTGAATATCATATGGGGCAGGAGGGACATTCCACTAACAAGTGTTGGAGACTCCGGAACAAAATCCAAGATTTAACCGATGCAGGAATAGTACAGTTAGATTTCATTAATGCACCAACACCGAATGTCAACAACAATCCGCTATCCAATCACAAGCCTACAACCAACATGATCACATCCGAAAGGCCAGAACCTAAACCAAAAGAGCCTTCTAGCCCAGCAAAACAAGTAGTGCAACAATTAAGCCATTTACCACACAAAACTTCAGATAAAGTAAAGAACAAAGCTCCCAAGTCACATGAGAGTCAAACATAAAAGGACTTAAGAAAGAGGCGATTGGCAAGAGATCGAATAGTTGACACTTAGGGTGAGTTATTCGGAAAGTTCGAATATCTGGTAGATTATTCATTTATACCAACGGCTTATGGGTCGCCTAGCGATTGGGGGCCTAAATTTGAGGAGGAAGACAATCGACTAAAAGGGAAAGATAAGTCCATAAATATGATTGGATCAAGCCCAAAACCAATAGTTATAAAATGTTATGAGGAGCAAGAAGCAAAGGAAAAGGTCCCAAAGAAAAAATATGCGTTCCATGTCCTAATCCCCCTAAAAAGATATAAGGCATCACCATTTGACTATCAAGCTATTAATCAGGAAAAATCTTTAATTATAAGAGGGATCACCCGCTCAAGGAGAATTTACAATCTTAAAAGCAGAGTCTTTGTTGAAGAGCCTGCCACTAAGGTAGAAAAAGAAGAGGAGAAGGGATTCCATATGTTTACAAAAATGATTAAATCAAGTGAGTATAAAGTCATGGAGTAACTCACTAAAATTCCGGCCTAATTATCACTCATGGGCCTTCTCATGTCATCTGAACCCCACTGAGAGGTGCTCTTTAAAGTGCTCAAACAAATCAGGGTGCTAGAGGGAATCGCAATAGAAAAATTGAGCTACGTCGCAGACTCAATCTTCACCATGGATTGGATATCCTTCTCGCTTGAAGAATTGGGAGAAGACGAAGACTAGCACACAAAACCACTTTTCATAGTGGTAAAATGCAAAGACGCAATAGTCTCCTAAGTCTTCATAGACAACGGGTCTTCTTTTAATGTATGCCTTTTAGCTACCCTTAACTTACTGGGGACTGATATGAGCAATATTAAATCAAGCTCAATGGTAGTCCGAGCCTTTAACGGTTCTAAGAGGGAAATCGTAGGAGAAATTAGCCTACAAGTAGAGATTGGCCTACAGATTTTTAATATCTCGTTCCAAGTCCTTGACATCCCAAAGTCCTTTAATCTACTGCTAGGGAGACCGTAGATACACACAGTAGGAGCCATACCTTCGGGCCTCCACCAAAAGGTCAAATTCATAGTAAACGGCCAAATAATCACCATACTAGGTGAGCAAGATTAGTCATCTACAAGGAAACAACTATACCCTACATTGGGGATGACGGCCCTGAAAACTTAAGACTCCAAATATCGTTAAGGGAGAAATGAGCAAAGTGAGGCATCAATTCAAAGAAGCTTAGCAAGGGATATTTGGGTTAGGGTATGTCCCTACTCCGAGAGAAGAGATTCAAGTAAGGTGCATTAAAGGCAGAAGGGGAGAGAAACTATATGATACCCAGATGAATTTTCTACCCCTCCGACGGATTTTTTCTCGGCCAGTTAGCACTCAAGAGCTGGGAACAATCCAAGCTAGCTTCAACAACGAGGACCCATCAATAGAGACTTCTGCCCCTCGCATATCTAATCTATAGTTTTCCTATCCCCTAAATAGCACTAGGTCTGCTTAAGAATAGGGAGAAATCATAATTAAGTTTTGATTTGTGTTTACTTCCATCATTGCTTCATAAGATTCTTCGATAATATCATGTAATAAAATTACAAGTTATTTCTTTCCTTTACTTATATACTTTCACCTCACTTTTCCCATAGATTCGATACTCTTGATGAACGCTAGGGACATCTCACACAAATAAATAATGAAAATATTGATATCATTTCCAACGTTGTTGAGTTAATTGTCAAAAGAGATATTAATGACCACGAAGCAGTACAAGAGAGTTGGCAAAAATATGAACAAGGTAGAGTCTTGATTGATGAGCTAATGGAGATAGTTAATCTAGGAACTAAAGAAAAGCCCAAAAGCCTTAAAATTGGAGGTAATTTGGGTAATGAGCAAAAGCACAAAATAACCAAGTTGTTAATTAAATATGCGGATGTGTTTGTCTGGTCATATGGTGACATGCTAGGACTTGACCAATCGATAGTGGTTCACGGGCTACCTACAAGAGAAGATGCCAAACCTAAAAAACAAAAATTAAGAAGATTTAGGCTTGACATCTTACTAAAGATTAAAGAGGAGGTCAAGAAGCTATTAGAAGTCTGGTTTATCGAAGTATCAGACTATTCGGAATGGGTAACAAACACAGTCCTTGTTTTAAAGAAAAACATAAAAGTACGAGTATGCGTGAATTTCCAAGATTTAAACCAAACTACACCTAAAGAAAACTTCCCTCTACCCCACATAGATGTCTTGGTAAACAATACCGCAGGAAGTCATCTCTTCTCATTTATGGATGGGTTCTCATGATATAATCAAATAAAAATGGCAAAAAAAGATAAAACCAAAATGACCTTTATCACAACTTAGGATACCTTCTGTTATAAAGTCATGCCTTTTGGTTTAAAAAATGCTAGAACAACCTATCAAAGAGCAATGGTCGCAATACTTCATGACATGATACATCAAGAAGTCGAAGTATATGTTGACAACATGATAGCTAAATCCAAAAAAGGAGAAAGGCATGAGGTAATCTTAAGGAAATTACTCAAATGATTGAGAAAGTTTCAATTGAAATTAAATCCGAAGAAATATACTTTTGGGGTCACATCTGGTAAGCTATTGGGGTTTATTGTAAGTAGAGAAGGTATTAAAATCGACCCTAATAAAGTAAAAGCCATACTAGAAATGCCTTCTCTACGTACCATCAAGGAGGTAAGAGGTTTATTGGGAAAGTTGAATTACATAGCTCGATTCATCTCATAACTCATGGATAAATATCGCCCACTATTTCATCTACTAAAAAAGAACACCACAGTAGAATGGGACGATGAATGCAAAGAAGTATTCAAAAAGATCAAGGAGTATCTTATGAACCCTTCGGTTCTAGTAGTCCCAAAATCAGGAAAACCTTTATTTTTATACCTCACAGTACTTTTTAAATCGATGGGGTGTATACTAGGATAAAATGATGAAAGAGGAAGGGAACAGTCCATATACTATTTGAGTAAAAAATTCACAGAAGGAGAACAAAAGTATTCCTAAATAGAAAGGACCTACTGCACATTATTTTGGGTCATACATTGATTGAGACAGTACACTCTCTATTATCCCATTGAACTATTAACAAAACATGATCCCTTGAAATATTTAGCAGAGAAACCTGTTTTATTGGGAAGAATCTCCAAATGGCAAATGCTCCTATCAAAATTTAATGTCACATACGTAAATCAAAATTTAATGAAAGGGTAGACATTAGCAGATTAGTTGGTAGAATACCTAATTGAGGGAGATTCCCAAGAATCGTAGACCCAATTCCCAAATGAAAATATACTAATGGCAAAGGGCGAATCAGAAAAAGAATCTAAGATAAAGAAAGATCCTAAATGGAATATGTATTTTGACAAAGCTACCAATGTGTTTGGATGTGGAATTGAGGCAGTGTTGACATCACTCGAAGGAATACAATTCCCCTTGGCAATGAGACTCACATTTCCATATACTAATAATATTGCAGAGTATGAAGCATTCATCTTCAGTCTCAAAATGGCTTGCTATATGGGAATCCGTGAATTGGATGTATATGGAGATTCCTTGCTTATCATATTACAGACACGAGGAGGATACAAAACTAAAGACCCTAAACAAGTGCCATACCATCAACACTTAACAAAACTAATAGAAGAATTTGGGGTGGTCACTTTCACATACGTTCCAAGGACTCAAAATCAGTTCGTAGATGCCTTCACCACACTAGCATCTATGATTCAAGTAATGGGAGGAATCGAAGTTCAACTAATGAAGATAGAAATTGAAGATTAGCTCACCTATCATCTAGTAATTGAAAAAAAAAAAAAAAAGATGATAAACCCTGGTACCATGATATCAAAACATTCCTCCAAAAGAGTAAATACCCTGAAATGGCCAGTAAAAATGACCAAAAAACACTCAAAATGTTGGCAAGCCATTTCTTACTAAGCGGGTCTGTACTTTACAAAAGATCATTCAACACCATGTTACTGAGATGTGTGGTTAAAAAAGATGCAGATAAACTGATCAAAGAAATACATGAAGGGGTATGTGACCCTCACATGAACGGATACATGCTTGCTCGAAAAATCATGAGGATGGGTTACTATTGGTTGATAATGGAATTAGACTACATTAAATATGTCAAGCACTGCCACTTGTGCCAAGTCTACGCCAACAAAATAAATGCCCTATCTAAAGAGCTTCATTCACTTTCCGCACCATAGCCTTTCTCTATGTGGAGAATCGACATTATCAGGCCAATCACTCTGAAGGCATCTAATGGTCATAGATTTATACCAGTAGCTATCGATTATTTCACCAAGTGGGTTAAAGCCTCATCATATGTCAGTGTCACCAAAGGAGTAATAGTCCGGCTCATGAAAAGGGACAAAATAGCTCGGTATGGAGTTCCCGAATCGATCATCACCAATAATGGCACCAATCTCAACAAATTGATGATAAAGTTGTGTCAACAATTTAAGATAAATTATAGAAACTCAACTCCATATCGACCTCAAATGAATAAGGCAGTAGAAGCAGCTAACAAACATATTAAGAAAATTATTGAAAAAATGACCATTACCTACAAAGATTGGCACAGGATGTTACCATTTGCACTCATGGCCTACAGAACTTCGATTCGAACGTCTACCGGAGTCACTCCTTATTCCCTGGTATATGGTATTAAGGCAGTATTACCAGTCAAGGTCGAAATACCATCCCTTAGGGTTTTATCAAATGTACAACTAGATGAATTTGATTGGGTAAAGAAAAGGATCAATCAATTAAACTTAATTGATGAAAGAAGACTCATAACATTATGCCATAGCCAATGCTACCAACAAAGGATGCCCCGAGTGTTTAACAAAAAAATATGGCCACGGCATTTTAAGGAAGGTGACCTAGTACTAAAGAAGGTTCTCCCGAACACACAAGATTCAAGAGGCAAATTCACTCCAAACTATGAAGGTTCGTATGTTGTAAAAAAGACATTATCAGGAGGGGCCTTAATATTAGCTCAAATGGACAGTCTAAATTTGAAGGACCCCATAAATGCGAATGCAGTTAAGATGTACTATCCTTAGGCGAGAATAACAAAATTTTGCCAAAGTTCATGATGCCAACAATCATTACGACTTCGTGGTTTGATTTTCATTTCTCTACAAGCAAAGTGGTGTCCCTAAATGGTCACTAGATATCAGAATTACCCCGATCAATCACTATCAAACAAATTCTTACATCATTTTCCCATGTTATCCATCACCCCATCACATATACAGGAAAATAATGAATAATGAACAATGATGGAATGGTAAAACTCAATGAATTTTTTATGATCTTACCCTTCTTGAATAGTAGGTATGTTATTGTTTCAGGATAATATCAAAATTGTAAGAGCTAAACCCATAAGAAAAAATGCATCAAGATTTTCTACTCTAGTCAAGGCAAAGATAAGTGGAGAAAGATTAGATTATCATGAGGGTTTGGTTGTTTGGTTGTTATCTACAGTGATCAAGTAAGCATCTAAAAATTGAGTAGTCATTCATCATTCAGTTAGGCTCTTAATGATGAGTCGCATTTCTGTTTAAGTTTGCTAGTCTAAAATAGACACTTCCTATTATCAACTGTCAGCTTATAGGAGTACTTTTACAATTCCTTCTTAAGGCTGCTAGTCTATTGAGACGCTTCCTAATATGTTTCTAAAAAGATACTTTCCACTATCGGTTAGTTAACCCTCAATGGGGTGCTTTCCTAAATATCCCCTCTCAGGGTTGCAAGTCTAAAAAGACACTTCCTATTATTAATTAGTCAGCTCACAAGAGCACTTTTCTAGATATATTTTTTTTGTTGCTTGTCTGGTGAGACGCTTCCTATCATCGATTAGTCAGCTCATAAGAGTACTTTTTTAGATAATTTCCTCTTTTAAGGTCACTAGTCTAGTAAGACGCTTCCTACCATAGATTAGTCAGCTCATGAGAACACTTTTCTATATAAGCTTTCTATATAAAGCAATTGTACTCCTTTTACGACATAAGATTACTAGCTCGTAGAGCACTTTCCTTACTTAACCTATTGGTCAAATAATCCCCTAGCGGATTTAGATCCAGATGGTCGACTAAATATAGTTTTGTATGTCTTTTCTCCTAAGCAAAAATTGTGTTTTTGTTGTCTTTGTAGCCAAGTTTTCCCAAAACTTTACTACAAAGAGAGGTAACTGTAAACACTCAATTTTTGTTTCAAAAAATCCATAAAATAATAATAATAAACAACAAAAATAATAATGATAAAATACATTTGGGTTGCTAAATTAAATTTTTAAATTTCAAAATAACAGAAAAATTAGCAAACATATTAAGTTAATTTATAATTGGCATATGAGAATAAACCGAGAATTGGGCTGGCTCAGTTAGTTCGATCGGTCGCCTAGTGTGCATGAGGAAGCCTTTGGTTGCGAGTTTAAATCTTGGGAAGGGCACTTTGTGCCATTTTTTTTCTCTCCCAACTGCCATGTGGCAGCATTTAATTGGTCAACATGAGCACATGCAAGGCGCGTGCTCATCTTCTTCCTTCGGTTGACGACATAAATCTAAAGGAGAAGAAATCGAAGCGAAATCCAAATAACATGAAATAATTTTTATCTAATCTTTTTGGATAAATCATAAAAACAACTTCTAGTTAAGAGATTTACATCAATCTTTTTTTTTTTCAAATCGGAAAGAAAAAGAAAAAAAAAACAAAACCCTAGTCACGGTTTGGATCCAAGTTGATCCACATCGCTCTCGCATGCTTATAAATAAAGGCCGATCTTTGGAAAAAAAAAGGGAAGGAAATCGAAAAAGGAGAAGAAGAAAAAAGAAAGAAAAACAAGCATACGAAAAAAAAAACAAACAAAACACCTGCCGAAGCTCTCTCTCTCTCTCTCTTTAGATCCCTCACCGTTGGCACCGTGATTGATCATTTAAGGCGGTTTTTTTACGAGAGATAGCTCTACCAAGCAATTCCCCACCCTTAGAAGGCTCAAAACCCTTTATCAGTTGACGCAAACGATTGTTGGAACGCCGCTGACGAAGACCTTCTGATTGCTACAATTCGAACCGACTTGACCCGATTTGACCAACCTGACCAAACCAATCCACGTCCAGGTCAGCAGCTCCCCCATTATATTATTATTATTAGTTTTTTTTTTAATAATCAATAGTAATAACAAAAATATATATATATATAAAACATTTTTTAATTGCTTTAAAAAATAAATAAATATATAATAAATAATAAATAACGAAAGTATATATATATGTGTGTGTGTGTGTAAAATGTTTTATCATTTAGAAAAAAAGGTTTTTTATAAAAAAAAAAGAATAATTGACTTTTTAATAATAAATAACGAAAGTATATATGTGTGTGTGTGTGTGTGTGTGTGTGTGTGTGTGTGTGTGTGTAAAATGTTTTATCATTTAGAAAAAAAGGTTTTTTATAAAAAATAAAAAAAAAGAATAATTGACTTTTTAAAAAAGTTTTTAGCTTTAGAAATTTCTTTAAATAAATTTAAACGGTAATAAACGTAAATTTGACACGTTTTCATAATTAAAATTAAATAACTCACTAAAGTTTTATCAAAGCAAACTACGACCTGTTTGATCCCGAATAACAGTACATAGGTACTCTTATGGGGCAACTCTAAAAAAATAAACAAAAATATTTTCAAATTATTATTAGTATAATCATTATTTTTATATTTTCTTTCATGCTAAAAATCATAAAATAAAAATATAATTCAAATTTTAGAAGGATAAGGTGGTAACTTTAAGGTTTTAATAGGATTGCCCTTGAGTCAAGAATCTCTGACTTTTCTTTCTTTTTCTTCTTTTTTTTTTTTAAAAAAAAGGGATTTCTTTGACTAGTGTTTAGGTGAGAATTAATCTGCTTAATGAATTCTAATTCAATAATTTTTCCTGACTCTAGTTAGGTGATGACTCCAAATAAATAATAAAAATTCCTAATTCAAGTCGAGGATTTGTATTAGATGAGCATATGATTTAATGTAAATCGAATTAGGAAAATAATACGAAAATTTTAAATTAGACTTGATAAAGATTTAAATACATAAAAATAAATACAATTTTTTTTTATAATCTATGCTATATAAAGTTTTGTCATTATATAATTAAATTATGTATAAAAATAACAAAATTATGAGAGAATCTTGATTTTGATATACATTTTTACATAAAATAGTTTTTTTTTATACATGTTAGATTTGGTAACAGAAAATCGGTGAGAAGTTATGTAAATAAAAATAAACAAAACTCATTTTCAAAATGGAAATTAATGGAATTAGATACTTGAAATTGAAGTGAAAAATAGTGGTAATAGAGAAAATTGAGGAAAACATTTTCATCTTTAAAGCCTATTAATTTTACCTCCACTTTTAGAGAAAAAAATGATAAAAATGAGTGGAAATCAACCAAAATTACTAAAATATCCCTCAAAACAAAGTTAAAAATATAAAAGTAAAATGTATTTTGTCTATTAACAATATGGAATGATACATTTCCTTCACTTTCCATTTTGCAAGTTTAAATAAGAAATAGAAATTATACTTCCTTTCATTTTTTTTTCCTTTCTTTTCTTTACCACCTATTTCCATTAAAGATTACCAAGCATGGTGTTAATCTATCCAATTTAAAGAGATTACAATCTAAGCTCATTTATTACATCTACCAACTAAGTAGCTTAAGAAAAGTAAATTAATATGATGTTAGACATATTAAAGTAGTTAAACATTTGATTGTTGAATGGTGTTCTCTCTTTTTTTTTTTTTTTTTACAATAATGTCACTCATATGTCTTTATGTATAAAAACCATTTTCATAATAAATATTAGAAATGAATGTGAATTATTGTCGAGATCTTTATAATTAATGGTATGAATACTAGCCTCTCAGTAAGATATGGACCTCATTACCCATTAAAAAAAATGAACAATATGGATTCTTGATTGGCTAATTATACTATTAATGAAACAATCATACAAAGTCATCATAAAAATAAATTGTACAAATACACATAGTTATGTCACATTGTTCTCTTCATTGTCCTTGCATTTTATTTTTAAAAAAATTTGTGGTCCCATTTTTGTTGATAGCAAAACTTATGTAAGTTTTATGTATTAATTTTATTTTTTATAAATTGACATAAAATATCAATTAGTATTTATCGTCATTTTGAAAATGTAAAAGGTTTATTTATTCAACCTCTTACAAAATGCATCAAGCACCTTTAATCATTTTTGAAAAAAAAAAAAGAAGAAGCTCTCATTCTATTTTGTATTAAAAAGTGTCACAAGTGCCATTGTTGATAAAATCCTTTTATATATATATATATAATACAATATCATAACAATAACAAGTGTAGGAATAAGGAAGTATAGGATGATAGGGTAACAAGCCTTACCCAACCTTACCTTATGGTTACCAACTCCCAAGTGAAATTGGAATCTACCCTATTTGAGAATCACCCTGAACATGTAACTTATAAAACTTATAAGGTATAGATTATCATATAAAATTCATTACTTTTTTCATTATATATTTATAATATTAATTTTTTAGACAAATTTCCCAAAAACCTATCAATGTTTCCATACTTTTATAACTAGTATATTTATCAATTCATCATGCAATATTATCACAAAATTATAATCTATCATAAAGTATTTTTTTTCTTTTAGTATAAAAGATTTGCAATCAAGAGCAAGTAAATTCTTGTAAAATTAAGTTATGCAAGTGATTTATGTATCTTAACATCCTGTTCTCTACATAAACAAAAGGTAATGCATACTACCATCCACTATAGATGATAATTGATCATAAGGTTATCCACTATGTCAAGTTTGGATCTGGCTAAAGTAATACCAATTGCAATGAATCAAGTCGAATTCAACTAAGCATAAAGGGAAGTAAGCAGGACTCAAGAACTTTCAAATAGTGGTAATGTTTCTAATACATAAAGAAGCTTAGGCTATATTCTTTTCTTCTTCTTCTTCTTATTCTTTTTTTTTTCCCAATAGAAAGCAATAATTGTATATTTAGGTAAAAGTATAACATTTGTTATATTTAATATTATTAACGAATAATTTTTATAAGGTAAGTATTGTTATCCTGAAGCCTATATTATCACAATGATAATTCCCCATATAAAAATTGACTAGTTTATCCAACATTGCTTAATAACTCAACTTTTTCATTCAAGTATTTCAACAAACAGTGCACAACACATAATAATAACACATCATACAACTTCTACACACTATGATGGCACTACACATTAGTAACTACAATCTTAACAACCTCAACACAATATCAAAAACTCCTTAACTCCAAAATGGTCACAAACAACAAGGACGATAACTTATCATAACTCCAAGTAGTCACTTTCAAATGAGTGAGTAGAAAATTTTTAACTTACTGGTGAAACAAGTTTGATCGGGTAGTTCTAATACTATTAAATATGATATATACAAATCAAGAAGCCCAAGCTTGTATGTAAAAGAGGCACCCATAGCTAATTAAGCAAGTTAGTCTTTTTGTATTTTGTGGGTTTATTGTGTACAAAATGCAAAAAATAAAGGATATGGACATAAACTGTGTGTTTAAGTAATTTCCATAACAGCATGAATTTTGATTTGAAAAAGAAAAACCAATAGCATGAATACTATTAATATTGGGATAAATTATAAATGCACTCATTATACTTATTTCATATGTGATTAAACCTCTTATCTTAAGATTGAGTGCCTAAAATCTCAACACTTTAAGAAATTTGTTTTTAAACCCTATTTTACGATTTCATCCTTGTATTAGTTAATTTAAAAAAAAAAAATACAAAAATGACTTTCTAATAAAATTTTAAAGCATAACATAGTCATGTAAAGGGAACAAAATTTTTTTTTTAGAGATTTTGAAAAATAAATACTCAATTTTAAAGACAAGAGTGTTTAGTTCATTTAAATGAAATATAATGAGTGGATTTGAATTTACTCCATACCAAGCAGTCTATTATAAATAACTAGGTGTTAATGCATTAATCCCATGGATACTTTCTTCTTCATACATTAACTACGTAAATCTTCAAGCACATTTGTAAATGTGGATAATAGAATAAAAGAAAAGTATATTAATTAAACGAAAAATCTTTGTAAGAACAAATCTAATAAGCTAATAAGATGTAAATGCCTCATTTCCATGTAGTACAACAAGTTTTATATGATCCATTTCTAAGACAAATGGAAATCTAAAAATGTCAAGGTCACTAGACCAAATGCAAGTTCTATAAGGATTAATCATAAGATAAGAGCTAATAAATCTCGTGATGCATTCAACGAATTTGTAAGTGAAGCCATGAAGAAAGTTGGAAATTACTTTGAGAGAATTTCAAAATCAAGTGAGAATTCAAACAATGTCATTTCATATGTTTGGGGACCAAAAACCTTCAAATAAGTTAACTGTAAGTGAACTAAGTCAACTAAATGAGACCATTTGAAGACTTGATCGAGCAAGAGTTTAACTAAGTCGACAAGAGCAGCAAAGGCCAATGGTCGACTAAAGAGACCACATGGTCAATGGAGAAGCCCATATGGTTGACTAGGTGGTGCACATGGTTGATCAAGTCATGTTTTTGTAACCAATTTTTATTGATTTTTTAAATAGTTTTCTTTGTTAATTTGTTTCTTATAATAACATACAAAAATATTAATATTTTGAGTTAAGTTCACATAAAATATCAAAATTTTAAGTAGTTAAAATAGATGATCAACGTTATATAAATGGTCAAATAGATTATCGAATTTTTAGATGATTAAAATAAAGAATTAATATTATAATAAGTGGTTCAAATAAAATATCAAAACTAGGAAATAATTATGATTTTAATCCTCTATTTTAACGACTCAAAAGTTTAATACTTTATTTAATCTTGACGTCAAATGTTGATCATTTTACATGTAATTTTCCCAATTTTTTAATTTCCTTTATAACATGGACAAGTGAAGTTTATAAGTTATGGAACAACTGTATCAAAAGCTATAGAAGAAGAAGAAATAGGGACTTTGAAATAAGCCATTGAAACTAATAGATAGTAGCTAGAGAAGCTAAAAGATGTTTGAAAATAGGATTACAAACATGCCAGGGTCTGTTGAAACCCATAAAAAATAGTTAGAATCAAGTTGATTGAAAGAAAAGTTCATTAATTACCATCAACTTTCTTTTATGACGTGAATGAGTTAATACTCTCTAACTTTTTTTGCCGTAAAAAGCAAAAAAACAACCTGTAACACTTCTATCAAACACTCCAACACCATCGCCAGTCACCTCAGGGACCTTCAAATCACCTATACTCACTTTCTTTTGATTGGAAATCACTACCAAATGCACCCATCAACACCAATCAAACACTCTACGCCAATCGCTTCTGACAACAACACACTGGTATCCTATTGTAACCACTTAACTTCCAGTTGAGCCTATGTGATGCTGCAAATCTAGCTAACATTTCCATTGCTCTGCATGATCACTGTCAACGATCCTCCTACAACATGTGTGATCCCTTGCTAGTTTGGTCTTTTTCCCCTCAAGGTCATTGTTTGTTTTCTTGTTTGTCCATTTTTTTCCTTCTTATTTCACTTCATTTATTTATTCATCCTATTAATTAGTTTCGTGAATGTCCTCCTACAATCTTTGTGTTTAAAAATTTTCCAAATCCAGTAGCCAAGTTAGGGTTAACCTTATCTTAAAACCTGTTCTTAATCGCGTTGGGTGGCAATTCTAATAAATTGGACTTTTCTTAATTTTTAGTCAATGATTCATAATAAATGAGCATGGGGCTTAGTATGAACCAAATTAGGAAAATTAAATAAAAAATTAGTCTCGAGGTGTTAATGCATTAATTGCAAGGATACTTTCTTCTTCATATATATAACTATATGAATCTTTGAGAACATTTGTAGCAGCAAACTAAAAGAAAAGTACATTAATCAAACAACAAATCTTTGTAAGAATAGATCTAATAAGCCAATAAGATGTATGCCTCATTTCTATGTAGTAAAACACGTTTTGTATGATTAATTGCAAATTCTATAAGGACCAATCACTAGATACAAGCTAAGAAATTGCATGATGCACTCAATGAATTTGTAAGTGAAGTCGTGAAGAAAGTTGAAAATTATTTCAAAAGAACTTCATAATGAAGAGGGGCTTTAAATGATGGAGTTTCACATGTTTGAAGGCCGAAAACCTTCAAATAAATGGACCATGAATGAACTAGGTCATCTAAATGAGACCATTTAAAGACCTCATCAACTAAGAATTTAACTAGATTGATTAGGAGTAGCAAAGACCAACATGGTCGACTAGGAAGACCATGTGGTTAATTGAAAAGCCATAAGTTTTACTAGGTGACCTAAATAGACAATTTAGCTAAGTTTTTTGAACCAATTTTAAATGGATTTCTTTTATGTTTTAGTAATTATTTTTATTGATTTTGTATCTTGATTTGTTTCCTATTTTTTAATCTCCATTAATACTTATTTCCTAATTTATGAGGATTGAATTAACCTATAAATGGCCATAAAGTTATGATATGTGAACACATAGCTTGAGTATTAAAATTCATATTATTGACAAATGTATATTTTTCTTTTTGGTTATTTTGTGAACTTATCAAAAGGTTATTCTTGTATCGTTCATACACTATACCTTAGGTTTTTTGTTCAACTATAACCTATGGGTTAGAGTCTTACACCATTGGGTTTTAACTCTTTATATAGCCAATGGGTGAAGATTTCTTTTTTTTATAGCTATGTTTTTGGGTTTACATCAACAAGTTAGGTTTCACAATTTTATTTTAGCTTGCTAAGGTTGTAATCCTGTTATTGGTGATGGGTGTCCAAATCGATTCTTGAGATTCATATGAAAGACTATACGTTTCAATCATGTTTATATATAAACTTCAAACCCTCTAAAATACCAAAAGATTCAACTATTGTAGTAAATGAGTCACCCCTCCTACTAACCTATTTGAATTTGGCTTAATATGTACTTAAGTTTGATTTGATTATGTCAGGCTAAAATTTGAACTACTTAAGTCATTTATTTAGTTAAGCTTGAATTATATTGATATTTGGCTCAAGGAGCCACAAGCTTAATCAAGCTCCATTTTAGCTTATGCATAAGCTGAATTTAAGTTAATTTTAAATATCAACTTATGTAAGAAGAAAAATTAATTTAAATAAAACAGGTTAAAAAATAGTTTAATTGAGTTGAGCTCTAACTTGTTAAATAATACTTAGAGTTATGCTTAAGTTTAAAAATTCTAAACTCGATCAAGTTTAAGTTAAGATCACGTTCAAATTTATTATCATGTGATTTTAACTACTCATTTATACCTTAATTTAATTATGTCTACCCTAAGACCAATTTATATGAGTACATTCCACCTAAAAGAGCTCTCCCATTTCTCTTAGCTCCATTATCCACCTTAATTTTGTAAGTAATAAATTCACTCTTCTACCCTCCTCCTTTCTTTCTCTCTCTCACACACACATATGTGCGCGTGCATAAACATACATACAAAACCTACTTAACAGCCCTAATCACTGTGAGGCAGCCACGTTACTGTCCATCAATTGAAAATCTCTTCCCTTCCTTCACCATTCTATGTCTATATTTGCAGATCCGCTCACTTTTTTGTTGAATAATATTTATCTGTACTTGAAAAAAAAAAAACCTGCAAGGTCTAAGAAAAAGAAAAAAAACCCATCTTGATAGTTCGTGGGCCTTTTGTAAGTGCAATAAACAATCTTATCGGGCTTGGAGTTTGGGATAAGGCCTAGAAATAGAAATACACGATTCGGGAAGTGAAAACCTGAAAATTCAAATTTTGAATTGCATTTGACCGTTAGCCCGGCCGTCTCCTCTAAGTTCGCACTTTTCAAATTTAAAAAACCCAAAAATCCGGAGCCACACTCACAACGGTTAGTTACCACAATCGACTCCCTTTATTTATAGCCCTCACAAGGCAGCCTAAGAAATCCTCATAATCCCTCCCTACTCTTTCCTCTGTTTGATTCCTGACGTCTTCGTATACGTCTCCGGAGTCTGAATCTGTCTCGAGTTATTCAATTTCTCAAGCTTTCTTTGTTATAATTTGTGAGAAACTTTAGCCAACCAAACATGAGAGAGTGCATCTCCATTCACATCGGGCAGGCCGGTATCCAAGTCGGTAACGCGTGTTGGGAACTCTATTGCCTTGAGCATGGCATTCAGGTCAGTTTAGGGTCTGTCGTTTGCTTATTATTGCAAAACTCAGTGCGATTGTTTTTTATTAGTGTGCTTACCCTTTTTTGTTTGTTGTAGCCTGATGGACAAATGCTGAGTGACAAAACTCCTGGTGGTGGAGACGATGCATTCAACACCTTTTTCAGCGAGACCGGGGCTGGGAAGCATGTGCCTCGAGCGGTGTTTGTGGACCTTGAGCCCACCGTCATTGACGAGGTGAGGACAGGTGCCTACCGCCAACTCTTCCACCCCGAGCAGCTCATCAGTGGCAAGGAGGACGCTGCCAATAACTTTGCAAGAGGCCATTACACAAGTAATAAAGCTAATTTCCTATACCATTATACCGATCGTGCATTTTCTCCACATCAATTTTGTTTAATAGTTTCTTTTTCCATTTTGCTGGAATGAGCAGTTGGCAAAGAGATTGTGGATTTATGCCTGGACCGGATCCGGAAACTTGCGGATAACTGCACCGGGTTACAAGGGTTCCTGGTGTTCCACGCTGTTGGTGGTGGAACTGGATCTGGACTTGGTTCTCTGCTTCTGGAGAGGCTCTCTGTTGACTATGGAAAGAAATCAAAATTGGGGTTTACTGTTTACCCTTCTCCACAGGTTTCAACATCTGTTGTCGAGCCTTATAACAGTGTCCTATCTACTCATTCCCTCTTGGAGCACACTGACGTGGCTGTGCTGCTTGATAATGAGGCGATCTACGACATCTGCCGCCGATCATTGGATATTGAGAGACCCACTTACACTAATCTCAACAGGCTTGTCTCTCAGGTAGTTCATTCATCTCTTACAATTAGGCTTTAATTTAGTCCGAGTCACTCCAATTGGTGATCAAAATTTGTTCGAATGTGCAGGTGATTTCGTCCCTGACTGCATCCCTGCGTTTTGACGGCGCTCTCAATGTGGATGTCACAGAGTTCCAAACCAATCTGGTCCCATACCCAAGAATCCACTTCATGCTTTCCTCGTACGCACCCGTAATATCAGCTGAAAAAGCTTACCATGAGCAGCTCTCTGTTGCAGAGATCACCAACAGCGCGTTTGAGCCCTCTTCCATGATGGCAAAATGCGATCCTCGCCATGGAAAATACATGGCCTGCTGTCTGATGTACCGAGGTGATGTGGTCCCTAAGGATGTCAACGCAGCTGTTGCCACCATCAAGACTAAGAGGACAATCCAATTTGTCGACTGGTGCCCTACCGGATTTAAATGCGGTATCAACTACCAGCCTCCAACGGTTGTTCCAGGTGGGGACTTGGCTAAGGTGCAGAGGGCTGTGTGCATGATCTCGAACTCGACTAGCGTGGCTGAAGTGTTCGGTAGGATCGATCATAAGTTTGATTTGATGTATGCGAAACGCGCTTTCGTGCATTGGTATGTAGGTGAGGGAATGGAAGAGGGGGAGTTTTCGGAGGCTAGAGAGGATTTGGCGGCACTTGAGAAGGATTATGAGGAAGTTGGGGCGGAGTCTGCTGAAGGAGAAGATTATGAAGGCGATGACTATTAATTGAATTAGACATAGATAGGATGGTGAAGTGTTTTGAGGTCTGCCAATGGACTCATTGGTATGTCCCAGTAGGAAACATGCGAGTCTATCATTGTCATTAGTTCGTTAATGCTTTGTCAATCTAATCGTTCGTTAATGAAATGATTCTTTCTACTCTGGAACATGCAACTACAAGCAACAAAACGGCCCAGTACTGAATAACGATAACAATTGCAATAAGCACTGGGAACACGATAGCATGAACACGATAGTTGGGTTAGGAATACAAATATAGCATGAACCCGAGTGATTGTAACCACAAAATACAATGCTGAAAAAAGTTTAAAAAATACTACCGCTTCCCAAAACAACCTCCAATGTTGGTCTCCATATTAAAGATCAGATTTTAAATCCATAATTATTTTAGGGAACCTTGTGGCAGCATTTTTTGCCTAACTTTTATGGCAAGAAATATTGTAATAATTAAATTATAAAAGCAATAAAATATTCAGGCATTGACGCATTTTTTGGGCAATCTTTTTTGCATCCAATAAAAATCAGCATTCTTTGCGATTGATTATGATGGCTTCATGGGTTTAGATCAGGTAGCGGCATTGATGAAAATTGCTAAACAAAGAGAAAAATTGTTGAGAAAAATAGGTTAGAAATTTTAAAATTCTCAACCACTTTTTTCGTGATTAACAAAATGGGGTATGGTTCACAATGCGACCACATTTTCTTACAATCGGTTTTGTGCAAAACAAAAAAATTAATCAAGAGAAAATAGAAAAGGAAATTCACAATCTAAGATTTGGGTTGGAATTTCAACTTGCAAGGTGAAATGTTGAGCAATCGAAGCACTTGGATTTGGTTCTTAATTTTTAGTGTTAGCGTGGTACATTAGAAGTGGCACTTGGATTTAGGACTTTCTTAATTTATAGTGTTAGCTTGGTACTTTTGACAAATAAATCTTTTTTGAAGATAATTGTTTATTATAGAAAAGATCCACTACGATGTATTCCCTAAAGGAGTTAGGGATTTTATGTGATTTTATGGCTCTTGAGCCTAAAGCCGATTTGGGCCTATAACAGAGGTGATGGTTTCGATAAACTCACAACACCCTTCATCAATGAGCTAATAAATGTTAACATTTGTCTTCGACAAACTTATTACCTTTCCAACAAAAACCTTCCAATATACAATATTGTTAGCCATAAGTTGACTTTAACAGTGAGCAATGATTAACTGATTGAACTTAGTTCTTATTACTAAGATTTCTTGGTTACAATGCACTTTTTTTTTTTTTTTGGTGCTGAATAATGCACCAATTTACTAAAAAAATAAACCTAGCCAGGAAGTAAAAAGTGACAAGCACAAATCTCAAAAAGGTGGATAATTTTATTATTTCATGAATAAAATATGAATTTTATGTTGCAATATTCTTATTTACCTAAATTCAACCTTGGTGGTTCGATCGTCTTGACCCTTGAAGAAGAGAGAAGAAGAAATTGGCCCACTTGCATTGCAGATGTTGAGCAAAACCTCCTCCTTTATCCTTAACACCAATTGTGTAGGTGGACGACTTTCTTCTCCTTTCCTCCATCATAAGGTCTAGCTTATCTTCGACGATGATAATAAGGATCCTTTGTTTGCCTCCTTTACCCCCTAGCGTGACTTCTCCTTAAAGACCGCTTAATTGGCTCTAGAAGTTGGTTCCTTGACGGCCATAATATCTATTTCAAGAAACAATGTTTCTCCTAAAAATCCTAGATAAATGCAAAGAAATCAAAGGAAAAAAAAGGAAAGTTTCAATGTCTTATAGATATAAATCAACTCATTAGAAAATAGGAATCGGATGATTTAGTGTTTTATATAATGCTTTCCACATAAATTAATTACATGATTTTGAATTTTCTTGATGATTAGGATTTTGTGATTGGTGTCCTTTTTTTTTTCTTTTTGTAAATTAGGGTTTCCATCAATTTTTTTTTTTTTAGGATTAATGAGCTTTTCCTTAACAAAAAGAAAAAGAAAAAGAAAAAGAGAGACACCATAATGAGCACTCTTTACTGCACAAAGGTAATCTTCATAGTCGATTCTTTTTGAAATATAAATAACCCCTTCTTATTAGAAAATTTTGAACTCAAAAGAGCTTTGATACCATTCCGTTGTATTCAACCTCAAATCAGCCAACAACCTCTTCCATCACTAAATTTGCACCGCATTCATCAACTTTGAGAAATTCACATGTGAGCGTTTGGTATTTAATTTCGAAGAATAGGTTGCCTCAAATAATAAGAAATATCATTCTACATGGTTTTATTTCAGATTTCATCATTCATAATCATTTGCATGTTTGTGCCATTTTCTCAAATAGTTTCGATTATAAATTTCAACGCATTCATCATTTGTGTTGCGTATTTATAAATTTCGAATAAATAGATTATCTGAAATAAGAAGCCATGTTATTAAAAACCAAACATAGAAAATGATCTGTACATTATTCCTATTTGCTTCATGGCACTACATATCATCAAAACTCTCTCTCTCTCTCTCTCTCCCCCCCTCTATCTAGCTCCCTGCCTCCCAAACTTATATACCAAGAAACAAGGTTAGACCTCTAAAACTGCTCCTGTTAGAAAAACTCCTAGTCCTATTGGATGTCGTCTCGTCGATAGTTGCTGTCCATTTTGTCATCAGACGCCTGGAACGTCCTGTCAACAACAACATAACATAAGATGTCTTGGTTAGTAAACAACATCAATTTTAGCTTTCTTCAGGTACAATATAAGCGATATAAATATGAAAAATGACACAACTTAAGGAAGAAAAATCAGCATCTTACAAGTATAAATCAACCCAAAATGAAAAGAGAAAGTGAGCATAGTATGGTGGTATAAAAACTGACATGTAAAGAATCAATTATGATTTTCCTCTTCAAGGATTATAATATATAATACTTGGCGAGGGAAAAAAAAAAAAAAACAATCCTTTCATTGGTAATAGGAAAACGAACAGAAAATGACAGATGCTAGAACAACCAAAACGAGATGCTTCCTCTAGTAAAATAAAAAATGGTGAAAACCCAATACTTATCCAAAAGACAGGAAAAAAAACAAAAGATTTTACTTCCTAAACTTAGAAAAACATATGTAGACCCCAGATACTGTTACTTTAAATTTAAGATATGCCCATATATTAATTAAAATTTTAATTGATTTTGAATGAAACAAAATCCTTTTTCAATCCTCAAAAATAGGGCAAAAGCCAAACAAATTATCAAGATCTATTTCAACTATTTTTTGCTACGGGAAACCTATAGCGGCTTAATATTTGTCAACATATATTAGAAAAATATTCAATAACCCAGCAGACCAATCGCCAATATATTTAATCAAGAAATAAAAAAAAGCATGAAACTATATCATATTCTCTAAGTGTATTAATGAACTATATCTATATTTTTATGCGTTATGTGTTATGACAAAGTTTCTTTACAATCAAGATATTACGATAAACAAAAAAAAAAAAAAAAAATCAAGACGAAAAAGAAAAGGAAATTCACAAAACTGCCGTACCTGGTCAAGCCTAAGGTTGTTGACGGTGGCGATCTTGCCGCTGAGAGGTGAAAAAGGCAACATCGAGGGTCTCGATAGACCCGCAACACTCTTCAACGGCGAACCGACCACGTTAACGTTGTTGTTCACAAACTTGCTATCTTTCCCGCAAAACCCTTCCATGATAATATCATCCTCACCAATATGCAAATCCTCCTCTCTTACCCTTAACACCTGGCTGTGCAGGTTGGCCACTTTCTTTTTCTCCCTCTTCCTCCGCCGGGGGGAAGAGTCCGTCTCCGACGACGATGACGACGACTGCGATCCATCGTTTTCCTCCTCAACCTCATGGCCCAACTTCTCCTTGAACACCATCCTGTCGTCGGCACCGCCGGAAGTTGTTTCCTTGACGGTCATGATTTCCGTTTCGAGAATCAGCGTTTTCTCGTGAAAAGTGTTACGAAGTTTGTGTATGTTGTTTTTCAATGACGAAGGGACTTATATATATCTATATATATATATAGTGTTGGGTACAAGGCTAAAACGGTGCGTTTTGGAAGGTGATCTGATTACGAATTAGTGCGATGACGTAAGAGTTTTGGCCTCCTAAAGTAACGTAGCCAGGTTCAAGGGAGAGAGCGAGTGGGTGGACGACACGTGGCAAAGAATAGGGAGTGAAGGGTGGCTCTCGTTTGGTTGACTGGAAAAACATGTGGTTCATATGATGGAAATAATGATTTGGTTTGGCAGGAAGATCATATCGGTCCAACGCCCTAAGTCCGAAGCCCGTCTTTATCTAATGTTAATTTACCTATAATTCAACCACGTGGCAGCCACATCACCATGGCATCTCCCTTTGCGTTGGATTAGGGTTCAAGGCACTTAGGCGTTTGGGACAACATAGACGTCAAATTATGGTATTTGATTTGTGTGTCAAAACAATGTATATGCGTGCGTGTGTGTCCATTGATGTTAGGAATTTTTCAAAAGATGGATTAAGTAAAATATGGGGGAAGATATATTTAAAAGAAACATAAAGGAAGATATAAGCAATTAACTGCTAAAAATCGAAACATAGCACATAACATGATACATAGCAAAAATCTATTTATTTTTATTTATCATTTTATTTCTTTATTTTATGATTCTAGTAAAAAATATACTATCTTTATAATATATATAAATCGATATATTTTACATATATTTATTATTCAAAACTCCTTGTTTACTTTAGTATAGCATAGATAATTTTTATATATTAGCATTTCACTTGAATATATTCTAAAATTCACTTAATTAGGACAATTATAAATATAAATCATGATCTCTTTACTCTTGTGAAGTTAAATCAAGCTAGACTTATTTTGAGCCTATTGACTTGCAAGGGATTAAACACGTAATGACAAACTTGACATAGAAACAAACAACAATTTTGTGTTTGATTGAGTGATTATGGACTGTTCAATATTTGTTTACAATAATGGTAAAATTCATGAAAAAAACTAGACTAAAAGGAAACTTATTTCTCGATTAATATTATCGTGCAAATACAATGATTAGTTGATTTATTTCCATATTACTAAAATATAATATAACTTGAAGAAATCAAATTTCACCCCCACTTAAATCTTGATTAAATAATGTTATAACTATTGGGAGATTATATATAAAAAAGTATCAATCAAACTCCATAAATATTGTGAAGATTCATTATATTCTTTCCAAAAGTATCAATCAAACTCCATAGATATTGTGAAGATTCATTATATTCTTTCCAAAAGTAAAATAGGATTCCTTCTATAAAACCAATTGGCATGAATTCGTAGAAAATTTTCAATGTGCATTTAAGACTAATATCATTCACACAATGACACCGTAATCACTCCCTTAAATGGAAATTGAATTATTGAAAGATATATATACTCGTTTAAGAAGCCTTTAACTAAATTAACAAATCAAAAGTGTGCGATTCATTTTGGAATATGCAATTGTTATGTGGAGGAAGAACATTGGCTCGAAGTCACTGTCAAATCTCCTTAGTTGGCATGATTTTGATCTGTTAGCAATAGCTATCCAACAAATTACTTTTTTTCCAATTATTTTATTTTCAGTGGACAACCACGTGTTCCTCGATTTACGTGGGAGATTTACATCTGTCGTGGGAAAATTGACCAATGGATCAAGTTTTATGTAACCATGTGTACGCTATTTGATCGTGAACTGGGGACCACGCTCTGCAATCGCGATGGAAAAATGCCAAGCTGTTATGTAGGTTGATAGTAATTGGTCAAACTGCTTTTAAAATTTAATTTCACATTTTTACATGAAACTGCTCAACTAATCTCCAAAACCGTCCCTTAATTGTTGGTACCTAGTAATAGCTTGAGGTTACTTGTATTTTTTTTTTTAAATTATAAGAAGATAAAATTATACTTTATAGATTGGGAGAGTTTATATATACTTGATTAATGGTTCACATGCATTCACAAGTGTCCCTTATATGCTGCGTAAGAGATAAAGGTGAGAGGAATCAAAACAATTTCATTCAAATTAAAGAATAATGTTTATACAATCTTATACATAAAACATTAGTGGGCTCATATAAAATTATAAAACACAAAGTGGAAAGATTTCTTACAAACAAGTGTGCTCAAATGAGGGAGCTATATATAGGTATGCCATTGGGTCAGGTTTGAGACGGGTTTTATAGAATTCGAATCCAACTCCCTATCCTATAAGGCTATTCATAATTTGTCTCAAAATCTTATAGGGTTTTAATTCAATAACCCGTCCCATCATGAGTATTATAAATCCACAATCCGACCTATTAACTCGCCATTATAATTTGTATAAATCATCTTCATGTGAAATAAAGAAATAATGTATTATCAAGATTCTTATAATTTTTTTTATCATTCATAAAAATATATGCTATAGTAAAGTGATAATATGTTATATAAAAACATACATTATTTATAAGAGAACAATTATATTGAATATGATAATTTGTAATTACAATTCTCATAAAATAATTTTGTAAATATATTATTGAATTACACTTAAAAACTTAAAATTCAATAAATAAACTTTATTAAATCACACTTGAAAACTATTGTAATAGGTAGTTCAATATATTATATAAACATTTGTCTAAATTTTAAATTAAATAAAGTTTAACTCATCAATTACATATTCCTACAAGTTTATGACATAAGTCACCTAATTTCAAAAATTAACTAAAGTTCATCTTATTCTTTTCTTAAACATTCATTAAAATTAATCAAAGTTCAACTCATTTTCTTGCTTAATTATATTTATACTTACAAAGAAGAAAAAATTATATAAAATAGATTAAAAGGGATATGAGAATAAATGATGCGAATGTGACAAGTTAGTAGATCACAATTTTTAATTTTTAAAATTTGAGTTGAAAAATATTATTATCTAGCATTTTTTAGTAGGTTGGGTTTTCTCATGAGTTTTTTTTTTTTTTAAACTCAAAACTCTTTAGGATTTTGAAGTAATACTCAAATTCATTCTAAGTCCCTAAAGGATAATTAATAAATTAGGTGGATTGGATACACTATAACATCCATCCAGTAATATCTTTAATTATATGAAAATCGTTTTGTCAAGATTGAGTAAAAGGTTTCTCTGTTTTCTCTTATAGTTTTGTATAATGTCAAAGTAATCAATCATGTTATAATTATCGTAAAACTCCAATTTAAAGTTGGGAGATTTTTTTTTTTCCAATAGGGATTTATCTAGTTTAGTATTTAATTACCTTTCCATCAAAATGTCAAGGATTTAATTGTGTTTACCTGGATTTTACAAGATCTACACGTGTATACCTTATCTATTCACTGTTTTAATCTTGTTCCATATAAGATAAAAATTCTAGACTCTATCCTAGAGAAAGAAAAACTACTTCTCATCTTTCGGATTAATTTATTATTGGACAGAGTCAATTCTTGTGGTCACAATGTTAATCGAAAACTATATTTAACAATATTATACTCAAGAATTTCTCCCTTGACTGAGTGCTGTGCTGCGAAGGTAGGATAACCAAAACTGTTGAATGACTATATACACACACAAATATACATGTATATGTTCAAAATTTCTAAGAATATAATTTCCTAAAATTTTCAAACTTTTCCGCGAGTGAATGAGTTTCGTCCCTATGGTAGCGTTTGGTTGGCATTGAAATTCGGCACTGGACTGGACAAAATTTTTTGTCCCTCGTTTGGTTGCCACACATGAAGGAAGTACTGGACTAAACACCAATTACGTACCGGACAAAATCAGAAATTTTAGTACCACATGTAATTCGGTACTAAAAATTAGGTACTGGACTAAATGTAATTTTTCTGAAATTCCGGATTTGCCCTTCATACTTACCTTGAAAGAAAATAAAAATAGTAAGTATAATAATAAATGATAAAAATGTAAAAAATCATAAAAAATAATAAAAATATTAGAAAAATAAAAATAAAGATTTAGATTTTGAAATAGGATAGATAAAAATCTAGGAGAAAATTTTTCAATAAAAATTTAATAAAATTATAAAAATTTAATAAAAATTATGAAAATTAATAAAAGTTAATAAAATAATAAAAATTATAAAAATCATAATAAATTAAGTAAAAAATCAATAAAAAATTATAATAGTATAAATGAGTTGAAAAATAAAAAAAATGAATTTTTATCACTTAGAAAAATCATTTTCTTAAATAAATCCAAAATTGGTGTTTTTCCTTAAAATTATCATTTAAAAAAAAAATCAAATTATCAAGCCTAGGTTTAGATTTTTTAGAAAAATCCTAAAATGGTAAAAACATAAATTAAAAGAAATTTCATAATTAAAATTCACAAACACACTAAAGTTTTTCAAGAAAAGCGAACTACAGTTTATTTGATCCTGAATAGCAGGTACGTAAGCACCCATTTGGGGCAACCCTAAAAAGGAATAAAAAATATTTTCCTAGCATAATTCACTTAAAAACACAATAAAAGACGACAAAAATAAAATAAAAGATATTTTGAGATAAAGTAAATTTTAGGAGATTAGGTGGTAACCTTAGGGTTTTAATAGGTTAGCCTCTAAACTTAGAAACTCCGGTTTTCCCCTTTCCTCTTTTCACAAAAAAACGAGAAGAGGAAATCACGACGACTAATGGTCCAAATTAGGACTAATATGCTCCATTAGTTTTAATTCAATCTTTCCCAACAACAGTTAGGTGGCGACTACAAAAATAAAACGAAATTCTTTTTCCTATAATATTTAATATAATATATTAAACTTTCAAGTCATTTTTTTTATAATAATATCAAATATATATAAATAACTATGATATAAATAAAAGGAAAAAATTGTCAATTTTACTCTGTCCAGTTCAGTACTTTGTAATTTCAAACACTACACAACACAAAAGCCTTCTCTAGTAATTAAAAAGGGCAAAACTGTCAAATTTACTATGTCCAGTCCAGTACTTTGCAATTCAAACACTAGACAGCACAAAAATCCTTGTCCAGTACTGAACAAACCAAACGTGGTACAAAAATATTTTTTGTCAAGTCCTTCTTTTTTAGTACTGTCCAGTACTCTTGTTCTGTCCAGTACCAGTAACCAAACGGTACCTATATGTATATAATCAAAATTCTGAGTAAACAAATTTCCAAAATGATCTAGTTTGGGGGAGTTGATGGGGGTACATCATCGGCCTTTCGAAATATCACCATCCCTTAATTGAAATCCGATTAAGAATCAATTAAATTGATATAAAAACTTCAAAACGAATTTAAAAGGAAAAACATATGATTCTAGAAGATGGAGGTGAATTTAAGATAGAGCCTGATGTGATATTATGGAGATAATATTTTGGATAATTATTTAATGGGCTTAATCGATCACATCATGGTGTAAATTAATCCCATAGAATCTTCAATTCAACCCGTTTAGATTTCCACCACCACCACACCTAACAGTTCCCTAACCTCCGAAACCCGTAACATCACCGGCCAACCGGAAAACAACCGAACTCCATCGAACTAGTCAAAGGTCATAACGTAAGCGATAGCTCCATGGGGGTAATGTATGTTGAAACTGTGCTTGCAAGGTTTCTAATAGAGGAAATCTCCGAAACTCTCTCGCGTTCTCTTACATTTCTTTCAAAATTCAGAAATACTGGTGGACCAACCAAATGACAAAAAAGCGCATAAGAAATAATCCAATTTTTTTTAAATAATAATGAAAGAAATAAAGTAATTTGAAGAATTTATTTCAAAATTTACAAATAGTAAAATGAAAATAAGAATATAAAACTGAAAATGTGATTCAACTATTCTCCATCATCATATCCGAATTACTAATATAATAAGGTGGGTCGTTATAAGATACTTAATCCATCTAACTGAATAGAAACTTATAGGATGGGTTTTTATTAAGTTTTGGAATATGATTTAAAACCCCTTTAAGAAATTAGAGTTTAGGGTTGAGTTTTGCAATTAAAAAAAATGATAGAAAATCTGATCTAATAAAAAATAACATATTAATAATAATATTTATTCTTGACCTTTGTAGTGTGTATAATTTACATTAGTTTTATATTATATAATATATTTAATTTTCAAATTTCATTGATGTGTATATTAGTAAGTATAATTTTAGCCTTACTTAACTATTTTCTACTTTAATTTCTCCCATATAACACGTATATCAACGTCATGTCATTGACATACTAAAAATCCATCAATTTCATTTCGTGTGAGAGTGAATAATCACTCTTGGATTGTGTAAATCCTTATTTCAGCAAAAAAAAAAAAAAGGCATTATGAATGTCAATTTGGTGTAATGACCAACCGTAAGACATTGTAGCCACTATAAGAGCCCGAATTATACTAAGCTTTGCAACTAGATAAAACATCACATGATAATCTTTTTCATCAAATTTAATTGTAACTTAGTTACTAATCATGCCTTATAATGTTCAATACTCCTATCAGGTCTATAGTTATTTTTATGGACCCATTTAAAACCAATAGCTTTCTTAATGGTAAGTTAGTCAACCTCATGTCTCATTATACTCAAGTGCCCCTAATTCCTTGCTCGTAGCCTGTGCTCATACTTTGTGCGCAGTAGCTTGAAAATAAAGACAAGGTTCTTTTGTAGTTAAAAATGTTTTTTTAAGGAAGGCACATAATTTGATGGATAATGTTGAAAAGTATGTAATGGAAAGAGAAAATAAGGTATTTTGTTTTACGTAGTGAAATCATATGAATAAGATGTAGCAAAAGAAAGCAAATTACAGTGAATTGTATGCACATGATCTTAAAGCATTACAAAGGTATACATTCACTATTATATCATGTATAACAGGTGGGGAAGGAGAAATATCTGGAGTAGAAAAGGAAGGATCGATGTTGATAGAGGAAGGGAATTTTGTGTATTTGAAGAAGAATTTATTTTATGATTATAGATGAGGGGTTCCAATTAGAGTAGCTATGTGAGTGTTGTTTAGGTCTCATACTCTTTGTGGGTGGCCTTAAAGAAGTGATGTAGAAATGAAACTTAGTGGATGATTAGGAAAGAATGAAAGGGAAGGGGAATGTACAATCTCAAAGTTTTAAATATATAAGTGATAAATGAGAGAGCATGGGGGCATGAACCTTGTAGTTTTTTAAATGATAGCGATTGATGTTTGTTTGATTTACTTGTTTGATCTTTAAGAGCAGATATTATATAGTGGAATACTGTTTCTCCAATCTTTTTTTTTTAAATCTCAAACGAGGAGAAATAGCATATTGTTTACAAACTTTTTGGTTTATTGAAATTTGTTAGGTTTAGATGACGATGGATAAAGTGGGACATATTTATTTTAAGATTATCTTGATGAGTTTGTCATTAATTTTTTGAGAGAAGTTAATGTTGAATCTAGATTAACCCTTTTGTGAAAATCATCACAAATAAAACCCTAGATCGTTCATGTTTGATCATTAAGAATTAATCAATAGATATGTGGAAGTGTACCTGAATCCATTGCGATTAACGATTCTTAGAATTGTGCGGTTGTCCTTTCAGATTAATACGTTTTCTTTGAGAGATCCATTTAGTTTTCTCTCTATAGTCTATCTGATAATGGGATTCAAAGAGACGAGAAAAGAACGTATGACCTGTGGATCATAACCACTATTTATATAGATAACTTTATGTTATTTTTTGATATTTCTATTTTAGCCCATCATAAAAATAGAAATTACCCATATAGTCTTTATACATAAAAGGGCCATACCCTATTAGATACATTAAAACCCAAATATCCAAATCTTACCGATCACTTTTAATTGAGCTTAACTTAATATGATAACCCGTAATACATAATCATTTCACATATAAGGCCAACGTTGGATTAAGGATCCAACAGTTAAAGGTAGATAAACTAGTTCAATAATTTTTATATTGAGCCCACTAAACTAATTTCTTTAAGTTATCGAAAAATATGAATTAGACTCTTTGAGTTCTATCATTTAGCATAAGAAGTCAAACTCAAGTAAACAATGTACTTAACCTAATACAAATTTTGCTTTCTATAGTAATCTAAAAGACGGGAGAAACTATAATCTATATCACTTTGAAAAGAAATATATCGTTGTGGAGGAGATAAGGAAGCTGTAACATTGGAAGCATTGTGTTTAAAAGAAATTATGTTCTCTGCAGCACACTTTGTTTATCTCGTATGGTGATTTAAAAATGCCTTCATTTGCTCTAGGCTT
This sequence comes from Laguncularia racemosa, assembly GCA_037954665.1. NCBI lineage: Eukaryota > Viridiplantae > Streptophyta > Magnoliopsida > Myrtales > Combretaceae > Laguncularia > Laguncularia racemosa. The sequence goes on along the minus strand of JBBMOL010000091.1, from coordinate 1,699,052 downwards.
CATTTGGATCTTCCCTCTAGGGGTTTCATGTGGAGGACGCATCCTTTGCTCGGAGCATGTCCCTTCGACAAGTATAATTTATTCATTAGATATGGTTCGAATTTCATGACCTCGATCAGCTCAATTTAGCAGCTTTTTAGCCCTTTTCTTGATTCTTGAAATTCATGCAATTTGGACTTCTTTCTGCCACATGTAAAATCATGACCTCAACTTGGAGTTTTCAAAGACATGATATTTGCGGATGCTATTAGGTTGCCATCCACCACATCATTTTGTGGTGGTCGGATTCAGATCATCCCAAAATGGATGGTCAGTTGGGCACTACAAGCGAGGGGCGTGGGTTTCAATCATGGGTGGGACAACTACTTGTTCATATTATTATTATTTTTAATTTAATTATATATATGATACGATGGAAGGACCAAATGTAAATTTTCCAAAATGTTGAAGATTGAATAAGGAAAAAAAAAAGATTCAAATTAAAAAAAAGTATTGAAACTTTAATTACCAATTTCGTATTTTTTTCTCACTACCATATTATGGTTTTATGAAATTCACGCTTATGCACTTGGATTGTTTTGTACGCAACATAAAATTGATGCTTCGCCAACTAATTTGTACCGACAAATTGATCTTGTCCATCTATGCTGGAGTGATGTAGAATTATATCATTGGGATCAAATATACAGTATAAAATTAATCTTAAAATTACTCATATAAAAATATTTATTTATTATAAAAAAAATAATAATATATCTTATATATAGAAATAAATATACCCTCAATATAATCTAATACTAAATAAAAAATTAAATTTAAACTTTTGTTTAGGTATCAATTATAAGTATTTGATATAATTTATAAAAATTTAAAAGAATAAAGTTTTTAATAAGATTATAAAAAATAATATAGTATTTTATAACTTTTTATACCAATGTTAGAAGATTATTTTATTAGTAATATCATAAAAAAATATATGTGCATACAGTTTTTTTAATATAAGTGATTAGATAATTGCTTAACAATAGTATTCATTTCTTTTTATAATATTAATAATGAAAAAAAATATTAGTACTTTAAATAATATAAACTACTATTATTTACTATTATTTTATACAATATAATTGAAACACTTATAATATTGAATATAATTATTATATATCATAAATTTATTAATAAACAAATAGTATTTATTGAGAATTTATTTAATTAACTATTATTTTTATTAATAAAATTCAATTTTATATGTTATAGCGAAAAAAATGAAAATCATTTATTGAAAGATAGATAAAAATACAACTTGAAAAGAAAAAAATAATTCTTTTGGAATTGAACCCATGACCTTAAGTATTTAAAAATAAATATCTAATCATTAAGGTATAATAATTTTATAATAAAATATGTACTTAAAAACGTAAATATAATATATATTTAATTTTAAAATAAATTTAACTAAATAATTTTTTTCTTGACCCGAGAGGCAACGATCCCTTCGGCCTCCCATCGGTCCGTCCCTGCTGCGGATGAAGTCCAGAAGGTAATGAAGAAGTGCTCTGATCCGATTATTAGATTTATGGCTGCATGCTTTGTTTATCGACGACTTTGTAAGTTTTGTCGGTAGATAAGATCTTTTTATTCAAAGAAATATATTTTATGCTCTTTGTTTTGTCATTGTTCAACGTGGAAGAATATTGTGGGTGTTTAGCTTATAGTACTTACATAATCGTGTAGCTTGGAAGGACACCTGTGAAGACTCAAGACGTTGTTTTGCATTTAAATGATTGGAGGTGCATATGAAATTTTATAAGCCTCTTACGATGCAAACAAAAACTGTGTTGCAACTTTACAAGCCAATCTTCATTTCTGGTTGAGCAGTAAATAATATATTGATACCTGACTAGCTCAGAAATGGAACCACAACTGCTGGTTTTGGTTCGAGAACCAATAATCTATATTAGCTATATGGTATAATTATTCATGTTTTATCATCTTTGTCGATGAATAATAAAACCTTCATGAGAAATGCATTGATCACATAATTCATTTTTACAATTATCAAATAATATTGTATTAATCTCTAGAAAGTCGTAGTGACTTTTTAGTAATGATGGTGATAGAATTGGGCCACAAACCATGGATGGTGATAGTTAGTTACCATGAAAAACTTTAAAATATAAGAAGAACAATAAAATTTAGAAAATGGTTTCAATGGTAAAACAGAAAATCATTTTGTTTTATTTTTTAATAATATTTTTCATTATGGCTAATCTATTTGTCATGGTGGTAGCTATCATTCTTGTGAAGTTTACGGTTTAATCTTATACAAATGTACTATATTAGCAATTGAAGCAATAATAGAATTCAAGAATAAGAATAGAGTTTGAATGTAAAGTAAAGTATTGAAAGAGTAATGTTGTTATTTATAATTTTCAACGGTAGCTATTTATATGCACCGACCTAACTAAACTAACTAGTAAAATTAATTATATAACTAAACTACCAAAACTGTGCAGCTAACATTCTAAATGTGTAAAATAAATAATAAGATAGTCTTCGCAACCCCACCCCCCTCCCACTTCTCAAGGTGGAGTCGATTGAAGACCCACCTTGGGATGAAATGCTAAAAGTTTAGCAAAAGATATTGGTTTTGTGAGGATATCTATAGTTTGAGTTGATGAAAGAATATACTTTGTCTTGAGAAAACCTTTAGCTATATGATCACGCAAGAAGTGAATATCAACTTCTATGTGTTTAGTTTGGCTAAGAAAACAAGGATTGGAAGCAAGTTAAAGGGCTGATTTGTTGTCACAACAAAGAGAAACAGGTGTGGACACTGAAAAATTTGGATCATGTGAAAAAAAAAAAAGAAATCCATAAGAGTTTCTTGGTAGATGCAACCATGCTTTGGTACTCAACTTTGATTGTAGAAGTGCTGACTGTATGTTGCTTTTTACACTTCCAAGAAAGACACAAAAACTAGACAAGGACTTTCGATCAACTAATGAGGAACCCCATTTAGCATAACTATATGCAACCGGATTTAATGTAGTGGAGGAAGGATAGAATAATCCAAGAGATAAAGTTCCTTTCAAATACTCCAAAAGATGCAAAACAACCTTTACGTGAGACTCTCTTGATTGAGAAAAAAATTAACTAAGATGTTGAATACTAAAAGCAATGTCAGGACAAGTAATTGTTAAGTACAACAAACGTCCAATGAGATGCCTATATGGCAAAGGTTGATTAAGTAGGTTACTTTTATCCCTTTGATAGACGTAAACCAATAGGTAGTGGGACATCGGCAAGTCAACAACCGCTCATACCAACATCATTCAAAATATCAACAATAAACTTCCTTTGATTGATTAGAAGTCCTTGAGTAGTTTGACATAATTCTAGGCTAAGAAAAAAAAAATCTAGCTTCACCTGAGTCTTTAATGGTGAAAGCATGATGTAAAGCTTGTTTAAGATCCGTGATTGCTACAACATTTGTTCCTGTAATCAACAAGTCATCAACATAGGCTAAAATAGTAGAGAAATCAGTAGTTGTAGACCGAACAAATAGAGAATAGTCATTCTTAGATTGAGTAAAACCTTGTGTAACTAAGAATTGTGTAATCTCATGATTCCATTGTTGAGATGCTTTTTTAAGGCCATATAATGAATGTTTAAGCTTACAAACTTGTCTCAGCTATGCTTTAGTATAGCCTTTAGGAGGTAGCATATAAATTTCTTCGTTCAAAAACTCATGAAGAAAAGCATTATTGATATCGAGTTGGAAAAGAAGCCAACCCTTAGTAAAAGCAATAGCAAGTAGAAGATGAATTGTTTCTAGCTTAGCAATAGGTGAAAAGGTATCATGATAATCAATTCCTTCCACTTGGGTATATCCTTTAACTAATAGCCTTGCTTTATAGAGTTCAACACTACCATTACGTTTATACTTTATCTTATAACCTACTTAGATCTTATGGCCTTTGTATTAGGTTGAAGAGAAGCAATTTCCCACATATCATTAAGTTTTAGAGCTTCTAATTCCTTGTTCATAGTAGTTACCCTAATAGGTGGAAGAGAAGTAATTTCCCACATATCATCAAGTTTTAACTCCTTGTTCATAGCAGTTACCCAATCACTATCTCTAGCTACTTGTGAGTAACAATAAGGTTCTTTTGTTGTTAACATTAGTGCCATGGATGCAGTAAAATCAAGTGGTAAATGAGTAAACATATGGGTAATGAATAATGAATGAGGATGAGGTGAAACAAATGAATCAAAACGAATAGACACATTATGAACATAATCATTCAACCATGCAGGGGGTTTATGAGGCCCAAAAGACTTATGTACAGCAGATGGAATTGAGAATTGAGGATCTAAAATGGAAGAAGAGGACTCAATTGAAGTTCAGGAATCAAAAGGATGAGTAGAAGACAGAGGAACATACATAATATCATCAGAAGATAAAGTTATATGAGGAAATAAAGAGGAAGATGAATAACAAACAAAAAGAGAAGGAAGTGAAGCATGGAGCTTGAAAGGAAAAATGTTTTCATGCAATATTTTTTTTTGGTAAATAAGTAATTGTATTAATAAATGGAGAATGTGCGGCCGCTAAACACAGTAATTGATTATAGCAAAATTCAGTTATAGAGCTAGAATTTTACAAAAATTTTAGGAAAACTTGTGTAAACCAAATCAAGATACAAGAAGCTTAGTGTAAGCTAAAATCTATCTAGCTAGGGACAATGGCAATGGCAACGGAGAACAAGTCAAGTCAAGTTATTTGCTTTTCATATGCAATATATTGCTGTTGCAAATGCTATTCTCTATGATGGGATCAAAGGGTTGCTTAGAGTCATTGAGTGCATGAAGCCCGTGGATGCATTTTGCCATGAGAGGAAGGATGGTGGGCATTTAAGTTCCATCAGAATTTCTGTCCATACTTGTTTAGAGAATGTGCAGTTAAAGAATAGGTGGTTAATGTTCTCTTACCTAGTTGAACATAGGTAACATGTTGAGGTAGTCACTCCCCAACTATTGAGTTTATTTAGAGTGTGAAGTTTCCTTTTCCAAGCTAGCCATAAGATAAATGAATGTTATGGCATGGAGTATTTGTTCCAAATCACCTTAGACCAAGGGCCAATCCCATTGTGGGTTGATAAAGCCTTGTAGGTACTCTTGATAGAGAAGATTCCCAATACATCCTTACTTTAGGTGAACCTATCAGCTTTATGTGGATTAAGGATTATATTTGAAGGTATTGTAAATCCATTCCAAAAGTTGTTATGTGGAAATTCCCAACAATTGCCTTATATAATGGAGCACAACCTAGCATTTAAGGGAAGCCTTGAAGTAGTAATCGTTCTAGGACTATGCAACAGATTTAGAGGCCTAGTTGGTAGCAAAAAATCTGACCATAAGGATATGAAAAGACCATCACCCACTTCCCACTTAAACATGCTTCTTTCTAATGGGCGAAGCTTTAACAATTTACTCCAACTCCAAGAACACTTAGTAGAAATTTTAGTTTCCCAAAATGATGATCTCTTAAGAAAGTTAGAATGTACCTATTTATCCTAAACACCTTTTATTAAGTTTCCACATAGATGCCAAATATATTTTAATTGAGCTGTTTTGTTCTATGTTTCAAGTTTAGGAATGCCTAAACCTCCTTAATCAATCGGGATACACACCTCTTGCCATCTTGCCTTAGCTTTTGTTGAAATATTAGGCCTCCCACTCCATAGAAAGTTGCGCATAAGCCTTTTAATAGAATCAACTACCTTTTTGGGTAGAATAAACATTAATGTCCAATATATTTGCAGTGAATAAAACTAATTTGATAAGTTGAAGTCGTTCAGCATAAGATAGGAACTTAGATGTCCACGAGTTGATTTTAGCTAAGATTTTATCAATTAGAGCCTCACAATTAGATTTGCGAAGTTTAGAAGCAAGTAGTGGTACCCTAAGGTAACGAATGAGGAGATTCCCCTCTTTAAATTCCAACATATGGAGTATCTCTTCCTTTGTTGGAGATGGTACATTGGATAGGAACACAAGGCCTTTACTGATGTTAGCTTTAAGGCCTAAGATAGATTTAAATATTCTCAAGGACTCCTTAATCACTCCAACCAATGCCACATTACCTTTACAAAAAATCAAGAAGTCATCTACAAAGTAAAGGTGCGTGAGTCGCTTTGTCTTGCATCTCTAATGATAAGAGAATCTAGAATTGCTAGTAAGCTGCCTTAATATCCCTGAGTATACTTCCATGCTAAGTACAAATAGATAAGGTGACATAGGATCACCTTGTCTAAATTCTCCGGAGCTAGGGATGAAACCAACCAATTCACCATTAATGTTGAAAGAAAATCTAAGGGTAGATAAACATTGTACAACCAGCTTGATAAAGTGTGCTGGGAAGTTCATGCCAGTAAATACTGCCTCCAGAAAGCTCCAATTTATGGTATCATAAGCTTTGTAGATGTCTACTTTGAGCATACACCATGGGACTCCTTTATTGTTGTGGTATCCATTAGCTAATTCTTAAGCAATCAAGACTTTAACCGAAATACGACGACCTCTAATGAATGTAGATTGTTCTTTCCTCACTAACAACGGTAAAACCATCTTAAGTCTTGAGGCTAATAGTTTGGTGATTGCCTTGTAAATTGTATTACAATAGGATATAGGCCTGAAATAAGCAAGATTAGTATGATTAGCAATCTTAGGTACAAGGGAGACAATGGTGCAATTAAGTTCTTTCAGCATATTTCCAAACACCATGAACTCTTTCACCCTATTAATTATATCTTCCCCAATAATGTCCCATGTAACATTATAAAACTTGGTAGAAAATCTATCTAGTCCAAGGGCTTTCTTGTCTACTTGGTCGAAAAAGGCTATTTTAATTTCCTTAATCGAGAATGGACTATTATTTGCATGGCTTGTTGATCTAAAATTCATTTAGACACATAGTCTTGCAACTTTGTATTTGAGATTACCTTTTGTTGACCTCCCAACAAGTTGGAGAAGTAAGCAACAATTTTTGCATTGACATTTGCATCCCTACAAATCTCTGTTCCATCCTCCTTTTTAGACTGTATATAGCATTCTTATTTTGCCTATGACTGATCACTTTATGAAAATATGTAGTTTTCTTGTCTCCCAATTTCAACCATTTTACCCTTGACTTTGTCTAAAGAGACTCTCTTCCACCCCTTTTAGTAGATAGTATTCCTTGAATGCTTCTTTTTCTTGGTCGAAGAGGGATGTACTTCCATTGGCAATTGAACTTTGAGTTGCAATTAGGTGTTCCTTAGTTAACTTGACTTTTGTAGAAAGATGGGAAAATTTGGCATTATTCAAAATTTTAAGTTCCTTCTTGACCAATTTCAATTTAGCTACCACTTAGAACATTTTGGAGCCTCTAACTTCTTGTGACCAAATCACTTCTACCTTCAGGATAAAATTTGGTGATTTTATCCAGAATTTAAAGAATTTGAAAGGATATTTCCTTTTTGCTATGTTAAGCTCCATATGTAGAACTCTTGCCGAATAATTTGAAAGAATAGAGGTGACAAACCTGGCATCACAATTGGGGAAGTTATCTAGCCAACTTTGGTTAACCAATATCTTATCTATTTTTTTTCAAGATTGGGTTATCCAATTGTTTGTTTGACTAAGAGTAAAAATCTCCTCCAAATTGAAGGTCATCAAGTTTCTCTTCATCTAGGAACTTTATGAAATCCATCATGGCCAATGTTTTCCTCATGTTACCCCCCTTCCTCTTTTGGATTGATATAATCCCATTAAAATCACCAAGGACCACCTACGGATGATCAACCAAAGATGGAGCTATTCAGTTTTCATGAAATATTACATCTCTACTAATAAGGATTTTTTGAGCTTCCAAATCAAACACTCGATAAGCTTTCTGTCCATGAACATACCTTAAAAACACACACTTCAAGCCTCTAGGTTCAAGCTTATCTGCAAGAATTGGGTGTTTAGCAACATAACACAAACAACCTACAACTTTTAAATGATCATAGGTAAGCTTTTCTCCAAGAACTACTTCATGTGGAGTCTTCTAATCAAGAATAGCCATGGGCATCTTATTAATCAAATAAGTGACTGTCAAAATGCTTTTCCCCTAAGAAGATTTTGGCAAATTAACATGAATTCTCAAGGCTCTAGCAATATCTAAAATATGTCTATGTTTACACTCCACTCTACCATTTTGTTGTGGAGAATATATAGTCGTTCTTTGATGAACTATTCCCAAATCATCAAAAAGAGATTGACAATGGTATGATAAAAATCCAGTACCATTATTAGATCCAATGAATTTGGGATAACTCCAAAATGATTTAACATGTATTTAAAAAACATATCAAGAATAGTAGGTACTTGAAACCATTTACTTCTTTAATGATCATAAAAAATTGTGAGAAAGAATGTAGCCCTTGAGATTGACGACACTCCATAAGGACCTCAAATGTCTATATGTAACAAATGAAATGGAAAAGAAGAATGATGAATAGAATGATTAAAAGGTGAACGATGAAATTTGGACGTAGAACAAGTTTCACAATGCAAATAATTCAAATATGTTGTTTTACAATCAACAATATGTTGTAATTTTGACAAAGATGAATGACCTAATCTTATATGAAGTAAACATATTTCCTCATGCCCTTTACGAGACAAACTAAAAGGAGAAGTTTGTTGTACATAATCTTCTTTAGCACTAATAGTATGATTGCTAAAATGTTATAACACATAAAACCCATTATGAACATAGGCTAAAGCAACAATCTTCTTATAGTTTTGGTCTTGAAAATTTAAGGAGGATGAAGCAATAGTTACCAACAATTTGTGAGTAAGAATTACAATATAGATAGATTGAAGGTTATGAGTAAATTCTAGTATGTAATATACTTTACGAAGTATGAGATTTGAATTGACGAAAATTGATCCTATGTGATAGATTGCATGTTTACCACCATTAGGTAAATGAACAAATATGGGTTGGTTTAGTGTTTGAATATCAAGAAGAATGAATTTATATGGAGTAATATGATTTCTGGTACCGGTGTCTACAATCCAAGAACACATAGTGTTACTTAAAGCATTAGGATAAGTGGCTGAATTAGCTGCAAAATGAATAGCATGTATGGCTTTACCATCGGCTTCCTAGTCTTGTTAAGCCTTCATTAGCTTAATAACCTCTTGACAAATAGTGTGAATCAACAGTGGATTCAACACTTGGCCTGTATTCATCTCGCTTGTAGCACTAACAGAATTGTCAAAAGGTGTATTTGATGTATTGATCTGCTTAGCTTTCACCTTAGTTACCATTCTTGGATGAGACTTCACTATTCTTTTTCCCTTATACCAATCGGGAAACCTAATTAATTGGAAACAATTTTTAAAGGAATGACCTTCGCTCTTACCATGCTTGCAAATCAACTTGTTTTTTGTCAAGTCCCTCAATTTTCTTTTATTAGCCACATTAGCCCTATTAACTAAATAAGCTGAACTATCTACTTCAAAACCTCCAACTCCAATTATTTGTTTATGTTTTTCTACTTGTTGCACTAGATAAAATGCTTTATTCACAATAGGTAAGGGTTTCATTAATAATATTTGATTTTGTACAAATTCAAACCCTTCATTCAAACCCATCAGAAATTGGATTAATCTTCCTTGAGCTTCAAACAATGTAATTCTTTTCACTAAAGCACACATGCAATATTCAATTCTTCCACATTCACACAAAGGATAGCTATTTAGGACTTGTATCTCATCCTAATACCTTTTAAGTCTATTGTAATACATCCTAACTATTTGATTACCCTATCTACAATTTGAAATTTCATGTTGAAATTGAAAGATAAGAGGCCCATTACCTTAACCATGTTACTCTCCTACTTCCTTCCATAGATCATAAGCAGATTCTACATTAATGAAGTTTTGAGAAATCTCACTTGTCATGGAGTTTAACAACTAACACCTAACCATGTAATCATTCCTTGTCCATTGTATGAAATCAGGAGAATTATCATTCAGTATCAATAAAATCATATTTAAGTTTTGTGCCTAAACCCATTCTAACCACTTGACTCCAAGCAAGATGATTCGAACCATTAAAGGTAATATTTCCAATCATCATAGCAAGAGTATTATCAGAATTTGAAAGATATAAATGATTAGAAAGATTTAAATCACCTTAACCATTGTAACTCGTAACAACCTCAATCTTCAAAATCAGAAAAAGGAAAAGGAAATGTCGATGATGTACCTGAAGTGCTCTGATGCCATGTGAAGTTTACGATTTAATCTTGTACAAATCTACTATACTAGCAATGGAGGCAAGAACGGAGTTCAAGAACAAGAACAGAATTTGAACGTAAAGCATTGAAAGAGTAAAGTTGTTATTTACGATTCTCAATAGTAGCTATTTATATACAGCAACCTAACTAAACTAACTAGTAAAACTAGTTATATAACTAAACAACCAAAACTATGTAACTAATATTCTACAAGCGTAAAATAAATAATAAGATAGTCTTCACAATTCTTAACTACTATCGTGCCATCCACTGTCACTTATTATTATAAGTTATTAATAATTGCAAATATTCTACAATATAATAGTAGTATTTGCAAAATTAATTGTAATTAGAAGTTTCCTTTTGGATGCCTATAATGAGAGAAGTGGAATTCAAATCCGATTTATTTTATTAGAAAGCCAACCTTCCTGTCATTAGATTTTAAGAACACTTTTGAAGTAAAGCTTTACTTAGCAAAAAAAAAAAAAAAAAAAAGTAAAGCTTTGTTTGATAAACGCGACTTAAATGTGCAAATCAAATCATAAATCCCCAATACCCTTCGTGCATCTATCTCATGCATTTACATGCTACAACCTAATTAAATTTATTAGGTACATGTTTCCTTTTTAACATATTGTATATTAAAAACAGCACATGTATTCCAAAAAAAAAAAAAAAGAAAAATAATTGATGAAAGATACACTTATTGCACCATAACATGTCTGGCCTACTTTTTGGTTTGAACGAACAACAAGACTTTGGCATAAAGTAGAGAATTAGCAACAAGAAACTAAATAAAGAAAAATGATGCTTAAAACTCACAAGAATAAGTATTAATCTCAAACAACAAAATCCAGCTCTAAATCCGATCATACCCGAAAGAACCTACAAAAAGAACCACGTTTCACCTAACACCTAACACCTAACACCCCCCACAATCAAATTAAGAACAGGGAAATCTAGCACAATATTTCTAGGCAGATGTAAACTTCAGATGGAACAAAATGTTCACTCCACCTTGGCATACAAGGAACTATTCCGAATGCTTAATCCTTGTCCTCCTCATCTCCAACTCCACCAGCAGCCTTCTTTGCAGCTGCCCTCATGTTCTTTCTCTTCATCCTTCCAGGGCGTCCGCCACCAAACGGCCTTGTGAGAGTGATAAAACTATACTGGATCTGTGGAAAAAGCATGTTTTGGAAAATTGAGAGAAAAAGAAGACGTAGCAGGGAAGACAATACAATTTGGTAAAGTAGCTCTGTTTGTAAATGTAATTGGTTACAACAGTATCACAGCTGGTATTTATATTATGTCACATGTGTTGAAAATCTAACAAACTTAACTATTCAAAAAACTACATAACTGTACAAAACTGTATACATAACTTAATACCCCCTCTCATGTCAGAGAGTACATGTTAATAACTCCCATCTTGCACAATAGAAATTGAAACTGATCTGTACTTATCCCCTTAGTAAACAAGTCTGCAAGTTTACTCTGAACATAAATGGAAAGAATTACTCCTTTTGCAACTTTATCTTTGGATAAAATGCAGATCCATCTCCAAATGCTTTGTATGCTCATGAAAAAACAGGATTGCGAGCAATATGAATAGCAGATTGATTGTCACAAAATAGTTGAATGGGTAATGGACAATTAACTTGAAACTCTTGAAGTAAAGACATCAGCCATTTAATCCCACATGTTGTAGTAGCAAGAGCCTTGTATTCAAACTCTGCTGAACTTCTAGAAACTGTCATCTGTTTCTTCAATTTCCAACTAAGAAGAGAATCACCTAAAAAGATACAAAAGCCTGTAGTAGACCTGTGAGTATCTAAACAACCTCCCAAGTCACTGTTAGCATATGCTCGAATGGTAAGATCAGAGGAGGCAGGAAAAAATAAGCCTTGTCCTGGACTTCCTTTCATGTAGTGTAACGCACGTTCTAGAGCATGCATGAGGCTCATCCATAAATTGACTGAGGACATGCACAGAATATGCAAAATCAGTTGTGTAATTGAAAGATAAAGCAATTTGCCAACTATTTGTCCATATCTGTGAGCATCAACAGCAGGGGATGAATCATGTCTAGACAGCTGATGATTTGCAACTATGGGATCAGAAGAGACCAACCTGTAAACTTTGTATCAGAAAGCAAGTCTAGAGCAAATTTATGCTGAGATAGAGCCAAACCAGACTGAGATCGAGCTAATTCCAACCCAATGAAATACTTAAAATCCCATAAATCTTTAACTTTAAATTGAGTACGAAGAAACCACTTAAAATCTTCCATCACTTCAATATGCTTACTAGCAATGGCTAGATCATCCAAATGAACAAGTATAACAATGAAATCATCAACTGTTCCTTTAGTAAACAATGAGTAATCACTATAAGACCGCTAGAAACCATTAGCTAGTAGGCAAGCAGTCAACTTTGCATTCCATTGCCTTGAGGCTTGCTTTAAGCCATACAAGGACTTGTTGAGTTTACAAACTAATGGTTGACCTTGAGCATCAGCATTCTTAAGAACTAGCCCTTTTGGAATATCCACATATACTTCTTCAGCCATATCACCATTAAGAAAAGCATCATGGACATCCATTTGATGGACATGCCACTTAGAAACTGTAGCTAAATAGAAAAATGATCTTATAGTAGTATGCTTAATAACTGGACTAAATGTCTCAGTGTAATCAAAACCTTCTTTTTGGCTATAACCTTTTGCTACAAGCCTAAATTTATGCCTCTCTATGCTACCATCAGCTTTGGTTTTCAGTTTGTAAACCCATTTACAGCTAATGGTGTATTTTCCTAAAGGCAGAGGAACAATAGTCTAAGTGTTATTATTTTTCAAAGTATCAAGTTCTTCGTTCATTGCTTTATGCCATTGTTCAGAATTCATTGCTTGCTCATAGGAAGAGCTCAAAGTGTTTGGAAATTTAGACTGTAAAAGCACGAAAAGATGGTCATAATGAATCATATGACAAAAATCTTTGAATAGGATGAGAAACTGGTGAATGATCAGCCAAAGCTAAATGTAAATCATGATGGTAATCAGCAAGATAAGCAGGTGGCCTAGTCTGTCTTGTACTACGTTGCAAAGGAACAGACTCTGCTGGGGCTGGAACAACACTAGAATTAGGAGGATAAGAATTAGATGAAATGGCATTAGACTCAGGTACATGTATGGCAGAAGAATCTGTGTCAACAGTGACAGTATCAGGAGTAACATCTGTTGAATCATTGGAATTATTATGACAATCATACTGAGCAAAAACATGATTCATAAATGTGTTAGGAAGATTAACTGACAAACATAGAGTAGAAGATCTAGAAGTCGATATGTCTGGGAATCAAATCTTGCCAAAAAAGATGGAATGTTAACCACCTGTCTCCCGACCCTGACAATCAAAGAAGTGCATTCGGAAAGAAAATTCTCATAGCATATAGATAGACTAATCCTTTGAGGTCTTAAGATTTGCTCGTACAAATGCAAAGAATTGGGTCGGGACCAAGTATGCAATTTTGACCCGATGATGGTGTCAGATCCTTCTATTTTTTGACCGAACATGCTGACATACAATGCAAATCTATAAGTGGAAATAGAATCTAGCAGATGTGTCCATCGAAATGGTAGCTCCAATCAATGCTGACACATAACTGACCGAATGCAAGCTTGTGAGCTCTGATTTTTACTTATACAGCCAAAAATACCCTAAGAAATCAGCAAAGCAGAAATCTGCTATATTGATGAAGAATCTCCCATACTTCAAACATGACATATGTAGAGTTTCGTTTGTATCGATAGAACAGAACCTATTATACATTCGACTGTAATTTGCAAATAAAACAGACTACAGTCAACAGGTATTGCAAATAAACAACAGCAATAGAATCGAAAACTGAGAGCAGAAAATAAGAAATGCTTTAGAGCTTGCGTCGCGAATAAACAATAAAAACAATAAATGTTTTGCCCCGGGCCTTTAAAATTAAATCATGTAGAGGATGCAGAATAACAAAAGAAACAGGCATTGCCGAAGAAACTAAACCTTTGCACTAATAAGTTTCCAACGTTATGTATTTCGGCCTTATCAGCACACGAGCATGGTGAATCGACTCGGCCATTCCAGACTTGAACACGAGCTTTTGAAGTCGCCTCTCGAGGAAGTTCTCCACAGTAAGTGCCAAGACGTAATCCAGCTTGTTCTGGCTCTCGTCCAAAAGCCCATACCTATTCATCCTTCGGAGAAGGGCCTCGCCCTCGAAAATCTGACGAGGGCTCCTCTCATCTAGAGTGAGAAGCATTCTCGCATTGTTACGAATTCGACTCAATTGATACTGAACTCTCCACAGTTCCCTCTTACATCGGAAACCGTACTCTCCTACAAGCTTCAACTCGGCATCAAGTCGCTCCTTCTCATATGGACGACGCGGCTTCTTGAAAGTCTTCCCATCTAAGACAAACCATAACTAAACAATGGTGTCTACAGCTACCTCAACTTCCACCTCAGGTACTCATGCCAACTAAAATGGACCTCAAATTAAAACCTACACTTGATTGTAACCAAAGCACATCTCCTGGATACATCATAAAGCATCGATATTCAACCAGTCTTTCTTTTTAATTCTCATCACACTGACTTGAAAACACATGCATAAGGAATTTACATTTTTTAAGGACATTAGATTTTCAGGGAGATAATGCGTACGAAATAAAAATGAAAATGGGTACTTGCGAATGGCCCAGAAAATAAAGTACAAAAGGGTGCTCAGATCTCACAGTTTCTGTAGAAACTGACGTGAATCATAGCTCCCGGCCCTTTGGGCTCCTCTTAAAAATCAGCATGCAAGAGCCAGTTAAAGACTCGTTCGGTTTGGTTGCAATATACAAATGCAAAATAAAGTTAAAACCCTAATGGACTAGGACCCGCTTAGTGTGAAATCATCAAGCCCTTTCTCTTCTGCATGTGGAATTTGGCATGGGCCTAAATGCATTTGACAAGAAACAATTTACTTATTACAAGCTGGGATATAGGCTTGCTAAGTTTGATTTTTAGCAGAACTCTGATCAGACCCAAGCTAGCCGTTTCTCAAAAAGGTTTCTGGGCTTGTTTTGTTTGTCACGGCGAAACTCGATTAAATATAAACGAGTAATTTAAATTTTTTATATTTTAAATGAGGTATTTAAATATTTTTAGATTTATGTTATATTACATTATGTAGATCCTTCACACATAATGAGAAATACTAATAAAAAGGACTTGATTGATGCAATACGTTTAAATAAATTAAATGATCCATGTAAAATATAAAGGATTTAATTAAAATTTAAAACAAACTTAAAGAACTTAAGTGACTCAATGAAAACACAAAGGGCTTAATGAAATTTTAAAACAAATATAGGAGACCTTTAAATATAGAACCTAATTTATCATAAAATCTAATTATATTTATATATATTTTTTTCTTTTTTCTTTAGAGTGGTATTACATTTAAGATTTTGAGATTTAAACTGTTAACATGGAAAATGTTAATAAATGTTTAAAAATACATGTAAAACTATTAAATGAAGATTTTTTTTCTTATATATCTATATTTCTATAATATAATTAATGTTGAACAGCATAAAATGTTTCTCCTTTGAAGAAAATGGTAATTGTGTCCCCATGAGAAGAAGCCAAGTGAACAGTAATTGTGATATCTAAAAGATCAAAGATCAAAGAAAAAGAAAAAATGGGTCATTTGCAAGTAAGTTTGAAGCCAGAATGTGGAAATCCCCAACCCACGTATAACTGAAAAGATTGAAAATAGACAAATTTTATGAATGATGATTTATAAACATAAAAAGATGATAAATTGAAGTATACATAATTATTTTATATTCCCACCGGTGAGACCAGAGAGTACATTATCTCACTACTAAAATCTTTATTACATTAGCTCATAGTTTTACGAAGAGTTAGATAATAGGTTGTACGATCCGCCAATGGAACTGTAAAAGTTCCAAAGAGAGTTAATGAAGATAAAAGGAGGACCACTGGTTAAAGAGTCACCAAGCAAAATAATAATCAAATTCTCCAATCGAGGGAAGTTGCAGTGAACGTCAAGGGTTAATAAATTCCTTAGATTAGGAGCCAAACTGCAAAGCATGTACGGAGATCATAGGATAGGAGGCTTCATAATGTCTTTGCGGGCTCAGGATGCTATATGGTCAAATTTAAAAATTTAAGTGATATCCAACCCCAAGAGGACATTTAGTTTTGAAGTGATGCTGACTAAACAGAATCTAGTAGGAGTCTGGGCTCACATTCAAGAGCTTCCCCTCGTATTGACTACTCGCCATTAATTTTAAGAGGATTAGGGAGGCTATTGGGCATGCCCTTAACTTTAACATTGAATGAGGTAGGTCTGCAGAATTCGTGCCTAGGTTAGCCTTTCAAAACCTTTATTACATACAGTAATAATTCAGCCACTGAGGTAAAAAGATACGTGTTTTCCTTATTTTTCTTTATTTTAATTTTCCAGCTTATCAGTTTAGATTGTTTTCTAATATATTTGTTTCCTTTATTGAATTTTTTTTAATTTATTAAAGTTTTGTTATACTTATAAATAGATAAAATATGTAAAAAAATAATAATTAAGTTATTAATAAGATTAACTTAGCGTTATCTTCTTATTTTTTTTGAACTTGTCAAGATTTTTCTTTCAGTATTTACTCATTTAGACCAAGACCATTGACACCTTACACTTAGCAAGGCCAGATTTTTCCATCAACTTACATTTTTGGTCCTTGATTGTCCAACCAATTAATCAAATTTAATTATTACTCTACTTCTCTCTCTCTGTAGGTTTGCTCTTCTCACGTTTTTTGGCTTTCTCAGTCCTCGAGTGCTCACCACCAATGCTATAGACCAGGTTTAAGCTATGTGTGATAGCTATGGAGCTAAGAAGAATCACTTCGCTATGGTGGGTATCATGACATCTGGCCCTGAATAGCTGCCACATTTTTGGATCTTTCAATGGACTGTATATTATATTTTTATTATAACACATACAAGCTAAATGTATGAAATAAAATAATATATTTATTAAAAATATACATCATATAGTATATTATAATTATTTTTAATATAGACATACTATTATGTGGAATAAATACAAGCTCGTGCACATATGCTTGTATGATACAAGTATAATATAATGTATAATTCACTATATTATATCATAATATATAATATGTACATACATATATACTATATAGTATATTATATTTAATAGTAATACATACATACTTTTTATTGTATAGAAAATAATATTTATTAGATATTATAATTAAATTTTTTCATATAATTGCTTTAAAAAATATATATATAGAATATTTTTAACATATACGATAATATATGTATAATATATAATATATTATATCTAATTATAACATAGACAAATCATATATATGCAATACGTATGACTCTAACATATCAAACATATCAAGTCGATACAAGCCCACTAACTTTCACCTTGGTTGGTTCCCAAATCATACACATATAGGCAAAGAGTAGGAATGATACCATTTGTAAAGCTTAAGCCCAAAGGTAGGCAATAGATAAGCCAATAGGTGACCGATAAATCTTTTTAACTATTTAACTCAAAAGCTTTCTAACTAGTATTGAGTTGATACTTGTTATCTTGACCTTATAACTTACTATTTAATAATTTCTCACAATTCATATGAGATTTTTATTCTCTTGTAGATATATAAAATATGTAATATATTATAGATATAGTATATTATAATTATTTAGTATATACACGTCTTCTATAAATTCAAATGTAATTTGAGTAATTAAGTTTGAAATCATAGTTAAAAATGTAATTTTTCCCTAGAGGTGAAATGAACTTCCGCTTAGAATTTGAAGTTGAAATGGTATTCAAAGCTGAACAGCTGGTTATATGGAGTTGTTTCAATTTTTAAAGTTGTATCCAAAATATAGGGATGGATATCGAACTTGGAATTGTGATGATTCCATTTCAGTTCTATTGTACATATCAAAGGTGCCATGGATGTATAAGAATTCAAAATTTTATGATAAAGAAAAGTGGAAAGGAATCATAGTGAATGAATATCAAGGGAAAAAGAGAATCAAAGGGATCCTAACATGAGCCCAATTAGCGTCCGGAAGGCACAATTCATGATCGCCATACACCATTATTACTAAACAGACTTAAACCTAACTTATGCTTCTAGACCTTTTTCGCTTTTAAGTTTGAATATTTGTAGTTTCATCATTATTGCATGACTTTGCACGCGGAGTCCTTTCATAAATGCTTCATCCTTCTTTTTTTTTTCCAACTAAATGGTGGTCATCCAAATTTGCTACTAGAGACTGGACAAGCCGAAAATGGGTGATAGCTGCACCATATTTTCTATATTGTTAAGGTAAAACAAGCTAGTCGACTTTAAATTATATTATATGATTTTCCAATATATATGTTTATAGGAAGTATAAGTAGTTTAATGGAGGGCAATAATAGATTTCTTTAAATTAAAAACGTATAGTTGATGTTCACTTCTTTATTTTTCCTTCTAAGCTTAATGAAAGTGCTTTTGTTAAGAAAACTCTATTTCAAGCTTTGGCAAAGATGATTTCCCAAAGATATCCCAAGTAAATACCACAGCTATGCATCCCAATAATGTGAAATGCGTCAAATGTATCAGTACACTCCGAATGTGAAAATAAGCACTTTCCTTCATCGTTCTTGATGATGATGGCGGCATCCCTATGGTATATTTATTGATTTCAAATCACTCTGTTAAATTAAATAATGAAAAGCGAAACTGAAACCCTCTTTATATGGAGAAGAAAGCCTTGTAGCTCCTCTGTATCTTCCATTCGTAACCCTTAATATTAATATTTATTATTTACACTATTCCGGGAACATTTCTTTTTCCTTTCTTTGGTTTACATCACCAATTGGAAGCCGATTGGAATAGCATGTTCTTAGATAAAATGATGGAGATAGGGGACACACGACCTGAACACACGGCCGTGCATATAGACCGTGTATCCAATTCAGAGCCACAGACGTATACACGGCTTCCTTACACGGTTAGGAGACAACCGTGCTTCACGACCGTGTCCTCAGTCAGATTTCCACAGAAGTATACACGGCCTCCATACACGGCCGTGTATCGTGACCGTGTATTCGATCAAGATTTCAACAGAGGCGAGCACGGTCTCCTAACACGGCTGGGAACATGACCGTGTACCTAGCCATGAATATTCACAGAGTCATACACAACTTACATACACGGCCGTGTATGAGACCGTGTATGACGCGTATTTTATTATTTCTCCCACGTGTACGTTTGGATTTTTTCCTTTTAGATATTTTACGGGGCAATATAAATACTCTTTTGTCAGATAGATTAGGATTACGTTTTAATATACATTTGAATACACTTTGAGAGAGAGTTTTTCTCCAATTTCCGGGTTGTGCGCAACCTAATTTGCACCAAAGCGTGTGTCTTTGTTGTGGGAAACCAATCCAATTTCGGATTTGTTTCGTTTTAGCTTCCGCGCTGCATCATAAAATTCTTCTTATTTTATTCTAATAAACATTTGTTATGCATTTATCGTATTTCTATACAATTTTACTTATTTCTCCTTAATCTTAGAGAGAAGCAAAGCATGCTACAAAATGAAATATTTCTTTCCACCTATTTTCTTGTATTTTCACCCTGTTTAAGTTTCCAAATGTAAAATCCATTCCTTATCATTCAATTTTCATAAACTTCCCCCCTAACCAAACATAGTGTTAATCACATAGGATGGAACATATATTCAATTTATATTCATGCTCTTCTATCCGCTGCAACATATATCATCGTTGGCGCAAAAAGAGAAAAAGAAAAAAATAATAATGAAGACACTATTAGATGTGAAGATTTCTCTAGATAATTGATTATATATTTAGAAAATTGCTACTGGCTGAGTTTGCTATAATAATGCAAATGCTTTCTCAAAGTAGGAATGCAGTTGGGATTGGTTTACGTTGGATTCAGTAAACCTAATACTTATTTCAAACTCTATAAGGTTTTTTACTAAGTATCAAAAACCTGCTTGATAAGTCCGATAAACAACCCGATTCTCGACTCGCTATCTATTAGTTTTTTTAATATTTTATTATTAGTTAAGTCTTTACTTATTTATTATGACTATATTTTTGTAAAATATAGTTTATATTCTTACAAATAAATAAAAATTGTACTTTCAATATAGTTAATCATATTTATTTCAATATTGTTCTAAAGTCTAGAACTTTGTATTTTTTTATTGAAAACTAATTAATGAACAATATAATAACATTTATATACTTAACTATATATATAAAAAAAAGAGTTTGGGTTCTTGTCAGGTTTAATATTTATTCAATTACTCATTCTAAACTCTAAATGATTTCTTTTTTAAAAAAACCCATAAACTATCCCAAACCTTATAGAGTACTATTCTATAGGGTTTTAAACATGTCGGATGGATCGGAAATCCAACAATAGTCCACTCTGTTATGTCCCTATCCTGAAGTAAGAAAATATGTTCACAAACGAATATTGAAAATTCTTTTCACTAATGTGTAAGTTGGGAAAGGTGAGTGTAGGGATCTGTTGGATCAATTATTTGATACAACGATTGAGGTTTTGGCTATTGATGCATTTGTATTATCCGTTTTTGATCGCTTGAACATGAATGCATCCTCACGTAGATAAAAGTAGGCTTAATAAATATTATTGAACGGATCATATTTCTAGTTTAATCTATACAATAATATATAAGAGGAGATCCTACATAGGAACCTTTTTATTTATTTATTTATTTTGAAATAATTCCCCCGTCACCCATTTATTAAAATATTACTAATATGAGAGAAAACCATTAGAGTTAGGATTCTTGCAGTTGATTCGACATATATCTGAATTTGCATTTATTAATTCTCTTATTGCAACTTCTCTCACTTCATTCTTCTGATTTGTTGTAGTCAAACTTAACATTTTCTGATCAATCTTATCTAATATCTATATTTGAGTTAATAATTAAGCAAATGTGTCCCTAATGAAATGTCCACTTTGGGAGCAAAGTATGATGCATGGGTCAAGACATTATAAATTATATGTCGGCGACATAAAAATGCTCTTAACATCACATTACAAACAAAGTTTCGAGTTTAAGTTTGGAGTGGAGGCTCCAATGCAGGCCTAACTTTTGTTCAATTAGAGACAATGTTAGTACCAAATCAAAGAGATTGCTGGGATGTCGGTCAAATGATGTAGCAGCATTCGACATATCATAATCCCCGTAACACCAGCAAATAATTTGATTAAGGGCCTCATTTGCACGAAGACAATAAAACAAAATAGGGTTTTGGACTTCAATTAGGATAAAGTAAGAGAATTATTATGAAGCTTCCAATCTAATTCAGGATCCTCCTGTCTGAGCCGACAATGGCAAGCCAAAATAATGCTTATAATTATATGAATTCGACTTCTCACGTGCTCAGCAAAAGTTTACACATGCGAGACCTTAATGTTTGGGAAAAACATAACATTTTTTTTTTAAAAAAAAAATCCCGGTGTCATATGCAATTTATAGTAATGAACCGAGAAAATATAGATAGATTATAATATATGGAAGTGGCGTGGAAAGAAATAAATACAGCAAAAAATAAATAAAAATTATTGATTGTATCTCGTCATCTAAAATAACTTTAACAAAGAGAAAAAAACGTAAAAACACCATACCGTTTGAGGGTAGTCATTGCTTCCTCCCTATTGCCTGTCACTCAGAGGTGACGGTTGACCATGCCGTGGGAGGCCAATATAAAGCTTTGCAAGATAATGGTGATCTTAAAGAAAGAATATATATATATTTGGAACTTTTAATTTTTTTATTTAATGTTGGTGGAGCAACAGTCCATATGGCCACCCACCAATAAGAAGTTGCACGACCATCCTTTTGTTGTGAGTTGTGATTTGCTCGATTACACACGTATAATATTTTAGGACTTGTACTGCATTATTCTCTATATTTTATAATTATTTGTACATTATTCTCTGTATTTTATAATTATTTGTGATTTATATTATCTATGAACAAGATGCTAATATTTCAGGTACATTATAACTTAAGTACATAATTTTACCATCGAGATGAAGTTACACGATTAAGAGCTAGGCATGGACCGGTTTGACCATTCATCACCTTTGATTCGAGGGACAAATCGTATCAAATCATATATTATAGTTTGTTTGTTTTTTTTTTCTTAAATTGAACTTAATCATATGGTTTGTTTCAGAATTTTTTCAAACTAAAAAAAAAAATGATTTAGTTTGGTTTAGTTTACCGTTTGAACTATTTTTACATATGCTATTTTTTTTTATATACAAGTTAATAAGTTACGGAAAATTGTATTTAATATTAAAAAAATTAATTTATTATCTTTTTTTTCTGATATCACTCATCATTCTTAATATCCATTTGATATATTTAAAAAAAATTATTGTCTCTTTTAAGGTAATTATGGTTTCTATATTAGTCAATAAGTAAAAATATAAAATAAAAAAGTAAGTTACTTGATGAAAACTAAATAAAGGGAGGAATTAAATAAATAGTATGGAATTCTCTTTTTTAGTCATATAATTTTAGATTTTCATCGCTATTTTTTTTTTTTTTACTTTTTACAGTTTGATTCGGTTTGTAATTTTTTAAAACTTAAAAAGACGGCTCAAACCTAATTTACAGTTTATTTTAGTTCGATCTGGTCTAGTTCACGGTTTGATTGGTTTTTTTGCCTGATCTTACCTTCATGCATGCAATGTCACATGGCATACACAAACACAAACATGTACATGCACATACACACATACAAATGTATACACATGCACATACTTAAGTGCACACACATGCGTGTCCCCATACATAGGCTATGGTGATATAATTTGGGAATATTTTTCTCTTTTCTCATAAATAAAAAATCTTATCTATTTATATTTTTTTTATGAATTTATGATTTTGCAAGTTCTTTATAAATCGTAATAGACATAAACATCTCTTCAAATGGTAATTCTTGATCATCTTTCTAGAAATCTTAAGCTATTAAAACAAGTGATTGGCGTGAAGTTGGCTATAGAAGTTGGGAATTAGGGAGAGATAGCCAACTACTATGATAAGACGTTGATTTCACTTCTAATATTACATGATATGTGTAAGCGTATAGTCAAATGCATAAAAAAATATTTACAATTAAATGTGTGTGCGTGCGCGCGCGCGTGTGTGTGTTTTTCCTTTTTGCACTTCATTATATTAGTTGCATATAAGTGGTTACTAACCTTGTCTTCTACATATTTTCTCCAATTCCATCATTCACTCCATATTGGACACTTTTTGACTTGGATGAGTTCGGATTACAAGTGATGGAATAGTA
This sequence comes from Laguncularia racemosa, assembly GCA_037954665.1. Taxonomy (NCBI): domain Eukaryota; kingdom Viridiplantae; phylum Streptophyta; class Magnoliopsida; order Myrtales; family Combretaceae; genus Laguncularia; species Laguncularia racemosa. Next base: position 1,675,236 of record JBBMOL010000091.1, on the reverse strand, counting down.
TGATCATTAAAAATATTATAAGTAGAAGAATTAGAAGAATAAGAAACATTGGAAGATACAATTAGAATCAGAAGTTGAGTCATTCGAAAATAGTGCTAGGTAGGTTCCAAAGGGTTAGAAGTTGTTGGATACCATTAGAACAAGTTAGAAACTATTGATTTAAGAGAGGATGCTAGATTTTGGAAGCTTAACTTTGAAATTTCATGACTTTTTACTTATTTTTTATTTTTATTTTTTAGAAAAAGCCAATATGGCTATTTGTATTTATTAATAGCATCAAAAGTCCATACAGAGAACAGTATTTAAAAATACTGTACAAAAAGCATTCTCCCAGATGGAGGATGTATACAAAAAATAGTAAGTAAGGTAACAATGGAAGTTATCGACTTCTAATGTATGGACACCCAGAAAGATCTAGGAGGTAGATACCTCTTAGTCTTCCGGGGGGATCTTGCCAACGCACGATATTGGTATTATCAAATTGAGTTGCATAATGAGAAAGTCCTACCGCTAAAGCATTTGCTTCACGATATACATAAACAATGGACGCTGATAGTAATTGCATCAGGTTCTTTGCCTCTGTTATTTTGATGGATAGTTGCCACGGACACTCTACTCCGTCTTGAAGGTAAGACACTAGTGACATATTACTGATTTGAATCTGTATTGGGGATATATTGTTAGTAAAACATGAGCGTAGGCCAACAAGAATACCTTCCATTTCCGTAGATAATGCCTTTGATGCATCCATTATACATTTCATTTCTGAATGTATAAATGAGCCATCATTCCGTCGCAAAGTGTAAGCCCAAGTCGCTCTATCTGAAGTAGATGAACCAACGACATTGATGACATAACCTGATGAAGGCTTCAACCATTTGATAATTATCTGTTTTTTCACTTTCACTTCTAAAGTGGTTGCAAACTGTTGTTTAATAGCATCTGCTTCTTGTATGGTATTTGCTTTGGGAGAGTAGGATCTAAGAGTTAGGATTATCTGATCCTTAACCCGGTGGAAAAGGGCTCCAACTGATGTTGTGCGCCCTTCAAAAACCATTATGTTTTCTAGCCTTCCATAGTTCCCAGCAGGTAAAGGCCGGTGTCAGTTAGCAGATTAAGCTATAAACTGTGCCCTTTGGATGCCTTTGAAACCAATTTTGTATCATATTCCACAAGCCCGCAACCGGAGAAATATGGATATCCAACCAGCTAGCCATAAGAAGCCATAGATCAGTAGCTACTTTGCATTTGAGAAACAAGTGTTGTATGGATTCCATTTCACTCAAACACAATGGGCACCGAGAAGGGTTTTGGAAGAAACCAAAGCTGCAAAGAACCTCTGGAAATGCATATAGCTTATTAAATAAACGCCACATGAATATGCGAATTCGAAGAGGCAAAAAACGGTGTTTTATCTTATCAAAGAATTAAATGGATTGTTGCTTTGGCCTAACCAATTTATATGCAGTTTTATAGCTGAAAGCACCGGTAACAGATGGCATCTATATACGTTGGTTACCTTGTAAACACGTATTCTGTTCTGCAACATCTTGTATAGCCTGGATACGCCGCCAAGAAGTACGTTTTCTTGATGTTTCAGACAAGGAACTAATGAACTTTGTCCAAAGACTCTTGCCTTGTTTAAATTTCCACCATAGTTTCAATGATGTAGCTGTAATCAGTGAGGAAAAGTCACGGATTCCAAGTCCATTTTCATTCGATGGAAAAGTGATTTTTTTCCACGCTCTCCAATGTTTGTTTTTTCCGTAGTCTGAAGATCCCCATAAAAATTCTTGGCATTTCTGTTCCAATTTCTTTATCACCGATTTGGGAGGCTGGATAGCTGTGAGCGTGTGAATTGGAATTGCTTGCAACACATGACGAATGAGGATTATTCTGCCTCCAGGCGATAAGATCTTGGTGGACCAATGGCTAAGTTTCCGTTCGTAGCTATCAATCAGGTGTGAGAAGTAACCTTCTCGTGTTCTACACCTGTAGAGTTGGCATTCTAAATATTGAAATGGAAATGAACTTCCAGGGATACCAAGAGAAGTCGAGACTTGTCGGATATATATTGGGGGACGATTGTTGGGGGGAATGAAGAAGCTTTTGTCTTTGTTGATTTTTTGTCCAGAGCCTAGTTCATAATCAGAAAGGAATCTATTGAGATGCTGCAAGGACTCTTTATCTCCACGAGAGAAAACCAAGATATCATCTGCAAAGCTTAGGTGTGTTACTTTGACTAAATTTGATGAGGGAGTATGAAATGGGAGTATTTGTCCAGTTTCTTCAAGATTTTTAAGTCCACGAGATAAAGCTTCCGAAGCTAACAAGAAGAGATATGGAGATAGTGGATCCCCTTGTTTGATACCCCTAGATGCTTGGAAGAAACCAACTGGACCTCCGTTCAATATAATCGAAAACCAGGCTGCTCTTAGATTACCAAGGATGAGTGATACAAAATGATGTGCAAATCCAAATTTAAGCATCAAATTCTGGAGGAAGGTCCATGATACCCGATCAAAGGCTTTCATCATATCCATCTTGATTATTAGATTTCCGCCTCTTGAGGGATGTTCCAAGAATTGGGCGAGATCTTTGGCAAGGAGTATGTTCTCTGTGATATCGCGACCGCTCAGAAAGGCCGACTGCTCTGGTGAGATTATCGATGGCAGAACTAACTTCAACCTTTCTGTTAGTACCTTTGTGAAGATTTTGTTCAAGAAGTTGCAGAGGCTTATCGGTTTATAATCCGCAAATGATGTTGTAGAATTCTTTTTAGGTAAAAGAACAATCAGGGTGCTTGCAACCACCCGAGGAATCGGAGTACCAGCCATAAAATCTCGAGTAGCAGCTAAGAGATCTTGTTCTATCATGTCCCAACAAGATCGATAGAAAAGGCCCCCGTATCCATCAACTCCAGGTGAGCTATCCGCATCTAATCTAAAAACATCTCGTTTTAGCTCCAGGCCCTCAATAGGACGTAACAGTGATCTATTGTCTTCAATGGTAATTAAGTTTGGGATGTTAGCAAGCAGCCTATTCTCGGCACCAGCATCGTCATCAACTGGTTGTTGCCGCAACAGGTTGGTAAAAAATTGAATAGCTTTTGCTTCTAATTCAATAGGAGATGAGATCCAATCACCACTTTCATTTCTGATTTTATGGATCATCATTTTGGAACGACGATCTGTGATAAAGGTGTGAAATAGAGTGGAATTTTCATCTCCATCCCTAAACCATTTTATTTTGGACTTCTGTTGCATATAGTCTATGTGTTCCCTGAGTTTTGAGAACAGATTTGCTTTCGACTTCTCCAAATTAAGTCTGTCTTCTATTGTTCCAGTCTCTTCATACAGCTGTTCTAGATTGGAGACCTGAGCTTCAGCATCCTTCAGATTGCGGAAGACATCCCCAAAATGTTGTTTATTCCAATCCTTGAGCCTAGACTTGAGTCGCCTTAGTTTAAGTGAGAAAGCTAGCATGCTATATGAATTTGTAGGCTGAGACCAATTTTCTTTTATGATATCGAATAGTTCCTGTCTTCGCAGCCACATCTTCTGGAACCGAAACAAACTTGGCTTGGATGATGCCTCTTTCTGATATTGAAATAGTATAGGGCAGTGATCTGAAGAAGATCTATTCAAATGCTGAATAGAGTTAACCTGAAACGTGGAGATCCAATCCGTTGAGAACAACAAGCGATCAAGTTTCTTGAGAACTGTACCATTGGATCTAACTCCTTGCCAAGTGAACTCATTCCCCACAGTTGGAAGCTCAATGAGATTGCACTCAGTTATGCAATTATTGAAATCAGATATCGCCCCTTGATTAGGAGTGGAGTTACCTTTATATTCCTCCACCGAATGGATGACATTGAAGTCTCCACCTATTAGCCATGGCTTGCCATAAGAAGAACGGGAAAAATTCTTCATTGTCGACCATAAACCCAGACGGCCCTGTGTAGTGGAGGAAGCATAAACTACAGAAATCAAAATTGTGGTGGGAAAATGGTGATGGGTTACCTCCAAGGATAATACCTGCTCATGATCGGTTGTAGTTAACACAGAAAATTCAGTGGAGACAAAAATCTACATTTTGTTATTAGCAGAAGAGAAGGTTGTAGCAAGATTAAATTTATTCTTCAACACCTGGAGAACAGCAATGTTTGCCATCGGCTCTAGGATGGCAACTAGTGATATTTTATGAGCTTGTATTAGAAATTTAAGATGACGCTGAGATGCTTTGTTAGCTATCCCACGCACATTCCAGAAGAGCATACTTATCATTTAAACAGAGGGGTGTTTTGGGTTACCGGATATCCTCGCAGAGCGTCGAGGATTTGTTTGACAAAAAGTGATCTTCTTTGTTGGGCTAAAGTGTCGTCTGTGTTTTTTGCTTGTGGTAGCTTCATCATCTGATTGTGTCAAGCGAGGGGGCTTTCGAGGCGACAATGTGTCTTCAGATATATCCGTAGGTTCCCCTAAATACTGATCATAGTCTGTTTCCTCATTCATATGTTCATTATTATCAGCAAGTACATTGAAACGAGAGGATGTTGTCGCCAGTGGAACAGCAGGTATATTTGGTAATTCCACATACAGAGATGTAATAGTAGTATTGATATTTTCCAATTAAGAATTAGGATTAGCTTGCAAGGGTGTTGTCACCTTAGATGATGTTGGGACAGCTAGTGTCATATTCACTTTGCTAGGGCTATTATGCTGAATTCCTTTCTTAGAGTGTACGACTGTAACTTCATCTGGACTTCCTTTGGTAGCATCCACTGCAACAAAGGACTTTATAGTATTGTTCTTTTGAACTGGGCGGTCCAAATTTTGTGCATCCTCATTCACATCTGGTTCCAACACTTTATCATTAGATTCCTCCATGTACTGATTTGCTGATTTTAGCATTCCCTCCGAGGACTTATCCAAAATAGAATATACAGCTCCGACATCATTTGTTCTTCCTTTGGTAGAGTCCTCTATAACAGAGGATTTTAAGGCCTTGTTCTCCAAATTTTGCTTATCCACTTTCTCAGCTCGTTTCGATTCTTTCTCCTTGGACCTGTCTGTGAACAAATTTGCAAATGCTATCATTCCATCAGGGATGTTATCATCAGACGTTGGCAATTTATTAACTTGTTTATCAAGGGAAATCATGGGTGTGCTGGCTTTGTCTGAAGTTTGAAATCCGATTGAGGAAGAGGGTTTTTTCGATATTTGGGATGTTTTCCAGGAATTAGGTGGACGACTTGTTTTAACCTCGGCTACCCTTGCACTCTTTGGTACATTAATTGCTGCTTTCTGTCCATGATTGCGACAATTCTCTGCTGCATGGCCAACAGTGTTGCAGAGACGACAATAGGAGGGGAGGTCTTCATACAGCACCTTCTGAAAATATATCTCATCTCCTTCCCCCAATCTAAGCCGCGTTGGTAGATCCGTTAGGAGATCAACTTCGACACAAATTCGGGCTACAGAGGGCCTAGTTTTCTTTTTTGTAGCTTCATCTAGTTTGAGAGGTGTACCTATCATCAGGGCCAACCGACGCAAGTATCGTTCTTCAAAAAGATGAATCAGAAGTTTCTCTAAAGAAACCTAAACTGGAACTAGTGATGATTTTTTATCTGGACGAAAAGAAGGTGTCCATTTGAGGACTCTCATCACATATGAATCCATGGTCCATACTGCTCGAATCCAAAACCGCTGGTAGTCTTCGTCTAAATCGAAGTTGATGAGGATGTGTCGAAAATCAATAGCTCCAATGGAAAAACCCCCTTTGAAACCAATTTTGTCAAATTCTTTTTTCAGATAGTCCATCTTCGGCCTTCCCTTTGAGAATTTTCCAATTAAGGCAAGTCGGAAAGGTTGTGCAAGTTGTTCACTTTCAGCCTTGGTGATGATGAAGGTAGGTTCTCCTTTGTAGACGGTGGGCATGGATATCATGTTGAATTCTGTAGGTAGTGTTTTAAAGGTAGCAGGAGCAGAGTGTCGTCCAAGAAGGGCTGTAGCATATGACGGAGCCGCAGTAGGCGGTGCTGTTTGAGTAGGTGGGTTGCCGCCTATCATGGATGCGGTGGCCTCATGAATTTTTACTTATTAAGAGTTACGAAACTTATAATATGTTTATAAGGACTAACTTGTGTTTACTTTGAGTCGAAGAAAATTACTTTATTGTTTGGTTCCATTCTCAAAGTCAAATTTGTGCATTTTCATTGTGTATTGAGGAATCAAAGAATTTTTGTATAGATTAGGAAAGTTATTTTCATTAATTTAGTTTTATATTATATTTTATTCAACATTCTTAATAGTCTTGGAGTTTTCAACCTATAAATACATGCTAAACAGTGTAACCAAGGATAATTATTGATTATAATTCATAATTACAATTTGCTTTTTCTCTCATATTTTGGTGTTCATGTTTCAAGCTACATCACTTTTTTTGGATATATGTATCATTTAAGAATGACTTGATTGATGCCAAAAATCGAAAAAAAGTAGCCATCACAAAGTGGATTATGTAGTGGAGAAAATTTATGCAAAATATAAACTACGAATACTTACATGTTGTAAAATTGGAGAATTCTATATATATTTCATTATTCAAATAATATAAAATTTTATATATCCATGACTTACACTATAAATGAGGAAAGGGAATAATTTAAAAAAGAAAAAGAAATAATACAACTTATTTCTAATATTTACATTCATATTACATAATACCCCCTCTCAAGTTGGAGTATAGATGTTGATCATGCCTAGCTTGCTACAAAGATAATTAACCCGAGGTCCATGAAGAGCCTTTGTAAAGAGATCTCCTAGTTGCTCTCCAGTCTTCACATATCCTGTAGAGATCAAATTCTGTTGTATTTTTTCTCGAATAAAGTGACAATTAATTTCGATATGTTTAGTTTGCTCATGGAACATAGGATTGGATGCAATATGAAGTGTAACTTGGTTATCACACCACAACTTTGCTGGCATAGAAACCTTAAGCCCAATGTTGGTCAGTAACTGATATATCCATAGCACCTCAAAAGTAGATTAAGCCATAGCTCTATATTCTGATTCCGCACTTGATCTAGATACAACATTTTGTCTCTTACTCTTCCATGAAATCAAATTTCCATTAAAGAAAACACAATAGCCAATAATAAATTTCCTATTTGTTTTAGATCCTACCTAGTTAGCATATGAAAAACACTCTATATTAGAGTGACCATGATTCTTATACACTATACCTCGTCCAAGAGCACTCTTCAAATAACACAAAATATGTTCCAATGCAGCCCAGTGATGGATTGTTAGAGAAGACATAAACTGGCTCACAACACTAATAGAATATGTAATATCAAGGTGAGTTACTGTAAGATAATTCAACTTTCCCACTAATCTTCTGATGCGGACATCGTGGCGGACACAGGTTGAGACACGGGTGGATACACGGTCGTGTACCATGTCAGGGAACTTCCAGAAACACACACGGTTGCATACACGACCAGGATACACAGCCGTGTGATATACCAGGATAATTCCCAGAAACGTACACGGCCTCTTACATGGCTAGGAGGCACGGCCGTGTGTTCTGTCAGGATCCTTCCCAGAAGCATACACGGTTGCATGCACAGCCAGGGGACACGACCGTATATTACGCCAGAAACATCCCCATAAGCTTACACGGCCTGTATGCACGACCGTGTACTTTTCAGACGACGGACGTGTATACTTATATTTATTCCCGTGTGTACATATTTATTTTCTTTTTACATGTTTTACTGAGATGTATAAATAGTTATCAAGTCATTTTAGGGTTACAAATTATTGAATATTGTATACACACTTTTAGAGACAAGTTCTCTGCGTTTTTTATTGTGCGCAATTGAAATCTTTCAAGAATAAACTCAGAATTCATCTTTGTTTATTTTAGAGTACCAATCCTAGAATTGGTCTTGGGTTTACGCTTTCCTCGCTGCATCATCTTCTATATCTCTCAGGATTATCCAACAACTCTCCATCTTTGGTGAGTTATAAATTAGGTGGTAATGGAGTACTGCATGGTTTTGTACCTAACTTTCCTGTCTTTGTTAACAAGTTAAACACTTATTTCCGTTAAGATAGAAAAATACCTTTCTTGCTCCCCATCACCTCAACTCCTAAAAAATACTTTAAAGACCCCAAATCCTTAGTGTGGAATTGTGAACGACATACAAAAAAGGGAAGAGAAGTGGTTGGAGACACCATAGAAGGTGGTTGGAGGTTGAAAGAGCTTGTCACGCTCCTCCATGCGGCGACAAGATGAACTTGCGGCGTAAGCTTCTAGTGGCGTGTGAGACCCACACGTCGGAGCACCTTCAGAGTTTACTAACACACTCGTAATGAGATGATGCACCTCCTCCTTAAGCATCTCAAATCCTGTCGTTCATGTCACTAAAGAAGTTGTTTAACCCAGCAAACTGAAGAACAGGTGAAGGCCGGCGACAAAAGGTCTAATGTGTGTTCATCGGAGGATAAGTTGTCATCAACGAGTGGTGGTTTGGTCCATACATGATAGATCTTCTACCTCTAAATTCCTTAATCACACACAACTGGATTTTTATTTTTTTAGGTTGCTCATTGGGCAACCGAAGAACATCGGAAGAAAAAATTAAATCCTAAGGGTTTGCTTTGATACCATGTAAAATTGGAGAATTCTATGTATATTTCATTATTGAAATAATATACAAGTTTATGTATACATGACCTACACTATAAATGAGGAAAGGAAGTAATTTAAAAAAGAGAAAGAAATAATTTAACTTATTTCTAATACTTATATTCTTATTTCATAACACATGTAATGTAACACAATATAGGAAGCGTTATAGAAAGAGATAGTAATATGGTTTGCAACACTTATTTGATTGTGAAAATTTTCTATGCATTTGATCATAATTTCATATGTTATATTTAATGTTCTATAATCATAAATGCACTCTTTTCTTTTCTTTTATAGGATTTAATTTTTCATGTTTTGTATTATCGTGAGAAGACAACATTTTTGCTTATTGGAGAAAAGAATTATTAGATAATATATACCATATGCATGCACAAGTGGTGTGTTTTATAAAATGTGATTCCTACCTAATTATTACTTATACATACAAATAATGTATATTATCTAATGAGTTTTTTCTTTGCTTATTGACAATCACCTCCTGTAATCTACATATAGATTTCCTTATTATATTCACCGATTATTAGATTTTTCTCCAAATCTAAGTCTACAAAGTAATGCTTTCAACATGGAGACTAAGGTAACATTTGGTTAATAGAACATGATAGTAGAAAGAGAACTAGATAGCATAGTATAAAGATAATAAGATAATATAATTCACTTATATCATGTTTGATATGTATTGTATCAAATAGGAATTTTTATAATATATTTAATTTGTATTATGAAGAGAGAGAGAGTCTAACAATCATTTATGAACATAGTATGGGGTTAATTTTTAAAACTTTATAAATATATTTATTTTATATAATAAAATAAAATTTTATATTATTAAATATATAATATAAATTTTTGCCATACAGATCCTTTCACCTAATAACTTAGACTAATATAGAAATCAAATAATAATAAAAAAATGTATAATATTTTATTATAAAAATATGATAATCAATGATACGGGAAAATAGACATACCAGATGCAGAACGCAGTGCCGTTATCCATGGAAGAGGAAAAGTTGTACCTGTGACTTCACAATCACCGGGGTCTGGCCTTTGTTACCTATGATTGATTGAAGCAGGAAAAGGGGAAGAGGATAAAGTAAAATTGCTTTTGAAGATGGTCATGAAGGACAATTTCCACGGAACTATTGCTTGTAAAGGACGCCATGAGTGGCAATCACGTCTTGATTTCCGGAAGAGAGAGAGAGAAATTATGATCAATTAAATGGAAGTATATATCTCTGCAGCGACCGCCATGTTTTTATTTCTCTCAGCAAAAATGTAAAACTATTTTAGGAAAATTCCGACAATAGCTAACCACCTGGACCAATCAGATCTTGAAACCTGTTAGATGTATATGATTGATAGTTTAGAATGTTGTATGTCATTAAATTTTTAGAATTTGTATGATATTATAGAGTTATTATGCGGGATGGGTAATACAAACTAATTTATTTAATTTGAAAAAAACAAGTTAGAGTAAAAAATTTTAATCCATTTAAAATGTGAGCTGCATTCGCCTATCCTATTTAATTGGTGAGTTAAAATAGGTTAACTCGTTGCAGATTAGATTAACTCGTGAACTCGCAAAAATTAAAAAAGATAAATAATTAATTATTCATATATAATGAATTTATTATTTTTAAATACAACTGCTTAAGAAACTATAATTACCACTACATTCATTAGTCAATATGGACAAAATTTATAATATAGTTCCTTTACATTGTATATTTCTATTAAAATAGGATTATAAGATAAAAGGAAACAAATTAAATTAGTAATAAAAAAACTTAATGCCTAACTGCATTTAATTAATAAAAATATGAATATAAATGCATTGCTAATTATATATAAAAGTATACAATGATTATTTTCTTTTTAATCAACTATATATTTTACATTATATATATTACATCTTAGCAGGCTAATAGGTTAGTCCACTTAACCTACTAAATTATAGAAATGGATTAAATGTTGTAGGTTGGTGGATTGGCTAGTTAGTTTAACCTACTAACCCATGGCGAGCATGTTGAGCTTAAAATTTTAGCTTGCTTTTTAAGTGGATTATAATGGGTTGGCTCGTTTAACTCATAAGTTAAGGTAGAGTGATGTAGGCTATAGCCCATTTAGCTTGTCTATACAACTCTAAGTATATATTACAATTTGGAAACTTGCTTTAGAGTATATATTGTTAAAGTGTTAACCCATTCTTAGTTGTATTCACTACAAATTAGGCTAAATTATAAGCTAAATATATAGGTCAACTTTACAATTTATGCTTTTTTATTTTTTTTTCTTATTTTGTATATATTTCCTATTTAATATTGTCTTTAAAAAAAAAACTATAAATAGGTTGTGCCTTAATTGTACGAGAATTTAATAATATAAACTCAAGAACACCAAATTCTCTTTACGCTTTGCCGTTTCTATTATAAAATATCATGGTATCATAGCTATGATCAAGATTAATTTTCTCTCCTATATGTTTTCATTCATTGGCTTCCCTTGACACAACATTCACTCATTCCATTATTTTATCAATTTTGATTCAACATTTTTTTTATCAAATCATCTAATCATTAGCCAAACACAACATAGAAATTTGTTCAAAATTGTATTGTTGCACTTTTGTTTGTTTTATAATTCTACAATTTCTTAAACCTATACAACTATGTCCATTGCTGAAAATTGATTCGAAATATCTAAACCCTTTGATATTCTTCTTAATGGCACTAATTATGTCACTTGGTCTCAAGTTATGTCTAGTTTTCTTAAGGGCAGAAAACTATGGAGGATTGTTACAGGTGACATTAAAGCACTTGAAAAAACTGAGGGAGAAACCAATGTTAAATTTGGAGAACATCTTGAAGACTGGGATTGCAAAAACCATCAAATAATTACCTAGCTTTGAAATACATCAATTCCTGTAATTTATGAAGAATTTGGCTATTATGACTCTACAAAGGAAATTTGGGATATGTTGAAAAAGCAATATATAACAAGTGATTTTACCATCAAATATCATCTTTGAAGTCTTCTAAATTGCATGACTAAAAAATTAGGTTAGTATATTCGGGATTTTTATGATCAGATGCGTTTTATTTGAGATTAGATTGCTATGATAGAACCTGATTGGAATACCACTCAAGATGCACAAAAGTTTCAAAATTATAGAAATGAAGATTGACTAATTCAATTTTTAATGGCTTTACAAGATGAATTTGAGCACACACAAGCCTCCTTATTGCACTTGGTTCCATTACCATCTCTTGATCAGGCTGTTGCTCAATTAGTTTCAGAAGAAACTTGTCTCGGGTCCCTACGTTCTTGATAAGATCACATTATACTTATATTTTCTTTTGGACTTATATTAAATTTATTTCAATATTATAAGAAAATATAAAGAAATGATACTTAATGGTGTTTATTGTGAAAATACAGGTTTTGAGGACCCAAAAGTAAATTACAATTTAATTGGAGGAGTTTTTCACAAAATTGAAGAAGCGAGCGGAGGATTGCAATAAAGGCCGCCGGCCTTGGGCCGGCCTACATTCAAGGCCGCCGGCTTTGAGCCGGCCTTGAGCCGGCCTATGTTAAACCGGCCTTAAAAAGCATTAAAGCCGCCGGCCTTAAAGCCGGCCTACATTCAAGGCCGCCGGCCTTGAACCGGCCTTCATTACTCCCCGGATATCCATTGCGAAAATCTCTCCAAAATCGTATCTTATTTAATTTGCTGACTCAAATCCTCATCAGATCAACCTTATCCCCCTCCTCTTTGGATCTATAAATAGGCCCCTTGTGTGAACCTTGAGAGCATCCCTTTTTGTTGGAGAATCCATCCTTTCTTTTGTTTAGAATTCTTTTTCTTCTTCTTTGTTCTAGCCTCATTAGAATTTCCTTAGGTACTTTAGATTTTTCCAAAGTTTAGTTTGAAGAAAGAATGTCATTTTGTTGAAGTTTGCTTTCAATTGAAGAATTCAAGGAGTCATTTTTGAAGATTGAAGCTCTTGAAGATTATAACCATTGTTTCATTTACTTTATTTTCTTTTATGCCATTTATTAGTTTATTCTTGTTGTTTAATATGAATTCCATTGCACCTCTTTATTTCAATTGTTTTTATGCAACTCATACTATAATGTTCTAAATCATCCTTGTGGGAAATTGGATGAAACTCTAGAATGTTAAAAGGATAATTGTAGCCATGTTATGTAATTAGGAATTATTAGGATTATTCATGATTGCAATTCCTTTGATTTCAATTATAATCAGTCTTTGATTATAATTGTTAGAAAACCTTTTGATACGGGAATTGATTAGGATTTGTTAGGAATTCTTAATTAGATTGATTATCAATACGGGAGTTGCGATAATTGGTTTAATTAGAGTCTATGGAGGGTGCAATGCAATGTTTCTTGTTAATTAATCACTAAGGGATTAGGGTTAATTGATTTAGGGCATTAGTTGTTTGTAGCATCGGGAGGTGTATGAACATAATTTTGATTCCTTGGTTAATTGGAGACGCGGAAGCCGACTAATTGATTTAAGGTCAACATCCCTAAAAAGGATTTTCTAAACTCACTTGAATAAACTTATAACCACAAGTTGATATAACATGGTAGCAATTAGATTAACAAATCTAGGGTGAATTCTAATTTCCCTTGTTCATAATTGATAGATTCTTCATAAAATTTTCCTTGTTGCTTTAAGTTAAATTTTTAGATTAGACATTTCAAAACCCCTTTTTAATCACCTAGATATTGATAAGAATTGCCATAGATCTAGTACTCTATTGGTTCCTCGAGGGATCGACAACCTTACTTTTCACCACTTTATTACTTGATACGACCAGTGCACTTGCTGCAATTTACGCTCCCATTTTATATATACGTTCTGAGCGTATCAGTTCTCAACGTGGTGATACAGTTATGGCAGTTTTTGATGTTCATTCCACTTCGTTTGCAATTGTTGTAGTTGTTCTTGCTTTTAAGGTTGGAACTAATACTTTTATAGTTCTATTGAATGTCACTATTGCAAGAAACCTGGTCATCATATTTTAGAATGTTGAAAACTAGCTTACAAGCAGTCTTCAGGCTCCACTACTGCTCAAACTAGATCTCCACAATTTTGAGATTCTTCACGTCTTACAGGTTTTGTTATGCCTATTGCCAATTTTGACTCTCCTATCATGCCTACTACTGTTGTAAATTCTTCATCATTTGACATGATGTTTTCAATGCACGATCTTAAAAAATTCTTAAATCATCACTCATTCACATCTGGTAATTAATCATCTTTTGCCATGTTTGTTATGCCAACTAAATCTTCTTGGTTTTTTGATACCGCATGTTGTAATCATATGACATTTGATCGGACTCTTTTTGTGTCTAAAGTTCTAACATCTCATATTCCTATCATTCATACTGTTGATAGTTCGTCTATGTCAATTACCTATATAGGTCATGTCTCTACCCTTAAATTATCAGTTACTGGTGTATATCTTGTTCCCAAAGTTAGTCTTAATCTTTTGTCGATTGGTCAATTATGTGATATGGGTTTTGATGTTCATTTCTCTTCTTCTAGTTATATTGCTCAAGATCCATAGACAAAACAGAATATTAGGACAGGGCGTAAAGTTGGATGTTTGTTTGAGCTCATTTCTCTTCAAAATAATTCTCCTTCAATAATTGCTGCATCATCTTCCATAGTTCCTTTAAATATTTGGCATTCTCGTTTAGGTCATGTTTTTAGTCAAGTGCATAATTTAGTTTCTAGTGGTAAATTAGACCTTGTAAAAGATGAACATGTGGATTGTCAATCATGTCAACTTGCAAAACAAGCTTTTTTACCTTTTCCTATTAGTAATTCTGTATCCTTGGAAATATTTGATTTAGTTCATTCTAACATTTGGGGACCTACTCCTATTCTTACTTTTGGTGGTTCACGTTATTTTGTTATATTTGTTGATGATTTTTCTTAGTTTACTTGGATTTTTCTCATGCACAATCACTCTAAACTACCTAAATTATACTTAACTTTTGCTCGCATGATCAAAACTCAATTTTCTTGCACTATTAAAGTTCTTCAAATAGATAATGCCATGAAATACAAGGAACACAACCATCTTCGATTTCTTAAAGAGCAAGGTACTATCTTGCAACACTATTGTCCTGGAACCTCTAAACAAAATGGTAGAACTGAATGGAAACATAGACATATACTTGATATGATTGGCACTTTACTCATTTCATCTTCTTGTCCAAATTATTTTTAGGGAGAAGCTGCTCTTATAGCTATTCACAATATAAATTGACTTCCTTCATCTATTATAAATAATCAATCTCCCTATGAATGTCTTTTTGGAAGCTCTCCTAATTATGATTTGATTAAAATTTTTTGTTGTGCTTGTTTTATTCACTTACAACCTAATGAATATAACAAATTAGAACCTTGGTCTAGGTGTTGTTGCTTTCTTTGATATTCTACTCTACATAAAGGTTATAGGTGTTGAGATCCTATCTTAAAGTGCTTGTGCATTTCTTGTCATGTTGTTTTTTGGGAACATAAGATGTTTTCCACTATATCACAATTCTCTATTACATCTTGTTCTAGATTTTATATTGACCCTCAGTTGAGTTGTTCCCTAAGGATTCTAATGTAGATTCTTCACTTGAGCTCACTCCAATCACAATGATATGCCCTCTTCTAGTGAGATTGTTATGTTAGATGATCTAATTAGTACCTCATCCTTTGAAACCCCCTTAGGATCCTATCTTAATAGAGTAAGAACTCCTTTTGTTTGTTTGAAAGACAACTATTGTTATTCAACCTCTAACACTTTTCATGAACCCTAAAATTTTTGTGAGGTATGCTCTAATCGAGTTTGGCAACAAGCTATGACAAAAGAATTACAAGCATTGCAGCATTGCAAAAAACTAGAACATGGGATTTAATTGAATTGCCTCTAAGAAAGTCTTTGGTTAAGTGTTGATGGGTTTATAAAATCAAAACTCACTTTGATGGGACCACTAAACGTTATAAAGCCTGCCTTGTAGCTAAAGGCTATACAGAAGAATATGGAGTTGACTACGAGTTGCTTGACTTACCTCCATATGTAGTGTTATTGCAGTTGCTGTTGCTAGAAAATGGAACCTTTTTCAACTGGATGTCAGGAATGCATTTCTCAATGGTAATTTGTTTGAAGAAGTTTATATGCAACCGCCACCTAGTTATGAACATCCACCTAAAAAAGTGTGTCGACTTTGTTGAGCATTGTATGGTCTTAAGCAAGCTCCTCATGCTTGGTTTTCAAAATTTGGCACTATTGTTTCTCAATTTGGCTTTTGTCGAAGCTTGTATGATATCGCTCTCTTTATTCGTAAAATTGAAAATGGTATTACTCTCTCATTGCTCTATGTTGATAATATGATCATAACTAGGGATGATACTATTGAAATTGTTGATTTGAAGAAATATTTTAGCCAATCTTTTGAAATGAAAGACTTGGGAACTCTTAATTATTTCTTAGGACTAGAGGTTACTTCTTCATCTAGTGGTTATTTTATCTCTCAAGCTAAATATGCATCTAATGTTATTGCATGAGTCGGATTGACAAATAATAAGATTACTTCTACACCTTTAGAGCCTAATGTTCGTCTCACACCTATAGATGGTACTATTATTTTTGATGCCACTAGATACAGGCAATTGGTTAGAAGTTTAGTCTATTTTATTGTTACTCGACTTGACATTGCCTATGCAGTTTACATAATCAATCAGTTCATGGCTACTCCTCGATCTTCTCATTATGCTATAATACTTCAAATTCTTTGTTATATCAAAGGAACTCTCTTTAATGGTTTTATTTATTTATTTTTTCAGCTCATTCTTCCTTATAATTACGTGCTTATTCAGACTCAGATTGGGTTGGTGACCCTATCGATAAGCATTTTACTACTAGTTTTTGCTTCCTCTTAGGTGATTCTTTGATCTCTTGGCGAAGTAAAAAGTAATCAATAGTTTCTTAATCCAGTGTAGAAGTGGAGTATAGAGTAGTTGTTGACACAACCGATGAGCTTCATTGGGTTAGATGGTTGTTAGAAGACATGGGTGTTGTTCCCACCGGTTCTACTACTCTTTATTGTGACAACCAAAGTGCAATCCAAATAGTTCACAACGATGTATTTCACGAACGCACTAAGCATATTGAGATTGTTTGTCATTTCATTCATCATCACATTTGACAAGGTATTGTGACACTTTAGTACATCCCTTCTAGTGATCAAGTTGTTCATATTTTTACTAACACATTCATTGGGTCACTTCTAATAATTAGTATCCAAACTCTAGATGGTTTCTGGACAACCCTCCCGAGTTTGAGGGGGGGTGTTAAAGTGTTAACTCATTTTTAGTTGTATTCACTACAAATTAGGCTAAATATATAGATCAACTTTACAATTTATTCTTTTTCTATTATATATATTTTCTGTTTAATATTGTATTTTTTTACTATAAATAGGTTATACCCTAATTGTACTAAAATTCAATAATATAGACTCAAGAACACCAAATTCTCTTTATGTTTTGATGTTTCTATTATTAAATATCATATATTATAGTTTTTATGTTAAATGCTAATTTATTATTTTTCAATATATATAAACCATCCAAAAACTCTTATAACTTAATAGTATGAATGTTGATTTTCTAGTGGAATGAATTACTTTTAAATCTCCCATTTCTCATTGTAATTCTCAGAATATATATATAGGCTACTATATACTCCACGTTTATAATAGTTAATAAATATAATTAAATTTGATATATATACATATATATATAAAAGTTAAGCAAATCGACTTTAATTATTACCCATTATTTTTTACCAATACCGAATAAGCCAACTAGGCCAACATCACATCTCTATTTCAAGTGGATGCTTGGTTTATGTATATTTTCTTTTATTATTATTTTGTGTTTTTATTGAAATTTATTATATTTGCATTGTCTATAATTTACTTTTTATTTATATTTAAAAGCATATCCACTTTTAATTTGAATCACGAGTTTGGGTAAATAAATGGTTATAATATATTTTAAACAATGAAAATAGAAACAAAAAATTTACAGATTTTTTAGGATACCTTAAGACTTATAATTTTTATGAAGTATAGATTGTTGGATTTTCAGCAGATTATAGGTAGGAACTTGTATCACACTTCTTCTTTATTTATTTATTTTGGTAAGATACATTAGACATTCTTACCCTACCCAACCCCACCCCAGTGTCGCTCTCCCCGATGCAAATTTACTTTTTGTTCGAATGGAATAGCACGATTGTCGTTAATGGTAGACGAATTACAATAGCAACAATGAACAATCTAGCCAGCAGCCTAGCACAGCCCGTTGTTGATGATCCTGAAAATCACAATTGGGGAGTGTAATGTGGTCAACCTTTTAGACGAGTCCATCAGTAATACGTACGGCGGTTCACATGAGAGAAAATGATGCCTTAGATGGGTTTACGGTGAGTGGAATATAAAATGGGTGGCATATAAAAATCTTGTCCATATCTTATTTTATAGGGATGAATGTGGTTTGATTAACCAAACCAAATCACAAAAATTTGATTCAGTTTTTTATAACTTCAAATCAAACTATTATACAACTTTTAAATCATAAAATTTTGGTTTAGTTTGATTCAGTATATGAATTGAACAATATTTGTGATTTGGAAAAATATATTTGATAATATGTAATCTTATATAAAAAGTATTAAATTCATTTAATAATAATAAGTATTGGTATCATATAAGTGGTTAATAAAGTCAATATTTATGCACAAATATCTATTAACAATTAATTTTATTTATAAAGTTAATACATATTATAAATTTTGAGTCAATGAATATATTTAATTTATAAATTATGGTCTATAAGCAATATATGTACATGTCAATAAATGTAAATTAAAAATTATTTTAAGTGTTATATTACAATTTTTTTTACTTAAAATTAAAACATTACTATTATTTTAAAACAGTTCGATTTGATTTAATTTATCTCTTGAAACCAACTATAGGTTTATAGTGATTCAATTTGGAAAATTTTTAAATCAAATTGCCAAGAAAACCATATTTCCGATTTGGATTGGTTCCGTTTGGTTGGTTTTTCTACTCATCCTTATTATCTTGTAAGATACAAATTCCTAAATTTTTTAATTAAAATTTACTTTCAACACTTTAGAATCACTGGGTACTTGGTATATTATAAAACCTATAGAGTAAAGGGTATCCTATAGAACTTGTAAATTTTGTTTTTCTCCATATAACTTTCTAGTTTATTCAATATTAAAAAAAAATTGCATTTGATATTACAAGTTTTTTATATGTAAAATTTATGAAACTTACAGCAAAACTTGTAAAATTAAAAAAGTAAATTTTCCTTTCTTCATTAGTTTAAGTTTATGTAATTAGGAAAGAATAAAGAGAAAGAATGGAAAATATAAAGTTAGAAAGAAAAATTGGAAAGAACAAAGGAAAAAAAAATTAAAAACATAAAATGAGGGAGATGACATTAATTTAATTGTTTAGGTTATTAATTTATAGGTCTAGGCTCTGCTAATTTTTTTTATTAAATCATTTATAGGCTAAAAAATATAATATTTTATTTATTTATTAATATTATATAATAATTTTTTATAAGATGAGTACATGATATTTTAAAATTTGTATCATATATACTTTTGAGTACATGTTTTAGAATAAATATAAGATAGGAAGATTTTATACTTATACCCTATCATGTGGGAATAAAATTTGAAAAATCCATACTTGAAATCTATTATATAACTTTTAATATTCACTTAAAATTTATCAGTCAAATATGGTGTAAAACAAGATTATCTCTTTAACCCATGTAGGCCCATCGTGTAGGAAAATGATCAAATTTAACATCAATTAAAGTAGACGGATAGGCAGTCCAGACGCATACGTAGATAAATAAAGGCATCGAAGCTATACATAATGATGAAAACGAAAGTTTAATTCTTTTATTTTGTTTTGCATGGTCACAAAAGATAACAATGGAAAAACGTAGGAAATTGGAGGAGTTTGGACGGAGAACATCGAGTTTGGATACCGGGGAGAATGGAAAAATGATTTAAAAGTAATATTTTATGTGTAAAGTTTCGTAATAGATAAGAATAAATAATTTTGATATATATTATAATTCTAATGAAACTTTTTTTTTATATACTTGATAATAGAACTAAAATACCTAAATATGAAAAGTTCGAATGGTAATTACAGCCTATGAAATTGAAGGTAGTTTATTTAGCAACCCTTGGCTTCTAAATTTTAATAGGAATATTCAATTGATGGACAAGGAAATTCTCTATTATTGTTGGTTTTGATGATGATAAAATAATTAAGTGTTTTATTAATAAAACTATAAAGTGTACAAATTAAATAGAAATAGAATAGCTTAAAGAATATATTAGAAATTGTTCTAAACTTCAAGAAAGAAGATATTCAGAGAATAACTTAGAGAATGTATAAAAATAAAATTTGCATAAAACAGCATAAGTTGGACAACAATAGAATTAGATTGAGGGTCTAACTCTACTTATTGGATGTATTTGGAAAATATGTCCAATTTCATTTCACTTAAGTTGGTTCATGAATTCATAGGTGTCGAGTCTAATTTTTGGATTCCCATTCCTAATCCGATCTGAACTAAACCCTATGCTCATCTAATCTAGATCCTCGACTTGGATTAGGAATTTTGTTTGATTTTTGGAGTCGCTACCCAACTGTTGTTGGGAAAATTAAATTAAGACTAAAGGAGCGGATTAGTCTTAATTTGGACTACTAGTCGTCGTTATTTTCTCTTCTCGTTTTTGTGAGAAGAGAAAAAGGGAAAACCAGAGTTTCTAAGTCCGGAGGCTAACCTATTAAAACCTGTACGGTTACCACCTAATTCCTAATGTCTCTTAAAATTTTTTCATTTTTGAAATTTGTTTTATTGTGTTTCTTTAATTTATTTAAATGGATTCTTTGAATTATTCAAAAGGATTTATTATATGGGTTAACCCGAATGGGTGCCTATGTACCTGCTACTCAGGATCAAACAAACCGTAGTTCGCTTTTTTGAAAATCTTAAGTTTATTGGTGAATTTTAATTCTTGCAAACTCTTTTGATTTAAGTTCTTAACGTCTTTGGGGTTTTTCTAAAAATTTCTAAGCCTAAACTTTGAATTTGATTTTTGAAAATGATTTTGAGGGAAAACATCAATTTTGATTTTATTATAAAAAAAGACTTTTCTAAGTGCTAAAACTTATTTTTTTGTAATTTTTGAATTCTTTATTAATTTTTATGATTTTTATAAATTTTTGTGATTTTTTTATTTTTGTTAAAAATTTTATCCTAAGTTTATTTTCTATCCTATTTTGATATTTAAAGTTTTATCATTTATTTTTCTAATGTTTTTTTTTTCATTTTTATTATTTTTATTTTTATTTTTTCTTATTTCCTATTTTCTATTTTCTATTTTCTACATTATTAAATCCTAGAAAAATACAATTCCTACATTTTCCTATTTATCGACAATATAAATAAATAAATGGCTAACAATATAATAAATAATAATAAATAAATTCAACATAAACAAATAAACAAAATAAATAAAATAAATAATAATAAAAATCTGGAAAATCCGACTTACCTGGATCTGGATCGGTGCGCGGGTCGGGTCGGATCGGGTCAAGTCGAATCGGTCGGACACGGCGGCGGTATTGGCTCGTTCACGGCGTTCCGGCGGTCGTTTGCGGCGGGTGAAGTGTCGAATCCTAGCTTCTTGAGGGTGCTGAGTCCGATGGTGGTGGCGGTTTACTCCCAGAACGTCTCCTTGCGGCGGTTTGAACTCCGGTCGGTGGTCACGGCTTCAAGCTCCTCCGACGTACTCCGATTCGCTCCTTTCTCTCACTTTTTCTTCGTGTTTTAGCTTCCTCCTGTTCTCCTCTATTTATAGGAACCTCGAACTCCTCTTGGATAAGCTCGAATCGACCGATTTAGATAAACCCATATTTTTCCGTTTCTTAGATTTGATTTTATCCAATCCATTTGATACCGATTTGTTGTAATCTTACCATTTATCTGGATAATTCGGTCTTGGATTTATTGAAATCTAAAAAGATTTGAAGAAATCCAGCAATTTCAGCCTTATCGGACTTTTGCCGGATTTTTCTCCGGTTGGGCTTGCGAAGAAGATGATCACACGCGACGCGCGTGACTTCCCTCGGCCAATCACATGCTGCCACGTGGCAGCTCCAGGCGAAAGGCAAAAAAAAGTTTGCACAGAATGCTCGGGGGAGGATTCGAACCTACAACGTCTGGCCTCCACATGTTCCTCACGCATACACACGAGCCAGCTGAGCTGGCCCAATTTCCCGATTTTATTTACATCGCAAATTGTACATATGCGATGCAATTTTTTATTTTTTTGTATTTTTTGAAATTTCAAAAATTTGTAAAAATTGTTTATTATTTATTATTACCATTTCTGAAATCATTTTTCAAAATTGAAGTGTTTTCCTATTTATTTTTATTTTTTGAACATTTTCATTATTTATGGAAAATTAGGAAAAATTGGGAAAAATTAGGAAAAATTGAAAAATTGATTATTATCGAGAATTGTTGATTCCGAGGGCAAAAATGGGGTGTTTACAATAGGGATTAATTTATTAAGAACAATTTAGTTATTTAAGATTTACAAGGTATGTGAGCATGAATATTTATAGAAAATTAGAAGAAAATGTTGCTACTCTTTAAACTCAAGGAGCTTTGACCGGGCTTACAGGTAAGGATGGAATTTAAAGATATATTTAAGTTGATCATGTTTAAGATATCTGTTTAAAATTCAAACTAGAAGCTCCAAGTTTATTCACAAATAATATAGAAGTCTTCAACTTAATAACTAGATTTTATCTAACAAAATATACACTCAACAAATCAAAGTATCAAGTTGCGGCAAACAATGTTCAAATTTTGAAAGAAAAAAAAATAAAGTCCAAGATTTGATGATATCAACCTCAATGGGTAATTAAAGATAGACTTGAAGGGATACATTGGTTGTTTAGAGGTTGAGCATCGAAGATAATATATATGTACTCAGGCGTTTTAAAAAATTAGAAGATAGAGATAACAAGATACAAAAAAATTACATACTATTGAAACATCATAAACTTCCTTAGAGACTACTTTGTACTACTTTAGTATTTACTTTAATGTTATGTTTTTTAGTATAGAAACTATTGAGGATCTTTATTATTATTTTACTCGAGATTTTTTGATTTCTTGAAAGGTTAGTAATTATAGCTGAGAGAAGTTATAGTGGTTCATTGTGGTTCCATAGATTAACCAAGTTGTAAGCTAGAGAGTTAGAGTAGAGATTGTAAAATACCAAGTATTTGCCATATTAATTGTAATTTCTCATATTTTGTTTATTGGATTAGTGAAATGGCATCAATGTATAATATTGGATCCTTAGTAGTAGAGTTGGAAGAGAGGATTGATGCACAAGGCAAAACCTTTATAAAATTTTACACCTTATCTTTTTAATTTCTATTATTTGTTCAGTTTATTATTGCACAATACTGTTGAACATTTAGCGCATGCTTTCGGCCACTAACTAATATCTTGAATGAGTTGTGTTTCTTAAATTTTTTTAAGAAGATTAAATATTTTTATAGCTATCAATTCACCCTTGGACCTACAAATTGAATGGACATGTAAATATACCATATGTTATATCCACGTAGTGTGTATATATTAATAAAATTTTAACATATATAGTATATGCAAATCAAGTATGGTAATTGTTTTTCAAATTATCCATTCTACTACTATGCATTAAAATTTTTTATTGGTATTTATGCATTATGTGTGTGTGTGTGTGTAACATATATCACTGCTAAAAGTTTGGCTTCTAAACTTTTGGACTACATATATATCATTGCTTGAAAAAGGATACTCACCCAATAAATGTATAATGGCTAATATAATATTATTTAAAGTTGAGTTCATACTTTTAGATATATGTTTGATTATTTATTGTGTAGCAAAAATTCAGACATTTAAGTCCCATTTTGGAAATGATTTACAACATTTGAAATTGATTTTGTTATGTTATGGTTTTCCAATGGTTATTGCAATTACCTACAAGATAGAAAAGGTAAAGTTATAAGAGTGTCGGAAATTGCTTTGGTATGACTACTTTGATACCTAAATTAGTATAAGTGTTTTGAGGATATCAAATGCAAGAATATTTGTTTAGATGAGACTGAACTATCCTTAGCAAGTAGATTTATGATCCCAAGATCTTCTTTGGATATTATGGGATGGGAATCTTTAATAGAGATCATTCTTTATCTGTTTAGTGTCTTCTCCATATTTTTTATTGGGTTCCTAGTCAAGTGTAGCGAACCTAACCTTAAACTTAGGTAAGTTGGTGTAGGTGTATGCCTCTTGGTTGTATCGATTTGCTTCTTGTCCAAGAGACTTAATTAAGATTTAGGAGCTTGGATTTGATCATTGGAGCTCGGTCTTGGGTTTGGATAGGTTAGATTGGGCTTTGAGGGTCCAAGTCCAAAAAATCCCATCAATAGATTTGTTCAAAATATATCTATTTTTAAAGTTTGTAAGACTAGGAGGAATTCTGTTTGGCTCTTTGGTTCTCTTTCTTTCAATTCTTTTTTTCCTTTTTTTTTTGTTTTTTTCTTTTTACCATTTTGGCACCATTTTTTGGTATGTATTTTTGCCAAAATATGATATAAAAAAAATAAAGATATAAACCAATTGGATACCTATCAAGTCCATCTATACTTAAACTTATTTACCATTTCGTTTATTTATCTTTACAAGAAAAATTAATTGAATTTTTTTTCTTGATGAATAAAAAACATTTTTCTTAAACTTATTTTTTTAAAGTTACATCAATTTTTGCTAGCAATTTTTATTCTTAATCATTATCTTTACTATAACTATAATATATATATATATATATATATATATATATATAAAGATAGCTTACACAAACTTCAAGTTTGAAACTAAAACAAATAAGTTACATAAATTAAATATTTCTTCAAACGCTACATTTTGAATAAATATGTATCGACATTTGCCTTATAATTTTTGGATCAAAGCAATTACCTGCATCAAATTTCATAAACACAATTAGCATATATATCTCATCTAATTGAACCACCCGTGAAACTTTCTTCTTTTCCTACGTATAACACTGGTTGGATAACTTCCAAGATCATGTCTTGTCCGAAAATGAAGAAAGCGAAATGCAAATGGAAAATGGATTGTATAAAGTATTACAGACAAAGTTATAATTAAGATTGTTTAAGTTTTTATTTGTCCGAAAATGAAGAAAGCGAAATGCAAATGGAAAATGGATTGTATAAAGTATTACAGACAAAGTAATAATTAAGATTGTTTAAGTTTTTATAATATTATTATTTTTCTTTAATTTTAATTATTGATTATTTTATATCTTTCTTAACTTACCTTAGGCCATGTTTTACGCTGGATGCTTTACACAAATCTCAAAGTGAAGCACCTTTGCAGTTTCTTCAACGATATCAAGGGAGCTTAGTACAAGTCGGGTTTCTCCGATAAGGAATTGGAAAAAAGAAAATATTATTTTTTTAATTTTTGATTAATTCAAAAAATTAGTACTCACAAAAATTATAAAAAAATATTAAGAAATTTTTATAAAAAAATTAGTAAAAAAAAATCTTTAATATATTGGTATGATATTTAAAAATTTTAAATAAAGCCATTAGCATTAATCATATCCTCATAAAATCCAACCGAAACATGTGTTACGTAGAAAAACATACATATGGACGTACAAGAGAAAGGGACGTTCTCGATCGAGACCGCTGATTTAGGAGAGGTCACTTGCACTTTTTTGTGTGGCTGATGTTGGACGCCTTTTCATATGTTTCAGGCCCTGTCGTCCTTTTGCTGCTTTCTTTTCATTGATGTCAATTCCCCCATTAAATCATTCATCAGTACGAAGTTTGTATTATTATGAGTTTCCTTATAAAACAAGAGCAGTTAAGCTCGACTTTATCTGGGCCAAACACCATAAATTCCATAAAATTTTATCCTTCTACGCGTTGTAAATAGTAGTAACAAAGTAGTTACTTCCTTTTCTTCGTCTGATATTTGACATCTAGGGCTACTTTCCGCTCATAACTGATAAATCAATTTCCATGTCGATATATTTTCGTGATCATTAATGTATTGTTTTTTCTATTGGTTCATATTATATATCATTGGAATTCTGCAGTATAGCTATCATTTTAATTATTAATAAATTTTATTTATTATAATTCAAAAAATTATTGATAGTGTTTAGGATTAAAATGGATTTTAGACTTTAAGTCCAGTAATAACTTGGATTTGATTATCTAGATAAAGCAACAAAATTTAATGAATTAAGTCGATAAATTTTGAAATGATTTAAGAAAGTTTTGACATATAAGGCTTGAAACAGTGATCATTGAACTAGCTTATTGACTCTTTAACCTTTCTCATGGAAGTTCGTATACTTAAAAAGGAGCTTTTCCATGGGCTTTAAATTAAGAAGAGTCTATGGAAAAATTTACCAAGAGAATGACTCATCTTGACTATGATCATGGGTACAATTCAATGGATGATATTGGCAATCAAATTCTATAAATACTCAAAGCTTCTCTTCATTTGACAGACTCAGAATTTAAGGTGCTATCGGATTACATTCATAAAAGATTAAATAGAGCTTACAATAAAGAACACAATGCCTCTCTTTGAGAATTGTTGGGTTAATGTTATATAGCTTCTCCATTTATTGCTAGTACATTTAAGCTCTCTAAGATTGCCTACTACTCCTCCCTACCTCCCACTCTTAGTCATTCTTCACATGTTATCCTACGTTACTCCTTTAAGGCTACGTGTAGCACAAGACGCATGTGGTACGCATGTGACCATCGCAATTGGGTCCCTTCCAATTATAAATAGTTCTCTGGAAAGCTGTCAATAGCTTCTCAAATACTTTTAATAACTTCTTTTACTGTAATTTGAAAGATTTTACTGTAATTAGGGTTTAACTATATTATGTAGTTACTTTTAAATAATTGTATCTTAGAATCCCTTATATCATCTGATGTAATTGGTTAAAACACTACATACTACATGGATATTGGCTTAGAATTTATCTTTATTAAGTAAATATATTTAATTAAAATATTTTCACAAAAATATGTTTATAAATTTTTATAAATAATATAAGTGAATAAAACTTATAAAATTATATATATTTTTAAAATGTACTTCCATGAAATAAATAGTGGTACCTCAATAATTTTAAAATAATATAAATATAACATGTTTATACATACATATATATATATATATATATATATACATGTATATATATATATATATATACATATATATATAATTGACTTATAATGGAAAAGAAATTTGATAGATGACATATTAAGAAACTAGTTAGTGCAAAAATTAATAATATTTAGAGTTGACCATAAAATGGACACAAACCTTAAACCTATCTCAAATGCTTCAAATAGGGAATGTGCATTATGGATGTCTATATCATTGCATTCAAATACGCTTATAATTGCATGGTGTGTGGCATATGGTGTATAGTTGTAGGTATTGGGATTTATAGTTCATTCGGTTAGTATTTATTTCAAAATGTTTTAGGTATTAAAAAAAAATTATTAATTAAAAAGATAAAGAATGCATAAGATTTTTAAGAGTCTTACATGAATTTACTAGATGATATTGATACACGGTGTGTGTACTTTTTGGATCTGGGATGTGACATCTATGTTGTTACAATTTTGAATATTGAGAACTTGGTGAAGATCAGATAGGATGAGAAAAAAGATATGACTCAATGACTATTAATCATGTGTAGGTTAGGAATCAATTTGGAAACATTATTGAGCCAATATTATAAAACTTTCACACTAACATTCCATATCTTTATTATGAATATCTCATTAAAAATAGCTGAATTTTGGATCTATCATCCTGTTTCGTTAGATAAGGTTTGTGTGAAAGTTGTCCACATTCTTGTCATCTTTGCTAATATGTATATTGAAAATTTTCATCTTGTGTTAGCCAAGTGGATTATTCACTTCATTGTCTTAATATATCTATTATTGCTGCATATGCATACAAGTTATGGATGACGAAAGTAAAAAAGTTATAATGCATTTGGAAAATTTATAACAAATAGATGTCCTAAACCATTGCCAGTCATCATATAGATCTGGTGAGACATATAAATCAAACACGTATCAATTCAGAATAATGTGGAATTAATATATTGTTGGTTGTTGCAGAAAATCAGTATGGTTGGAATGAAAGCCAGTAAATAATAGGTGCAAAATGAAGGGCGGGTCCTGAGAAGGTCGTCCACAGGGTTCTAGAGACACGTGACCCTGCTTGATAAAAGCTTGGAAACTTGTATCACTTTCTGTTATTGCGATATATCTTTCTCTATTATGTCTGTACGATTGAGAAGACATGACACGTGTCATGTCGTGTGCCCTTTCCGAAAGGCATGTGACATGGGCAATAACTAATAAGGGATGCAGGTATGTCCTAAACTAAAGGCAATAGTAAATGCAATACCTTTGTATTGATGTTTGTTTGTTTAAGGGCTTATTTGTTTTAACCTTTTTTTCCCCATATTACCATGTTTTATCTGTGATTTATTCATTTGATAATTTGTCAAGATATAAATATAATTAACGTAAAAAATAATTATAAGTTATGTGATAAATTTTAATGAGACAAATATAGAATACTTTTTTAAATTATTATATCTTAATGAATACAAATATTTGAACAAAACTAAAGCTAATTACAAACAAGCCTATATAAAAATTAAACAAAACATAGATAAAATATAAATAAAAATCAAACAAATTTGTCTACATGATGCAATTGTGTTAGAGGGGAAGAAAAATTAATCTTATGGTCACTCAAACTCCCAAAGCTACATTTCACAAGGCTAGCTTACAAAAGTTTATCCCTCAAAACTAGTGTTTCTTGCATTTATTCCTCTTCAAATTTTGAATTCATTAGGAAATAGTTTTCTTTCATTTCTACCTCTTAAAATTTTAAATCAACCACCAGTTGCCAAGAAATCTAGTTTATAAAATATTTTTCAATCGTTTGTAATTGGGTCAACCATATTGAGATTAGGGGAAAAAGCCCAATCAACCATATCAAAGCAACCTTTTTCTTTGTTTGGGAATCTGGTTGATCTAATCTTATCTGTGGCCAATTAGTTGGGGCTATATGGGATTTTAGAGTAAAAAACATAATCTCTTAGTCTAATTAAGGTATTAATTGATTGTTTTATGAATGATTCTAGGATTCTTTTTAAATTCAAATCACTTACAAGTTAATAAGTTGATTTTAGGTACATAGGCTATTGCTTATTTACTATTTATGCATGTAGACATAGATAATTAACCTAATCACTATTTGATTATTAAATTGTGTTCTATTTGTGCATATATAGAGGTCATAACCAATCAAATAGGCAAGTCATGGATAGGGTATTTATTGCATATCAAGGGTTGAACATTTGAAATTGAATGGTTTGTAGTTTAAGTGCTAAACCACCATGTATGGGTAGGCAGGTAGTTAATATGATGAAATTGCTTTGATACAGATCATCACTTCCAAAGAGAATTTATCAATGGGTGATACTTCCCAATTTGAAGACAATTTATTAACAGTTGTGAGTTTAGAAGAAAAATACGTATGATTTGCCATAAATATATTGTGGATTATAGTGATAGATATCTAAATCTTATATGTCCTTGCCATGTATAAGAATTTTCATACAAAGTTATCGATGTGGATGAGTTAAGATTACAAGTTATGAAGCGTTTTAATTATCATAAGCACTACAAGCAAAATAATTAGAAATATTAGAAGAGAAAGTCATATTAGAAGTAAGGGATTAGAAGTCACTTGAAAAATAGTGTCAACCGGGTTCCCAATTGGTCAAAAGTTGTTGAAAACGATTGAAGAGAGTTAGAGGTTACTAAAAAGGCTTAATTTTGAAGTTCAATTTTAAAGGCTCATTATTCTTTGCTTATGAGGAGTTTCAGAGTCTATAATATGTGAATAAATAATTATTTCAGTTTACTTAAAGCTAGAGCAAAATGCTATGCTATTTGGGTCAATTTCTAATGTTAAATTTGCATGTTTTCATTATGTGCTGAAAGATCAAAGAATCTTGTTTAGTTTGGGAAAGTGCGTCTCATTTGATTTAGTATCCTACTTTATTTTTATTTAATTTCTTTAATAATTTTAGGATTATGAATTTATAAATACCCTATGAGCAATGTACTAAAAAAATAATTTATTAATAATACGAATTATATTTCATTTTTATATTTTATGTTATTGCTTCATGAATTAATTATCACATTTTAATAATCTCAAAACATGGCATATATACAATAAAAATGTGTCTTTTAATTCACTCCTGTCTCATCCTATCCTAACTCTTACACCTTAAATTTAAGCTCAAGAAATTGTTAGTTAGCAAAGTCGCCATTGCCCATTATATTGGACCTTAAATGATGAGCACATACTCGTTTAGATAATAAACGCTTGATAATAAAAATTGTCTGAAACTTCCATTAAAAATTAAGAAAACCTAAACATCTTATTAAATATAAGATCTGTGGGACTTTGCTTATTAAACTTGAACGCCAGATTTTATGGAATAAGATTCTTGAGAATCTAAGATAATGTATGTGAAATGATGTTTAATAAATAGTTCTTATTTTATTGCTTTCAATCCTAAGAACTAAAGGGTGATGAAAATTCAATTTCAAGGAACTTGACGCCCTTCATCATATTTTCTTACACCATTTATAGGTTGTGAAAAACCTTAAAAACTTAGATTACATGGAATTTTTATATTATGGAAAAATCAAACAAGCCTTATAGTCTTTGAAAAAAATTATTGAATATTATATATATATATATATATATATATATATATGATATATAAGTTTTAATAAATTTTTTATTCACATAATAATAAAATTGATAATTTTAAAAAATTATCATCTGAATTTTGTATGTATTAAATATAACATAATTTTATTAATATTTAGATACTAATACTATGTATAGTACACAAAGCGTATAATATCAATGAATTATATCACATAGTTTTAAGAGCGTTCTTAGAGGGACCATTTTCCCAAACTTGAATTTAAAAAAAAAAAAAATTAAGGAAAAGGTTGGATCAGTCATAACTCATGATAATCTACTTTTCAAGTCAAACGTTAGCTGAGGAGCCAATCGGTCCATCCCAAGTCAAAATTTTTCATCATTGCTCCTAGTGAGCCGGATGAATTTGACTAAGAGAAAAATGATGTGGCATTCAGTAATTGGACAGTGAGACCATACTATGGAGTTGCTAATTGGAGAGGATCATAGTCTCCCCCTTATGGTCACACTCACATGCATTGTGGTTTATGGAGCACACATGAAGGCCCACTTTGTTGTCACAGAAGCAAACATTGTTCCCCATGCCCACTTGAGATCAATCCCAGCATTCGCAACACACCCACACACACACACAGCGCGTGTTTTCCACTCGAAAATGGATTCTCAATTTTTTTTGAATTTTAAATTTATAAATTAATAATTAAAATTACTCAAATTTGTAAAATTTTATCTTATATCATCACGGTATTATCTTTTTTTTTTTTTAACTTTAATTATTAATTATATACAATAATATTTTAAATGAGTAAAAATAAATTGAGAGGATCACGTCCTTTCCTCTCTCATCCCTACTAAAAGAAAACCCAAGGCTTAGCATACTCCCTGCTCTCTTCGATGCACTTGTCTTCTTCAGATCCAACATCAATGTCTTTTATAATTTGTGCACTCTCTCTCCTAATTTCTCTCTCATTGTGGTCCTTCCCTCTTTATAACTCCCTCATCAATTTTTTTATAAACTTATTATATCATATGTTATTTCAGTTTGTAGCTTCCCTCTTTCTCCTTCCTCCCTCCCCCTCTCTATCTTCCCCCCCTCTTAACAGTTGCACAAGCCTACCTTATAAGTTATAACTAGGTTTTTAAAAAGACTTCACTTTGTAGTGTTCTGTTTCACTCACTTCTCTATAAGTTGCTTTTACTTGTCCTTTTCAAGTTGTCTCTTGCATTTGTTTATTGGCAACTAGGTTTTCTTCTTTGTATTACTTTCTTTTTGTTTTTTTGTTTACAAAAAATATTAGGAAATGTCTAGTAGAAGATCAAGGCAGCAAGCTTCTTCAAGGATCAGTGATGATCAAATCACTGAACTCGTCAGCAAATTACAACAGTTTCTTCCTGAGATTCGTCACAGGCGCTCCGATAAGGTAATTTACTATATGTCTTCAATCTTCTTTTCTTCTACTTGTACATACAATGCATGTCTTTTGCTTATGCACCAACATATTTACATAATATATATTATATTCTTATCTATTTTTATTATTCACGGAGAAGAGAGTTTTCGTATAACAAGTAAAATTAACGAGTTAACTCCTTTCTTCCCCGAGAAGAAAGTTTTTTACATTATGGACCCTTTTTATTATATAATAATTCTATATTTTTTAACAATTGTATTGTGGATATATTATTGTCTAGTACGTGTATATGTGTGAATATGCGGATATCTTGAAGCACTAGAATGTGTATATGTAATATGTTAGACATGACAAATATAAAAATGTACTTCTAAAAGCCCTGTTTGATTAATTTTACGAAATATGACTATAAGGAACGCAGTTTTTTACTGTTTTTTTTTTTGCTTGCTAATAAAGATTAATATTGAAATTTAATTTTCCACTCTTACTAGCAAGTGATCGTGGTTCCAAGTAACAAAAATGTCAAGGGTTGTGTATTTTTCTTCCTCGTGCCTTACATTCCCATCAGTCCCAAAAAATTAGTAACTTTAAATTGCATCATAATATTCGATTCCAAGGAATTAATCAAACTAGCCTAACTATAGTCTAAGGATTCCAAGGAATTAATCAAACTAGCCTAACTAAAGTCTAAGGGTATTTCTAAAAGATTATGAATTCCAATACATAAATACTCGTGCCTAAGCTAGTGCAAAACCCAAGAACACATATATTTTATTTTATCGTCCTTTCATTTATCTTCCTAGTTCTAGCTAAATGACACTGCACTAGTCAAAAAATGTGGACTACACTAGAAGTTAGACGCAGTTGACAAGAGCAAAACGTGGATCCTAAATGACTTTTTTATATTGGTAATTTTTACATGCTCGAGAAAAGACGTGCATGTTACGAATGAGAGTAATACAAGAAATCAAAATACATAGAACTTGACGCACAGGTTCAATCGTTTTGTCTGCATTATTATTATTCACGAGCAGAGATATGGACAAGATAATAATTATTATATAAACATGGTAGGAAGAGAGAGAATATATCGTATGATTATGCGAACAATGTTAAAAAATCTGAACGAAAACGTCTCACGCCTCGGCCTAGCTTCTTATTAGAAACTTACTACACGTTATGATTATTATATTTGACTTTCATATACGCTTGTCGTAAGTTTTACTCTAACTGACCTGAAAATTTTAATTACCTAAGATACGGATAAATAAGCTACTAGCTAATAGAAGATTAATTATCCACAATATATATAAGGAGAAAAAAGAAAACAAGAAAATGATGATATTTTGTGAAATGTATGAATACTTATATCAAAAGAAAAAAAATAATAAATAAGTAATTATGTTCATAATAAATTTATTCACATATATAAGCTTATACAACGCACAACGTGTGTGCTTAAAATACTGATATATTTATTATTTTGAATAGACAATATGGTTAAGGAAAAAAAAAAAACACCACCATACTCATTTCACTACTTTAACCAATTGATTTTCTCCATATTTTAGTATTAAAATTAGGTATTGTGCGGTGTTTAATAATGTCGATCTATACATGTAATAACGCAGGTACCAGCTTCGAAGGTGCTCCAAGAGACGTGCAATTACATAAGGAATTTGCACAAGGAGGTGGATGACCTCAGCGATCGACTTTCCCAGCTTCTAGCCACAGTTGACGCTGATAGTCCAGAAGCTGCAATTATAAGGAGCTTGATCACGGAGTGATATATATATATATATATGTATATGCACTCCGTTCATATATATATATACTCAATAATATATATGGTAGATGGTTCGTGGTTTAATTTGCTACTAGTTTAGGGTTTGGTCACTTTTGACCAGACAAGAAAGACGGTGCATATAGAGTTAATCACCTCTCTCTCCTGTGTAGAGGCATATGTAAAATTATTGACATATATGCACTGTGTTTACGCGGTAATTATATATATATATATATATATATATATAGATGCTTCTATATGGATGCATTTAATAATAATTCCATCGTACATTTTGGCTTTGTTGAAATTGGGGGATACATGGAACTATATATTCCATAGATTCTGGTTAACTTTATTTTCAAATGAATGATCAGGATTGTCTGATATACTTTAGTCTAGGTTTTTGTCGGTAGGGAGGGCTCAGGAAGCTTAATCAGTGTGTGTGTGTGTGTGGCGTCAGCTTATTAGCCCCATCAGCGTTGTGAATGATTTGATGGCCAATTATAATCTTCTTCTTTAAACTGAGTACTAACAGGGTGACAGAAAAAAATGTTAGTGTCAATCTCCGTAACCAAACTACCCAACAGAGAAATATAACATCTGAACCTTTTCTTGATCAATTATCTTTTTGGACTCTTTTAATTATAGATTGCCCAATAATGTACAAACCCCAGAGTTCTCTTGATTTTGACACAGTCGAGCTTGCGAAGAAACTACTATATTAAAAACCAAACCAGAGAATATGATCTTAAAAGTTCCGATTACAATAACGATTCGTGTTGGCAAATTTCATCTTAATTTCGTATTAGTGCTATACATAAAATTGAATTGAGATTACAAATATTCAGTTTACAATATAATTGTGTTTATAGGATTGTAACTATTTTTTTTTCTTCTTCTTTTTTTTTTTTAATATTGTCTGTCATGTCAATTACATATTTTGTCTATAATTATATTTTTAGTTGTATTATATTCGTATCCATTATCATTTGGAATCAACAATTACTAGCTCTAGCTGATACTAACCTATTGCCACCGCTTCTTTTTCAATTTGCTGAAAGGGCTATTGAGCTGTTGTGTTGGAGCTGCATAAAAATGTGCTGGAAATAGAATGATCGGTTGAAAAATGGCGAGCAACCTATATTTGCTTTGAGAAATGGTCTGTAATATCAGATGCAAAATATATGCTTAGTTTTGACATGCATTCTATCTTTTGTGACATGTCAATGTTTTATCTATAACTAAGAGAAACACTTGACAGAGAATATTTTCATCATTTTATGATTCTCTATTGAGCTTAGCAGTCCAATTTCGTTAAGCCCTAATCCATCCATTGCATATTTCCCTGTGCTTAAATCTATTACATAGGCTTGCAACAACTTGCTATGAAAGCCAGTGATCAATCGTGAATCCTTAAGCGAGCAATTTGTGGTGTTTCTCTAAAAGTATGAGCACCATGTGATGAAGTCAAAAGAGGAGCAATGAATTCTAGACGCCAAATTTACTAGATGAGCAAGCAATTGGTCAATAAAGATTCGAACGACAAAACACTCTGGTCATTCTCGAGAAGAATATCTAATCATCCTAATCTGGTAGTAGATGACCTGACGATTAACCTAACACACGTCCTGATTGCCTTACCAGTTACCCCTAATTATCAGTTGCTCCAGTCACTTCCGATGCATGAAAAACTATGAAGTGATTCGGTGTTCCTCTCCGTAGTGTGAACTTACTTGTGTGCCGCCAAACTCAGAACCCAGTTATGCGTAATCTTTCACACTTTTACCTTCCTTGCGTTTAAGTCGCCACACGCAAAAGAACAAAGATTGGACTTATTTAACCCATACGATCGACCGAATTCATCATTTGTGGCATGACCTAACCTAGGTTGTGCAGGATTTGTTCGGCAGAATAGATCCACAATTTGAGGTGCTCTTGTGTTAGTGTTCGTTCGTAGCCCTAGGACATCGGACAAAAATTTAAATAAGAGTTCAACAAGATTGTTATTGGCAGCACTGATTTATAACAAAATCTCATGAGATTGAAATAGGATATTAGGTCTTGGTGTAATTGGCGCCCATAGGGTTGACTAACATTTCATCAATCTGAAAACAATCTAACGATCCGTTGAAAGCCTAGAGAGGACAGGAGGACGAGATGATCTCGTTTGTTGATCTTATGTCATACTCAATCACCAATGGACTGGGTCCGCCAATGATACAAAAGGGAAAGCCCCAGCTAATGGGGTAACTGGATACGAACCAAAGTTTTAAGGAACACAACATATTTGCTTCATCATTATTTCCATCTCTAGCTGAACTGGTGTAATAAATATTTATACTTGAGATTGCCATGCACTCTATGCGCAAAACAATT
This sequence comes from Laguncularia racemosa, assembly GCA_037954665.1. Classification (NCBI taxonomy): domain Eukaryota; kingdom Viridiplantae; phylum Streptophyta; class Magnoliopsida; order Myrtales; family Combretaceae; genus Laguncularia; species Laguncularia racemosa. The sequence continues at coordinate 1,638,863 of JBBMOL010000091.1, read as the reverse complement.
ATGCTTCAGCAAGTGCATTTATCGGGTATGACCCAAAGCGCTGCAGAGAGATACTAGTCAAGATGGAAAATGGAAAGCGAATATCATACATCGTTTAGTTTAACATAAGTGATAGAAAAGCCCATGATCACTTGTAGCATGACCCAATCAAGTCTAAATTGTTATGGTCAATCAAACAAAATAATCAAACTCATGACGACGCAATTATACATGAGTAATGACCCAAGATGTCATTATGGAAATGTATGGTGACACATTGTGCTTCATGGATTGGTTGCATATCACAAAAATATTTTCAAGAGCGTGCGCAGGTTTATCGAACGTTGCTAGGCATTTAGTCACGTTTGTGCCTAGTTAAGAGGCACTGAAACCGAGAACTTATAAAATGAGAATGAATCATTTAAAAGCAAAAATCGAATCGAGCCATACGAGGCTTACATCCGTGGATTCGCATGAAGATTTAGAAAAAGAGGAAGCCCGTTTCTCTGATGCGCACATGGGTATGAGTGTGTACGTGTGACAAAAATGGAAATACGTAGGTGTGAGTGGGATGAAATTAAGGACCAAGATTAAAAGAATATGAGTTCCACGAATCATGGACCTAAACTATCAACTTTTACGATCCAATTGCTCTCATCCGTTTATTCTATCTTATGTACGCAAAGAAACACGATTTTAGCTAATCTTACTTGCATATTTTCTTATATCTAATACTTGTCAAATAGAATGAAACTTTATGATACATGCTACACGCTTTTTCCGTGGTCACAATTTTTCTAAAGAAAAATTGTTTAGCTATCTAATTCATACTCTTGACCTCAGTCTTGGATGCGCATAAAAAACTAAAATTTCCTCCTTTTTAAAATTATAATCTTGATTTAGATCCAGTTTGAATCAATTCAAATTAATTGAACTGGATTCAGTTGTTTTCAGTTTTGATTACTAAACTTTTGGCTCAAGAGGTGGCTTTGAGGTTTGATTTTGGGTTCGGCCAGGTGGCTTGGAGATTTGATTTTGTGGTGGCGGTCCAGTCTTAGTGCTTGTTCAGTTTGATTCGTGTGGTTGGGATGTGGTGGTGTTTGTGCACAGTGGTTTCGGTTGCTTCCATGGTGGTTGAGGCTATCAGGTGCTACTAGCGTTGTAATAGTGTTTCGCATTCAATCATAATCCTGGGGTTGATGATTAATTATGCTCTCGCATAATTTCTTGAACGCCTACTATATCTCATAGTCTGCTTTATAATGTTGTCATGATTATGATTGTGCGATCCTTATGTTCATACTATGGCATAGATCTAGCATTGAGATTTCTGGTAGAATTGTATTGGTTTTATTATTTAAATTTCACTTGCTACCTTATATAAATCTCATGCGTTAGGATAAAAATGCTAATAATCCTCCTTTCTTCCTTTTTGCTGAACTAGGCTTTAGATTGGAAAAGGGCATGAAATCAACCTTTCCTATGGGATTGGCATAAATTAAATGCAATAGTTTTAAATTTAATTAGTCATGCTAAAAATATGTTGTAGACTCTAAATGGATTAATACATAATTTGATTGAGCTTTTATGTGTTAATGTTGCTTGTAGACTCCAAATGGATTAATATATAATTTGATTGAGCTTTTACGTGTTAATGTAGGTTACCAGAATTAATATGTAATTTGTTTTCGGCTTCCCAGACTTGAATAAATAATGTGCAAAATTGCCTCGAGCCTCGATGGATTATGGTATGTTACTTGAAGTGCTTCATTTTCACCGTTAAATGCTCGTGGGCTTTATCTTAATCAGTGCAATGAGATATGTTATTGGGTTTGAGTACTTCATACAACACTATGTTTGGGATAAAGGAAACATATTGGAAAAAAAAAAAGGAAAGAAAGAAAAATCAAGACAATCTTTAACTCAATTATTGATTTGTAAATTTAGAAAAAAAAAGGGTTTAATGGATCTATTTCCTATTTGAGTTATTATAGATGGAAAATTCCTTAGATGTTTTTTACACTTAATATATTTCAAAATGTTTTTTAATAAAAGAGTATTTAAGCACCTTTTTTTTTTTTTTTCAAATTCTCCCCATATATAGAGATAATTTTTTTTTTCTTTTTTTGGGCCAATGGAAAAACTTGAAAAAATTTCTTCCCTCAATTTCCCCTTATTTTTCTAAATAAGAGAAAGTAATTGTTTCATTCCCAATTTAGTCCCTTTCCTTTTTTTCCTCTAATCCAAACATAATATTAGTACAAGGGGCTAGTAATTTGTGTTAATGGGTTGTGTTTTTATTTTTATTTCATGCCAAATTTATGTCAGTGCCAAAATAAATGAAATTGAGTAGAGATTACAAATAATTAGTTTACAATATAATCATGGTTATATGTGTCATCATCGTATCTTTTATGTCACGTGTTGCTTATTTATTTTCTCTCCATAATTATATTTTTAATTGTATTGTATTTGTATTATTGTGTTGTATTAGCAATTTCTATGCCTACAAAACTTAGTGTATTTGACCTTATATATAAAACCTACGTTTAGTTTGCTGAAAGTACATGGATTATGAAAGCATTTTTCAAAACAACATGTTGGATGATCAAAAGGCCTTTGGTCCGTGGACGCACGAATGGGTAGGCTTTGATTGGACTTTTTATTAAATAAGACCCAGGTACTTTTGTATGGATCATTTGAAAGAAAAAAAATCAAATCGAGCCATACGAGGCTTACATCCGTGGATTCGCATGAAGATTTAGAAAAAGAGGAAGCCATGTGTGTATGAGTGTGTACGTGTGACAAAAATGGAAATACGGGATGGAGTCAAGGACCAAAACTTAAAAGAATATGAGTTGCATGAGTCATGTACCTAAACTATCCACTTTTATGATCCAATTGCTCACATCCATTTATTGTATCTTGTCAAATTGAATAAAATTTTATAATACATGTCATACACTTTTTCCATGGTCATATTTTTTCTCAATTTTCATAAACCAAAATTGTTTAGCTATCTAGTTCATACTCTTTAACCCTACTGTTGTATGCGTATAAAAAACCAAAATTTCCTCCTTAAAATTATAATCTTGATTTAGATCCAATTCGGATCAATTCAAATAAATTGAACTGGATTCAGTTGTTTTCAGTTTTGATGACTAAACTTTTGGCTCAAGGGGTGGCTTTGAGGTTTGATGTTGAGGTTGGATTTTGGGTTTAGCCAGGTGGCTTGGAGATTTGATTTAGTGGTGGTGGTCTGGTCTCAGTGTTGGCTCAGTTTCGTTCGTGTGGCGGTTGCTTCCATGGTGGTTGAGGCTGTGGGGTGCTACTAGTGTTCGTTTCGGATTCAATCATAATCCTGAAGTTGATGATTAATTATGCCCTCTCGTAATTTTTTGCAAGTATTCTTGAACGCCTACTATTTCTCATGGTTTGCTTTTCAATGTTGTCGTGATTATGATTGTGCGATCCTTATGTTCATACTATGACATCGATCTAGTATTGAGATTTCTGCTAAAATTGTATTGATTTTATTAAAAGAGAGAGAGAGAGATTTAAAATAATCTTAATAATTGATTTGTAAATTTTGAAAAAAAAAGATAATATAATGGATCTATTTCTTATTTAGATAGGATACATAATAGAAATGAGTGATTATAGATGGAAAGTTCATTAGATATTTTTTAAACCGGTTAAAATTCCTAAATGTCCTCAAAAATTCAAAATGTCTTTTTACTAAAAGGGTATTTATTCCCCAATGGAAAAAAGTTCCTATAAAAATTTCTTCCATCCATATTCCTTTATTTTTCCAAATAAGAGAAAGAAATTGTTTTCTTCCTAATTTATTCCCTTTCCTTTCTTTCCCAATAATTTTTGTTAACTGTTCATATCTTTATTTGGCAACGAATTTATGTCAATGGCAAAAAGAAATAAAATTGAATAGAGATTACAAATAATTAATTTATGATGTAATCATATTTATTCGTCTTGTAGTTATCTTTCGTACCATGTGTTGTTTTCTTATTTTCTCTTTGTAATTGCATTTTTAATTGTATTGTGTTTGTATTAATATTACCACATCATATTCGCAAATTGCTATGCCTACTAAACTTGATTAAAACTTAGTGTATTGCCTTACATATAAAAGCTACATGTAGTTTGTTTAAAGTATATAGGTTAATAAAAACATTTTTAAAAACATGTTGGTACTAGATAATTGTACTATAACATTCTTACAGTGTTATCTAGTTCTCCTATACTATCTAGTTTCGCTAATCAAATGCTATGTTAATTTGTTTAAAGTATATGTATTAATAAAAGCGTTTTTCTAAACAACATGTTAGACAACATGCCGTCCTTGGGTTTTGACTTATTGCTATTACTAATATTTTGATATGAACTTGCATCATCTTTTTTCAAATATTCATTGAAGAGAGAAAATAATGCTCTTTTTTACTTTCTTAAACTCGTTTGAGTCACATCATAAATCCTCTGATAACTCCATTCAACAAAATCAAATTTATATCGTGGATCTAATATCATAACAATAGCTAAAATCATATTGAACACAAACTAATACTTTTCAAAATTTACAAACATCCTGGTTGTTCTGTGTTTTAAATATGCTTCACTTGCATGCATGTTACTTTTTAATGCTTGGTATGCCCTAAAAAACAATGGAAAGTATAAGTTGGCAATATGATACTTTGTTTTAGAAAATTGACAAGTAATATCATAAAAAAAAAAATCCCAGAACTTGCTCATTTTTTTAATCTTGTCCCATTTTTTTCAAATTATGATGATGCTTATAATTTGAATCACTTAATTGCAAGTGACAAAATGCACTTCTATAGTAAATTATATTCTAAAATATAAAATATGTGGAATTCCATTAAGTTGGAAAATTTTGTTTTAAACCTCCATCTTTAGACAAAGGCAACAAGTTTAAGCATTTAGCAAACTTTACGTATCTTGTTTAAGATCCATTCATATACTTTACACTTTTCTTTTCTTTTTTACCTTATTTACAACATTATCAATTTCTTTTAAACCTTTATGAACAATTAAATTAAGAATGTGTGCACAACATCTAATATGAAAATAAACGCCTAAAGCCAAAAGTTCACATCGCACATTTAGTTGTGCCTTCAATAAACTTACAAAAAGATCATTGGCAGAAGTATTATCCAAAGTCACACAAAATAATTTACTTTCAATATCCTAATTAGTTAGCAAGTCATTACTCTCTCTGTTAATGCAACACCTATATGTGGAGGTAGCATATATGCAAAACTCAAAATCCTCTTTTGCAAAATAGACATGTAAGTAAGCCAATAGAATCCACAAATATGAATGAACTACTTCTATGGAATGAATTGTAAGGAGATGGTTTATCTAGGAATACAAAGTCCCTTAGCTACTTCATGTAGTGAACATAATATAATCAAAATATCACTCAAATAAATAATGTGATTATATAGAGAAGCATCTCAAATAATTTATTATGAGAAGCTCAAGCTTCCCTTCTATAAGCACAAGGAAGTAGTAAAGGAAACACTTCGCTTATAGATAGCATATTATCAACTATTAAAAAACAGAAGAGAAACTCTACATTCACTAATATTTGGAATGGAAGAATGCAATTAATGAGAAGCCTTTTTTGTTTTTTACTTTTTTAGAAAGTAATGAGAAAGGACTTCTTTTTAAAAGTTTGACATATAAAGAAATTCTTATAAAATAGATCTTTTGATTATTTGCATCATTAATATCATCATTTACACATGTTACTTGCATATAAGCAATAACTTTGTTAGGGAATTAAGATCATAGAATCTAAGATACTTATCAAATCAAATTAATCGGCCGATAGTGTGTAATTCTCCCACATTTTAATCTTTATAACTTGTATTTTCACACTCATTCTTTGTTAATGTTATTTTGAATATAATGAACCATAAATTACAATTAAAATGAGAACTATTGTTGTATAAATATTTTAACAAAATGTTAGATAAGTATCCTAATTTTAACTACCATAGTCATGACCAAAACATTAATAATGCCTTCAAATGCAAAATATCTCAAAAAATAATTAATGAACTTTTCTAGCCCTACTTGAGGAAGTTCATCATTGTATTTTTTGATGACATCATAGTGTATAGGAAGTTTAGATTCACATATTGAGCACCTTTCTATAGTATTATAGTTGTTGATGGATAATACCTTTTATTTGAAGGAAAGCAAGTGTCTGTTTGGGAAGGATTCAATAGAGAATTTAGGTCATATTATATCAATGTAAGGTGTCTCACAAGAACCATAAAAGGTGGAAGTTGCTAGGAATTAGCTATTGCTAAAGAATGTTAAGCAATTATGTGCTTTTTTGGGGCTATTTGGTTATTACAAATGATTTATAAAAGGCTAGGCAATAATAACACCACCACTTATAGATATGCTCCAAGATGCATTTGAATGGATAGATGATGCTAAGATTGCATTTCAAAATTTAAACGCAGCCTTTATTCATGCTCCTATTTTGGTTTTACTAGATTTTTCCAAGCAATTTATTATAGAAACTAATGCTTCGAGGATAGGAATAGGAGCTATGTTATTACAAGATTTACATCCAATTGCTTATTTGAGCAAAGAGTTACCTTTTCATATGAGAAAAGCTTCAACATATGTTAAGGAAACTTTATGCCATTGTAGAAGTAGTCAAGAAATAGAATCAGTGTTTGTTGGGAGCACATTTTATCATTTGAGAAGATTATCGTAGTCTCAAGGAAATTATGAGCCAAGTGATACAAACATTGAAACAGTAGAAGTACTTAGCTAAACTTATTGACTATGATTATACTATTGTTTACAAGGCAAAGTGTGAGAATTGGGTTACCAATTCTCTTTCTAGGCAACATGAGAATTACACATTTTTTGGTGTCTCCATGCCTATGTTTTATTTTTTGGATGATTTGAAGAATGAGTACACTATTGTTCTAGAATTTGTTCAAGTGGTGGAGGATTTAAGGGGTAGGAAGGATCTTAAATGGCCTTTACATTGGAAGAATGGTATTCTTAAATATCACACTAGGATTTCTTTTGGTGCCTCAATCATCATTAATTTCCTATATTTTATTTGAGTATCATAGATTGGGGGTCATTTTGGAAGAGACAAAACTTATAAACAAATCTCTTTAGAATTTTTTTGGGAAGGCACGAAACACATGATAGACGATTGGGTTATGACATGTCAAACATGTTAAGTATTTGACAAGATTTCTAGCTGGATTATTGGCTCCCTTACCTATTCCAAATAGATTTTAGAAAGATATTAGTATAGACTTTATTACTTGCCTTCTTAAATCTTGGGGATATGTAGTAATTTTTGTGTCGTGGACTGTCTGTTTAAGTATTGTCATTTAGGGCCATCAGAGACACATTTTACAACTTGAAAGGTAGCTCATTTGTTTCTTAATATGATTGTGAAATTACATGAAATTCCAAGGACCATTATTTTAAACTGAGATTTAGTCTTCATGAGTCGACTTTGGCAAGACTTATTTATGTCAAGTGTCACCAAATTTGCAATGAGTAGTGTATACCATCCTTAAAGCGAAGGTAATACAAAGGTTCTAAATAGAACTATTAAATAGTATCTTCATTGTTTTGTGATGGATTCTCCTATAGCTTGGGCCAAATTTCTTGCATTGGCAGAGTTTGCTTATAATAGATCATATCATAGTGGGTTTCAAACTACTCCATTCGAGGTACTTTATGGTAGGCCTCCATTGTCTATACCATCTTATATTAAGGTACTTCTCTAGTAGATGCGGTGGATAATGAATTGAGTACTAGGGATGATCTTTTGAAATCATTGAAGATAAATTTGGAGAAAGCTCAAAACTGCATGAAAGCATTGGTAGATAGACACAAAATGGACTTTCAATTCGAACCAGGTGATTTAGTCTTTGTTAAGCTACAACCTTATAGATAGATTTCGGTGTCTTGTCAATATACACATAAGCTTTCAAGATAAAAAAATTATGGTTGATTTCCAGTGGTGAAGAGAATGGGGTCTATTGCTTATGAGCTTTAGTTGCCTCAAGGTGCTAAAATACATAATGTTTTTCACATCTTAGTTCACAAGAAAGCTCAAGTAATTGATATACCATCCTTAGAGTTACCTAAAGATGTTATTGACAGTGACCTTTTGTTGACCCCACTAACAATTTTGGATAGTAGAGTTATATGATGATAGGGTCAAGAGATTCGACAAGTTTTGGTGTGATGGGTTGGTTTACCACCAGAAGATATAACTTGAAAGGATTTGCATATTTTTTCATGATTGTATCCATAGTACAATCTTGAGGACAAGAATGTTTCTAAAGGATCGGAGGAAATTTTTAAATAGAGCATCCAGACTAAAGAAAGTTCCATTTTGGTAGAAGGACTGTTATTTTCAAAAGTAATGTATGCATTTCAAAATTAAAAATTACATATGAGAGGGAAAGTTAGTTGTTTTATAGGTTGTATACGTTAGTTAGCAATTGTATTGAGAAACAAAATCATGTAACGCCCATATAAAAGGCAAAGAATAGTAAGAATGGAAGCAAGAGAGTTACACTTGAAAATAGATTTAGGAGATTGACTATCTCGAACTAAGCTAGACTCATCTTCTTCTTTCTTGCAACAATAAAGACAAATAAACACTATAAGATAAATTAGGGTTTTGGAAGAAACAAAATAAAAATTTATTAGAAACAAAAAGATATACATAGAGAGAGAGAGAGTTTGTACTTGGAGGAAAAGTATGGCATGCTTGTGATTTGAGTAAGTTCTTTAAGGTTTTCTTTAGTGACTTATGGGCTTGGGTTATGTAGCTTTATGCCTTATAAAAAGTGAAGGGAAAGGGAAAAAAATTATAATTACTGATTCATTCTCACTTTTAATATGCTTTTTTCATACTTATTTCCCATATTGATATTTTTACAAGATATCTTATTTTATCTTTTATAATAATTAAAATTCCTCCCATTTTCCTCACATTATCCAAACATATGGGATGAATTAAATATTTTCATAATTTTTTCTCTTCACATACCTTTCTCTTATATTATCACTTTTATTTTTTATTTTTTCTATAAAGTTGACATTCCTCTTTATCAAGGATGTGTTGGTACCCAACCTGCGAAGCTTCACCAACCCATTAGCTTACACAACATGCGTGGATTGACACATATTTTTTAACTTAAATATCTATAATATCATTTGCTATATCAATATTATATTATATTATATAATTGTAAAAATAGTAGGGTCCACATGTGATAGAAGGAAGAAATTACTCAATTTAGAAGTATAGGTTGTCCAAGTAATTATGAAAGTTTCTAAAAATAGTTTATATAATTTATCCATAATAGTAATATAAAATATAAGGTATATTATATATTAATTATATGATTATTGCATAAAATATAATTTTAAAGTTATATTTATAAAATTGTAATGTATTGTATAATTGATATAGTGCATGGTGAATGATATAATAATTAGATATTATTAAATCAATTATATGAAAATTGAGTTTTGGAGAACATTTTTCTTACATATTAAATCGACCGAGCACATACAAGAAGTTGGTTTCAAGAAATATATTTCTTGACAAATAATTTTTTCACAACTAAAGCAATCAATATTGCTGTTAATTTTTTATATGATACAATAACATGAATACAAATAAGACAATTAGAAATAGAATTATAAAGAGAAAAAATGAAAGTGATATATATACAACACGAAAGTGTTACAATTTTAACACAAACAAAAACAATTACATTGTAAAGTAACTATTTGTAATGTGCATTCAATTTCATGTACTTTTGACATTGATATGAATTTGACACAAAATAAATATTTGTTTATATGAATTGTGACCTTATTCAATGATGACATAGGTGGATAATTTTTTTCTTTAATCAAAAGTGAATTTTGCTAAACTACTAAAAATTTAAAAGATGACTTTGACCTTTACTTCTATTGTCAACATGGTCAAATGATGCTAACAAGACTAGCAGATTTGAGATTAGATGATATTAGACCAAACAATATAAGAAGATGCTAATTTATTAGATAGAATTTTATTTTCTTTTTTTTTTTAAAGAAATATGTACACCTATTACATTGTCTTTATAGAATTTCAAGAGAGTATTGCATCATGAGCTAGCCCTATAAGTAGCTCGAAGTTGGCCTAAAGTGATTTCAAGAAAAGGATTGCTAAAAACCAGAGTCTTCTTACTGAGAAATACATTTGAAATGTGTTTCATCATGGTTGTGACTTTAGTATGGGAGATAAGCATGCAAGTGCATATAAAGCAGCTTAAAGAATTCATGCAATCAATGAGCTATTGTGAGGGCAAGGTAACCAAGGATCTAATATTTCTTGCAATTTGACATGATAGTTATCACTTCATAGCCGTAAACATCACTTTTTTTATTTAAGATCATTGTATAAGCAAGTTTTGTACAATTAAAAAATAAAGTTATTTAAAAGCAATTTTATTATGAGAATTGAAATAGAGTTTCTTACGATATCACTTTTTATAGATTACACGGTATACGACTTTTTATAAACGCTTTCATTTTAGTAGAGATCCTTTTGAAGAAAAAAGATTTCGTATAACCCAAGAGTCATACAATAAGGGTGGATACAAATTTAAATCATATTGTGAATATAACCAAAGTAAAAGTTATTTTTTTTTTAAATTCATAAATTGTGATTGAGCAACTAGTCAAACAAGAAGCAAAAGTTATTGCAATCTAAACCAACAAAACTTGTTTTGATAAATGTAGGTGAAAATCAAAGTGAATCATGAATATAATTGAATCAAATCATACTAAAAATTCAGTTTTCTTTCTTTTTTTTGTTTCTTTTTTTTTTCTCTCCTCCAATTGGTTTAGAATAGCTAGAGGCAAAGATAGAGCGAGGCCAAAGTCCTATAGATACCCCTCTAACTTTGAATCTTTCTTTAAAATGTTGCTGTTTCTTATCCAACATCAAAATTAAAAGTTGCTACTCACTACTACTTAATTTAATTCCATTTTTGGGACTTAGTCAGCAGTAACATGTTCTAATTAGGGTAGCTAAGTCAAACCAAACTATGGCAGCTCTTGCTTAATTGTTTGGCTATAAGGCAAGAGCAAATGAGAATCGTGATCTACTTTGTTAAGAAAGTTGCTATAAGTGGATACAAAAACTCACACATTTCAAATTTTTATTTACCCATGCCTGCCATTGAATGATCCACAAGGAGTATTTCTTCTTTTTCTTAAAAAAAATTTTTAATCAGAAAAAATAAATCAAACACTAAGCTTATTTGGTCTAAGTGTTAATAAGCGCTTGGTAATACAAAAACTTGGGTGCTGACGAGTGGTATATATGCTTTACCTGGTGCAATATATCCACAAGTGCGTGCAATTGTTGAAATGTTAGTTAACATCGGATCAAGAAATCTTGCTGTGCCAAAATCCAACACAAACGCTTCCATTTCATTGTTGAGCAAAATATTGCTAGTTGACAAATCTCGATAGATAATGGATGGAGAACAATGGTGATGCAAGTAAGACATGGCATGCGCTGTATCCTTGACAACGTTCAATCTTCTGCTCCAATTCAGTTCTAATGCTTCAGCATCGTTTCTCAAAGCATAGAACAAACTACCCCTCTACATGTACTCGTATACCAAAAACATGCACCTTCTGTGTAAGCAGAATCCATGAAGCTTAATAATGTTTCTATGTCAAATTTTTGTCAAGAGTTTCACTTCATTCCTGAAACTCCTATCGAAGGCCGACTCTTCTGCTTCTAGACGACGAAGATTCTTTAGAGCAAAAACCTTCCCATTAGGCAATTGTGCTCTATAAACGCTTCCATATCCACCTGTGCCAATACAGTACTTGAGGTCGAAGTTCTCTGTTGCTTTAACAATTTCCCCAAATGCAATCCTTCCATCATGATTCCATATGGAAAATGTGTCTCCGTTGGGTATAATCTTTTCATTTGAGATAGATGGCTTGACCCTTTTTTGATAATAGAGCCAAATGCAAAATAATACTATAAAGAAGAAAAAGAATAACAAGAAGAAAAGGAATAACACTATAGGTAGGGTTATTTCTTCATAGTGTAAGGGTAGAGGAGAATCAATAACACTAAGATCTTTATTTCCTAGAAACGCACTCAATGCATATGACAAGTTTAGTATGTAAACTAATAAAGAATTATAGGACAAGTTCAAGAAAGTGAAACCATGGCCATAAAAATAATCTAGGATGGAACTAGAAAGAGAGTTGTTTCGAAGATCAATAATGTTTAGTTTTGCCAATCTCCAAATTTTAAGAGGAATTTTACCAGCAATGCCGTTGAAGCTTATATTCATTGAGATCAACTGGGTCATGTTACTAACCTGTGGTGGTATCGAACCATTGAGGTTATTCATGGAAAGGTCAAGGTATAGTAGCATAGAAAGGTTTCCAAGACAACTAGGGATGAAACCGCTTAAATGATTAGAGGTAAGACTGAGATAAACTAATTGTGACAATCAACCTACCATGGAAGGTATTGAACTAGTAAGCTCATTTCCATTTAAGTGCAACTTGGAGAGGTTCTTTAGACTTCCTAGTTGTGAAGGGATGGAGCCATTAAGGTAATTCCTGGAAAGGTCAAGATGTTGTAGCTTAGAAAGGTTTCTAAGACAACTAGGGATGAAACTACTTAAATGATTAGAATCAAGATCAATGCTAGTCAATTGGGACAATTGGCCTATAGTGGAAGATATTGAACTAGTAAGCTCATTTATACTCGAGTGCAAATAGGAGAGGTTCTTAAGATTTCCTAGTTGTGACGAGATGGAGCCATTGAGGTTATTCATGGAAAGGTTAACATATTGTAGCTTAGAAAGGTTTCTAAGACAACTAGGGATTAAGCCACTTAAATGATTAGAATCAAGATCAATGCTAGTCAATTGGGACAATTGGCCTAGTTGTGAAGGGATGGAGCCATTGAGGTTATTCATGGAAAGGACAAGATGTAGTAGCTTAGAAAGGTTTCCAAGATAACTAGCGATTAAACTGCTTAAATGATTAGAATCAAGATAGATGCTAGTCAATTGGGACAATTGGCCTAGTTGTGAAGGGATGGAGCCATTAAGGTTATTCGTGGAAAGGACAAGATGTAGTAGCTTAGAAAGGTTTCCAAGATAACTAGCAATTAAATTGCTTAAATGATTAGAGTCAAGATAGATGCTAGTCAATGGGACAATTGGCCTAGTTGTGAAGGGATGGAGCCATTGAGGTTTTTCATGGAAAGTTTAAGATATAGTAGCTTAGAAAGGTTTCCAAGACAACTAGGGATTAAGCCGCTTAAATGATTAGAGTCATGATAGATGCTAGTCAATTGGGACAATTGGCCTAGTTGTGAAGGGATGGAGCCATTGAGGTTATTCATGGAGAGGTTAAGATATAGTAGCTTAGAAAAGTTTCCAAGACAGCTAGGTATGAAACTGCTTAAATGATTAAAGCAAAGATTGAGGTCAACTAATTGCGACAATTGACCTGCCATGGAAGGTATTGAACCAGTAATCTCATTTCTATCCAAGTACAAGATGGAGAGGTTCTCGAGACTTCTTAGTTGTGAAGGGATGGAGCCATTGAGGTTATTCATGGAAAGGTCCATATATAGTAGCTTAGAAAGGTTTCCAAGACAACTAGGGATGAAACCGCTTAAATGATTAGAGGTAAGACTGAGATAAACTAATTGTGACAATCAACCTACCATGGAAGGTATTGAACTAGTAAGCTCATTTCCATTTAAGTGCAACTTGGAGAGGTTCTTTAGACTTCCTAGTTGTGAAGGGATGGAGCCATTAAGGTAATTCCTGGAAAGGTCAAGATGTTGTAGCTTAGAAAGGTTTCTAAGACAACTAGGGATGAAACTACTTAAATTATTAGAGCTAAGACTGAGATAAACTAATTGTGACAATTGACTTATAGTGGAAAGTATTGAACCAGTAAGCTCATTTTTATCCAAGTGCAAGTTGGAGAGGATCTTTAGATTTCATAGTTGTGAAGGGATGGAGCCATCAAGGTTATTCATTGAAATATCAAGATGTTATAGCATAGAAAGGTTTCCAAGACAACTAAGGATATTTCCTGATAGATAAGTTTTGCTCAACGATAAGGTCCTCAATTTTGAAAGCGGACATAATTGTGAAGGTATGGTGCCTATGAGTTCATTTTCAGAAAGAAGGAGATTTTCGAGGTTTAGAATAAGAGGAAAGTTCATTTTTCCAAATTTATGACCAACATTATGAGAAGAAGGTAAGTAAATTTCGGTTACACTACCAACTTGATTGCAAGTGACGCCCAGAAATTGGCAATGAGGTAAAGAAGTGTTGGTATATTTCGACCACCACCCACTTTGGACCAAAGTTGCCTTTTTTGACGCCAATATCTTAGTTGCTGGTGTTGTAGTGGTTATGATCTTAGACCATAATGGCGTTAGTACTATGATAAGTGAAAGGAAAGAGGAAAATGGAGGTCACATGAATATTTTGCGTGTGTGAAGTGAAGGTGATATTGGTTCTCTCTTCACTAGATTATGCTCTCTCTCTTTCCTCATAAGCATGCTACACTGACTCACTAGTATTTTTACACCTAAAGTAGACGAATGTTGGTTTTGTTGTTAGTTTGTTTAGAGAATTCAGGATTCCTTTTTTTTTTTCTTTATTTCAAACTTTCTTTTTATGTGTCTTTCTATACTTATAATCAATCATATATACAATATTTGGTTACACATATTTTTTCTTTCGTATAAAAATTTACATAGGAAATATATATTTAAACTTTTGTGCATTTGATCCATTGAGTGTGCTTTATATAATTTGTAATCAATTTTTACAATAAAAGCATAATAAATTATACACTAATGTAGCATTTGAGCTATGAATAACGTGTAATTATACAACTACCAGATTATTACCGAGTGGGGATGGGGCCGTGACATTGTAATTGCTAGTGTTGTGTGGCTGTGAGACCATAACACTGTTACTGCTACGGTGAATGAAAGGACAACGGAGGTCCCATGATTGAATATTTTGAGTGTGTGAAGCGAAGGTGACACTAGTTTTCTGTTCACCATGATCAGTTTGATGTAATTAATTGTTTGAAGTTTAAATATTAATTTACTAATTATAAACTCTTTGATGTTATTTATAGTATTTAGATGGAATAGTTAATTATAAAAATAAGAAAAATGTAGATAGTTAATTATAAAAGGGTGAAAGTTGATCGTTGCGGATCGTAGCTTAATAATTTATAAACCTGTTCCTTGCTTCTAACTATGATGCAATAGGCAAGCACACCTATCGTAGCGTAATATAGTGTTCGAAATCAGGGTCGTTCCAAGGAAGATTAAAGTTCACCAATTACTAATAATTACTCCGTTCCTATTATCCAACCGATCAAGATGAGTAAATGATTCAATGAACTTAACTAAAAGAGACTAATTATAAAATGTACTAAGCTAAAGAAAAGGAACTTAACAAAACACGAGTTCGAATCAACAACTAAGCAACCTAGACCTCTCTCTAATCCCATTCATCTCATGCGAATCATTAGAAACTAAAGGTCAAACAATCCAGTTCTTAAGCTATGGATTTTCATTAGTCAAACTAATAGTTCTCTCAAATCTATTAGCTTATCTAATCCTAGGTTTATCCGTTAGAATCTCTTCTCAACCAATAGCAACCTAGGATTGCATGAAGTACTTGACTCTCTCACCGTTCAGTTGGTAAACGGAGGATTGTCACTATCCTATCTCTAGAATCACGATCAAATCTCATTCATTACCTTTAGATCTAATCATACAAGCAATTTCTCAATCAACTTGAATGAAATCAAACATAGATTCATACTCTGGAAATATAAATCTATGATACACATCAAGAACAAGTAATGAAACAAAAGAACATCAATATGTCTTCATTAAGATCAATTCTTCATCACATGACAATAATGGTTTCAAAAGAGATCTAGATCTCTAGATTACTCCTCCATGAGAGAGAGAATGTAATTACAAATTATAGGAGAGCAACTAGAGTTCATGATTACCACCCGGAAGTTCGAATCTTGAATGCTTTGGTTGAGATAATGATCTTCTTGAGTTGTTGTTCCAAGAGAGAAAAGTGAGGTGTGTGTTAAATGTCAAACCCTAAGTTTGCTCCCCTTCTCTCTCCACTTAAATATATATATATAGACATGTACAAAGTGGAAAGAGAAAAGGGGCAAATATCAGGAAAATCAAAGTCGTCGCTGATCCATACGCCCCGTATGGAAGGGGCGTAGCGCCTTCTGTGCATTTTGGAGGGGTTGGTCTGAGTTGATACGGCCCCGTATGGATTCCATATGCCCCGTATGAATTCCATACGCCCTGTATGGAGGGGTGTATGGGCAAAAAGCTTGGCTTTTCCATTTCTTTTCTTGATGAATCCAATTGATTTCTTCGTGATAGGTTCCACATCACCTGAAAGCGAAATATTATGCTATTAAGTACCAATTTTAAAGGATTTGCACTCGATTTACAACAAAAAGAACTTGAAATCATCTAGGAATTAAAAGTCTTTCATCCTTCATCAAATTCCCCTACACTTGATTCTTTGCTTGTCCTCAAGCAAAATAGATAAACGCTCAATTCAACGAGGACTCACAAAATAGACAATCATCAACATTCATTAGATATAACTTTGAAACACAAAAGGATTCCTCTTTCTTCTAACTTGTGTTACACCTTATCAAGGAAATTGAACAGAGGAAACTTTAGCCAAAAGTCTAGAACTAGTCAATATAAATCAAGCTTTTATCCCTATTGTTAAGGTTAGCTTCCAAAACTACGATTAATCACAAGTTCAAACAGACAAAAAGGAGAATTAGTGTACTTTGAAAAGTTATTTAGGAGGATATGATCCTTTAGGCAATCTGTCCAAGCAAAGTAACTCGAAAAGAAAGTAGATTGCATCAGTACTCCACCTAGCTTTTCCCTTCTATAAAGATCTCTTCATGGTTTATTTTTAATCAGATAAATTGGATCCCGCAACCCATGTAGCGAGCTTTCAGCTGATAATCTCAGGTTCATCACCCAAGTTAACAGACGTTGTCCCCTCAAATGAGAGCGTCCCTATAGACTTAATTACTCGAGTTGAAAGACCCATCAATTTTTTTTTTTTACACGGGTGCATAGTGTTTCCAACCCATACGCCCCGTATGGAAGGGGCGTAGCACCCTCTGTGCACTTTGGTGGCCGACCGCTGATCCATACGGCCTCGTATGGAAGGGGTGTAGCGCCCTCTGTGCACCTTGGGGGCCGACCTGTGTCCATACGGTCCCGTATGGAAGGGGCGTATGGGCGTATCAGCAAATTTTTTCTTTTTTTTTGGTCTTATACTTACCTTTGAAATGAAATGTGGTGAATTCCTCAACTCGAGATGTACCTCCCAAGCTCCTCATGGATCAACCTGCCCTTCGCAATCAAAATCCTCAAAGTTCTCTACTTTAGAAGGTTGTAGAAGATCCAAAACGCGGCTTCTATACAATCAAAAAGTGTTAAGGAGGAAAGACAAACTAAATATATACATGCACAAGAAAAAGAAAAAGAAAGAGATAGGCCTTGATAGCCTTCCAAAAGACGCTTTGTTTAATGTCGTTAGCTCGATGTCTTGAAATCACTTCAAGTGGATGGGGGAAAGAGAGTAAACTCTTCTCTTTCTCTAAAAACCTCTTGTTCATCATGGTATAATTTAAGCCTTTGGCCATTTACCTTGAAGATGCCCTTGTCGGGGTGTTTAATCTCAACCACGCTATAGGGGAAGACTTTCCTTACCCTAAAAGGGCCCGACCATCTGGACTTCAGCTTGCCTGGAAACAGCTTCAATCTTAAGTTAAAGAGTAGAACAAAGTCACCCTCCTTGAAACGTTTTGGGTGTTGTATTCTAGAATCATGATACCTCTTTGCTCTTTCTTTATAGGTAAAGGAATTCTCATAGGCCATGAGTCTCCACTCATCCAACTCATTGAGTTGCATTTGTCTTTGTATTAAGGCCTTCTCAAAATCCAAATTGACTGATTTAATAGCCCAATAGGCTTTGTGCTCGATTTCGACGGGGAGGTAGCATGCCTTACCATACACAAGCCGATAAGGAGTAGATCCCATCGGTGTTTTATAGGCGGTTTTATAGGCCCATAAGGCCTCATCCAATCTTTCAGCCCAGTCCCGCCTATGGTGTGCAACAGTTTTCTCTAGGATGCGCTTTAATTCTCTATTCGACACCTCCACTTGTCCACTAGTTTGGGGGTGATATGGGGTGGCAAGTCTATGAGTGACCCCGTATCTTTTCAGCACCTTCTCAATTTGAGTATTATAGAAGTGAGTGCCTCTGTCACTAATAAGGGCTCGTAGGGACCCAAACCTATAGAAAAGCTTTTTAAGGAACTTTACCACCACCCTAGAGTCATTTGTTGTCAAAGCTTGCGCTTCCACCCATTTGCTCACAAGTTAGAAGAAAGAGGAATCCTTCCACCCATTCTAAACTTTCAAATGACAAGATACCTTTCCCTTATATAAGAAAGCTTTGATCATTTCTACTTGACTTTTGCCTGGTCCACCCCATACTAGATTAGTTGGGTTAAACAAATGCCCCATTAGCTACTTTAAAATCTCCTTAATTAATCACTTGATGAGACAACTGCCTTAGACTTAATTAGATGGGTTAGTTCAAAATGGATTGCCCCTTTAGGCTTCTTTAGGTAAAAGACTAAACATTAGTAGAGATGAACTTTGTGTTTAGGAGAATTTGTGTTTGAGCTTAGGGTCTTATGTTTGGGACTTTCTTGGTGTGTTTTAGTAAATGAACAAACTCCATCTAGTATTTCAATATGCGCTTTCTTAGTCACCTCTTGAGGTTAGATCTTAGTGGTCTCCTAGAGTGATTAATTTCATGTATTAAGGTTTTGGTTATTGATACGTGGCTCATTGCAAGTTTCTAGGGTTCAAAGTGGTTGATTACAAGCTTTAGGTTAGGTAAATTTGCTTAAGAGTAATTTTCCAAAGCTTTATGAAAACCTCCTCTTGTTAGCAATGTTTCCCTTTTTTTTATTATCATTATTATTTTTTTCAATTTTTTATCTTAAAAAAATTTGAAAATTACCCTAATTTTAAGTACAATTTATTGTTACTTAACAAGATTAGAGCTCTATATGGCTAATGCTTTTGAGTTTTCAAATGACAACTATATCTTTTACTTGAACAAGGGATAACCAAAGCTCCTTAACTTCAGGATGATTAAGGTTTTTATTTTACAATAAGGGATAACCAAAGATCCTAAATTCGAGGATGATAAGGTTCCTATCTTCATCTCAAGAAATAACTAAGGCTCCTAAACTTAAGGATGGTTAAGGTTTTTATTTTATTTAGGGACAATCGGAGTTCGCAAACTTCAAGATGATTAAGACTCTTAAAATTTCTAATTAAAGGATACCTAGGTTCTTGAGCTTTCCAAAGGTGGACTAAGGTAACCATTTTATCAAAGAAGGGTTGAATTTCCCAAACTTCAGGGTCACTAAGGCTCCTAGGTGACATAAAGTACAAGGGGCATTTATGCTTTATACAAAATAATTTATATACATGTCTAGAGAATTGACCAAATTTATTACAAAGTTGACATTGTGGATGCAGTGAAGCCATGAGAAGTGATAGGAATATTGGACTAGGACAATCCATGAAAAGAGAATAATTATTTTACATAGATGACATTATAGAAAGGTAGTGAATTATTAAAAGATGGCAACTTGGAAAGAGATTATATAGGAGTAGTTACTATTTATAACCTAAAAGTACCAAACATTTGCTATATTTCGATAGAAAAACTATTTTCTCTCTTTTTTTTTTGTTTTTTGGTAAGTAAAACCTATATGGTGCATAAATAATCTTACAAATAGCAATTGAATAGTAATGTGGCTTTTGTAGAAAAACAAACAAAACAAAACATAAAATAAGAATAGATAAAGAAATAAATAGAATGCGCATGTACGTGAATGAGGGTAAGTTCTAAAGGCACTTTGGGTCTATAATTGGTGGTTACATCAAAGCTTGAAGTGGAATTGCCTAATCGCTGTCAAGTAGTGGTATATACCATTATAACCTGATAGGTACACAATGGTGTTTCATCCTAATTTTCTAAATGAACTAAGTTCGATTATATCTAGATATGCATGAAAAAAGAACTTTCATAGCAGCCCATTAGGCCCTCTTTCCACTTTCCCTTTTTTTTTTTTTTCTTGATTTTTTGCATTACTCAAAACCCGGTTAGTACCACTATTTACCCACTATTTAAAAAGATACTTGACAGAGGTGAATGATAATAAAAGACATATACAGGTAATTAAAGGCCTTTCAGACATATTTGAGAAAATTGCTATACGGCTAGCCTACTCTTGAAAAGGCTTCCCTAGCAAAGTCGCCATCCTATCGAGACATGTTTTTGATAATTTTCTTTAGTTTTAATCTATACTAAATCTTACACATTTAACATAGATTACTCGACTAAATTAAGGAAAATCGATTTTTTTAAAAAGTCACCACTAACCTAAGTTGGAAAATAAAGTTAAAGTTAATTAGGTAGATTAACCTTAACTAGCTACTAATCTACGATTTTTCCAAAAAATATTTTAGAAAAATATAAACCAAAGGTACTAAATTCGAGGGTTAACCTATTAAAATCTAAATGGTTACCATATAGAATTTTCAAGAATATTTACTAAAAGGCTTTTATATTATTTATTTATTTATTTATTTATTTATCTGCTACCATATACTACAATATGCTATTTATTATTGTTATTTCCATATTTTTATATTTTTATAAGGTTTTGAATTTATGTTAAACGATAACCTAAAATTTAGAATTTATTATATTAATTTTTCTAAGGCTTTTATTATTAATAACCTAAAGTTTTTATTTATCTTATTTTTCTAATTTTTTTATTATATTTTAATTTTTATGAATTTTTTATTTTATTTAAAATTTTAAAGGTTTTATATTATTTAATTTGTTATTATTATTTTTTAACGTTTTTCTTTCATTATTTTATTCATTGTTTCCAAACTTAAAGTTTTTTTTTTTTAGTTTATTATGATTATTTTTTCTAACCTAAAGTTTTTATTTTATTATAGTTGCCTTGAAATTGCATTCGTAGTTCACTTTTTATTTTATGAAAAATTTAGTTTCTTGGTTCATTGTATTTAATAAAAAGCACCAGGTTTACGTTATTTAATCATATTAATTATTTTTTAAGAAAATATCTAAATGAGCTAGATTATTGAATGATTTTTTTAGGAAAATCTAAGATAACCTAAGTTTGGGAAAAAACACATATTAAATTATTATTATTATTTAAAAAAAAACTCTACGTGATAAAACCCTAAAATACTAGAGTTTAATGGAAATTTTTTTCATGTATTTTTATACTTTATTCTTTATTATTTATTCTTATTCTATTTATTTAACTAAAACCTTCAACTAAAAAAAACTTCATTTTTTATATATTTTTATCATTTTCACTTGCTCCTAAGATTTTATTCATACTAAGATTTTTACCGATTTAATTTAATTTTGCTATATTTTCATATTTATATTTATATTTATATTTTTATATTTCTAAAATCTTAACTTGTGTTAAAGATTTTTATTTTCATGTTTTTTATTGTTTTGGATTTTTATTTAATTTAATTTTATTAAAGATTTTTTTTCATTATTACTTTTTATTTGCCATTAGGCGATGGTTTACACCACGACAACCCGATGGGTACTTTAAATTTATTGTTATTATTATTTTTTTAATAATAATAATTATTTTATATATTTTTTTATTTTTCTACTTTTAATTAAAGATAATCTAAAAAATGAACTAAATTTAGAGAAGAACAAAAAAAATAGAAAAAATAACAAAAAAAGAGAAAAATCAATCGGATTGTTAGATAACACAAGTCAGATCTTGGTTTGCGGCTCGTGATGGCTAATCTCTTTGGTGGCGATCTGATGGTCGTTAAGGGTGAGTGATGGGTGCTTTCCTTGTTTTTTTTTTTTTGGGGGGGGGGGAGTAGATTGATTGGTGGTGTTATTTTTGCCTAAATGCTAGTCTATGTGGTGGTTTGGGAGGTCGTTGAGAGTGGTTGTTTTAAGTATTTTTCGATCTTGTCGATCTAAGTAAAATTAGATTAAAAGCTAGGGTTTTTTTCTCTTTTATCTGACTTAAGGAGTCTTCTAATGCCTAAATGGTGGTTTAAGGTTGTGTGTAAGTGGAGCTGTCGATTTTAATTTTTGCATTCCTATTCCTAATCCGATCTAGACTAGACTCTATGCTCATCTAATATAGATCCTCGACTTGAGTTAGGAACTTCGTTTAATTTTAGAGTCGCCACCCAACTGTTGTTGGGAAAGATTGAATTAAGACTAAATGAGCGGATTAGTCTTAATTTGGACCACTAGCCGTTGTGATTTCCTTTTCTCGTTTTTGTGAAAAGAGGAAAAGTGAAAACCAGAGTTCCTAAGTCCGGAGGCTAACCTATTAAAACCTTACGGTTATCACCTAATCTCCTAAAATTATCCCTATCTAGAAATGTCTTTTATTTTGTTTCTGTTACTTTTTATTATGTTTTTGAATGAATTATTTTAAGAAAATGATTTTTTATTCCTTTTTATGGGTTGCCCCGAATGGGTGCCTACGTACCTGCTATTCAGGATCAAATAAGTCGTAGTTCGCTTTTCCTGAAAACCTTAAGTGTGTTTGTGAATTTTAATTTTTGAAATTTCTTTTGATTTATGTTTTTCCTATTTTGGGATTTTTCTTAAAAAATCTAAGCCTAAGCTTTAATTTTGATTTTTGAAAATGATTTTTAGGAGGAAAACATCAATTTTGGATTTATTTGAAGAAAATGATTTTTCTAAGTACTAAAACTCATTTTTATAATTTTTGAATTTTTTATTAATTTTTAGATTTTTTTGTAATTTTTATGGTTTTTATCTTTTTTAATGATTTTTTCTCTCATTCTTCTACAATTTTTATAATTTTTCTGAGTTTTCATGATTTTTATAGTTTTTTATTATTTTTATCATTTTTTATGATTTTTATTAATTTTTCATAATTTTTGTGAATTTTGTTAAAAATTTTATCCTAAGTTATTATCTATCCTATTTTAAAATCTAAAGCTTTATTATTATTTTTCTAATACTTTTATTATTTTTTTACATGATTAAATACTAAAAAATCTAATTTCTAACATTTTCCTATTTATGGAAAATAAAAATAAAACATAAATAAATAAATACATAAACAACAAATTAATAAATAAATAACAAAATACTAAATCAAATAAAAATAAACAAAATAAAAATAAATCGGAAAATCCGACTTACCTGGATCCGGGTCGGTGAGCGGGTCGGGTTGGATCAGTCGGACACGGCGGCGGGGAGTGTTCATTGACGGCGTTCCGACGGCCTTTTGCAGCGGGTGAGGTGTCGAATCCTAGGTTATCAAGGGTGAGGAATCCAATGGTGGCGGTGGTTTGCTCCAGAAACACCTTCTGGTGGTTGCTCAGCTTCGATCGGCGGTCGCGGCTTCGATTTCCTCCAATGCTCTCCGATTCACTCTTTTCTCTCACTTTCTCTCGCTTGTGATATGTGATCTGGCTTCCTCACTTCCTCCTCTATTTATAGGCTCTCGAAATCGAGCTGGATAAGCTCGAATTTCCCCCGATCGAGGCAAATCGGATCGACGGTTAAATGAACCAACTCCGATTCGTGTAAATCATTCGATTTGTTGAGATTTGATTCCAATTGGATGATGTTTATCTCAATTCTGTTGGATTTGTGCAAAAAATTGAATTGAAACGGCCGAAATTTGAAATTTTCCCCTCACCGGCGATCTCGGACCGAGGTTGATGACGATCACGCACCTGGCGCGCGCGTTCCCTCCAGCCAATCATATGCTGCCACGTGTCCTAGATAAATGAAAAAAAATCGCAAAACGTGGAAACTGCTTCCCCCGCATTTCGAACCCCCGACCTTGCACCCGCACGCACCCACTTAACCACGGCTCGGACCAGCTGAGCTAGCCCATTTTCCTGATTTTGTTTATTTCGCAAATTGCATATATGCAATGCGATTTTTTTTATTTTTTTGTATTTTTTGAAATTTCAAAAATTTATAAAAATTATTTATCCCTTATTATTACCATTTTTGAAGTCATTTTTTAAAATTGATGTGTTTTCTTATTTATTTTTATTTTTTTGAATATTTTTATTATTTTTGCTAAATTAGAGGAAAATTGGAAAAAATTAAAAATTGATTATTATTAATTATTATTTATTCTTAGGGCAAAAATGGGGTGTTTGCAGGAGCTATAATAGAAAAAAGGTGGTGGTTGGTGTCCTAGAGAGAGAAAGCTTTCGGCTAAAGTCTTTGGGGGGGTAATTTTTGTGATTTTTTCTAGCCTTCTGAAGTTATAGGACGTCTATCTATTTATAGGAGTCCATGGATGAGCTTGGGGGAACCTTGTAACTAGTCCAAAGTTGGCCCAAATAAGAATTCATTTAAATAATATAATTTTTTAAAATTAATTGTGAAATAGAGTATTTAAGAAAAATATTGTGCAAATAGATAATGAAAGCTTGTATCTAGAATGTGCTTTCAGTTTAGATAAATTTGACCAAATTGGAGGCCCAAATTGGGAGCATGCCTTTAATAAATATTTTTAAAATATTAAAAAAATTATTAATTTTAAATCAATATTTGAAAATTATAAATTTAGATAAATTTTATAATAAATTATCTTTTTCTGCTCTTCTTATCTAAACTTTTAGATTTTTTTTTGAAATAAAAATGTAAAAGAAAAAAAATTAATTTTAAAAAAATTAGTTTTGACAAAAGATTTTTAGAAAATTTGATGGAAAGTTTTGGGAAAAAGGAGTTGTGAACAAATCTTAGACAAAATTGTTAAAAAAAAAAGTTGAAAAGTTTAGATATAAAAATGGAAAAAATAACTTATTAAAAAATTTTAATAAATTTAAAAAAATTAAATATTGATTTAAAAATAATATTTTTTTTTTGTAAAAATTGAGGAAATTGTATTAAAAAATTTAGAGTTAAAGATTTAAGTTGAAGAAAATGTAACTTTCTAAAAAAATAAATTCAAAAAATTTCTTTAATAGTGATTTTCTGGAAAGAAAAATTGTTAAAGGTCCCATCCTTTTAATTATGACTAAGAAAAAATTACTCATAAGTATATTTGTGTTTTGATTAAATTATTTATATGTTATTGATAAATCAAATGTGGCAAAAAGTTTATGGAGTTGTGTAATGAAAAATCCTTATATTAGTAATTGAAACAAGAATGGATTATTAATGGTAAGACTGAAGACTCTAAACCCGAGCTACATATTGTAGTATGTGCTACTTTGTTTGTTAGAGAGAAAATTTTGTAAAAATTGGCATTGATCATACAAGTATTATGGTAATAGAATTACAAGAAAACTGTATCATTGACGCAGTGTAACACATGAGATTAAATAATTTTTTTGTCACAAACTGTTGATTATGTGAATTCTTTGTGTGCGACATTCAAATATCAATTGATTTTATGAATTCCTAAATATTTGGTATCTAAATTCGACAATTTTATGAATTCGAGAATTTGGGAGAAAATTAGAGCAAAGATGGCTCAAAATTTCGATAATATTCCCTGAATCCCTATTCAGTGCTTTAAGGTGCACAAATAATAGCAGGCACACATCATGATTTTTCAAAAAGGGAAATGCCTAAAATCTGTCAAAAATGGAAATGCCTAAAAATTAAGGACATATAGAAAATTAGAAGACAAATACAACACCACAAATGATACTCAAAATAGAAGTGTTGATAAAAAATTATAGGTAATATAAGAATGATCAAAAATAGCAAATTCGACTGTTTAAGAGGCTAAACGAAGGAATTTTCCTAAAAATGGCATAACGTGTATAATTTTAATGATTTATAGTTGTCCAAGTAACTATGAAAGTTTCTATACTAATTATCCATAATATTAATATAAAATATAAGGTATATTATATATTAATTGTATGATTATTGCATAAAATATCATTTTAAAGTTATATTTATAAAATTGTAATGCATTGTATAATTGATATGGTAGATGGGTGTATGATATAATAATTAGATATTATTAAATCAATTATATGAAAATTGAGTTCTGGAGAACATTTTTCTTACATTATATTAAATCCACCAAGCACATACAAGAAGTTGTTTTCAAGAAACTTATTTCTTGAAAAATATTTTTTTTCACAACTAAAGCAATCAATATTGCTATTAATTTTTGATATGATACAATAACATGAATACAAATAAGACACAGTTAGAAATAGAATTATAGAGAGAAAAAATAAAAGTGACATGTATACAACATGAAAGTGATACGATTTTCACACAAACAAACACACTTTAATTGTAAAGTAATTATTTGTAATGTGCATTCAATTTCTTGTACTTTTGACATTGATATGAATTTGACACAAAATAAATATTTGTTTACAAGAATTATGACCTTATTCAATGATGACATAGGTGGATAATTTTTTTCTTTTTGATCTTTACCTCTATTGTGAACAAGATCAAATGATACTAACAAGACTAGCAAATTTGAGATTAGGCGATATTGGACTAAGCAATATAAGAATGTGCTAATTTATTAGATGTAATTTTATTTCCTTTTTCTTTCAAAGAAATAAGTACACATATTACATTGTCTTTATAGAATTTCAAGAGAGTATTGCATCATGAGCTAGCCTTATAAGTAGCTTGAAGTTGGCCTAAAGTGATCTCAGGAAAAGGATTGCTAAAAAGCAGAGTCTTGTTTCTGAGAAATACATTTGAAATGTGTTTCATTGATGGTCGTGACTTTGGTATGGGAGATAAGCACACAAGTGCATACAAAGCAACTTGAAGAATTCCTGCAATCAATGAGCTACTACGAGGGTAAGGTAATCGAGGATCTAATATTTCTTGTAATTTGACTTGTTCAATTGATGATGTTAATAACTTGGAGATGATTTCTTCAGGATGTTTTCTCATTATCGTTTCCATAGCTATCACCCCATAGCTGTAAACATCACTTTTTTCATTTAAGATCATCGTATAAGCAAGTTCTGCAGAATTAAAAAAATAAAATTATTTAAAAGCAATTTTATTATGAGAATTGAAATAGAGTTTCTTATAGTATCACTTTTATAGATTAAATGGCATACCACTTTTTATAAATGCTTTTATTTTAGTAGTGGTCCTTTAGATGAAAAAAGATTCACTATAACCCAGAAGTCATACAATAAGTGTGGATAAAAATTTGACTCATATCATGAATATATTTGTAGTAAAAGTTAGTTTCCTTTGATTTTTTATTTTTAAAATTGTGAATATAATCGAAACAACACTTAGATCTTTTTTTTTTTTTTAATTCACAACTCATGATTGAGCAACTATTTAAACAAGAAGCAAAAGTTATTGCAGTCCAAACCAATAAAACTTGTTTAGCTAAATGTAGGTCAAAATCAATTCCACAATTAGGACTCGCTTAGTAGTAATATGTTCTAACTAGGGTAGCGGAGTCAAACAAAACTATGGTGCCTCTTACTTAATTGCTTGGTTTTAAGGCAAGAGTAAATAAGAATTTGATTTGTGATCTACTTTGTTCAGAAAGTTTCTATAAGTGGATACAAAAACTCACACATTTCAAATTTTTATTTACCAATGCCTACCATTGAATGATCCACATAGAGTATTTCTTCTTCTTTTTTCTTTTTTTTTTTAAAAAAAAAACTAGAAAAAAGAAATCAAACACGAAACTTATTTGGTCTAAGTGTTAATAAGCACTTGGTAATACAAAAACTTGGGTGCTAATCAATGGTGTGAACACTTTACCTGGTGCAATATATCCATAAGTGCCTGCAATTGTTGAAATGTTAGTTGACACTGGATCAAGAAATCTCGCCGTGCCAAAATCCGACACAAACGCTTGAATTTCATTGTTAAGCAAAATATTGCTAGTTGACAAATCTCGATGGATAATTGATGGAGAACAATGGTGATGCAAGTAAGACATGGCATGTGCTATATCTTTGATGATGCTAAGTCTTTTGCTCCAACTCAACTCTAATGCTTCAGCATCATTTCTCAAAGCATAGAACAAACTACCCCTCTCCATGTACTCGTATACCAAAAACATGCACCTTCTGTGTAAGCAGAATCCATGAAGCTTAATGATGTTTCTATGTCGAATTTCTGTCAAGAGTTTCACTTCATTCCTGAAACTCCTATCAAAAGCCGGCTCTTCTGCTTCTAGTCGATGAAGCTTCTTTAGAGCAAAAACCTTCCCATTAGGCAATTGTGCTCTATAAACGCTTCCATATCCTCCTGTGCCAATACAGTACTTGAGGTCGAAGTTCTCTGTTGCTTTAACAATTTCCTCAAATGCAATCCTTCCATCATGATTCCATATGGAAAATGTGTCTCCATTGTGTATAATCTTTTCATTTGAGATAGATGGCTTGACCCTTTCTTGGCAATAGAGCCAAATGCAAAGTAATACTATAAAGAAGTAAAAGAATAACAATATTAGTAGGATTATTTCTTCATGGTGTGAAATCTTGTGTCTTGTTTTAGAGGTCAAGTGTGGATGAGAATCAGTAACATAAGTTGTGTTGTAAAAAAGATCCACATTTCCAAGAAACGCACCGCGGACACGGTAGTACGACAATGAATTTGGTATTTGACCTGATAACAAATTATAAGACAAGTTCAAGAGAATGAGAACATTGACATCAAAAACATTTGGGATGGCACCAGAAAGAAAGTTCCTTTGGAGATCAAGATATTTTAGTTCTGCTAATCTCCCAATTTCTAGAGGAATTTCACCAACAATCTTGTTGCCGCTTATATCCATCCAGATCAAAAGGGTTATGTTACCAACCTGTGGTGGGATTGAACCATTCAGTTGATTTTCTTGTAAGCTCATATGCCACAGATTTTTGAGATTTCCTAGTTGTGAAGGGATGGAGCCTCTGAGGTTGTTCATGGAAAGTTCAAGATATTGTAGCTTAGAAAGGTTTCCAAGACAACTAGGGATGAAACCGCTTAAATAATTAGAGTTAAGATTGAGCTCAAGTAATTGCGACAATCGACCTACCGTGGAAGGTATTGAACCAGTAAGCTCATTTCCATCCAAGTTCAAGTCGAAGAGGTTCTTGAGACTTCCTAGTTGTGAAGGGATGCGGCCATTGAGGTTATTCATGGAAAGGTCAAGATATAGTAGCATAGAAAGGTTTCCAAGACATCTAGGGATGAAACCGCTTAAATAATTAGAGCTAAGATTGAGCTTAAGTAATTGCGACAATCGACCTACCGTGGAAGGTATTGAACCAGTAAGCTCATTTCCATCCAAGTTCAAGTCGAAGAGGTTCTTGAGACTTCCTAGTTGTGAAGGGATGTGGCCATTGAGGTTATTCATGGAAAGGTCAAGATATAGTAGCATAGAAAGGTTTCGAAGACAACTAGGGATGGAACCGTTTAAATGATTAGAGCTAAGATTGAGCTTAAGTAATTGCGACAATCGACCTACCGTGGAAGGTATTGAACCAGTAAGCTCATTTCCATCCAAGTTCAAGTCGAAGAGGTTCTTGAGACTTCCTAGTTGTGAAGGGATGGGGCCACTGAGGTTATTCATGGAAAGTTCAAGATATTGTAGCTTAGAAAGGTTTCCAAGACAACTAGGGATATTTCCTGACAGATAGTTTTTGCTCAACGATAAGGTCCCCAATTTTGAAAGTAGGCATAATTGTGAAGGTATAGTGCTTATGAGTCCATTTTCATAAAGTTGGAGATTTTCCAGATTTGGAATAAGAGAAAAGTTCATTTTTCCAAATTTATCACTAACATTCCGGTAAGATGGTAAGTAAATTTTGGTTACACTACCAACTTGATTGCAAGTGACGCCCAGAAATCGGCAATGAGGTAAAGACGTGTTGGTATATTCCGACCACCACCCACTTTGGACCAGAGCCTTCTTTTCGGATGCCAATATATTAGTTGTTGGTGTTGTAGTGGCTGTAATCTTAGACCATAACAGCGTTAGTGCTATGATAAGTGAAAGGAAAGAGGAAAATGGAGGTCGCATGAATATTTTGCGTGTGTGAAGTGAAGGTGACATTGGTTCTCTCTTCACTAGATTAGGCTCTATCTCTTTCTTCATAAGCATGCTACACTGACTCACTAGTATTCTTACAACCAAAGTAGATGAATGTTGGTTTTGTTGTTAGTTTGTTTTATATGAACTAAAACGTGTTTGGCAAGGCACTAAAACAGGTCTGGTCCCGTCAAATTTCTATGGGGGACCGTGGAAATTTCCTAAGCTTAGAATAGTAAAAGACGCCCCAGTGCAGTTATTCTTGAACTTGGCTTGGACCTTGCTGAATTTTCAAAACTGTCGAAGATTGAGTACAGCGTCAAACACGGCATTCAAATAACTACAAAAAGCTTCGGCCAAAATAAATAACTGCAAAAGCCGAATGCGTTTACTTGAGTGTAGGAATACTGGCAAGTCAATTAAGCGTGCTTGGAGGAAAAAGTCAAAATGGGACCTCCATTAACACTACTGCCAATTTAATTATTGCCATTACTTGCAATGGGTTTGTTAGTTTTATTGTTTTTTTTTTTTTTTTACTTTGTCGAACAGACAAGAGTACCTCTATTAACACTACTTTATATATATATATATAATTAGATAACGTGTAATTATACACGCTACCAGATTATTATCGAGTAAAAAAAATAAAAACTGATTATAAGAAATTGTATGTTTAGCATATTTTAATAGACTAGTATAATATGGTTACAACATTCTTAGTATAACAAATTTTTATCTACTATTACTTTATATTTTTCAAAAAATCTTATGATATTATTACAATAATTTTTTTTTTTTTATGATTGATCTTTTGTCTAGGCCATTCATAAATTTTGAATTTTCTATTACTATAACTGTAATGATTTGTAGTTGTGTACTTGTTTTAACTAATTCTTTCCCAAGCTATTCCACTAAATTTTGAAGTTTCTACTCCTATGGTTGTATCAATCTAAAGACTCAAAATTATTTATTGAACTTACTTTAGTGCCTTAATAATAATAATAATAATAATTTATCTATATTTTGATTTAGTAATTTTGTGAAATTATTTTATGTTGCAAGCTGTTTATTATGTAAATAGCATGTAAAGTGGCTCAATTAACATTCCATGATGACATAACCCAAAAATTAAATGAATTAAATAGAATATAATGTTTTCCATAACTTTACCACTCCAAAAGTTTGAAGTAAGGAGACCATGGTATGAGAAACTTGTTCAAGTGAGTACAATTACAAGTAAATTTATACTTCACTGCATTATAAATACGATTTATGTGCTTGGAAATTGTAAGTCATTGTACTTATGGTTATAAATGTAAGCAGTTGTGGATGTGTAGGTGCAATACATTTGATTGTTTAGTAGCTACACTACATATTTGGTGTGTTACTTGGTTTGCTTTGTTGTGCTATTAAGTATTTGCGAATTGTTTGGTTGCTATCTAAATGGCTTAATAGCAGTTGGCTTAAACTTCAATAGAGTATGCATTTTAACTTATTAAGGGGGACATTAAGGATTATGGCACCAAATACCAGCTCTATGAAGAGGATCTAATAGTAGAGAAGGCTACAATTGGTCAAGAACTTGTTTGTTCGTAGTCAAGAACATGAGTGTCTCCATTGCACATTCTTAGTTTGGTGCTAATCACTTGCAATTGATCTTGTCAACCTAGGCTCAAGTAGGGTTAAGCTTTTACTCTAATAATGGATCGGGCAATGTCATGTAGCTGGCATTTGTTTTGTTGCTTTGTCCTTAATAATTGCTTTGAAAACTTGCTATTGTTGACACATGATTCAAAATAGAAAGAAAAAAAAAAGCTATAAAGCTTATGTCCTATCCTTTACTGAATTGTGGTTTACTCATCCCTTATAGATTCTTTTACATGTAACCTTGTCTATCAACTATTGAGGTTGCTCTTGGGAACATGTGTAGCTGTTATTTTTACTCATCCCTTATAGATTCTTTTACATGTAACCTTGTCTATCAACTATTGAGGTTGCTCTTGGGAACATGTGTAGTTGTTATTTTTATGTAATACAAGAACTCATTGTAAATGTTTTTACTAAAAAGTAAATCCTTTTTTTGTGAATAAATCTATTTATATTTCTACTAACTAATAAGCTTTAAAGCAATGTCATTGTAGAGTTTTGTGTATATCATGTTAATGAAAGCTGCTTAATGGTTAGCTTCTATTATACAGTGGTGTGTACAATGAATTGTTACCATAAGACGTCATTTGGGGCATGACACCACACATGCAATAACACCCCATTTACGTGGATCTTACTCACCAATTTCTAAGATTTCAACTCTAATGTGGAACTACATAGAAATTGAAAAAAGACCCTAAATATACTAAAAATCTCAACACTAAATTAAAGCAAAAAAAGAAAAAGAAAAAGAGTACCAAAGTTGTTAACTATAAGCAAAGTGGTTAACAGGATCATCCATGACCCCAATGTTGTTGACCATTTTTTATACCAAGTTAACCACATTGAGACATAGTTAACCACCCTAATGGCTCTTCACTACAAACTCTCATTAGGGATTTATGTAGGACAACTCTAGTATAGTCTCTAACCTCGAAATTGATCTAAACACATATAATTATCTCTTAACTTGAAAACGCAATCAAGCTTCAACATTAGCAACAAAATCAATATGTTTTCTAATCTCAAATCAACAACTCCACAATTTACAATTAAACCAGTAAATTGATGAACCAAATCAACAACAACAACAATTATCAATTGAATTTCTAATAACAAACTAACTAAATCAACAACAGCAATAATTATCAATTGAATTTCTAATAACAAACTAAGGATGCTTAAGGAAATGATAATCTTAAGTTTATATATTATTTAGAAGGAGTTGTTGATATCTTAACGTATCTATTTGGGAATATTGCTGTTTGATAGGATTATGGTCATATTGAATATAATATTAAGTATTGTAATGTTTATAATATATTATCTAATTTATATTGTATATCATTATAATAATATTAGGGTAAAATACATGAACCACTCTTAAAAAATTTAATAATTGTATGGATATTCTATGTTTTTAAAATTGAGTAATTTTTCTCCTCCAACAAATTTGGACCCCATTATTTTTGCTTACATGGATCATTATATGTAAAATATTTTTTTGGGTCAAAATAATTTATAAAATATTGACATGGCAAGTGATGCATTTGATATTTATATTAAAAAGATGCTAGGTTAGACTTAGAAAACAATATATTTGAACCTGGAATAATATTTAATTTTACATGCTATAAAATATATTACCAAAATATCTCTACTGTTGTGAGATTAGATCTTAAACAAAATAATCATTATTATTATTATTTTTAAAGCTTATGCCTTTGCAATTGTTTCTCTCTTGCTCAAACTCTACTTACCGAAATGATCGCAAGTAATGCCGAGAAATTGGCAATAAGGCAAAGAAGTGCTGGTTTATTGAGGCCACCACTCATTTTGGAGCACAACCTTTTCGTCGGACTTCAACATCGTAATAACTGGTGTTGTCGTGGCTGTGCTCTCAGGCCGTAACACTGTTATTGCCATGGTGGATGAAAGAACAACGGAAAGGTCGAGGTCCCACGAATGACTATTTTGAGTATGTGAAGTGAAGGTTACTTTGGTTCCTGATCACCAGACAATGCCCTTTCTTTTTCCAAAGAAGCATGATACGTTAACTCACTAGTATTCCTACACCCAAAGTAAACGCATTTGGCTCTTAGCAGTTATTTCCATGCCGTGTTTGACGTGGTACTCGGTCTTCCATAGTTTAATAAGTAATTCTGTATTCTATTTCAATGAATTTAATAAGTAATTCTATAAATTACTTGATAGGAGACCAGGCAATACCCTTTGTCGTGTAAAATATTTTTTTACAGATGTCTTAATCATTTTATTATTTGTTATTTAACATTATAACATAGAACAATATTCATGTAATATATAATTAGAAGATATTAGTTAATAAGTATTAGATTAATTACTATTTTATTGGCTATTATTTTTTAAAGAAAAATCCTACTATAAATATTTGTTTATAGTTGTATCCTTGTTTTAACGGATCCTTTATCCAAGTCATTCATAAAATTTTGAATTTTCAATTATTATAACTGTATTGATTTGTAGTTGTATATTTTGTATTAACTAATCCTTTCCCAAGCTGTTCCGTAAATTTTGAAATTTCTATCATTATAGTCTTATTAATCTGCAAATGCAAAATTATATTATTGAATTTACTTGGTGCCATGATATACATAAGTGCCTTCGCAATATTTTGAATCACGGATAATGTAATTCTAATATACAATGAAGGAAAAATATTCAATAAATATAAATGTAAACATTATTATATATTTATAACAGATTATTCATTTATTTATTTATTTGCTAATTATATATCACAAAATTAGAGAATAAAGGATCCAAACATATTTCATTTTAAATAAAGAATAATATTTATACCAATTCGATTACTAGATCTTGATATGTAACTGGACCGTAAAGTAACACCAATGGAAAGGTGGAGGTACTATGAATGACTATTTTGTGTGCGGAAAGTGAAAGTTACGTTAATTCTATGGAGGTCTCATGAATAACTATTTTGAGTGCGAAAAGTGAAGATTACGTTGGTTATGTAGAGGTCCCATGAATGACTATTTTGAGTGCAGGAAGTAAAGGTTATGTTGTGAATGACTATTTTGAGTGCAAGAAGTGAAGTTTACGTTGTGAATGACTATTTTGAGTGTAGGAAGTGATTGTTACGTTGGTTTTATAGAGTTCTCACGAAAAATGACTATTTTGAGTATGGGAAGTGAAGGTTACGTTGTTTTGAGTGTGGAAAGTAAATGTTACTGAGTTCTATGGAGGTCCCATAAATGATTATTTTGAGTGTGTGAAGTGAAGGTTACGTTGGTTCTTCGATCACTAGATAATGCCTTTTCTATTTCAAAAGCATGCTACATTGATTCACTGGTATTCCAACACCCAAAGTAAACTAGGTTTGTTAATTTGTATCAAGATATCGTACATGGATTAATATATGTAAAATAATTTTTTGGGCCAAAATAATTTATAAAATATTGACATGGCAAGTGATGCATTTGATATTTATATTAAAAAGATGCTAGGTTAGACTTAGAGAATAGTATATTTGAACCTGGAATAATATTTAATTTTACATGCTATAAAATATATTACCAAAATATCTCTAATGTTGTGAGATTAGATCTTAAACAAAATAATCATTATTATTATTATTTTTAAAGCGTATGCCTTTGCAATGGTTTCTCTTTTGCTCAAACTCTATTTACCGAAACGATCACAAGTAATGCCGAGAAATTGGCAATAAGGCAAAGAAGTGCTGGTTTATTGAGGCCACCACCCATTTTGGAGCACAACCTTTTCGTCGGACTTCAACATCGTAATAACTGGTGTTGTCGTGGCTGTGATCTCAGACCGAAACACTGTTATTGCCACGGTGGATGAAAGAACAACGGAAAGGTAGAGGTCCCACGAATGACTATTTTGAGTAAATGAAGTGAAGGTTACTTTGGTTCCTGATCACCAGACAATGCCTCTTTCTTTTTCCAAAAGAGGATGATACGTTAACTCACTAGTATCCCTACACCCAAAGTAAACGCATTTGGCTCTTAGCAGTTATTTCCATGCCGTGTTTGACGTGGTACTCGGTCTTCCACAGTTTTCGAAAATTCAGTAACATGGACCTTAAGACCAAGAGTGTTCAATAAATCTAGTACATGTGTCTAATTTCTCCGGGGAATAATTTCACTGACGCTTCTTTATTTACCCTTCTAATCTTTATCTGAAAACGAATCTCTCCACGTGTGGAAACTAAAATTTAACTCTTCTAAATTCAATTTCGATGAATTTGATACGTAATTCTATGAATTACTTGATAGGAGACCAGGCAATACCCATTGTCGTCTAAATTATTTTTTTACCGATGTGTTAATCATTTTATTAGTTGTTATTTAACATTATAACATAGAACAATATTCATGTAATTTATAATTAGAAGATATTAGTTAATAAGTATTAGATTAATTATTATTTTATTGGCTATTATTTTTTAAAGAAAAATCCTACTATAAATATTTGTTTATAGTTGTATCCTTGTTTTAATGGATCCTTTATCCAAGTCATTCGTAAAATTTTGAATTTTCAATTATTATAATTGTATTGATTTGTAGCTGTATATTTTGTATTAACTAATCCTTTCCCAAGCTGTTCCATAAATTTTGAAATTTCTATCATTATAGTCTTATTAATCTGCAAATGCAAAATTATATTATTGAATTTACTTGGTGCCATGATATACGTAAGTGCCTTCGCAATATTTTGAATCATGGATAATGTAATTCTAATATACAATGAAGGAAAAATATTCAATAAATATAAATGTAAACATTATTATATATTTATAACAGATTATTCATTTATTTATTTATTTGCTAATTATATATTACAAAATTAGAGAATAAAGGATCCAAACATATTTCATTTTAAATAAAAAATAATATTTATATAAATTCGATTATTAGATCTTGATATGTAACTATACCATAAAGTAACACCAATGGAAAGGTGGAGGTCCCATGAATGACTATTTTGAGTGCGGGAAGTGAAGGTTACCTTGTTTTGAGTATGGGAATTGAATGTTACTTGGTTCTATGGAGGTCCCATAAATGACTATTTTGAGTGCATGAAGTGAAGGTCATGTTAGTTGTCTAATCCCTAGATAATGCCTTTTCTTTTTCCAAAGCATGCTACATTGACTCATTAGTATTGCAACACCCAAAGTAAACTAGGTTTGTTAATTTGTATCAATCCATTGTATTTACGTTTAAACATATTTATATCATAAAAATCTGATGTGGACATCGTGGCGAACACAAGTTGAGGCACGGGTTGATACACGGGTGGATACAAGATCGTGTAACATGTCAAGGAACTTCCAGAAACAAACACAGTTGCATACACGGTCAGGAGTACGACCGTGTGAGGAACCTGAATGACTCCTAGAAACATACACAGCCTAGTACACGGCCAGGAAGCACGGCCGTGTGTTCTATCAGGATCTCCCCAGAAGCATACATGGCTACAGGTACGGCCAAGGAGCACGGCTGTGTGTTCTGCCAGGATCTCCCCAGAAGCATATACGGCTACAAGCACGACCATGTACTATGCCAGACATATTCCCAAAAGTATACACGGCCTTGAGGCACGACCGTATATACGACAGAGAATAGACATGTATATTAATATTTATTTTTACGTGTACGTTTATATTTTCTTTTTTTATGTATTTTTACAGAGTAGTATATATACCCTTGTTAGGTTATTTTAGGGTTACATTTTATTCATCATTGAAACACATTTTGAGAGAGGATTTTCTCTGTAATTTTCAATTGTGTGCAATTGACTTTATCCAAGAATAAACTTTGATCCTTCTTTGTTTATTCTAGAGTTCCAATCCTAGAATTGGTCTCGATTTACGCTTTCCTTGCTGCGTCAGTTGGTATCAGGGCAAGGCAAATTCCTGCGGAGATGTCGGCTAACGATGGTGTTGATGGCGGTTGTGTTCTCGACCTTGATCGGGATGCAGAAGTCCAAGGAGTCAATCAATGGGCTCTAAGGGCGGTGGTCGAAACCATGGAACAGAGACTTGAACGTGTAGAACAGCGTCTGGAAGGCCTGGTGGAGCGTTTCGATGCCATGGTGATGGACCACAACAGGAATAGGGGTGTTGTTGGGAATCGATTGGGGGTAGTAGTTGCTCGCGGCGGTCCTATCAATGAACTTACTACCGGAAATCAATGGAACCGAAGGATTGATGAAAGCTCTTCTGAGGAAGAGGAAGAATTTATGCAGAGGAGGGGACAACCACCGAGAAGGGGTAGCATTGGTGGTGGTAGGTACCACGGAGTGGATGACCGGATTGATCAGGCGTACGGTGGCGGGTATCGATAAAACTACCAGGGATTCGATCATGCTGATGGCGGTGACTTCCGTCTTAAGGTAGACATTCCTTCCTTTAATGGTAATTTCAATATAGAAGAAATTTTGGACTGGCTTGCGGAGGTCGATAGATTCTTCGATTATATGGAGGTTCCTGAGGATAGGAGGGTAAGGTTGGTTGCTTGTAGGCTGAAAGGCGGGGCATCTGCATGGTGAGATCGATTGCAGAACCGTAGGCAAAGGGAAGGGAGGCAACCTATTAGAACATGGTACCGCATGAGAAATCTATTGTAGAGAGATTTCCTACTAGCCGACTACGAACAAATTCTTTCCCAGTAGTATCAACGATGCCGTCAAAGGCAGAGGACGGTGCATGAGTACACCGCTGAATTCATGAGGTTAGCGAAAATGAATGATCTGAGGGAGATTAAGGGTCAACAGGTGGCACGATTTGTAGACGGGTTGAAACCTCAAATTAAAGACAAGATAGGAGTGACAGTGTTCAGAACCGTCAATGAAGCCAAGAATTTGGCCCTCCGAGCTGAAATGATGATCCAAGAGCAGAGTGCAAGGTTAGGAGGAGGTAAGAGAAACTATGCTTATGATAATCTCGGCAGTAGTAGCAGGGTGATTGGCTAAAGGCCTAGAGGAGTTGTTGAAAAGACAATGGGAAGTATGGAAAGAAAAGAAGATAAAGCTGAGGGGAAGAGGCCACTTGAGAGCAAAGAAGCCCCAAGGAAAAATAACCCATATGCTAAACCAATATTGAGAAAGTGCTATGGATGTAATCAGTCGGGACATCGATCCAATGAATGCCTGAATCGACGAGCTGTAAACATTGTCGAAAGGGAAGAGGAGGAGGAGGTGTGTTGCGAGCCAGATGGTGATGATGATTACTATGAGGAGGCTGATGATGCGGTGGAGCCTAACTATGTAATTAGGAGGATGATGCTAGCACCAAAATAGGAAGGTAGTTCACAACGACACCAGCTCTTTTGCACTAGGTGCACGATTGGTGGGAGAGTGTTTGACTTGATTGTTAATAGTGGGAGTTGCGAGAACATCATCGGAAAGGAGGTTGTGAAGAGACTCTAACTACCGATAGAGAAACATCCGAGTCCTTACATCATAGGATGGATTAAAGCGATAGAACGGATCAAGGTGAAAGAGAGGTGTCGGGTTCCCTTTTCGATAGGCAAGTATCGGGATGAGGTATATTGCGACATCGTCGATATGGACGCTTGTCATTTGTTATTCGGATGGCCTTGGCAATTTGATGTGGATGCCCAACATGCCGGGAAAGAAAAAAAAAATAGATTGGAAAAGGAGGGTGTGAAATATATGTTATTACCATTGACGGATAAGCGACCCAAGACCCAAAAAGCGGAAGGAAAATCTTTTCTGACAATCACTCAGTCAGAGAAGGAAATGACCGAGGATATTAAGGAGTCCCGTTTGATGCATGCTCTCGTGGTGAAGAATGCGGGAGAGGACATGGATAGTGTAGAGGCTCTGGAGGAAGTGAAAGGGTTATTAGAGGAATTTAAACAGGTAGTGCTGGAAAACTTACCAGAAGGACTGCCTCCATTGCGAGACATCCAGCATCACATTGACTTGGTGCCTAGAGCTAGTCTCCCTAACCTCCCTCACTATCGGATGAGTCCAAAAGAAATGGAGGTCTTATAGGAGAAGGTCTAAGACTTACTAGACAAAGGATTCATCCGAGATAGCATGAGTCTATGTGCCGTACCAGCGCTATTGACGCCCAAGAAGGATGGGAGTTAGAGGATGTGTGTGGATAGCCGGGCGATCAACAAGATCACAATTGGGTATAAATTCCCAATACCTTGCATTGAGGATATGTTGGACCGGTTGAGTAGAGCGGTAATCTTCTCTAAAGTAGATCTCAGAAGTGGGTATCATCAAATTCGGGTCAAACTTGGGGATGAGTGGAAGACCGCCTTCAAGACAAAGGAAGGGTTATATGAATGGTTGGTTATGCCATTCGGCCTTAGCAATGCACCGAGTACCTTCATACACGTGATGAACCAGGTACTTAAACCATTTATAGGTCGATTCGTTGTTGTATATTTTGATGATATCCTAATATATAGCAAGACCAGGGATGAGCATCTAGTGCACATGAAGGATGTTTTAACTGTATTGAAAGAGAGTAAGCTCTATGCTAATCTCAAGAAGTGTGTATTTATGTCATCGAGGCTGCTATTCTTGGGCTTCATAGTGAGTGGTAAGGGTATCACAGTGGATGAGGATAAGGTGAGAGCCATTAGAGATTGGCCTACGCCCAAGGCCATTACCGAGTTGAGGAGTTTTCTAGGGTTGGCAGGATTCTATAGGTGTTTCATACGACATTTTAGGACGGTTGCTGCCCCATTGATTGAGTGCTTAAAGAAACGAAAGTTTCATTGGGATGGAGAAGCTGAGTCGGGATTCGCGGTGCTCAAAGAGAGATTATGTAGTGCGCCGGTGTTGGCCTTACCGGACTTCTACAAACTATTTGAAGTCAACTGTGATGCCAGTGGCGTAGGTATTAGCGCTGTGCTCTCTCAAGAGAAGAGACTCGTGACCTTCCATAGTGAGAAGCTCTGTGAAGCTAGGAGAAAGTGGTCCACATACGATAAAGAATTTTATTCAGTGGTCAGAGCCCTGAGGATGTGGGAGCACTACTGGTTGGCAAAGAGTTTATCTTATACTCAGATTGTGTCACCCTGAAACACCTGAGTAATCAGACCCGCATCTGCAAAGACATGCATGCCAAATGGATACAGTTTCTGCAAAAATTTCCATTTCACCTAATGCATAAATTTGGGGTCCAGAATAAGGTGGTCGACGCGTTAAGCCGAAGAGCGGATTTGTTGGCTACCATGAGGGCTAAAGTAGTCGGATTTGAGCAGTTGAAGGAGTTGTATGAAACAGATGAAGATTTCAGAGCTATTTGGAGGAAATGCACCAATAAGGAACTCAATGACAGTTATTACATTCTGGAGGGTTACTTAATGAGGGGTAACCAGCTATGCGTTCTTGAATCCTCCTTGTGGGAGAAATTGATCAGAGACCTCCACGGAGAAGGATTAGCCGGCCATCTAGGGCGTGACAAAACGCTAGCAGCAGTGGCTGCAAGATACCATTGGCCTCAGTTGAGAAGGGATGTAGGGCGGATAGTGCAACGGTGTTACATTTGTCAGACATCAAAAGGGCATTCTCAGAATACTGGGTTGTACACTCCGTTACCAGTACCTAAGAATATCTGGGAGGATCTATCCATGGATTTCGTGTTAGGTTTGCCTCATACCCAACGAGGTGCTGACACTATTTTTGTGGTTGTGGACAGGTTCTCCAAGATGACTCACTTCATTCCTTGTAGAAAGACGGCCGATGCACAAGGCGTGGCCAAACTATTCTTTAAGGAGGTGGTCAGGTTGCACGGAGTCCCCAAGTCCATCACTTTTGATAGAGACACCCAATTCCTTAGCCATTTCTGGAGGATGCTATGATACATGTTTAATTCGTCCCTCAACTTCAGCAGCACAGCCCACCCTCAAACCGATGGGCAAACAGAAGTGACGAACAGGACCCTTGGAAATCTAATACGAAGCATTTATGGAGAGAAGCCAAAGCAATGGGACCTGGCACTCTCTTAAGCCGAGTTCGCCTACAACAATTCCATACATAGAACTATTGGAAGATCACCCTTTTCAGTGGTCTATACCAAGGCGCCTTCTCATGACTTGGATTTAGCTTCTTTACCTAAGGGTGTTCAGACCAATGTTGCTACTAAACACCTGGCGGAACAGTACCATGGTAGCATCTGACGTGAAGGAACAAATTGAGAAGGTGAATGAGTAGTATAAGAAAGCCGTCGACAAACATTAGAGGAAGAAACTGTTCGAGGTGGGAGATCAAGTGATGGTGTTCTTAAGGAAGGAACGTTTTCCCGTGGGAACGCATAGCAAGTGGCAACTAAAGAAATATGGGCCTTACCATATTGTCGCGAAGATCAATGACAACACCTATGTGGTTGGGCTCCCGAAAAGCATGAAAATCTCCAAGACCTTCAATGTAGCTGACTTGTCCCCATTCTACACGGATGACGAACCCCTTTATCTAGAAGAGAACTCGGGGTTGAGTTCTTCATTGGTGGGAGAGAATGATGTGGACATCGTGGCGGACACAGGTTGAGGCACGGGTTGATACACGGGTGGATACACGGTCGTGTAACATGTTAGGAAACTTCTAGAAACAAACACGGTTGCATACACGGTTAGGAGCACGGCCGTGTGAGGAACCTGGATGACTCCCAGAAACATATACGGCCTAGTATACGGCCAAGAAGCACGACCGTGTGTTCTGTCAGGATCTCCCCATAAGTATACACGACTATAGGCACGGCCAGGGAGCACGGTCGTGTGTTCTGCCAGGATCTCCTTAGAAGCATACACGGCTACAGGCACGGCCAGGGAGCACGACTGTGTACTACGCCAGACATATTCCCAGAAGCATACACGACCTTAAGGCACGATCGTCTATACGACAGAGAATAAACGTGTATATTAATATTTATTTCCACGTGTGCGTTTATATTTCCTTTTTTACGTATTTTTATAGAGTAGTATATATACCGTTGTTAGGTTATTTTAGGGTTACGTTTTATTCATCATTGAAACACCTTTTGAGAGACGATTTTCTCTATAATTTTCAATTGTGCGCAATTGACTTTATCTAAGAATAAACTTTGATCCTTCTTTGTTTATTCTAGAGTTCCAATCCTAGAATTGGTCTCGGTTTACGCTTTCCTCGCTGCGTCAAAATCTTAATTTATAATTTGATTTATTCATTAATCATATATAAAAATCTAAACCTATAACTTGACATATTTAATAATTATATTTCATATAAAGGTTTGACTTATTTATTAATTAAAAAGTTATAAATAAATTTATAAAACAGTTATAAATACATTAAAAGGGGCAATCATAAAATCAATATTTACAAATAAAAATAATATGAGCTTAACACTTAAGTATAAAATTACAACATAGTAAGAGTTTAATAAAATAAAGATATAATTTATAACATAGTATATATAGTATAGGAATAATATTGCCAACTCTACCTAAACTTCAGATGAAAACTTAATTTACTACTTAAAGTTTAAATTCGCTAAATTCAATACTCAATTCAAAGTTTTCACGTTACCGATACAACTTACATTAAATCTTATGATGATTCATTTTTTCAATTATATCTTTTAATTATTATTAACATAACACATATCCCACTAGTTTAAAGAATGTTACATTGAAATGTTGGCTTCAACTGTTGAACATGATGGAAAGGCATTATTGTTGGCTTTATGTAATTCGACCTTTCTTTTTTTCCTTAAATCACTAAGTCTAGGATATGCGAAAACAATGCCAATGTAGCAATCCTTAAACTAGTAGGATATGTATTCCTCTAATTATAGTTGAAGAATAAGACTAGATAGGTAGTTGTAAAATTTAATACAGGTAGTAGTAATAACACGAAAAGTTCAAAATGGAAATTAAAATGAGCAAATTTAAACTTTAAATAGTAAATTGATTTTTCACAAAAAAATTAGGTAGCAATAGTGACATTATCCCATACACACACATATATATATATGTTATAGTTATATGATCTATATACATATATTATATACATAAATATAAGTTATATATTTGTTATATGCATTCTCTTTATACATATGTTATATATTTTTATAATATATATTTAAGTAAAATATACATATATTATTATAATATACGAGCTAATACATATGTTATATGTATTATATATATTTATATATATGTTATGTATATTTTAGTTATTTTGTTGTTCAATGGGCTCGCAGTTAAATGTAAACCTATTTACAAGATCTATTTAATAATTGGGTTTGCAAACAAGTTTGCAAGTTAAACTCGAACCTGAAAATAAA
Source organism: Laguncularia racemosa (assembly GCA_037954665.1). Classification (NCBI taxonomy): domain Eukaryota; kingdom Viridiplantae; phylum Streptophyta; class Magnoliopsida; order Myrtales; family Combretaceae; genus Laguncularia; species Laguncularia racemosa. The sequence continues at coordinate 1,594,576 of JBBMOL010000091.1, read as the reverse complement.
CAAGTCTAACTTATTTGTATCTTATATCAATTTTTTTTTATGTAAATCTATTTATAATAGCATCATGTCATATTCAAATTCATAAATAACAGTAAATTTTTTTATTCTTCTTTTTTAAATATTTAAATTTTGATGTCTAATACCCCATAAATAGTTCAGATTAAATAAAAATAATAATCAATTTTAGCTTGAATGATATGTAGAGAAACCCTACCCTCTCTAATTCATTCAACATGTGCGATTTCCTTAAGGCTTTGGAATTCTTGTGAGCTGTAAATTAAACGCATTTGGATCTTAGCAATTATTTCCATGCCGTGTATGACGTGGTACTCAGTCTTCCACGGTGCATTCAACCTAGTAATACGTGTCTAATTTTTCCGGCGAATAAATACACTGGCGCCTCTTTATTTTTAATCACTCTTCTAAGCTTTATCTGAAATACAAATCTCTCCACGTGTGGAAATTAAAATTCAATTTCTCTAAATTCTATTTTAATGAATTTGATAACTAATTCTATAAATTACTTGATATGAGACCACACAATACCCATGATCCTATAATGTATTTTTTTTTATACGTGTTACTTATTTTATGAGTTGTTATGTAACATTATAACATAAAACAATATTGATATGATATATAATTACAAACTATTCGCTTTTTATATTTTCAAAAACTTCTTTCTTTCTTTCTTTCTTTTTTTTTTTAGTTGTACACTTGTTGTAACTGATGCTTCGTCCATGTCATTCATAAAATTTGAATTTTCTATTACTATGATTGTAATGATTTGTAGTTGTGTACTTGTATTAACTAATCCTTTCCCAAGCCGTTCCACTAAATTTTGAAGTTTCTGCTACTATAGTTGTATTAATCAATAGACGCAAAATTATTTATTGAACTTACTTTAGTGCCTTAATAATAATAATAAACCACTCTGAACAAATGGCGTCGCAGGAATTTGAGATAGAGTAAGTATAAACCATCCAGACACCAATGCATAGTTTGACACCTCCTTACTAGCATATCTAACACCTAACCTTAGTAATCAAGATTCTACCGGACCGACAAAGGGCAGTTCAAGAAACACAGATCTTCTCTAGTCTTCCGTAGGAACTATAGGCGAATTTTAGTTGGTATATATCGGATCATGCGGCTGAAAACATAAGTTTCTCATTTCTGGAGAAACACCGTCTAAAGAAATGTTTCCGACAACTTTGCAACACCGTGGGACTGCCGAAGGCCAGCGAACCGAGAAGTCCAATTTTCCGCCAGCAGGTTACTCAACGAATCTCATGATATATATATATATCTATTATTAAACTAACGCTTTTAATTCTCAAAATTCAAGGTAAGTCTTGTCTTATCTAAATTTTGATGCAATAATTTTTGTAAAATTATGTAAATAACATGTAAAATGGCTCAATTTGTGCTATTCGGATGGGAAAGGAAAATGTTCGATTATTATGATATCTTAAGCCTAAGTGTAAAAATATACTAGTAAGGATAAGGTAGGCATGTATAATTATAAATCTAGCATGCTATATTGAAATTCATGCTTAAATGTATTTTGTGATATAAATATTATAGAAATGATGTGTATTTTATTTTTTATTTTTTTTAAGAGTCAAAGCTGATATATATTGAAATTCATGCTTATACGATTTTTTCCTCTAGATAATCCGAATTAACCTAAACACGTAAGACTATCTCTTAACTTGAAAACACAATCAAACTTCAACATTAGTAACAAGATCAATCTCTTCTCCAATCCCAAATTACCGGCTCCTACAATTCAATCATTTAATTGATAAACCAAATTAGCAACAATGTACAATTACCAATTGAATTCCTAATAACAAACTAAGGATGCTTGTGAAGGTATAAAATCTTGTGAAGGTGTATAAGATATGTTGTAAACAAGATCTTTATTTCCAAGAAATGCATTCCCAAACTGCTTGTACAAAAGAGAATTTAGGATAACATGTTTAGGTGAAAGAGAACATGGATGTCAAAAACATCTAGGATAGAACTAGAAAGAAACTATATAGTCTTGCTAATCTTCCCATTTTTGAAGGAATTTTACCAACAATTTTCCTAATAACAAACTAAGGATGCTTTAGGAAATGATAATCTAGAGTTTATATTTTATTTAGAAGGGGCTGTTGATTTTTAACGTGTGTTTGGGCATATTACTCGTCAGAAGAATGATATAACATTAAGTATTGTAATGTTTAATTTTTATAACGTAATGTTTATAATATATTATCTAATTTATATTATTTGCCATTATAATAATATTAGAGTAAATTGCGCCAACTACTTTTGAAAACCTTAATAATTGCAAGGACATCTTCTGTTTTTAAAGTAAAGTAATTTTTCCCCTCTAACATACGTTGAACCCCACTATTTTTGCTTACATGGATTATTATGTTAAAATTTATTAATTTTTTGGCCAAAATTATTATGTTAACATGGCAAATGACATATTTGATATTTATATTAAAAGGATGCTAGGTAAGATTTAGAAAAAAAAAAAAATAGACGTGTAAAAAAAAAATATATAATAAAAAAAATTTAAAAACCAAATCGTAAAAGTAAAGTGAGACAAGAAAATATATAAGTTTGTGCGATCCATGTCCGACCGTGTCATTCTCCAGCAACATGTCTTATAGCAATTGTGCTCTTTTCACTGTTTCAAGCTATACAATACTGCGATACGGTGGATGATTGTTGTTGAATTGTGGAGTGATCATGCAGGAAGATTTGTTGATCTAGGCGAGTTCTGGTTTTAATCAATTTAAAGGTCTCAAGTTTAAGTTGGTTTTATTAGAAACTATGCAGATACGGATAGTGAAACCTACAGTTCATCTTCTTTCAAACCGGAGCTGTACATTGGAATTTAGGATAACAGTTGTTTTAAAGAATGCAGAATTTTCCGAATTGGCATTGGAGGTATAATTCGGACGCAAACATGGAATGTTTTCTTCTCTACTTTACTTTTTTTTTTTTTTTTAACTTTGTATTTGATACTTTTTTTTCAGCTGACATGACATCCTTTTTAATTTTAATATCTAAAATGTCATAAGTTATGGCAATATTCTATTATATAATAAGCATATCAGTAAAAGTAGTGGGATTTACATGTATTAGAGGATAGAAATTATTCAATTTTGAAAGTCTAGGTTGTCTATATAATTATAAAAATTTCAACTGTGGTCCATGTGATTCATTTATAATATTAATATAAAATATAAAGGTATATTATGCATTAATTATATGATACATTGCATAAAACATAAATTTATAGTTATATTTATGAAGTTGTAATGTACTGTATAAATAATATGTTACATGATGTGTAATATAATAATAGATATATTATTAAATCAATAATATTGTCAAAATTCAGTTTGGAGACATTTTTCCTCAAATAGATTAAATCGACCGAGCACACGCAAGAGGTTGGTTTTCCGATAAAAGTACTTCCCGAAATAATATTTTTACACAACTAAAGGCCATCAAAGATGAAACGGGTGATATTTAAAAAAAAAAAAAAAAATCAAAAGCAGACACTGTTGGATTACTCAAAATTTAAAAGATGTCTCCGCCCTTTAATATTGTCAGCATAATCAAATAATGCTAAAAAGAGTGAAGGTTGAGACTTTGGTAGGAGAGATAAGCATGAAAATACATACGATGCAACTTGAAGAATTCTCTCGATCAATGAGCCATTGTGGAGGCAAGGTAATTGAAGATCTAGTATTTCTTATAATTTAACATGTTCAATCCATGCTGTTAATAGCTTCAAGATAATTCCTTAGCATGTTTTCTCATTATCATTTCCATAATTACCATTCAATAACTATAAATATCACATTTTCATTTGGAATCATTATATAAGCAAGTTCTATATAATTAAAAAACAAAGTTATTTAAAAATATTTTGTTATGAGAATCTATATAGAATTTTTTTAAATATCCCTTTTGTAGATTATGGTATTACCCCTTTTTCTAACATTTTCATTTTAGTAGAGGTCCTTTAGATGAAAAAAGATTGACTACAACCTAGGAGTCATATAATAATGGTAAACACAAATCCAAACCAAATTGTGAATATAATGGAAGCAAAAGTTAGGCTTTCTTTTTTTTTTTGTTTTTTTTTTCAACAATTCATGATTGAGCAAGTGGTTAAATTAGAAAGCCAAACTTATTGTAGTCCAAACCAACAAAACATCTTTTTGCTAAATGTAGGTTAAAATCAAAGCAAATCATAAATGGAATAGATTCAAATGATACTCAAAAATTTTTATTTTTGTTTTTCCAATTGGTTTAGAAAAGGTATGAGCAGAGTCAGAGAGAGGAAAAGCCCTTCAAAATCCACTCTAACTAAAGATTTTTCTAATAAATTAAACTTAGGAAAACTAAATTTTTTCTTTTTATTTCTTATCTAACGTAAAAATTCAAGGTAGCAACTCGCTAATACTTAGATAATATTCTAATTCCATAATTGGGATTTAAATGGTAGTGAATGACTCGGCTAAAGCAGCCAAGTCAATCTAAGCTATGGTGCCTCTTACTTAAATTACTTAGTTGCAAGGTAAGAGAAAGCAGAATTCAATATGTGATCTACTATGTTGAGAAAGTTGTTATAAATGGTTATAGAAATTCACATATTTAATTTTTTTTTTATTTACTTGTGCTTATCTTTGCTCAATCCACAAGGTTCATTTCTATTTTCTTTTTAAGAAAAGTAAAATAAAAAGAATGATAAAATTAAACGGTCTAATTGTTGATAAGCTTGATAATACAAAAATTTGGGTACTAACAAATGTTATAAGTGCTTTACTTGGTGCAATATATCCAGTAGCGCCTATGATTATTGAAATGTTGGTTGAAGCTGAGCTAAGAAGTCTTGTGTGCCAAAATTCGAGACAAATGCCTGCATTTCACAGTTGAGCAAAATATTGTTGGTTGACAAATCTTGATGGATAATGGATGGAGAACAATGGTGATGCAAGTAAGACATGGTGTAAAACTGTGAAAATAAATAAAAAATAAAGATAATAATAAGATCGGGGCAAATAAAAGCAATAAGGATTTAAAATAGGAGGCAATTCGATCATTTTATAAGACAAGTATAAAAGGGTTAAACACAAGTCATTTTAACTCTTCACTTTCTACACTATAGTATCCCTAGAGTAAGTAGAAACCCTGGGAGAAGAAAGTATCTATTACACTCGACACTTAAACTGAAATTCCACATGGTAAGTATATCAACTAACATTCTTTGTGTTGTTTTCATGCTTGGGGTGTGATTCAAGGTTCAATCCTTTGATTTGTAGTGTAGAATGACCCAATATGAGCAAAGGTTTGGGATAAGACTTTGATCGTTGGAATGATCCAAACAATTAAGTTATTCAATTCAACTAAGTTTAGTGTTATGATGCTATAAACAATGTATAATTAGGCTTAATAGTGTAAAATCACATATAGGGTTTGAAAAAATTGAAAATTAGTGAATTGGGAAGAGCATTCAAAGTAGAACAATAGGGTACATGGCTAGGTACATGCTCATGTACCTACCTATGTTGTTTAGAGAAGAAAAGAACAAGTTAGAAGGTTCATGGCTAGGTACATACTCGTGTAACTATACACAATTAAGTACACAACCGTGTATTTGAGTGTATAGAAGGATGGAAGTGTACATAAAGGTACGTGGTTACAATACATGACCGTGTTCCCTACCGTGCTCATATACATGACCTAATACATGACTATGTTCCCAAAAAACATTACTAGATTGATTTCTTTTCATAATTCTTGTTTTTCTCTAACCTAAAACCTTGATGAGACTCTAGAAACTTTATTAAAGGGAAGTGATCCAACAACCATTAGGTAACAAAATCAATAAAATTGGACGATACTTTAGGTTAATTCTAAGATTAATTGTTCTATACATTATTAGGTTTCAATGCAACCATTAAACGAGGACATGTTGAGTTTGAGACCACCCTTTTAGGTACGTATAATCTTATGTGTTGCTTATATTTGTTAGGGTAGTTAAGGAATTGTGATTAATGGTTTATTTGAATTGATTAAGTTGTTTGTTGATTGCGCTTGACTCAACCTAAGGACCAGGTAAAACCTTAGGGGGCACCCATTCATTGGTATGTGGTGGTGTCCTTAATGGAGTTATATACTAAGATGATTCGATAGATTTAGGGACACATGAGTATTGGAGCTCATAATGGTAGTTCCCAAAATTGTATTATGTATTTTCTATACATAAGGTGCGGTTAAGTCATAAGAACCCCTTTATTGTTTGAGGACTAATTAAGATAATAGCCTACTATTTGATTTTGATGTCTTTGCATAGGTGTATGTAGTTTAAATTATGTTCGATCATGCACATGTGATTGTGGATTATATATACTAGGTATTCCCTTCAAGGACCATTTTCTCTCTCTCTTTTTAGCTACAAGTACATGCAATTTTGCTTCACATGAGGAGGATATAGGGACATACGTATAGGATGGAAAAGATATAGAATACTTTTATTATCATGATGATTAGGTGCAAATTGTTATTTGAAGCTTTAGAACATTGTTGTAAGTTTGTTTATTTATGGAGGATCATAGTATTGAAAATATTTTAGCATTTATGCTGTCTAAAATCTTATTTTATGTTAATGTACTAAGATGATCTTGAAGTAGTATGAATTTTGCAAATGAGACTTAATTGAGTCACTCATCTATGATGTCATTTATTTATTTTGAATTAGGGTTCACATTTATTGCAAGTTATCCAGATTTAGAGACTTTAGGAGTCTTAACGTGTCTTTACCTTGTAAGGACACATGACGAGTTGTGGCATAGCAGGTTTTGGGGCATTACATATGGCATGTGCCATATCTTTGACAACACAGAGTCTTTTACTCCAGTTCAATTCTAATCTCAAAGCATAGAAAAAGCTACCTCTCTCCATGTACTTGTACACCAAAAACATGGACCTTCTATGTATGTAGAATCCATGAAGCTTAATGATATTTCTATGTTAAATCTCAGTCAAGAGTTTCACTTTGTTCCTCAAACTCCTATCAAAAGTTGGCTCTTTTGCTTCTAGATGATGAAGCTTCTTTAAGGCAAAAAGCTTCCCATTAAGCAACTTTGTCTTGCGAATACTTTCATATCCTCTAGTCCCAGTGCAGTACTTAATGTCAAAGTTCTCTATTACTTTAACAATTTCCTCAAATGCAAGCCTTTTTGTCATGATTCCATATGAAAAATGCATCTTTGCTATTTATAACTTTTTTATTTGAGATAGATGGCTTTTTTCTTTTCTTGACAATACAACCAAAATGCCAAGAAGCACTATAAGGGATGAGAAGAATAAAAATATGGGCAAAATTATTTCTTCATGGTATAAAATCTTGTGAAGGTGTATAAGATATGTTGTAAACAAGATCTTTATTTCCAAGAAATGCATTCCCAAACTGCTTCTACAAAAGAGAATTTAGGATAACATGTTTAGGTGAAAGAGAACATGGATGTCAAAAACATTTAGGATAGAACTAGAAAGAAATTTTTTTCGAAGATTAAGACTATATAGTCTTGCTAATATTCCAATTTTTGAAGGAATTTTACCAACAATTTTGTTGAAGCTTATATTTATAGAATACATAAGGGTCATGTTACCAACTTGTGGTGGGATTGAACCATTTAGTTGAATTTCTTATACATCCATAGATTCCAAATATAAATGGGATTGAGCTAGTAAGCTGATTTTCATTCAAGTATATGTATATGATGATATAATAAATGCATATAATCTATAGTTAAAAATTATAATTAATAAAATAGTGAGTATTTAAAAGGATGGACCATATTCGACTAAACAACACAAGCATGTACTACTTTTTATTAATTAGATGATAACTTTTGCAGAAATTAATGCAACAAATCCACTTCCAATCTCTCACTGATCAAGTAGATATAAGCTATATAGCTACAATAGAGCATTACATCATGAGCTAGCCTCGAGGTTACCCTGAAGTTGGCCTAAAGAGATCTCATGAAAAGGATCGCAAATGGCTGTAGTCTTCTTACTAAGAAATGCCTTAGAGATGTGTTTCATTGATGGTCTTGATTTTGGCATGGGAGATAAGCATGCGAGTGCATATGATACAACTTGAAGAATTTCCAACACAACCAATGAGTCATTACTTGGACAAGGCAATCGAGGATCTAATATTTCTTGTAATTTCACGTCTTCAATTGATGTTGTAATCAACTTAGAAATGATTTCTTCAGGATGTTTTCCCATTATCGTTTCCATAGCTACCACTCCATAACTATAAACATCACATTTTTCATTTAAGATCACTGTATAAGCAAGCTCTGCAAAATGACAAAACAAAGTTATCTAAAGCATTTTAATCATGAGAATTTAAAGGGAATTTCTTAAAAAAAAAATTGTTTATGTGCTTTGTGATACACTCCTTACAAGCATTTTCATTTTAGTAGAGGTCATTATTAATGGAACAAGATTAGCTATGACCAATGTGTCATATTGTAAGTGTTGACATAAATCTGATGCAAATCATGAATGAAATCAAATCGAAACTTTGGTTTTTCCTTTTTTTTTCTCTTCATTTTCTTTTTTTTTCTTTTTTCTTTTTCATCGTTTTTTTTTTTGGCATTTGGTTTAATTCTCAATTCATGCTTGAGCAAGTGGTTGAACGGAATTGAAAAACTTCATTGCAGTATAAACTAAACAAAGTTAATCATAAACGGAATTGAATTGCACTAACAATTAAGTTTCTTTTCAATTGGTTTGCAATAGTGGTGGAGAGAAAGAGGGCCGAAAATCTCGGTACAAAAAAAAAAAAAACCTACTAAACCTAGAAAAACCAACAATTTTCTTCACATTAGAGTTGGTTTTTATTTTTCAACCTACATAAAAGTCAAAATTGGGAGCTTGCTACTAATATAAAATCTTAGTTCCATGTTATGTCATGCTTATTGCTTAATGTTAAGGACCTATTTTAGAACCCTTAAATACCACATCAAATTTTTAAGAAACCTTTTTTATTAATGATCTCTCTACTTTATTTTTAGATTATTTATAAAAGTTCCTTAATATTTTTTCAACCTTTTATGGGTCATGATAATATTATTCTAACCAATAAAAAAATTGAAAAAAGAAAAGAAAAGAAAATTGTGCCATTGCAACTTATGAAGAAGGTTAGATTTATTTAAAAAATAAATAAAAAATAAAACCTCACTTTGTAAGTTTCTTGTCAAATGAACCCATAAATTTTAAGCAACCCACTATAATGGATAAAGAGTCATAGAATGCTTGGCCTTGGAAATAATGTGAAGAAACCGGTATTATTCTTGGCCTTAGTAGTTAATGGTTAGGTTAGGTAGCCAAATTAGTCAAGGTGTGGGCATCCTTAATTTGAGTGCTCACCCAATCTACCATATTGGAAGCTACAATAAGAAGTTATGAAACTATCACACTCATCTTTAACGGACCATCCACAAGCTTATTTATAAAATAAATAAATAAATAAATAAAAACACCAGACTTGAATGGCCTAATGGTTAATGAGCTTGTTAATATAGAAACTTGGGTGCTAAAGAATGGTATAAATATAAATGCTTTACCTGGTGCAACATATCCAGAAGTGCCTGCAGTTGCGGAAATGTTAGTTGAAGCTGGATCAAGAAGTCTTGCTACGCCAAAATCTGACACAAACGCTTGCATTTCATTATTGAGCAAAATATTATTGGTTGATAAATCCCGATGGATAATGGATGGAGAACAATGGTGATGCAAGTAAGACATGGCATGTGCTATATCTTTTACAATGTTAAGTCTTCTACTCCAATTTAATTCCAATGCTTCAACATCATTTCTCAAGGCATAGAACAAACTACCTCTCTCCATGTACTCGTACACCAAAAACATGCACCTTCTGTGTAAGCAGAATCCAAGAAGCTTAATGATGCTTCTGTGTCGAATCTCTGTCAAGAGTTTCACTTCATTTCTAAAGCTCTTATCGAAAGCTGGCTCTTCAGCTTCTAGACGATGAAGCTTCTTCAGTGCAATAACCTTGCCATTAGGTAACTCTGCTTTATAAACGCTTCCATATCCCCCAGTCCCAATACAATACTTGAGATCAAAGTCCTCTGTTGCTTTGACAATATCCTCGTACACAATCCTTCCATCATAATTCCATATGGAAAATGCATCTCCACTATGTGTATTCTTGTTATCTGAGAAAGATGGCTTCAACCTTTTTCGACAATAAAGCCAAATGCCAAGAAGCAGTAAAAAGGAGAAGAAGAATAACACTATGGGTAGGATTATTTCTTCATGGTGTGAGATCTTGTGGCTCATTTTAGAAGAGGGTGTGGTTAGGGGTGGGGGAGAATTGATTGCATGAGATTTGTTGTACACAAGATCCTTATTTCCAAGAAACGCACTCTTAGGATACTTCTTCAAAACAGAATCTGGGATCTGACCCGATAAGGAATTATAGGATAAGTTCAAGAGGGAGAGACTACTGGTATTGAGAGATTCTGGGATAGAACCAGAAAGAGAATTGTTTCGGAGATCTAGAAATTGTAGTTGTTCTAGTCTCCCAATTTCTGGAGGAATTATACCCACAATTCTGTTGAAGCTTATATTCATATCATACAAAAGGGTCATGTTACCAACCTGTGGTGGGATTGAACCATCGATTTGATTTTCTTGTAACTTCATATACTTCAAATTTGTCATATTCCCTATTGAAGAGGGAATTGGACCAACCAAATTATTATCATTTAGATTCATCACGCATAAGATCCATAGATGACCGAAAGTAGATGGTAGGGGACCACTTAGGAAATTTCCATCTAGTTTGATACCTAACATAGACGTTAGGTTTCCGACATCTGGTGGGATGAAACCGCTTAAGTGATTAGAGGAAAGTCGAAGCTCAATCAATTGGGACAATTGACCTACAGAAGAAGGTAATGAACTGGTAAGCTCGTTTTCATCCAAGTACAAATAGGAGAGGTTTCTGAGACTCCCTAGCTGTGAAGGAATAGAACCATTGAGGTTATTCATGGAAAGCCGAAGAGTTACCAGTTTAGATAAGTTTCCAATACAACTAGGGATGTTTCCTGATAGATAATTCCCCAACAAAGATAGAGTTCTCAGTTTTGAAAGTGCACATAATTGCGAAGGTATGGTGCCTATGAGTCCATTTTTCTGAATTTGGAGAGTCACAAGATTTGGAAAACGAGAAAAGTTCATTTTTCCAAGTTTACCACCGATTTTCTGCGAAGAAGGTAAGGAAATTGCAGTGACACTCCCAAACGAATTGCATGTGATGCCGGGAAATTGGCAACGAGATAAAGAAGTGTTGGTATATTGAGGCCACCAACCACTTTCGACTACAGCCCTTTCTTCAGAATTCAACATCGTAATTTCTGGTATAGTGGCTGTAATCTTGGACCATAACAACGTTAGTACTATGATCAATGAAAGAACAGAAGAAAATGGAGGCCCCATGAATAGTGTGCGTGTGTTGTGGGGGGGTGGTTGATGTTGGTTCTCTTTTCACTAGACTGTTGTGTGACTTCACTTGGTATGAATTTAGGGAGAAGGAATGAGATCTTATATTAAGTGTCGCATGTACGGTACTATGCTTTATCTTCTTCCTGGAAGCATGCTGCACTAAGTTAACAGTATTCCGACACCCAATGCGTTGAAAATTTCCATGCCGTGTTTGACGGTACCCAGGGTGTCCTTTCTAGTTTACATGTCCAATTTTTCTTCGGAATAACTGCTCTGAGACTTTTTTACTATTTTCTATCCACGTAAAAGTCTTAGGTTGGCTATTCTATTTTTCTTTATGAAATCAGTAAGTAAACGAGCAACTAGGTATGAGCCGACACAGTATGCAGAATGCTTAAATGTTTCACATCATAAAATGTAAATATGTATGTGTGTTACTCATATCTATTATGTGACATTATATCCTAAAATAACATTTATACTGTATATAAGTCATTGATTGAAATATCATAGATGAATTATCTATTTGTAAACTACTTATAGAAATTATAGTAATCAATCAAATAATTACTTTATTGTTATATTGACTAATCCTTTCTCCAGGTTACTGTACAAAATTTGAATTTTCTAATATTATAATTGAATTGTGTTTCAGTTGTATATTCATATAAATTAATGCTTTCCCAAAGCCATCTCACAAGTTTTGGATATTTGACTATTATAGCTGCATGAACATGCAGTCGTAAAATTATATATATTAAGTTGATTTTGGTGCCCTAAGAAGTGCCCCTAGGGGATAATAGTTTATGATATACCGTTAAGGCAAAACATTTAATAAATATAAATTTAAATATTATTTGACATGTGGATTAAATAACGTTAGACAACATATGATAAGTTTCTTACCTAATTAATTTTATGTAACGAGATGAGCATTAAGTTGGGATGTGTAAAGGCCCCATTTTTGCCCTAGGAATCAACAATTCTCAATAATAATCAATTTTCAATTTTTTTTTCAATTTTTTCTAATTTTTCTCTAATTTATCATAAATTATAAAAATGTTCAAAAAAATAAAAATCAATAGGAAAACACATCAATTTTGAAAAATGATTTCAGGAATAGCAATAATAAATAATAAACAATTTTTACAAAATTTAGAATTTTCAAAAAATACAAAAAAATAGGAAAATCGCATTGCATATATGCAATTTGCGAAATTAGAAAAATCAGGAAAGTGGGCTAGCTCAGCTGGTCCGGACATGGGCTAAGGTGCGGTGCGGGTGCGAGGTCGCGGGTTCAAAACGCGGGGGAAGCAGTTTCCGCGTTTTGCGATTTTTTCCATTTACCCAGGACACGTGGCAGCATCTGATTGGCTGGAGGAAGCGCACGCGCTGGGAACGTGATCATCTCCTACCTCGAGCTCGAGATCGCCGGTGAAGGAAAAATTCGTATTTCGGCCGTTTTGATTCGATTTTTTTGCACAAATCCAACAGATCTTCAACAGAAATAAGATAAACATTATCTAATTGGAATCAAATCGCAACAAATCGTTGGATGGACACGAATCGGAGTTGGTTTTTCAACCGAAAATCCGATCAGCTTCAATCGGAGGAAATCCGAGCTTATCCAGCTCGGTTTTAAGCGCCTATAAATAGAGGAGGAAGTGGAGAAGCCAAAGCATAGATCAGAATTGCGAGAGAGAGAGAAAAGAGTGTAAATCGGAGGAAACCCAAAGTTGCGACCACCGATCGGAGTTGAACCACCGCAAGGAGACGTTCTAGGAGTGAATCGCCACCACCATTGGACTCAGCACCCATGAGAAGCTAGGACTCGACACCTCACCTGCTGCAAAAGGCTGCCGGAACGCCGTGATCGAGCAACCCCCGCGGCCGTGTCCAACCGATCCGACCCAATTCGACCCGACCCGCGCACCGACCCGGATTCAGGTAAGTCGGATTTTTCGGATTTTTTTTATTTATTTTATTTAATTTACTTATTTTGTTTATTTATTTGCTACGAATTAATTTATTATTTATTATTTTTTATTTGTTTAGTCATTTATTTGTTAATTATTTGTATTTGTTATATTTTCAATAAATAGAAAAATGTAGAAATTAGATTTTTCTAGAATAAAAAATGTAGAAAAATAAATAAATAAATAATAAAAACAAAAAAAATAATAATAAAATACAGAAAAATAATAAAAATATTAGGAAAGTAATGATAAAATTTTAGATTTCAAAATAAGATAGATAATAAACTTAGGATAAAATTTTAAATAAAAATCCCAAAAATCACAAAAAAAAAATCATAAAAAAAGTTTTAGCACTTAGAAAAAAATTTTCAAATAAAACCAAAATTGATGTTTCCTTAAAAAATCATTTTCAAAATAAAATCAAAGCTTAGGCTTAGAAATTTTCAGAAAAATCCAAAAAATGGTAAGAACATAAACCAAAAGAGATTTTATAAATTAAAATTCACAAACGCACTTAAGGTTTTCAAAAAGCGAACTACGGCTTGTTTGATCCTGAGTAGCAGGTACGTAGGCACCCATTCGGGTCAACCCCTAAAATGAATGAAAAACCCTTTTTCTTGAAATAATTCAACAACATAATAAAAAGTAACAGAAACAAAATATAAACACATTTCTAAAGAGAAACAATTTTAAGAGATTAGGTGGTAACCGTAAAGGTTTTAATAGGTTAGCCTCCGAACTTAGAAACTCTGGTTTTTCCTTTTCCTCTTTTCACAAAAAAGAGAAGAGGAAATAACGACGACTAGTAGTCCAAATTAAGACTAATCCGCTCCTTTAGTCTTAATTCAATTTTCCCAACAACAGTTAGGTGGCGACTCTAAAAATCAAACGAAATTCCTAACTCAAGTCGAGGATCTACATTAGATGAGCATAGGGTCTAGTCTAGATCAGATTAGGAATGGGAATTCAAAAATTAGACTCGACAGGATGCTTGGATTGAAAAGATAAACTTTATATTCTTTAAGGTAAACCAACAGTTTTCAAAACATAGATTAATGCATTTGTAGATAAATTATACTTTTTAGTTGGTGAAACATGATTTTCTAATATGGGTGGAAACGCAAAAGATTGAAAGGAGAGTAATTTCCAAATGAAACCTTTTTTTGTACGACTACCCAACTGCTGCAACGAGGGATGCACGGCAACAACAATTTTGGTTTTCTTTTCGTCTGATAGAGATCAGTAGCACCAGAAACAACAAACAGCAGCAACAAACAACAGATGCACGGCAACAAGATCAACACTACATCATCAGCACCAGCAACAAGAACACGCATCAGCAACTGCAATAACATCACAACATATGCAACAGAAATAATGATCAACAATAGCAACAAAATCATGACATATGCAACAACAACAACAATGATCTAGATCACTCCAAATCACCAATAAGATTACTATAATAGATTTGAATCTCAATATCAAGTAATGTGATAAATACAAATAACAAAAAGGAAATATACAAAATGTACCTTTATATACAACAACAAAACAATCAATTGGACGTGTGATTTTCTTCTACAATTAACATTGTAAATATTCTATATGGTATTAAAGCTCCTCCTTAGCATCTAAACTAAACTACACCTCCACTAATCAACCTCACGAAACCATGACTTTGAAAGATACCTCAACAATCATCTAAAACAACATAGAACCAACCCAACCCCTCATCGTGATAACAATACACAACTTCATCAAACTCAACAATTCCAACTATCTCTCTTGGAAAACCCAAATTGAAGCCATTTTCATAGGATATGACCTATCTAAATTCATCGATGGCTCTCATCCACCACCACTAGCCACTGTCACAATGGAAAACAACATCTCTCCCAACCTAGCTTACCTCACTTGGTGTCGCCAAGACAAGCTGCTATTCAAAGCCCTTGTTGGCATACTATCCTCCAACATTGTTCCCTTAGTTACACACGTAGACACCTCTCTTCAGGCTTGGCAGATCTTTGCTAATACCTATGCCAAACCCACCCGTGGCCACATCAAACAACTAAAAGACAATCTAAAACACATCACCAAAGGCTCCAACTCCATCACTGACTACATGCAATCCATTAAAACTCGTGCTGATGAACTTGCAGCACTTGGAAAACCCCTTGATCATGAAGATCTCATTGAAAAAAAAATCCTTGATGGACTAGATGACTCCTATTAACCCGTCATTGATTCCGTTAACAGCCGTGACAATGCCATTTCCTTTGATGAGCTTCGTCAGAAACTCATCAACAAAGAGGTCTCCTTCCATCACATCTCCCTCCTTGCCTCAGCCATTCTTACCTCGGCTCACACCTCTCAAGTCCGCTTCAACCGCTGGCCTCCTCGCAATCCTCTAAATCGACCATTCCCCAACTCCCCTTCCCCTGCTCCTCCAACCACACTACCTACCCGGTCGTTTCCTAATACCACCTCTCGCTTACCTTGGCCCTTCCTAGGCTGATGCCAATGGTGTTGCCAATAGGGGCATGTTGTCGCACATTGCCCTCTATTTCGTCAACAACACCCTCACGCTGGACCCCCCCGCACCATTCCCTTAGTCCACTCCCTCCCTTTGCCCTCTTCCTTAGTAGACGCAGGCCAACACTACCGTCTCCACTCCTGCCCCTCCCTCCTGGTTGCTGGACAGTGGTGCCACTCACCATGTCACCATCGATCACAACAATCTTGCTCTCCATAACCCTTATGACAACACATATGAAATCCTCATCAGCAACGGCTCGGGGCTCCCCATCACACACACCGATTCCACCTCTCTGCCCACCTCTTCTCACTCCTTTAACTTAACTAATGTTTATGTGCTGATAAGACGCTTCCTGCTTATCATTTCTCATATATTCCTATACAATGCTTGAGATGTGTCCTATCGCCAATTAGTCAGCCATAAAGCACTTTTTGGGAAGGAACATCACTCTAAATTGTTAGGTCCACCTTTAATCGTAGGATTATCAGCTCTTGGGGCATTTTCCTACCAAAAATCCATTCAAGAGGCCAAAAATGGTGTCTTTTGTTTATCTTTGTAGTTAAGTTTTTCAAACTTTGCCACAAAGAGGGGCAGCTGTAAATACCCCATTTTTGCCATAGGAATCAACAATTCTCAATAATAATCAATTTTCAATTTTTTTTTCAATTTTTTCCAATTTTTCTCTAATTTACCATAAATAATAAAAATGTTCAAAAAAATAAAAATCAATAGGAAAACACATCAATTTTGAAAAATGATTTCAGAATAGCAATAATAAATAATAAACAATTTTTACAAAATTTGGAATTTTCAAAAAATACAAAAAAAAAGGAAAACCGCATTGCATATATACAATTTGCGAAATTAGAAAAATCAGGAAAGTGGGCTAGCTCAGCTGGTCCGGACCATGGGCTAAGGCACGGTGCGGGTACGAGGTCGCGGGTTCGAAACGCGGGGGAAGCAGTTTCCGCGTTTTGCGATTTTTTCCATTTACCCAGGACACGTGGCAACATCTGATTGGCTGGAGGAAGCGCACGCGCCGGGCGCGTGATCATCTCCTACCTCGAGCCGAGATCGCCGACGTAGGAAAAAAATGTATTTCGGCCATTTTGATTCGATTTTTTTACACAAATCCAATAGATCTTCAATAGAAATAAGATAAACATTATCTAATTGGAATCAAATCACAACAAATCGTTGGATGGACACGAATCGGAGTTGGTTTTTCAACCGAAAATCCGATCAGCTTCAATCGGAGGAAATCCGAGCTTATCTAGCTCGGTTTTAAGCGCCTATAAATAGAGGAGGAGGTGGAGAAGCCAAAGCACATATCAGAATTGCAAGAGAGAGAGAAAAGAGTGTAAATCGAGGAAACCCAAAGTTCCGACCACCGATCGGAGTTCAACCACCGCAAGGAGACGTTCTGGGAGTGAACCGCCACCACCATTGGACTCAGCACCCACGAGAAGCTAGGACTCGACACCTCACCCGCTGCAAAAGGCCGCCGGAACGCCGTGATCGAGCAACCCCGCGCGCCGTGTCCAACCGATCCGACCCGACCCAATTCAACCCAATTCGACTCGACCCGCGCACCGACCCGGATCCAGGTAAGTCGGATTTTCTGGATTTTTTTTTATTTATTTTATTTAATTTACTTATTTTGTTTATTTATTTGTTACGAATTAATTTATTATTTATTATTTGTTATTTGTTTAGTCATTTATTTGTTAATTATTTGTATTTGTTATATTTTCAATAAATAGGAAAATGTAGAAATTAGATTTTTCTAGAATAAAAAATGTAGAAAAAATATATATATATAAATAATAAAAACAAAAAAAATAATAAAATACAGAAAAATAATAAAAATATTAGGAAAGTAATGATAAAATTTTGGATTTCAAAATAAGATAGATAATAAACTTAAGATAAAATTTTAAATAAAAATCCCAAAAATAAAAAAAATCATAAAAATCATAAAAATTAATAAAAAATTCAAAAACAATTATAAAAGAATCATAAAAATAAGTTTTAGCACTTAGAAAAAAATTTTCAAATAAAACCAAAATTGATATTTTCCTTAAAAAATCATTTTCAAAATAAAATCAAAGCTTAGGCTTAGAAATTTTCAGAAAAATCCCAAAAATTGTAAGAACATAAACCAAAAGAGATTTCATAAATTAAAATTCACAAATGCACTTAAGGTTTTCAAAAAGCGAACTACGGCTTGTTTGATCCTGAGTAGCAGGTACGTAGGCACCCATTCGGGTCAACCCCTAAAATGAATGAAAAACCCTTTTTCTTGAAATAATTCAACAACATAATAAAAAGTAATAGAAACAAAATAGAAACACATTTCTAAAGAGAAACAATTTTAGGAGATTATGTGGTAACCGTAAAGGTTTTAATAAGTTAGCCTCCAAACTTAGAAACTCTGGTTTTCCCTTTTCCTCCTTTCACAAAAACGAGAAGAGGAAATAACGACGACTAGTAGTCCAAATTAAGACTAATCCGCTCCTTTAGTCTTAATTCAATTTTCCCAACAACAGTTGGGTGGCGACTCCAAAAATCAAACGAAATTCCTAACTCAAGTCGAGGATCTACATTAGATGAGCATAGGGTCTAGTCTAGATCAGATTAGGAATGAGAATTCAAAAATTAAACTCGACAAAGAGGAACTTCCAGCACTTCAAGACAATCACACTTGGGATATTGTTTCATGTCCTGCTAGTGTTAAACCCATTTGTTGTAAATGGGTTTATTCTCTTAAGATTCGATCTGATGGTTCCCTTGACAGATATATGGCAAGGTTAGTAGCTCTTGGCAATCGATAGGAATATGGAATTGATTATGAAGAGACCTTTGCACCTGTGGCTATGATGACAACTGTCCGGCTTATTCTATCTATTGCTGCATCTAAAGGATGGTTGTTACGACAAATGGATGTTAAGAATGCATTTTTGCATGGGGACCTCAAGGAAGATATCTATATGACTCCTCCTTTAGGATTGTTTTCCATACCTTCACATGATGTTTGTAAGCTCAAACAGTCTTTATACGGTTTAAAACAGGCTCTACGGGCCTGGTTTGAGAAGTTTCGTAATACTCTTCTTAGCTTCTCTTTTATTCAAAGTCGGTATGATTCTTCATTATTCCTGTGCAAGACTGACAAGGGAATTGTTTTGTTATTAGTCTATGTTGATGATATTGTTATCACAGGATCTGATACTCAATTGATGTCTCAGTTACAGGAGCGCCTTCAAGGTTCTTTTCATATGAAGGATTTGGGATCGTTAACTTATTTCTTAGGTCTTGAGGTTCACTCTTCTTCTGCTGGTATTTTTCTTCATCAACATAAATATACTGAGGAACTTATTGCTTTAGCTAGTCTTCAAGAGGGACGTTCTGTTGATACTCCTTTGGGAGTGAATGTTAAATATTAACGAAATGATGGTGACTTTCTATCTGATCCATCTCTATATCGACAACTTGTTGGAAGTCTCAATTATCTGACTATTACACGTCTTGATATTTCATTTGCTGTACAACAAGTTAGTCAATTTATGCAAGCACCTACACATCTTCATTTAGCAGTAGTTCGTCGTATTGTTAGGTATTTAAAAGGGACTTCTCATTGTGGTTTGTTCTTTTTTGCGAAGTCTCCTATTCACTTAACCACATATAGTGATGCCGATTAGGTTGGTTGTTCTAATACACGTCGCTCTATTACTGGTTGGTGTATGTTTCTTGGTAACTCTTTAATTTCTTGGAAGAGTAAGAAACAAGATCGTGTGTCTAAGTCTTCTACTGAGTCCGAATATCGTGCTATGTCGTCTGCGTGCTCTGAGATCATTTGGCTTCAAGGTTTGTTGGCTGAGGTTGGTTTTCCTCAACTTGGGTCTACCTCTCTTTATGTCGATAATACTAGTGCTGTTCAGATTACTGCTATTCCTGTCTTTCATGAGTGTACGAAACATATTGAAGTGAACTGTCATTTTATTCGAGAAGCTTATGATAATGGTGTTATTTCTCTTCCTCATATCTCTTCTGATCTTCAAATGGCTGATATATTTACTAAGGCTCTTTCTCGGCAGCGTCATCAGTTTCTTGTTGGCAAATTGATGCTTCTTGATCAGTCCGCATCAATTTGAGGGGGGATATCAATCAAGAAGATATCAATCAAGAATGTCTGGAAGCTTAGAAACATACACGGCCGGATACACGGTCAAAAGGCACAACCGTGTATTGTGTCAGATAACTTCCAAAAACATACACGGTTGGATACACGATCAGAAGGCACGGCCGTGTGTTATGTCAGGTACCTCCCAGAAACATACACGACTGGATACACGGACAGAAGGCACGGCCATGTATTGTGTTAGGTAGCTACCAGAAACATACACGACTTGATATATGGCTAGAAGGCACGGCCATGTAACACGGCCGTGAATATTTAGATATTTGTTTCGTGACTTAGTTTGTAAATATGGCATGTATATTTTGTATTGTATATTTTGGTAAAGGAAGATTTGTTTTCCTAGTTTGTAAGATATAGTTGCTTAGAAAGATATTCTTCTAATGTATATATATACTTGAACATAAATTATGAAAAGGCATTCAGCCAAAGTTTCTCAAAAGTTGTTATTGGGAACATGTGTAGCTGTTATTTTTACTCATCCCTTATAGATTCTTTTACATGTAACCTTGTCTATCAACTATTGAGGTTGCTCTTGGGAACATGTGTAGTTGTTATTTTTATGTAATACAAGAACTCATTGTAAATGTTTTTACTAAAAAGTAAATCCTTTTTTTTTGTGAATAAATCTATTTATATTTCTACTAACTAATAAGCTTTAAAGCAATGTCATTGTAGAGTTTTGTGTATATAATGTTAATGAAAGCTACTTAATGGTTAGCTTCTATTATATAGTGGTGTGTACAATGAATTGTTACCATAAGATTTCATTTGGGGCATGACACCACACATGCAATAATACCCCATTTACGTGGAACTTACTCACCAATTTCTAAGATTTCAACTCTAATGTGGAACCACATAGAAATTGAAAAAAGACCCTAAATATACTAAAAATCTCAACACTAATTTAAAGTAACAAAAAGAAAAAAAAAAAGTACCAAAGTTGTTAACTACAAGCAAAGTGGTTAACAAGATCATCCATGATCCCAATGTTGTTGACCATTTTTTATACTAAGTTAACCACATTGAGACATAGTTAACCACCCTAATGGCTCTTCACTACAAACTCTCATTAGGGATTTATGTAGGACAACTCTAGTATAGTCTCTAACCTCGAAATTGATCTAAACACATATAATTATCTCTTAACTTGAAAACGCAATCAAGCTTCAACATTAGCAACAAAATCAATCTCTTTTCTAATCTCAAATCAACAACTCCACAATTTACAATTAAACCAGTAAATTGATGAACCAAATCAACAATAACAACAATTATCAATTGAATTTCTAATAACAAACTAACTAAATCAACAACAGCAATAATTATCAATTGAATTTCTAATAACAAACTAAGGATGCTTAAGGAAATGATAATCTTAAGTTTATATATTATTTAGAAGGAGTTGTTGATATCTTAACGTATCTGTTTGGGAATATTGCTGTTTGATAGGATTATGGTCATATTGAATATAATATTAAGTATTGTAATGTTTATAATATATTATCTAATTTATATTGTATATCATTATAATAATATTAGGGTAAAATACATGAACCACTCTTAAAAAATTTAATAATTGTATGGATATTCTATGTTTTTAAAATTGAGTAATTTTTCTCCTCCAACAAATTTGGACCCCATTATTTTTGCTTACATGGATCATTATATGTAAAATATTTTTTTGGGTCAAAATAATTTATAAAATATTGACATGGCAAGTGATGCATTTGATATTTATATTAAAAAGATGCTAGGTTAGACTTAGAAAACAATATATTTGAACCTGGAATAATATTTAATTTTACATGCTATAAAATATATTACCAAAATATCTCTACTGTTGTGAGATTAGATCTTAAACAAAATAATCATTATTATTATTATTTTTAAAGCTTATGCCTTTGCAATTGTTTCTCTCTTGCTCAAACTCTACTTACCGAAATGATCGCAAGTAATGCCGAGAAATTGGCAATAAGGCAAAGAAGTGCTGGTTTATTGAGGCCAACACTCATTTTGGAGCACAACCTTTTCGTCGGACTTCAACATCGTAATAACTGGTGTTGTCGTGGCTGTGCTCTCAGACCGTAACACTGTTATTGCCATGGTGGATGAAAGAACAACGGAAAGGTCGAGGTCCCACGAATGACTATTTTGAGTATGTGAAGTGAAGGTTACTTTGGTTCCTGATCACCAGACAATGCCCTTTCTTTTTCCAAAGAAGCATGATACGTTAACTCACTAGTATTCCTACACCCAAAGTAAACGCATTTGGCTCTTAGCAGTTATTTCCATGCCGTGTTTGACGTGGTACTCGGTCTTCCATAGTTTAATAAGTAATTCTGTATTCTATTTCAATGAATTTAATAAGTAATTCTATAAATTACTTGATAGGAGACCAGGCAATACCCATTGTCGTGTAAAATATTTTTTTACAGATGTCTTAATCATTTTATTAGTTGTTATTTAACATTATAACATAGAACAATATTCATGTAATATATAATTAGAAGATATTAGTTAATAAGTATTAGATTAATTACTAGTTTATTGGCTATTATTTTTTAAAGAAAAATCCTACTATAAATATTTGTTTATAGTTGTATCCTTGTTTTAACGGATCCTTTATCCAAGTCATTCATAAAATTTTGAATTTTGAATTATTATAATTGTATTGATTTGTAGCTGTATATTTTGTATTAACTAATCATTTCCCAAGCTGTTCCATAAATTTTGAAATTTCTATCATTGTAGTCTTATTAATTTGCAAATGCCAAATTATATTATTGAATTTACTTGGTGCCATGATATGCGTAAGTGCTTTCGCAATATTTTGAATCACGGATAATGTAATTCTAATATACAATGAAGGAAAAATATTCAATAAATATAAATGTAAACATTATTATATATTTATAACAGATTATTCATTTATTTATTTATTTGCTAATTATATATCACAAAATTAGAGAATAAAGGATCCAAACATATTTCATTTTAAATAAAGAATAATATTTATACCAATTCGATTACTAGATCTTGATATGTAACTAGACCGTAAAGTAACACCAATGGAAAGGTGGAGGTCCTACGAATGACTATTTTGAGTGCGGAAAGTGAAGGTTACGTTAATTCTATGGAGGTCCCATGAATAACTATTTTGAGTGCGAAAAGTGAAGATTACATTGGTTATATAGAGGTCCCATGAATGACTATTTTGAGTGCAAGAAGTAAAGGTTATGTTGTGAATGACTATTTTGAGTGCAAGAAGTGAAGTTTACGTTGTGAATGACTATTTTGAGAGTAGGAAGTGAAGATTACGTTGGTTTTATAGAGGTCTTACGAAAAATGATTATTTTGAGTATGGGAAATGAATGTTACGTTGTTTTGAGTGTGGGAAGTAAATGTTACTTAGTTCTATGGAGGTCCCATCAATGATTATTTTGAGTACGTGAAGTGAAGGTTACGTTGGTTCTTCGATCACTAGATAATGCCTTTTCTATTTCAAAAGCATGCTACATTGATTCACTGGTATTCCAACACCCAAAGTAAACTAGGTTTGTTAATTTGTATCAAGATATCGTACATGGATTAATATATGTAAAATAATTTTTTGGGCCAAAATAATTTATAAAATATTGACATGGCAAGTGATGCATTTGATATTTATATTAAAAAGATGCTAGGTTAGACTTAGAGAATAGTATATTTGAACCTGGAATAATATTTAATTTTACATGCTATAAAATATATTACCAAAATATCTCTAATGTTGTGAGATTAGATCTTAAACAAAATAATCATTATTATTATTATTTTTAAAGCGTATGCCTTTGCAATGGTTTCTCTTTTGCTCAAACTCTATTTACCGAAACGATCACAAGTAATGCCGAGAAATTGGCAATAAGGCAAAGAAGTGCTGGTTTATTGAGGCCACCACCCATTTTGGAGCACAACCTTTTCGTCGGACTTCAACATCGTAATAACTGGTGTTGTCGTGGCTGTGATCTCAGACCGTAACACTGTTATTGCCACGGTGGATGAAAGAACAACGGAAAGGTAGAGGTCCCACGAATGACTATTTTGAGTAAATGAAGTGAAGGTTACTTTGGTTCCTGATCACCAGACAATGCCTCTTTCTTTTTCCAAAGGAGGATGATACGTTAACTCACTAGTATCCCTACACCCAAAGTAAACGCATTTGGCTCTTAGCAGTTATTTCCATGCCGTGTTTGACGTGGTACTCGGTCTTCCACAGTTTTCGAAAATTCAGTAACATGGACCTTAAGACCAAGAGTGTTCAATAAATCTAGTACATGTGTCTAATTTCTCCGGGGAATAATTGCACTGACGCTTCTTTATTTACCCTTCTAATCTAGTACAGTTTCTGATACTTGGTTCCATGGAGTTCCCATAAATGACTATTTTGAGTGCGTGAAGTGAAGATCATGTTAGTTGTCTGATCCCTAGATAATGCCTTTTCTTTTTCCAAAGCATGCTACATTGACTCACTGGTATTGCAACACCCAAAGTAAACTAGGTTTGTTAATTTGTATCAATCTATTGTATTTATATTTAAACAGATTTATATCATAAAAATCTTAATTCATAATTTGATTTATTCATTAATCATATATAAAAATCTAAACCTATAACTTGGCATATTTAATAATTATATTTCATATAAAGGTTTGACTTATTTATTAATTAAAAAGTTATAAATAAATTTATAAAACAGTTATAAATACATTAAAAGGGGCAATCATAAAATCAATATTTACAAATAAAAATAATATAAGCTTAACACTTAAGTATAAAATTACAACATAGTAAGAGTTTAATAAAATAAAGTTATATAATTTATAAAATAGTATATATAGTATAGGAATAATATTGCCAACGCTACCTAAACTTCAGATGAAAACTTAATTTACTACTTAAAGTTTAAATTCGCTAAATTCAATACTCAATTTAAAGTTTTCACGTTATCGATACAACCTACATTAAATCTTATGATGATTCATTTTTTCAATTATATCTTTTAATTATTATTAACGTAACACATATCCCACTAGTTTAAAGAATGTTATATTGAAATGTTGGCTTCAACTGTTGAACATGATGGAAAGGCATTATTGTTGGCTTTATGTAATTCGACCTTTTTTTTTTTCCTTAAATCACTAAGTCTAGGATATGCGAAAACAATGCCAATGTAGCAATCCTTAAACTAGTAGGATATGTATTCCTCTAATTATAGTTGAAGAATAAGACTAGATAGGTAGTTGTGTCACAAAATTTAATACAGGTAGTAGTAATAACACGAAAAGTTCAAAATGGAAATTAAAATTAGCAAATTTAAACTTTAAATAGTAAATTGATTTTTCACAAAAAAAAATTCGATAGCAATAGTGACATTATCCCATACACAAACACACACACATATATATATATATGTTATAGTTATATGATCTATATACATATATTATATACATAAATATAAGTTATATATTTGTTATATGCATTCTATAATATATATTTAAGTAAAATATACATATGTTATTATAATATTACGAGCTAATACATATGTTAAAAACAATAATCAATTTTAGCTCGAATGATATGTAGAGAAACCCTACCCTCTCTAATTCATTCAACATGTGCGATTTCCTTAAGGCTTTGGAATTCTTGTGAGCTGTAAATTAAACGCATTTGGATCTTAGCAATTATTTCCATGCCGTGTATGACGTGGTACTCAGTCTTCCACGGTGCATTCAACCTAGTAATACGTGTCTAATTTTTCCGGCGAATAAATACACTGGCGCCTCTTTATTTTTAATCACTCTTCTAAGCTTTATCTGAAATACAAATCTCTCCACGTGTGGAAATTAAAATTTAATTTCTCTAAATTCTATTTTAATGAATTTGATAACTAATTCTATAAATTACTTGATATGAGTCCACACAATACCCATGGTCCTATAATGTATTTTTTTTTATATGTGTTACTTATTTTATGAGTTGTTCTCTAACATTATAACATAAAACAATATTGATATGATATATAATTACAAACTATTAGTATTTTATATTTTCAAAAATCTTTCTTCTTTCTTTCTTTTTTTTTTTAGTTGTACACTTGTTTTAACTGATGCTTCGTCCATGTCATTCATAAAATTTGAATTTTCTATTACTATGATTGTAATGATTTGTAGTTGTGTACTTGTATTAACTAATCCTTTCCCAAGCCGTTCCACTAAATTTTGAAGTTTCTGCTACTATAGTTGTATTAATCAATAGACGCAAAATTATTTATTGAACTTACTTTAGTGCCTTAATAATAATAATAAACCACTCTGAACAAATGGCGTCGCAGGAATTTGAGATAGAGTAAGTATAAACCATCCAGACACCAATGCATAGTTTGACACCTCCTTACTAGCATATCTAACACCTAACCTTAGTAATCAAGATTCTACCGGACCGACAAAGGGCAGTTCAAGAAACACAGATCTTCTCTAGTCTTCCGTAGGAACTATAGGCGAATTTTAGTTGGTATATATCGGATCATGCGGCTGAAAACATAAGTTTCTCATTTCTGGAGAAACACCGTCTAAAGAAATGATGTGTATTTTATTTTTTATTTTTTTTAAGAGTCAAAGCTGATATATATTGAAATTCATGCTTATACGATTTTTTCTCCTAGATAATCCGAATTAACCTAAACACGTAAGACTATCTCTTAACTTGAAAACACAATCAAACTTCAACATTAGTAACAAGATCAATCTCTTCTCCAATCCCAAATTACCGGCTCCTACAATTCAATCATTTAATTGATAAACCAAGTCAGCAACAATGTACAATTACCAATTGAATTCCTAATAACAAACTAAGGATGCTTGTGAAGGTATAAAATCTTGTGAAGGTGTATAAGATATGTTGTAAACAAGATCTTTATTTCCAAGAAATGCATTCCCAAACTGCTTGTACAAAAGAGAATTTAGGATTACATGTTTAGGTGAAAGAGAACATGGATGTCAAAAACATCTAGGATAGAACTAGAAAGAAACTATATAGTCTTGCTAATCTTCCAATTTTTGAAGGAATTTTACCAACAATTTTGTTGAAGCTTATATTTATAGAATACATAAGCGTCATGTTACCAACTTGTGGTGGGATTGAACCATTTAGTTGAATTTCTTATACATCCATAGATTCCAAATATAAATGGGATTGAGCTAGTAATCTGATTTTCATTCAAGTATATGTATATGATGATATAATAAATGCATATAATCTATAGTTAAAAATTATAACTAATAAAATAGTGAGTATTTACAAGGATGGACCATATTCGACTAAACAACACAAGCATGTACTACTTTTTATTAATTAGATGATAACTTTTGCAGAAATTAATGCAACAAATCCACTTCCAATCTCTCACTGATCAAGCAAATATAAGCTATATAGTTACAATAGAGCATTACATCATGAGCTAGCCTCGAGGTTACCCTGAAGTTGGCCTAAAGAGATCTCATGAAAAGGATCGCAAATGGCCGTAGTCTTCTTACTAAGAAATGCCTTAGAGATGTGTTTCATTGATGGTCTTGATTTTGGCATGGGAGATAAGCATGCGAGTGCATATGATACAACTTGAAGAATTTCCAACACAACCAATGGGTCATTACTTGGACAAGGCAATCGGGGATCTAATATTTCTTGTAATTTCACATCTTCAATTGATGTTGTAATCAACTTAGAAATGATTTTTTCAGGATGTTTTCCCAGTATTGTTTCCATAGCTACCACTCCATAGCTATAAACATCACATTTTTCATTTAAGATCACTGTATAAGCAAGTTCTGCAAAATAACAAAACAAAGTTATCTAAAGCATTTTAATCATGAGAATTTAAAGGGAATTTCTTAAAAAAAAAATTATTATTGTGTTTTGAGATACACTCCTTACAAGCATTTTCATTTTAGTAGAGATCACTATTAATGGAACAAGATTAGCTATGACCAATGTGTCATATTGTAAGTGTTGATGTAAACCCGACGCAAATCATGAATGAAATCAAATCGAAATTTTGGTTTTTTCTTTTTTTTTTCTTTTATTTTATTTTTTCTTTGTTATCGTTTTTTTTTTTTTGCATTTGGTTTAATTCTCAATTCATGCTTGAGCAAGTGGTTGAACAGAATTGAAAAACTTCATTGCAGTATAAACTAAACAAAGTTAATCGTAAGCGGAATTGAATTGCGCTAACAATTAAGTTTCTTTTCAATTGGTTTGCAATAGTGGTGGAGAGAAAGAGGGCCGAAAATCTCGGTACAAAAAAAAAAAAAACCTACTAAACCTAGAAAAACCAACAATTTTCTTCACATTAGAGTTGGTTTTTATTTTTCAACCTACATAAAAGTCAAAATTGGGAGCTTGCTACTAATATAAAATCTTAGTTCCATGTTATGTCATGCTTATTGCTTAATGTTAAGGACCTATTTTAGAACCCTTAAATACCACATCAAATTTTTAAGAAACCTTTTTTATTAATGATCTCTCTACTTTATTTTTAGATTATTTATAAAAGTTCCTTAATATTTTTTTCAACCTTTTATGGGTCATGATAATATTATTCTAACCAATAAAAAAATTGAAAAAAGAAAAGAAAAGAAAATTGTGCCATTGCAACTTATGAAGAAGGTTAGATTTATTTAAAAAATAAATAAAAAATAAAACCTCACTTTGTAAGTTTCTTGTCAAATGAACCCATAAATTTTAAGCAACCCACTGTAATGGATAAAGAGTCATAGAATGCTTGGCCTTGGAAATAATGTGAAGAAACCGGTATTATTCTTGGCCTTAGTAGTTAATGGTTAGGTTAGGTAGCCAAATTAGTCAAGGTGTGGGCATCCTTAATTTGAGTGCTCACCCAATCTACCATATTGGAAGCTACAATAAGAAGTTATGAAACTATCACACTCATCTTTAACGGACCATCCACAAGCTTATTTATAAAATAAATAAATAAATAAATAAAAACACCAGACTTGAATGGCCTAATGGTTAATGAGCTTGTTAATATAGAAACTTGGGTGCTAAAGAATGGTATAAATATAAATGCTTTACCTGGTGCAACATATCCAGAAGTGCCTGCAGTTGCGGAAATGTTAGTTGAAGCTGGATCAAGAAGTCTTGCTACGCCAAAATCTGACACAAACGCTTGCATTTCATTATTGAGCAAAATATTATTGGTTGATAAATCCCGATGGATAATGGATGGAGAACAATGGTGATGCAAGTAAGACATGGCATGTGCTATATCTTTTACAATGTTAAGTCTTCTGCTCCAATTTAATTCCAATGCTTCAACATCATTTCTCAAGGCATAGAACAAACTACCTCTCTCCATGTACTCGTACACCAAAAACATGCACCTTCTGTGTAAGCAGAATCCAAGAAGCTTAATGATGCTTCTGTGTCGAATCTCTGTCAAGAGTTTCACTTCATTTCTAAAGCTCTTATCGAAAGCTGGCTCTTCAGCTTCTAGACGATGAAGCTTCTTCAGTGCAATAACCTTGCCATTAGGTAACTCTGCTTTATAAACGCTTCCATATCCCCCAGTCCCAATACAATACTTGAGATCAAAGTCCTCTGTTGCTTTGACAATATCCTCGTACACAATCCTTCCATCATAATTCCATATGGAAAATGCATCTCCACTATGTGTATTCTTGTTATCTGAGAAAGATGGCTTCAACCTTTTTCGACAATAAAGCCAAATGCCAAGAAGCAGTAAAAAGGAGAAGAAGAATAACACTATGGGTAGGATTATTTCTTCATGGTGTGAGATCTTGTGGCTCATTTTAGAAGAGGGTGTGGTTAGGGGTGGGGGAGAATTGATTGCATGAGATTTGTTGTACACAAGATCCTTATTTCCAAGAAACGCACTCTTAGGATACTTCTTCAAAACAGAATCTGGGATCTGACCCGATAAGGAATTATAGGATAAGTTCAAGAGGGAGAGACTACTGGTATTGAGAGATTCTGGGATAGAACCAGAAAGAGAATTGTTTCGGAGATCTAGAAATTGTAGTTGTTCTAGTCTCCCAATTTCTGGAGGAATTATACCCACAATTCTGTTGAAGCTTATATTCATATCATACAAAAGGGTCATGTTACCAACCTGTGGTGGGATTGAACCATCGATTTGATTTTCTTGTAACTTCATATACTTCAAATTTGTCATATTCCCTATTGAAGAGGGAATTGGACCAACCAAATTATTATCATTTAGATTCATCACGCATAAGATCCATAGATGACCGAAAGTAGATGGTAGGGGACCACTTAGGAAATTTCCATCTAGTTTGATACCTAACATAGACGTTAGGTTTCCGACATCTGGTGGGATGAAACCGCTTAAGTGATTAGAGGAAAGTCGAAGCTCAATCAATTGGGACAATTGACCTACAGAAGAAGGTAATGAACTGGTAAGCTCGTTTTCATCCAAGTACAAATAGGAGAGGTTTCTGAGACTCCCTAGCTGTGAAGGAATAGAACCATTGAGGTTATTCATGGAAAGCCGAAGAGTTACCAGTTTAGATAAGTTTCCAATACAACTAGGGATGTTTCCTGATAGATAATTCCCAACAAAGATAGAGTTCTCAGTTTTGAAAGTGCACATAATTGCGAAGGTATGGTGCCTATGAGTCCATTTTTCTGAATTTGGAGAGTCACAAGATTTGGAAAACGAGAAAAGTTCATTTTTCCAAGTTTACCACCGATTTTCTGCGAAGAAGGTAAGGAAATTGCAGTGACACTCCCAAACGAATTGCATGTGATGCCGGGAAATTGGCAACGAGATAAAGAAGTGTTGGTATATTGAGGCCACCAACCACTTTCGACTACAGCCCTTTCTTCAGAATTCAACATCGTAATTTCTGGTATAGTGGCTGTAATCTTGGACCATAACAACGTTAGTACTATGATCAATGAAAGAACAGAAGAAAATGGAGGCCCCATGAATAGTGTGCGTGTGTTGTGGGGGGTGGTGGGGTGGTTGATGTTGGTTCTCTTTTCACTAGACTGTTGTGTGACTTCACTTGGTATGAATTTAGGGAGAAGGAATGAGATCTTATATTAAGTGTCGCATGTACGGTACTATGCTTTATCTTCTTCCTGGAAGCATGCTGCACTAAGTTAACAGTATTCCGACACCCAATGCGTTGAAAATTTCCATGCCGTGTTTGACGGTACCCAGGGTGTCCTTTCTAGTTTACATGTCTAATTTTTCTTCGGAATAACTGCTCTGTGACTTTTTCACTATTTTAATCTATCCACGTTAAAGTATTAGGTTGGCTATTCTATCTTTATGAAATCAGTAAGTAAACGAGCAACTAGGTATGAGCCGACACAATATGCAGAGTGCTTAAATGTTTCACATCATAAAATGTAAATATGTATGTGTGTTACTCATAGCTATTATGTGACATTATATCCTAAAATAACATTTATACTGTATGTAAGTTATTGATTGAAATATCATAGATGAATTATCTATTTGTAAACTATTTATAAAAATTATAGTAATCGATCAAATAACTACTTTATTGTAGTTGTATATTTATATTGACTAACCTTTCTCCAGGTTACTATATAAAATTTGAAATTTCTACTATTATAATTGCATTGTGTTTCGGTTGTATATTCATATAAATTAATGCTTTCTTAAAGCCATCTCACAAATTTTGGATATTTGACTATTATAGGTGCATGAACATGCAGTCGTAAAATTGTATATATTAAGTTGATTTTGGTGCCTTAAGAAATGCTCCTAGGGGATAATGCAGTTTATGATATACCGTTAAGGCAAAACATTTAATAAATATAAATTTAAATATTATTTGACATGTGGATTAAATAACGTTAGACAATATATGATAAGTTTCTTATCTAATTAATTTTATTTAAGGAGATGAACATTAAGTTGGGATGCTTGGATTGAAAAGATAAACTTAATATTCTTTTAAGGTAAACCAACAGTTTTCAAAACATAGATTAATGCATTTGTAGATAAATTATACCTTTTAGTGGTGAAACATGATTTTCTAATATGCGTAGAGACGCAAAAGATTGAAAGGAGAGTAATTTCCAAATGAAACCTTTTTTTTACGACTACCCAACTGCTGTGTAACGGGGATAATGAAATCAATTCGAATACAAATTGATTTTATGCAATTCGGATGAAAGTTCTTTTCTCATATTCATAAAAACTCTCTCTTATATATATTTATATTCTGTCTAAATATCCTAATAACAACCCATGTGAGTTGTTATGGAGTAATGCTAATTCTGTTGCTCCGGTTATGGGCGGGCTTTATGGATGGTGGTCAGCCCATTGAACGGCCTCTATTTCTTCCAGCCCACTTGGCCCTTAATTTTATTCTCAGCCTTAGCCCATTACCCAGCATGACCGACAGCTTCCTTCCCTCTGCTCACGCGTGCCTCACATTTCACTTCACTTCACTTCACTTCACTCTGACACTGCACGCTCCCGTTACTTTCCTTTTCCTCTTTTCGACTCCAAACCCTAATTCAATTTCTCCCCGTTACAATCTGCTGCAACGAGGGATGCAAGTGTCAATTCAATGCCACTTTTGTCACGATGCTGAAGAAGATATGCTGCACCTCTTTGTGGTATGTGAATAAACTAAAGATTCGTGGTTCCGTTGCAACCCTAGTCCTCAATTTTGGTTTTCTTTTCGTCAACCTCTTGAAACCTGGCTAAAAAATAATTGCACGTTCAGTAGAGCTGATAAAAAGGATCTGCAACACCTTGATCCTGCAAGTTTTGCACCCCCCCTTTGCTACCAAAAAATCCTACCATCTCATCGCTTGTCAGGAATATGTTTTGTGACGAGAACACAGAATTTGACAAAAAAAGAAAAAAAAAAAGGAACACACACACACACACAAGTCTTCTTCTGATGCAACAGCAGGATTGTCCTAACTTCTCTGCTATGTTATGCTTCGGTCAACATTTCCCACGGCAAGGCAGGCACTGGGGGTATTTTATTGAATGATTCGAGCTATCTCGTCGCAGGATATTATAAATCTATTGCTTTGACTATTCCTTGCGGAGTGGAATTGTGGAGTATTGCCTTTTGATTGGAAGTTGCATGATCACATTCAATTCAATGAATATCCATTTTGCTACTAATCGTAAAAATGCAATTGATATTTGAGGAGATCGTATTACTAATGAATGTGTGTTACATGATGCTGTAGTCTGTTGTAGGGAAGCCTTGTGGATGTTTGAATTGAAGCTATGGATATGCAATGCACCTTCAAAGGAATTAATTTTATCGCCGATGCTTAGGTGAAAGAGGGTGCAAATGAATCTTTTAGTTCTGTCTATGGAGGAGCTTTTTAGTAACAAATTGTTAAGGCTTTATATGGGATTTGCATTTCCAAATTTTGGTTGGACCTGTTTGTTTGTGTTGTCCTACTGAGTCGGTAGAATGGCTTAATTTGATGGGACTTTGTATGTTATGTTTTAATATATATTCTTGAAATTTACACAAAAAAATAAAAGATTCATTAGTCTTTTCCTTTTGGAGAAATTTACTAAAATTATATTTTTTTAAATCGCAAAATAGGATATCCGGAAAAAATATTACGGAAATAGGTAGCGAAGACATGAAACCGGAATGTGCCTTCAATTAAGCTAAAATTGGCTCAACTATCGTATGTGTGCCTTCAATCAATCATAGATTATATGTATGCCTTCAAGTAATTATTCGTTCTCAATTATTTCTATAAACCTAGCGTTATCGTTCAATAATTTTATCACATATACACAGAAAGACACCTATACGTCAAACCTAGGAAATAGTTTTCTTTTTTAACCCTAGCTATAATAGTAGACCTATACCCATAGAACACAAATCCACAACACAAACCTTTGTTCAAACACAAGTAGACTCCCTTATATAGTGAATTGTACTATACTATTATCCCTATATAGTATTGTTTAGTTCTTTTTATACTGTTCAATTTTACTAATTAAACACTACTTAAAAGTATTTTTAACATGAGAATCTAAATGGAATTTTTTGAAATATCACTTTGATGTGTTGAGGGGAGGGGGGTGGGGTGGGGTGGGGTGGGGTGTGGTTGGTGGAATGAAAAATTACATATATTATATGTATATTTTAAGAGTAAAATATAAATATAGTTAAGCGGTAAGATATGTAAATTTAAAACAAAAGTCATGGTTTTGATTTTCATGTGTCATTTTATCCTTTCTCAAATTACATTTATTCTTATGTTACTTAAATTTCATTATCTCTCCTTTTAAAAAAAATAAATAAATTATTTACAATACTTTATAGCATTAAATTTCCTTAAATACAAATTCATAGATACCTAATATATTCTCTTGAGTTGCTATTTAGTCATTAATTGTATATCCTAAATAGTAATTTCATTGTTAATATAAGCACTTCTATCTTATTACATAAAGTATAAATAAATAATAATAAATATATAAAACTTGATGTACTTTATTTATAGTTAATATTATGAAAATAAATATGAATTATTGAATGACTGAAAATTGATAAGTGTTGTAGCATTGCTAATAATATAATCATGTAAAGTCATCATTAAAACATCCAAAGTATACTTATAATTTTATCATTTTTTTCGTTTTACTTATAATTACTTATTAAAATATTTTTTCTTATATTCTTGTTAATAATAAATTTTACATAATTTTTATGTATTAATTTTTTTAATAAATTGATGGGTATATTTCAATATTAATATATATGCTATAACGAAAAGATAAGATATTTATTCTTTAGCCCCTTAAGAAGTATATTGAGTGCCCTTAATCATTCTAAAAAAAAAAATTTAACTTTCCTTCTTATTAAATATAAAAAGGTTGCACTAGTCTTACAAAATCTTTATATATATATAAAATAACACAAATAATTCTAATATAACGTAAATGCGGTAAATCCAACCCTCCCAATTCTATAGTTGTGTGTCTACCCTTGGGTGAACCTTCTCATATTCTCATTTTATTAAAGGTCTTTCTAAGACAAAATATTCACAATTTCTTATGAGTCATGTGATGAGGGTGGCATAGTATAGAACTTGATGCATAGGTTAAGAGAAATTATTATTAATATATTATTTTTATTGAATCAATTTCCATTTTTTTAATTTCTAAAACTTGATTTAAAATCCTATAGAATTTTAAATCTTATTCTTAAACTCAATAAAAATCTACGGAATATTACCACACATGGTTCTTCTCAAGTCAAGTGAGTCATTATATATGGAATACCTTATAAAAACCCAACTGATTGTATTCCTAATTATTAACCACTTTTTATACCCATCAAACACATTTGCTAAGGTGTTTAGTCACATTGAGATGTATTTCACAATTTATGAATGAGCAAGTGGTACAAATTAACATAACTACTCCTAAATTTAGATCCAAAATCAAACTGAATGATGAATGTAATTAAATCATACTAAAAATTCATTTCTTCGCCAATTGGTTTAGAAGACGTAAAGGCAAAGATTAAATGGGGTGGAAGTCCTTGCAAATACCTCCATAACTTAAACTTCTTAAATAAATTTAACTTAGAAAAGCTAAATTTTAAAATGTTGTTGATGTTTATTGTTTGCCTAACATAAAAAATAAAACTTGCAATTAGCTACTATTCAGATTAAACTTCAGTTCCATAATCGGGAATTGATTAGCAGTAAAATTGTTTGGCCGGCCTAGCAACTCAATCGAGTTATTGACGATCCCTAGCTGAATTTCTTACTAGCATATAAGAGCCTATGAGAATTTGATATGTGGTCCATATGTTAAGAAAGTTGCTATTAGTATTTATTTAAACCTACACATTTCAAATTTTTTAGCTTCTATAGTTTTTTTAAATAAATAAAAAAACTTATTTTAACAGTTTAGAATTTTAATAAATGCGAACTATAGCTGGTTTGATTCCGAATAGCGTGTATGTAGGTACTTTTGGGACAACCTCAACTGTAAATAATAATTAAAGTGGCTATCATAAGACTTTAATAAGGTAGACGTTAAATTCCAAAATTTCTGGTTTTTTTATTAAAAAGTTTTACATGGACTAGTAGTTAAATTAGGACTAATCTACTCAATTATTCCTAATTAAACATTTTTCCCAATCTCGATCAGGTGGCAACTCCTTTTTCTCTAAACTAGATAAAATAATTTAAAATTTTCCTAATATTGATCAAGGATTTATATTAAATGAGCATAGGGTTTAATGTAAATCATATTGGGAAAAATAAATCGAAATTTAGGCTTAACAAGATGGCAACTCTACTAAGGATACACTAAGTAGGCTCACCACTTAAACCTTCCAAAAGTAGAATTTATGTATTTTAATTATTTGTCAAATTCTTTACTTTTAGATTTTTTTTTCAATAAATAGTTGTACTAACTCTTTTTTATATAGCATTTAGGGTTTATTTGTTGGTGGCTTTGTTTCTTTCTTTTCTTTTCTTTTCTTTTTCTATATATGTTAAATAAAATCGCTTAATGACATTCCTAGCTACTTGAAAGTTTTAGTGTGGATGATAACCTAAATTGCCAAATGGAGTAACTATAACAAAATTATCCTAAAGTGCAAAGACTTTCAAGCAGTCCCATTCATCAGGCTCAATTGTTGTATAGGTTACCATTTACATTTAGTAGTCCGTCAATTTGGCACTATTCAATATATAGTCTATAAACCATCACTACAATCAATTAAATTTGAGTACTAAGACCCTAATATGATAACAACTAATAAAGTAGTTAAGTTATTAGGAATAAAGGCTTTGTGGGAATCCCAAATTAAAAGCCTTAACATTGATTTAGCTAAATTTGATGGTGAAGTTGGAAAACATCGGGCTACTAGAGACTTCATCATCAATCAACTGTACCAGATCGACAAATGGATCTATCGAGCCCCCAATATCACACATCTTGCACCAAGTAACCCATGCTTAGAGATAAAAACCTATGTGGAATAGGTGTAAGCTCGAATGGAAGTTCACTTTGATAGTGTAGAACTAAAGCAGATGCCTAGAAGAATAGATTCAAAGAGTCCTACCAAAAGAACAAAGCTCTAGAAGCCCAAATAAGGATAACTTAGCAGAAGATTAAGGAGTTAGAAGCCCTAACCATTCAAGGGAAGGGAAAGAAGAAAGAGTCAGTGCCAAATCACCAAAAAAAAGAGGAAGCTCTTGTGAGAACCAACTACTAAGAAAAAATTGGAAGAATTAGACATTAAGTTGTTTTGTTTTTCTTTAATGTAATCAAGACATTGAAATTTGCAACTTTAATAAAATTCCAATAATTTCAGCTTTAACAATTACTTGTTGGTTTCCATATTTGCATCTACTTGAATCATACATGCATTTGTTTTATTAAAAAAAAAATGTACTAACAAGTTTTCCAATGTTGATCTATCCATGTTTTAAGATAGTGTTTGAACAACTGAACCTCCCAAGAAGTCTATACAACACCCATTTAGTGGAAGTTTTAGTCTCTTTCGATCCACCTAACCAATTTAGGAATGCTATGTAGGGGGCCAAAAAGAAAAACTAGTCGAGGTTCTAGCTCTCAAAAATGAGGAAATCAACTCTAGGTTTAATCCAACATTTGATGTTAAACCTATCAATTAAGAATGACAGAAATTAAGCAACTTATTGTGTCTAGAAGCTCAGAAACATACACGGCCGGATATACGGCCAGAAGGCACGACCGTGTATTGTGTTCAATAGCTCCCAGAAACATACACGGCCTGATACATGGTTAAAAGGCACGGCCGTGTATTGTGTCAGGTAGCTCACAGAAACATACACGGCTAGAAGGCACGACCGTGTTACATGGCTGTGAATATTGAGATATTTGTTTCGTGATTCATTTTGTAAATATGGCATGTATATTTTGTATTTTATATTTTGGTAGAGGAAGATTTGTTTTCTTAGTTTGTAAGATATAGTTGCTTAGAAAAGATGTTCTCCTGATGTATATATATATTTGAACATGAGTTATGAAAAGGCATTCAGCCAAATTTTCTCAAAAGTTATTATGGTATCAAAGCCACACAACTGAATATTTTGTTGAATCCATAGTTTTGCTTTTATTCTTAGAATTGCTGGTTTGTTCTTGGTTTTCTTTGGTTTTAGGTTGATTATTTTCGATCAACAATTTTCTTGATAATCAAGTTGTGAGTGACAATTCTGTTTAGAATGTCTTTTGAGAAAACACATGAAATCTTAGCTATTAGATTTACGAGAAAGAATTATGCAGCATGGGAATTTCAATTCAAGATGTTTTTGAAAGGGAAGGAGCTTTGGGGTCATATTGATGGGTCTTCTCCAGCTCCTACAGAGTCAAAAGATCGTAATCAATGGAGGCAAAGGATGCTCGGATTGTTTCTTGGATTTTGGGATCTATTGAGGTTCATATGGTGAAAATTTTACGATCCTTTGGCATAGCTAAAGAAATGTGGGAATACTTAAAGCGCGTCTACAATCAAGATAATACTGCAAGACGTTTTCAATTGGAACTTGATATGAGTAATTATAGTCAAGGTAATATCTCAATTGAACAATATTATTCTGGCTTTCTTAATTTATGGAGCGAATATTTTGGTATTATCTATGCTAAGGTGTCAAAGGAGAATTTAGCTAGTCTTTAGGCTGTTCATGAAGTGAGTCGTCGTGATCAGTTTTTGATGAAGCTCAGGCTTGAATTTGAAACTGCTCGGGCTAGGTTGCTGAATAGAGATCCAGTTCCTTATTTGGATGTATGTTTTGGTGAATTGCTACGTGAGGAACAAAGATTGGCGACACAAGCCGCTATTGGTGCAACTGGTGGATCATCTGGAATAGTTAATGTTACATATGCTTCTCAGACCCGAGGGAAGGGAACAATGTAGTGTTACAGCTGCAAAGAATTTGGTCATATTGCCCGCCATTGTAGTAAGAAGTTATGTAATTATTGCAAGCAAAACGGACAAATTATTAAGGAGTGCCCTACAAGGCCTCAAAACAGAATGCCACAAGCCCTTTATGCTGCGGTATTCGACTCTCGCAATCTTAGTTCGACATCCACAATTGTTGGCAATAATCAATCTGTTCTCACACCAGATATGGTCCAACAGATGATTCTCTCTACCTTCTCTGCTCTTGGTCTTTAAGGGAAAGGTACGACTACTAATTCTGTTCCTTGGTTTGTTGATTCCGGCGCCACAAATCATATGACTGGCACATCTAATTTATTGCATAATCAACGCCCATATATTGGTACTCAACATATTCAAGTTGCTGATGGAAATAATATTCCAATTATGACAGTTGGTGATATTAGCTCCTCTTTTCGACATGTCTTGGTTTTTCCTAAATTATCTACTAACTTACTTTTTGTTGGTCAAATGGTGGATAATAGCTGTGATGTCCACTTTTCTCGTGATGGTTGTATTGTGCAGGATCAGGTGTCGGGGAAGGTGATAGTGAAGGGGCCTAAAGTGGGCAGTTTATTTCCATTACAATTTACTGTTCCTCGGACTTTGTCATTAGCTTCTTCAGTTGTTGAAAATAAGGCTGGCATCTGGCATAGACGCTTAGGTCATCCAAATAATGTTGTTTTGACTCATTTGTTGCAAAGTGGTGTTCTCGGTTCCACATATAAGAGTTTATTAGTTGATTGTTCTCCTTGTAAACTGAGCAAAAGTAAGACATTGCCTTTTCCTGTTTTGGGTAGTCGTGCCAATAAATGTTTTGACATTATTCATAGTGATGTTTGGGGAATTACACCGATTATTTCACATGCTCGGTATAAATATTTTGTGACATTTATTGACGATTATAGTCGATTCACATGGATCTATTTTTTGCATTCCAAAGTAGACGTGTTTACTGTGTTTTAAACCTTTGTGACATATATTGAAACTCAGTTCTCCACTTGTATTAAAGTCTTACGGTTTGATAATGGTGGTGAATATATCTCTCATGAGTTTCAAGCATTTCTTCATAACAAAGGTATTGTTTCACAATGTTCATGTCCTTATACACCTCAACAAAATGGAGTTGTCGAACGGAAAAATCGACATTTGTTAGATGTGGTGTACACATTGTTGTTAGAATCTTCTGTTCCAGCTAAGTTTTGGACCAAAGCTTTATCTACTGCAGTTTATCTGATTAATCGCTTACCATCTCAAAAATTGAAGTTTGATTCTCCCTACCATCGAATTTTTGGTAAACATCCTAATTATCATATGCTACATACTTTCGGATGTGTTTGTTTCGTTCATTTATCTGCCCATGAACGTCATAAGTTGTCAGCCCAGTCTGTTCGATGTGCCTTTATGGGTTACAGTCCTAATCATAAAGGTCTTGTGTGTTATGATTCGATTAATAATCGATGGCGTATCTCTCGGGATGTGATTTTCATTAAACATGAATACTATTTTCAGCAACATCTTTTGACATCTGATACTTTTGTACTTCCTCACTTTGATGATTCTTCTTTTGATAAACAGTTCAAGCCTGGCCTTGTCCTTCCTGACCCTGCTCCTGAAAATGCTCCAATGATTCTTTGACGATCAACTCGGTACATTCGTCCTCCAGATAGATATGGCTATTCTGCAATTTTAACTAATACTACAATTCCTACCTCTTATTCTCAGGCTGCTAAACAGACTTCCTGGATAAAAGCTATGAAAGAGAAACTTCAAGCACTTTAAGACAATCACACTTGGGATATTGTTTAATGTCTTGCTGGTGTTAAACCCATTGGTTGTAAATGGGTTTATTCTCTTAAGCTCCGATCTGATGGTTCCCTTGACAGATATAAGGCAAGATTGGTAGCTCTTGCAATCGATAGGAATATGGAATTGATTATGAAGAGACCTTTGCACCTATGGCTAAGATGACAACTGTCCGACTTGTTCTATCTATTGCTGCATCTAAAGGATGGTTCTTATGACAGATGGATGTTAAGAATGCATTTTTGCATGGGGACCTCAAGGAAGATATCTATATGACTCCTCTTCCAGGCTTGTTTTCTACACCCTCACATGATGTTTGTAAGCTCAAACGGTCTCTATACGGTTTGAAACAGGCTCCACAGGCCTGATTTGAAAAGTTTCGTAATACTCTTCTTAGCTTCTCTTTTATTCAAAGTCGGTATGATTCTTCATTATTCCTTTGCAAGACTGACAAGGGAATTGTTTTGTTGTTAGTCTATGTTGATGATATTGTCATCACAGGATCTGATACTCAATTGATGTCTCAGTTACAAGAGCGTCTTCAAGGTTCTTTTCATATGAAGGATTTGGGATCTTTAACTTATTTCTTAGGTCTTGAGGTTCACTCCTCTTCTGTTGGTATTTTTCTTCATCAACATAAATATACTAAGGAACTTATTGCTTTAGCTGGTCTCCAAGAGGGTCATCCTGTTGATACTCCTTTGGAAGTGAATGTTAAATATCAACGAAATGATGGTGACTTTCTATCTGATCCACCTCTATATCGACAACTTGTTGGAAGTCTCAATTATCTAACTATTACACGTCCTGATATTTCATTTGCTGTGCAACAAGTTAG
The DNA here is from genome assembly GCA_037954665.1 of Laguncularia racemosa. NCBI lineage: Eukaryota > Viridiplantae > Streptophyta > Magnoliopsida > Myrtales > Combretaceae > Laguncularia > Laguncularia racemosa. Next base: position 1,552,629 of record JBBMOL010000091.1, on the reverse strand, counting down.
TCAATTTATGCAGGCACCTACACATCTTCATTTAGCAGCAGTTCATCGTATTGTTAGGTATTTAAAAGGTACTTCTCATCGTGGTTTGTTCTTTTCTGCGGAGTCTCCTATTCACTTAACAACCTATAGTGATGCTAATTGGGCTGGTTGTTCTGATACACGTCGATCTATTATTAGTTGGTGTATGTTTCTTGGTAACTCTTTAATTTCTTGGAAGAGTAAGAAACAAGATCGAGTGTTTAAGTCTTCTACTGAGTCTGAATATCATGCTATGTCCTCTGCTTGTTCTGAGGTCATTTGGCTTCGAGGTTTATTGGCTGAGGTTGGTTTTCCTCAACTTGAGTCTACCTCTCTTTATGTAAATAATACTAGTGCTATCTAGATTACTGCTAATCATGTCTTTCATGAGCGTACAAAACATATTGAAGTGAATTGACATTCTATTCAAGAAGCTTATGATAATGGTGTTATTTCTCTTTCTCATATCTCTTCTGATCTTTAAACGGCTGATATATTTACTAAGGCTCTTTCTCGGCAGTGTCATTAGTTTCTTGTTGGTAAATTGATGCTTCTTGATCAATCAGTATCAATTTGAGGGGGGATATCAATCAAGAATGACAGAAATTAAGCAGCTTATTGTGTCCAGAAGCTCAGAAACATACATAGCCGGATACACGGCCAGAAGGCACAGCCGTGTATTGTGTTTGATAGCTCCCAGAAACATATACGGCCTGATACACGGTCAGAAGGCACGACCATGTATTGTGTCAGGTAGCTCACAGAAACATACATGGCCTGATACACGGGCCGTGAATATTGAGATATTTGTTTCGTGATTTATTTTGTAAATATGGCATGTATATTTTGTATTTTATTTTTTGGTAGAGGAAGATTTTTTTTCCTAGTTTGTAAGATATAGTTGCTTGGAAAAGATATTCTCCTGATGTATATATATATTTGAACATGAGTTATGAAAAGGCATTCAACCAAATTTTCTCAAAAGTTGTTAAAACCAAAATCAAGAGTTCGAATCTCATACTTTCCTGAAAATCTACAAACGTATTTAGAAGAAAGACAAAAAGAGATAAAGAGAAAGCTTTAACAATAGTTTACTGATAAAATAAGAACTTTGGTAGGACTAAATGGATACGAACCGATTAGCATCACCAACTTAACAATTTTTTATGCCATTGCCTATCTTGAGAAATTTAAGGTGCTAGAGTTTGAGAAGTATAATGGCACTTGATGCCTGGATATGCACACTAGACTATATGTTCGAAAAATGGGCAAATATGTGCAGTACGACCAACTAATGGAGCAGACTTTCCAAGATAGTCTCACTGGACCTACTTTAGCTCGGTATACATAATTGGACCTTAATTAAATCAGCACTTGGGAAAGGTTGGCTAAGGCATTCTACGAGCAATACAAATTTAACATTGAAGTTGCTCCTTCAGTGTGGAATTTAGGGAGTATCTGCAAGAAACATAATGAGTCTTTTAAAAAATATGCTCAATGTTGGAGGGCTCAGGCTGCAAAGGTCATTACTCTAATCTCTATGAAAGAAATGATGTCCGTTTTTGTCAATACATTGAAGAAACCCTATTTCACCCACATGATTGGGCAGACATTTTCAAGCTTTACATAAGTGGTAGCAGTAGAATGGAGGATCGAGAGTGCTATCACCTCTAGAAAATTGCCAGTTAACAAAACCTCCAAGGCAACATCATCTAAACCTTTGAATAATATCAAAGGAAAAGAAGCCACAATCGACATGGTTAATTCTGGAAGAAATAACAAGCTAACCCCCTCACCTTTCCTTCTAAACACTAAACCTAATTAGAAACACCTTAATCTAACTACAACCAAACAACTAACCCTAGAATAACAAACCTCCTAAACAATTCACCTGAATCCCAGTCCCCTTAAGCCAAGTCTTGGCTAGCCTCAAGGTTGAATATCTAATTAGCTTTGAAATTCCCAACGAATGATATAGGCCAAGAACCTATGACCCTAACCTCAAATGCAAATACCATATAGGGTAAGTAAGACGTTCTATAGACAGGTGTGGGAGACTTAAGAATAAAATCTAGAATCGGATCGATGTAGAAGTGGTGTAGTTAGACTTCATTAAGCGGCCCACTCCTAATGTCAACAATAACCCACTTCTCAATCATGGCCCTACCACTAATATGATCACTTCGGAAGCACTTAAACCAAAATTTGATTTAGATAAGTTACTAATAGAGCAAGTAGCATGGAAGTTGCAACAAGTCGACTTCCTACTATCAATCAACTTAAATAACAAAGCGTAAGCTAAGTCAGCCATCTATCAATCATTGTTGGAAGGTAAGATCCAAGCATCCTACATTTGAGAAATGCTAATTCCCAAGCATCACAAGTCAACAACTCAAAAAGACTTAGAGAAAAGTTGGCATATAGGTGATCCCATAGTCGGTTTATCAGGGAAACATTTAGGGAAGTTCGATTACTTTGTTGACTACTCTAGCCAACTGTTGATCCAAAAAGAACTTACCCTAAGTGGTTAGGGCACAGATTTTGAAGAAGATGATAACCCCTAGAATGAGAAGAAAAATGATCAAACGGTTAACATAATAGGACTTGATTTTAAACCAGTGATCCTAAAATGTTATAAGGAACCTAAACAAGAGCAAAAAGTCCTAAAAGCTAAGAGATATACTTTCCATGTTCCCTTGGCACCAAAAAGCTATAAGGTTACCCTATTCAACTATGCAGTGGTTAATCAAGAGAAACTCTCAAGTTTTATCATTTGAGGAATCACTCGGTTAAGAAGGTTTTATAACCTTGACAAAGAGCCCACAAAAAAGCCTAAAACTAGTGATGCAGAAAGGTGCAATTTAAAGAAGGTTAAATAGAGACATTTAGTCTTAGATATGTCCATACTCTAGAAGAAGAACTTTAGATGAAATTTAGACAAGGTAAAAGGGGAGACAGATTGTATAATGCCCCATTGAATTTTCCACCAATCTAAACAACATTTACCCATCTGACTAGTGTTGAGACATCAGCATCTGCAAAAGAAGACAACTCCAATGAGCTCACAAACAACAATTAGGAAGAGTAAGGGTAGACCATGGTTCTCTTTTCCTCTAAATAGCAATGGACCTGTTTTAGAGTAAGGGTAGACTATGGTTTAATATTTGTTGAGTTTTTATGTATTTTTCATTCAATAAGTGTAACCCACACAAATAAAATCAATAAAATCTTGATTCATTCTATCACTTTTCTTCTACTTATTCATTTTTTTACACGTTTTTCTAGATCCAATGATGAAAATCAAGGATATCTTGCGTACGCATAGGGTAAAAAGGTCAGTGTCACCTCTAACCCTACTGGTTTGGTCATTAGAAATGATATTAATGACCACAAAATGATTTAAGAGCATTAGCAAAGATATGAATAGGGTGGGATTTCCATTGATGAGTAAATTGAAATAATCAACCTAAGAAATGAGGATAACCCTAGGAATCATATGGTTAGGGACAATCTTAATGATGAACCAAAAGGAAGGTTAACCAAGCTATTGTCTAAACACCTTGATGTATTCGCATGGTTTTATGAAGATATGCTAGGACTTGACCCATCAATTATAGTTCATAAGTTGCCTACACAAGAAGACATAAAACTTAAGAAACAAAAATTAAGATGATTTTAGTTAGAGGTTATGCTTATTGAGCTATTAAATTATCCTAAATGGGTAGCTAATGTAGTCCCTATGATAAAGAAAAATGGGAAAGTTTGCATATGCATAGATAATACAGCTAGAAACCATCTTTTCTCATTCATGGATGGTTTCTCAAGGTGTAACCAAATCAAGATATCAGAAGAAGATAAGACTAAGACAACCTTCATCACAACATAAAGGACCTTTTGTTATAAGGTTATGCCCTTTGGTCTTAAAAATGCTGAGGCAACGTTTCATAGAATGATGGTCGCATTATTTCATAACATGATGCACCAAGAAATTGAGGTGTATGTTGATGACATGATCACTAAATATAAAGAGGGGGAAGACCATGTAAACACTTTGAAAAAGTTGCTTGAATGGTTAAGGATATACCAAATGAAACTTAACCTAGAAAAATGCACTTTTGGAGTTACCTCTAGAAAATTATTAGGTTTTTTGGTCAGTCAAAAGGGCATCGAGGTGGACCTAGATAAGGTTAAAGAGATACTGGAAATGCCACCTCCATGCACATTTAAAAAAGTCATAGGACTACTTCAGTGTTTAAATTACATTGCTCGATTCATCTCACAGTTCACAGATAAATGCTGCTCTTTGTTCAAACTACTAAAGAAAAATTCCACCATAGAGTGGAAGGAGGAAAGTGAAGCGGCTTTCATGGAGATCAAGCAATATCTCATGAATTCTCTTATGATATTGGCTCCTAAACTTGGCAAGCCATTATTCTTGTATTTGACAATATTACTAGAATCTATGAGGTGTATGCTTGCCCAGAAAGACAAAAGGGGAAGAGAACAAGCTATTTATCACCTAAGTAAGAAATTTATCAAAAGGGAACAAAAATACTTGGAAGTAGAGAGGACATGTTATGCATTGACTCAAATAGTATACACTCTACTATTCGGTTGAATTATTAATGAGACATGATCCCCTGAAGTATTTAGTAAACAAACCAGCCCTAATTGGTAGGATTTTTAAATGGCAGATGTTGTTTAACATCATCTATATGAACCAGAGTTTAGTTAAATGTCAAGCTATAGCAAATCAATTGGCTAAGCATCCACTTGAAGAAACTTCTCATGAACCACAATTGTAATTCCCAGATGAAGCTATATTGGTGGTTGAAAGCAATTCTAACTTTGAAAAATAAAAGATTCTCAAATGGAAGTTGTATTTTGATGGAGCTACCAATGTATTTAGTTGTGGAATAGAGGCAGTGTTAGTTTCACCTGAAGGTAACCAATTCCCTATAGCAACGAGGCTTATGTTCCCATATACAAATAACATCGCAGATATGAAACATGCATTCTAGGTCTCAAAATGGCCTTAGATATGAGAATTCATGAATTAGAAGTATATAGGGACTTCTCACCTATGATTTGTCAAACGCAAGGAGAATATAAGTTGGAGGATACAAAATTGGTACCTTCTCACTTGCACTTGTCAAGATTAATAAGGAAGTTTAGAGAAATCACATTCACATATATACAAGGGTGCAAAATTAGTTTACTGATGCCTTGGCTACATTAACATCTTTGACCCAAATATCAGAAGGGGTAGAAATCCAACCTCTCAAGATCTAGGTTGAAGATAAATCTTCTTTTTATTTAGCTATTAAAAGAACATAAGATGATAAGCCTTAGTATCATGACATCAAGATCCTACTTCAAAAGGGAAGGATCTATAAAGGGCTAACAAGAAAGATAGAAAAATGCTCAAAAGATTAGTAAGTCATTTTCTATTAAGTGGGTTTACGCCATATAAGCGATCATTTGACAATACATTATTGAGTTATATGGATGAGAAAGAAGCAGACACCTTTATGAAAGAGGTACATGAGGGAATATGTGGTCCTCACATGAATGGCTACATGTTGGTTAGGAAAGTCATCAGATTAGGTTATTGTTGGTTGACTATGGAAGCTAACTACATCAAACACATGAGACATTGTCATCTATGTCAAATTTATGACAATAAAATAAATGTCACTCCTCAACAACTTTATATAAGAATCTAATGGTCATTGATTTATACTAGTGGCAATCGACTATTTCACCAAATGGTTTGAAGCTTTTTCATATGCCACTATTACTAAAGGAGTAGTGATCAAATTCATCAAAAGGGACATTATTGCTTGATATAGATCTCTTGAGCCAATTATTACAGATAATGACACGAACCTCAACAACAAGCTCATGACATAATTATGCCAACATTTCGAAATCAATCATAAGAATTCCACTCCATATCAACCACAAATGAATAGGGCTATAGAAGTGGCCAATAAAAATATCAAATAAATTATTGAAAAGATAGTTGTTAATTGCAAAGACTGGCATGAGATGTTACCATTTGCACTCATGGCCTATCGAACCTCCATTAGAATATCAATAGGAGCTACAACTTACTCTTTGGTAAATGACACTAAGGTAGTATTACTGGTTAAAATTGAGATTCCATCACTCAGAGTATTGTCAGAAACTCAATTGGATGAAGCTGATTAGGTGAAAAAGCAGGTTGACCAATTGAGCCTAATTAATGAAAAGAGGTTAGTAGTGCTATGCCATGACCAATCTTATCAACAAATAATGACTAAAGCCTTTAATAAAAGAGTGCGACCTTGAAGTTTCCAGGAGGGTGACTTAGTTTTAAGGAAAATCCTCTCGAATGTACAAGATCCTAGAGGAAAGTTCACTCCTAATTATAAGGAGTCATATTTTGTAAAGAGAGTGTTATCTAAAGAGGTATTAATTTTGTTACATTTTGATGGTTCAAATTTAAAGACTATAAATTCATAAGCAATTAAAATATACTATCTTTGATGAATCAATTGAATCTTACATAAGTTTACTAAAAATATTAGCAATCATTGGTCTCTTTGTGGTCTAAATTTTACCATCTACTGTAAAGTTGATATCCCAAATAGTCATTGGCATTGGATCGATCATCTCTCGCCTCATTGATAAGTTTCTTCATCCTTTACTCTTGTTTTGCCTTATACATTCAAACATGAGGGAAGCTGTGGGGAATAAAACAATGACGAATGATGAAAACTCTTCAAATACTCCATCATGATTTCACCTTTTCAAAAAGGGAGTTTTATTTTCTATTTCAGGTTATAGTCCCAAATAACGAGAGTGGAGATAAATTTGAGCAAAATGAGCTTGAAGGTTTATAATTTTGGAATAAAAGCGAATCTCAATCTCACATGAGCATAGGTCATCTAATGAAGAAATAGTTGATTCAAGATGAACGTAAATAAACAGATGCTTTGAATTTCAAGAAGAGGGTCCATTGTTTAGGTGCTATTTGCAAAACTAGGTAAGATTCTTCACTATTGAAATATGTTATATGCCTTAGGTTCATTAGCCCACAAGGGCACTTTCTTAAAAAGTCACTTTTCTGGTTACTAATCAATTTAGGGTTACTAATTTATGAAGACACTTCCCCATTGTAGGTTAGTTGCCCTATAGGGAACTTTCCTAAATTTCATCTTTTAGGATTGCTAGTTTGTAATAGATGTTTTCCTCTTAGTCAACTCGTAGGGGCACTTTCCTAAAACTCATCAAAGTTGCTAGTCTATTAAAGGCACTTTTCTATTAATTAACCTTGTAGGGGTACTTTCTTAAAATTCATCTTTTAAGGTTGCTAGTTTATAAAGATGCTTCCTAATATAGGATAGTCAGCTCAAATGGGCATTTTCAAAAAATGTCATCTTTTAGGGTTGCTAATCTATAGAGATGCTTCTTACTGTAGGTTAGTTAGCCTAAAGGAGGCAGTCTCCTCATATTACATCTTTTAGGATTGCTAGTTAAAGACATTTCCCATTGCAAGATAGTCAACCTAGATGGGCACTTTATTGAAACATCATCTTTTAAGGTTGCTAATATGTGGAGATGTTCCCCTATTGAAGGATAGTTATCCCCACAAAGGCACTTTCCTAAAATAAAATCTTTTAGGGTTGTTAGTCTATAAAGGCACTTCCTATTGTGGGTTAGTCAGCTCAGAGGAGCACTCTCCTAAGATTTCTCCTTTTAGGACTGCTAATCGGTAAAGACACTTCCCGCTATAGGTTTGTCAACTCACATAAGCACTTTCCTACAATTTCATCCTTTTAAGATAGCTAGACATTCTTAGTATTGGTTAGTCAAGCCATTAAGCATTGTGCTAAACATCTTTTATTAGCTTGCCAATTCATAGAAATATTTCTTACATTTGGTTGGATAACTCATCAAAGTACATTTTTAAAGCAAAAATAGTTTATCTCTTTGGTCTTTGTGGTAAAGTTTTTCTCAAACTTCATCTTAAAGAAGGATAGTAATAGACGCCCTATTTAGCCTCCCTCTAGTTTATTTGTATTTTTAAATAAAAAATGAAATAAATGCAATTTGTTTGCATTACATATCGAGGCATAAGCCAATGACTTGATTGGAAAACATACACATACATTCATAGGAGACCTAAGTTCAATTCCCCCAGTGTGCACAGATGTGCATAAATTTTTTTGGAACAAAAGACAGGATAAATGCAATCTATTTGGATTAAAAGTCTAAGACATCATAGGCTAATGGCTTGTTGGAAAACACATACATCTACCAAGCGAGGAGACTCGAGATCAATCTCTTCGATGCACAATTTTTTTTTTTCAAAACAAAAGATGTAGGTCAAAATTAAAATAAATTCAAGTTGTTTGCATTAAAAGACTGAGGCATAAGCCAGCACCCTATTGGAAAACACACACGCCCAACAAGTGAGGAGACTTAAGTTTGATCCCTACAAGTAGCACACCTCTTTTTTTTTTTAGAATAGTGCCATGTGTCAATATCCTATTGGATGACCATGGTACTATTCATCATCTTCTTCCTTAGCAATTTTAGTTTCCTTCTTGAACTGCCACTTGCAAGCCATTTCTTAACCCTTTTTCTTCTTTATTTCACCAAATTAATGGTAAAATCACAAAGATCACATGGCTTACTATGTATTTGAGCTAAAAATCAATATAAATACACTTAATTACTTAGCCAAATTTAGAGTGGAAAATAGGAAAAAAATCAACTTACGCGGATATAGCTCTTATACATCTAGCTCGATTTAGACAAAATCAAAGCTTCCTAGTTCATTGTTAGGCAAGAGTAGATACTCATGAATTGCGTAAAATCATTTTTTTCTCTAATCCAAATGAACTGAAAAATATTCCTAATGGATGCCTGAATAGAGATATTCTTAAATTCATGGCTTGTTGATATTTTCCATCTTTAAATCAAGCTTGGCAAGTATAAATACACCCCAACATTCATTTCAAAGACAAACAACAACACACAAACACTAAATTCCACCTCTATCAATAGCTTCATGCCCTTTCTCTCTCTTAGTTTTTCTAGCCGTGTTCACTTTCTCTTTCTAGGTTTTCTCTTCTCCTATTTATTTTTGAAGCTAGCCACTTCTATCCATCAATTCCCATTACTTTAGCTTTTAAAACCAACCCTCCCTACTATTCGAAACACATCCAAACCTTCATAGGCATTTCCAACCAGGTCCTTATGCCGACAACTAAAACTCCAAGCAACCTCTGCCTTTACCTACTACAACACAATTGCATCCATTGCAAGCTTCTTGCTTCGACAAGGCCTTCTGACACTTCCTGGGCTTTAAACAACCACCATAGTTGGTTGTGCGTGCTGGGAATCATATTGTCCAATTGGTGACCCAATTTAAGTCAGGATCTTGACTTGACTCCGACCTAGGTTTGTAATCCTTGCCCATTTCTCTCTCTCTCTCTCTCTCTCTCACTTCTTCTTCTTCTTCTTTTTTTGACATTTTGGCCTTCAAATAATAATAATAACATTTTAGACAATTTAGTTTTTATATAAAAAAAGGATGTTAAAAAAATATTTTTTACGATTTTTTAAAGACATTTTAGCTTTTAAAAAAATAAATGTTTTGAGCTTCTACAATTTTTTTAAATAAAAAATTTTATTTTAATAATTTAAATTTTTAATAAATGAGAACTATGGTTGGTCTTATCCTAAATAGTGGGCACATAGACACTTTTGGGGCAACTTCAATTGTAATTAATAATTAAGTTCATTTTAATTTAATAATTTTTTCCCTTTTTTTTCAAAAAAAATTAAACTTGGAAGGTTAAAGTGGTAATTATAAGGTTTTAATAGGGTAGCCCTTGAATTCCAAAATCTCTTGTTTTTTATTTAAAAGTTTCATGTAAACTAATAAGTAAATTAGGACTTATCTACTCAATTAGCTTTAATTTAACATTTTTCTTGATTTTGATCAGGTGATGACTCCTTTTTCTCTAAACTAGATAAAATAAATGAAAATTTTCCTAATCTTAGTTGATGATTTGCATTAAATGAGTATAAGGTTTAGTGTAAATTAAATTAGGAAAAATGAATTAGAATTTAGGCTCGACACCTTCTCTCTTTACTTTTGCTAATTTAGGCTTTAGAGTGTTAAAGAAAAAAAAAAAGAAAAAAAAGGCTTTAGAGTGAAAATGGACATGAAATCTACTTTTCCTATGGGATTAGACTAACTAAATGCAATAGTTTCAAATTCAATTAGTCATGCTGGAAAAATGTAATTTGTTTAAGCTTTTATGTGTTAATGTGGTTTACTAGAGTCAACATGTAATTTGTTGTTGGCATCCTAAACTTGAATAAATAAATAATAATGGGCTAAATAACACCGAGCCTAGACGGATTATGGTATGTTAAATGATGCGCTTAATTCTTACTATTAAATATTTGTAGGCTTTGATATATCTTAATCAATGCATTCATATATGTTATTGGGTCTGAGTACTTCATACATATGTTTGTATGTTAGTAAACCTTACCTTATCTTTAAGGAAATAAATTGGAAAGAAAGAAAATGAAAGGGAAAGAAATAAAAAAGCAAGAAAAAATTAAGATAATCTTAACAATTGATTTATAAATTTTAGAAACGATAATCTAACATATCTATTATCTAACAATTGATTTATAAACATATTCTTGTTTAGATAGCAAAGGGAATAGAAATGAATGATTATAGATGGAAAGTTCATTAGATATTTTTTTTAACTGGTTAAAATTCCAAAATGTTCTTAAATTTTTAAAATGTCTCCCTCCCCAGCCCCCAGCCCCCAAATTCTCTCCATATATGTAGATTTTTTCCCTAATGGAAAAAAGTTCTTATAAAATTTTCTTCCATCCATTTTCTTTTATTTTTCCAAACAAGAGAAAGAAATCATTTCCTTCCCAATTTACTCCATTTCCTTTATTTCCCCAATGCAAACATAGTGTTAAGGCTAAGGGTTAATAATTCTTGTTAACTGTTCATATCTTTATTTCGTATTAAATTTATGTTAGTGCCAAAAATAAATGAAATTGAACAGAGTTACAGATAATTAGTTTATGATGTAATCGTATTTATTTGTGTCGCAGTTATCTTTCATACCATGTGTTGTTTTCTTATTTTCTCTTTGTAATTGCATTTTAATTGTGTTGTGTTTATACTAATATTACTGCATCATATTCGCAAATTGCTATGCCCACTAAACTTGATTAAAACTTAGTGTATTGCCTTATATATAAAAGCTA